>CM053401.1:119369675-119457702 GCA_028644305.1 Xerus rutilus | reverse complement strand
AAAAAAAAAAAAAAAAAGAACTCGGAAAACTCATAAAACGAACTCTCCAATTAGAGCAAAAGACATGAACAGATGCTTCCCCAAAGAGGATATATAAATAGTAAACAAACACATGACAAGGTGTTTGACATCACTAGTGATCAGAGAAGTGCAAATTGAAATCACAATGAGTTATTACTCCACATCTATTAGAATGGTAAAAATGGGTCACTCATACATTGCTGTGGGGAATGTAAAATGGTACAGCCACTCTGGAAAACTATTTGGCAGTTTCTTTAAAAGTAATCTTGTGGGGGAAAAAATAACCATACGTCTAGTTATAAAACTTAGCAACTGCACATCCTGGATACTTATCCTGAAAAATGAAAACATTTTCACTCAAAACCTAAATACCAAGGGCTGAACAAGCTGTGATACATCTATGCTATGGAATACTATTTGGCAATAAAAATGAATGATTGTTGATGCATTCAATAACCTAGATGAAAATACAAAGAATTGGGCTAAGGACTAGAGAGTGAGAGTGGGGCACCTAATTCCCAAAGGCTACTTACTCTACAATCTTATTTACAGTACAGTCTTAAAATGACAACATTTTAGAGTCAGAGAACGAATTCATTGTAACCATGGGTTAAGAAGGAAATAAGAGGAGGAGGAAAACAAACAGGTATGGATATAAAAGGTAACATGAGATACTTCTTTATTGATAAAATACATCTTAATTATATCAGTATCATCATTGTTATATTGGGCTACAGTTTCACAAAATGTTTCTACTGGGGTAAATAGTGCAGGGAAAGTATTATTTCTTGTAACTGCTAGAGAATCTATACATTAACTCAAAATAAAAGTTTTGTTTTGTTTTTAATGGTAGGGGTGTGATCCCATCAACAAATAAACTTGCTATTCTCTAGCAGCCTCAGTAGACAGCTTATTACCCCATCATTCTGATGGAGGCTTTCCAGATGGAGAACATATTCTGCCTGTGTACTGCCACTTCATCAAGAAGTCAGCTCCAAAGAGGTTAACTTTTAAGTTTCTATTTAGAAATCCCAACTTTAAGCTAAATTGCATTCTTAGCAAAAGTACTATTTTGGCCATAATTGTTTAGGATTATATACTATGAAAACAATAAACTAAAGGAAGAACTCAAAATGAGCAATCACAGTAATTAGCACAAAAGAATTTCTAAGTCGATTATTGAGTAACTTTCTGAAAGAACATGACCATTTAAAAGTAAAAGAATGCCTATCCAAAACATGTTTATTACAGGGTTATTTGTAAAACTAAAATACTGGAAACAACCTAAATGCCTAATTTGAAGTGATTAAAGAAATTCTGTCCATCTTTCCAGCATTATGCAATGGTTAAAAATAACAAGGCAGATCCACATGTACTGACAGTGAATGATAATCAAGGTAAATTATTAAGCTGAAAAAAAAAAAGATGCAGAACAAGCCAAAAGAATGATCCTGCTTAAGTCTTTAAAACTACATATTAGAATATGTGCATGTATGATGTAAATAAATGAACCTGAATATTTCCAAAATTATCTGTAACAAAGAATTCAGGGAAGAAGATGACAACACCAAAAATGTATTCATTATATTAAAAAAATACAATGAGAACACACACATTTAGATTTCTAACAATAAGTTGTGGTTAAAATAAGATTTGTTTTCAATTTAATTCAACTGTCTTAAAAGAAAGAAAAGACGAAAAGAAAGGTAGGTAGGTAGGTAGGTTACTTCCTTTCATTCCAAAGTACACACATGTATTCAGGTTTTTATCCAAATCTGTCACCAAGTTTTGGTCCTTCTTAAAAAGTATTTAGATGAGTGACTCACAAACTCAAGTCTTTCAAGGAATCCTACAGACAGGTGTGAGAAATGCTACTTAAAATGCAAATGGAAAAGGAACAAGGTAATAAGCCTTTTTCACGTGGCTATGAAAATTTCCTTAAGTCAGTGCCTGAACAAGAAAAGGTGTTCAATTAATTTGAGTTTGAGAAATGCTGAACTTGATTCTCTTGATCTTGCAATATCCACCAAGTCCACAGAGAGGGGAAATAGACTCCTTTTAGCATTAGCACCTGGCACAATGATGGCACATGGCACTTTTCTACATCTGAGCATGTGACATGCACATGCAAGTAGGAGTTATAAAATCTGCAAGGTATGGAAAGTTCTAAGAACTTTATACATTTGCCTTATAATTTCATTGACACCATTAATTTACCAAGAAAGGTTAAACATGATAACTCATTTTTAGTCAAAAAGCATTTGCTACACAATAAAAACAACTATGTACAACTTTACAAACGGTTCAGTTAAGTAAATCTGAACTGAAAACTGAGACATTCACTTGCATACATTATAAACATAGTATTCAAGTTTTTGGAAGTTTTTCTTAAACAGTAAAATCTTTTAATGGGTTTGAATACGATCTAAAGTGCAACACTAATAAACGGTGGGGAGGGCTTATTTCTAGCACAAGTGATTAGGCAAGTCTCAATTGGGAATTATCAATTTAGGAAGAAGTGACAGATAATATTACAGCTTCAGGAAAAGCAGTGCTCAGTGTTTTCCACTTTGTTTAAATCTTTTCTTATTGCTCAGAAAGAATGTAGATTTTCTAAGTACATCCTGTACCTCTCCTATTAGATTTATTCTTTGTTACCTGTAATTAAAAAGAAAAGTAGTTTATCACTTCCAAATACATTAAGGAATTCAATTAAGTTATCCCATCTAAACCTTAAGGAGATTCTGAAGGAGGTAGGCTGCCTGAGCAAATAGTGGGGAATGATGTATAATTAGCATGCTACTTTCACCAACTGTAAATAGGAAATTACAACTCTTTCAGGTACTTAAAAGAGTTCTATCAAGCCAGTTACAGAGTTGCCTTATACTCTTATTTACTCTATTAATTTGCACTACCAAGAAATATTGAGATAATACATTGCACAGCACTCAGAAGAGTGACCCCTAAATATTCAACAAATGTTTATTCTGGATGGGTGCAGTGTGCATGCCTGAATCCCCAGCGGCTCAGGAGGCTGAGGCAGGAGGATTGCAAGTCCAAAGCCAGCTTCAGCAATTCAGTGAGGCCCTAAGCAACTCAGTGAGATCCTGTCTCTAAATAAAATACACAAAGGGGCTGGGGATGTGATTCAGTGGTTGGGTGCCCCAGGGTTTCATCTGCACTACCAAAAACAAACAAACAAAAATTGCTGTTCTTACATAGACTTAAAAAATCCACTAGACTCCATTCTTGGCCACTAAGTCTGAAGAGGTAGAGGTAGACATGAGGGATGTCTAATTACCTTGCACACAGGTCAGTCTTGGAAGCTGGACAGCTTCAAGTCAAGAGAACTCAGTGAGTGCCTGCAGTGATCACAACAGAACAGGAACTCCAGATCCCCGTGTAGACTTTCCATGGAGCCTGGCAATAAAACTGCTACTAATTAACCTATTATCTCCCACCTTTCTTTCCTGGGTCTCTTCTGTCCAGTTAACCCCTATTCCAATGGGACATCCTGACATTCAGCCTGCTCTTGTGTTCCCTCTACTGGACAGCTGTGGTCCCAAAGTTGCTCATGCCTCTGCCTCAGCTCAGGCAAATAGGATGTCCTCCTCTGGACACAAGCTCAAGTGCTAATCTACTACCAAAATTGGACTGGTCAAAGGATTGTACTGTTTAATGGTAGATCTACATCAGAAAAGATTTCGAAATGTGCAGCTCAAGACAGTATCAGAAAAAAGTCAAAACTACTAACCAGGAGTATAACTTGAACAACTTACTTGAACTTCTTTGTGGCTCAGTTTCTTCCTCTGTACAGAAGGAAAAGCAGTACTTAGCCTAAGAAGGGTGATGATTAAATAAACTAATATATACAAGGCACTTAGAACAGTACCTAGCACAGTGTAGTGCTCTAAAAATGTTTCTTGAATAAATTAAGAAAAAAGAATGTCTTAGACCTTGAGAAGAGGGATTGCAAAAGAAAAAAAAAGTCAGTTTTTTAAAAAGCAAAATTTTAGAATCAACTGCATTTTAAAAGTCTTTACTAAACATGAGATTGCTGCTACACAGTCACTTGTACTAGATTATATAACCAGTGAAAAACTTATTCTCTTGGGAATTTCCAGAACTCTGTACCAGAGCCAAAATACACTGACCTTGAATACATTGTTCTTGAACAAAGTAGATGTACTGCACATTGAATAGATGTTACTACTTCGTACTGAGCACACAGCACTGAATGCTCTCATGCTCAATTATCTGACAGTGATGCTAGTAAGAATAATACATAATTTTTAATCTTATTTAAAATGTATTATGTACTCCCAGTGACTTATGAGAAACTACTCTTATGCTCTTCAGGATTTGCTGTCTATTCATCAGAAGAAAGACAGCTGGTTTTGGAGCTAGTGATGGGTTTTTCCATTGTTTTCAAAAGACAGAACTGTGCATGTGCTAACTTTCAGAGGAACTACCATGATCAGTCAGTGGAAGCTCACAAAAAAGATCACCACCAGAAATCTGCATGCAATCCACCAACTCTTGCCTTAGGGCCACTATCAGGCTGCTCCTGGGAAGGTGGCCCATTGTGGGGCAGATGAGAGACAAACCTCAGTAATGGGGTAGGCTTGCCTCCTCTTTTCACCAAAGGTAACATACTCAGCAGGCAAGGGAGAAGAACTACCTAGAGTCATGGTCAATCAGAGACCAGCTTGTGGCCAGCCAGCCAAGGGCTGCCCCATGCCCCAACTCCTCAGTAAAGGCCCATCTGACTGCTCATTATCAAGGACTCTGTGGACTGCAGAGAATGAGGCTGCCACTGTACCATGTTTCTATACCGTTTTGCCAACACACACATTAAGTAAATCACAACTCTTCTCTGGGTCTCAGTGTTTTCGCCTGCGAAGTGGAAGGGAAGGACCATATGACTTTCAACACAAATAGAGGTCATGAATTAGGAATAACAAAATGAGTGACTATAAACGAGGTGCATTGCTTAGAGTGTCAAGGATTGTGTGGAATAAGTAAAAGGTGTCTGGACCCTGAACTTTTCAAATAATAAAGTTAACAAATAGATGGGACAAACTTTATAGTTTCTCCACTTCCGTCAGTTGCCCTTGGGTAGAGGTCATGCTGTCCCCTAACCCTCTCCTGTGTTCTTAGGAAAATGGTACAACTGTCCATTTCTATTCTGGTTCCCTCCCACCAGAATGGTCCAGAACCTGGTATTACTAAGCTCTGCATTGCCACTGGCAAACATGCTACCCATCATGAAGTAGGTGCTCAATAAGTGATAGTACTGGCCTCTAAACACCTCCTAAACAGAAGAGCATCTGGTAGCATTTATACTGTAAGGCTCTACTTTCTTCTCCCCTATTTCCCAACTGCTAGTCCTTTCACCTAGATCACACCACAGTGGTCTACATTTGGGACCCTTACAGAGAACATCTGCTACTTGTCAGAAAACTCCTGCAGCTGCTTCAAGATGTGCTCTCCAAGTCCAGGGGGAGTGTCTTTAGTCCCTGTCTTGCATTTATGTTCCTTTCTTTTCCTTTAGCTAAAATGCTACTCTTGCAGTCTGCTGTCAGGATGCACTTGGCCTGCCCTCCTGTATAGCTATGCTCATGACTACCATGATTTCAGATAGGCCCCCTCAATGGGCACCATTTCTTATCTGCTCTTCCCATCACTGAGATGTTCAGCCTGAGATCCAGAGACACCTTTGAGATTCCCCTTTGATTATCATTCCTGACCTGGGTAGGACCCAAAACTTTTGGTAGAGGTCCCTGAGCTGGGTCCTTCACCAGCACTTCATTGCTTGGTCCCCTCACCACCTCCCCCAGAACTGAAACTGAATTTAAGGTGTCTTCCCTCTTTGAAAGGTTATAGCAAACTGCTCCTAAGCTCTCACCTTGGAAAGCATATTTAGCTCACCACCAAGCTCTAGGGTCACATGAATTAAGGGATGGCCCATTTAAAACAAACCACATGAAGTAGCAACAAGGGATGTCTCGCTTCTGGGGCATGTACAAAATTCAAGAGGGCCCTGATCAGCAATCTCCTGTGCTGCAGAACATCGTCCCCTCTCCTGCCCTCCCCCTACCCCTCGCAGCTGCGTGACACACGTGGGCTGACGCGGTACCCTGGGAAACAGACCGCAGCCCTGCCTGGCGCCCAGTGATTACAGGGCAAGTCTGAAAGCAGCAACAAAACTAAGAAACAAAGCCTTCGGTGAAACCAGAAACTGCACAAGGTCACAAAAACAGTAAGAACTTGTAAATCCTGATAGCCCTTGGGTGAGGAATTTTCCTAAGCACCTGTGTCCAGCTCTGAAACAGGCAGGCTTGACACATACCTGAGATGACAAAAGCCCAAATCCAGTCATCCCTCCGGAAAGACTATTCAAGGTCACGAAACTTTTAAGATATGGATCCTTTTCAGGCTTATCTGTGGAATAACAGCCAAGGCACAGACTAAACAACCACTTTGAAAACATGCTTAAGACAAGACATGCCACATCCTTGCACACTTACGTGGCCTTAGGTAAGTGGAGCCAGCATCAATGGCTGGAGGAGGAAAGCCTCAACTCTGGCTCTTCAAATAATGCTTAGGAAATCTAGTACTTAGAATACAACTCTACTAGTAACTAATAATAGGTCTCTCTCTTTTTTTTAAAAGAAATAAAATCCGTTTTATACCACCCTCCCTCCCCCTTTAGGAGTTTAAGGAAAATCATCATAAAGAGAAAAACAAAGTCAATCAAAAAGCTGCCTAAAGGATGTGCAATTACGTGTGATTTAGAAAGTCTGTATGATTAAAGCCAGAAGGAAGGCTGTGTACTTGGCAAGTAGTCGGCAATGCATTTAAGCAAATACTTTCAACTACCCTTCCTCCTCCTCCCACCACACACCTCCCTAATTTGCAAAGATTTGTTCATCAGGCCCGCATTTCTCAAAGTGCAGTTCCAGACCAACAACAGCATCACCTGGAAGCTTGTTAGAAACGCAAATTCTCAGCATTCTACCTGCAGCCAGATCTGTGAAATCAAGCTCTTGAGGGTGGGGCTAATCCCTGTGAGTTTGAACAAGGTCACAGGGGATTCAAACCAGGGAGAACTTCAGCACTGAGCCCAGGCTCCAGCCGGCCAGTGGGCTTCCTTCCCTCACTAAGCCAAATACTGGTCTCCTTCTAGCAGCCACAGAACAGCCAAAGTCCCCTCCTCAAATGCTTCCTGCCTCCCATATGGGGCCTTAAGACACTCCACAGGTGGTATAACTATGGCGGGTAGTGGCAGTAGTAAGAGACCTAGCCTGAAATAGAACGGAGGAACAATGTGTAGTTGAGCTTGTTTGTACATGGTCCTGGAATATAGCTTTAAAAATGCTCAAGCCGGGGCTGAGGTTGTGGCGCAGTGGTAGCGTGCTCGCCTAGCATGCGGGAGGCACTGGGTTCGAACCTCAGCACCACATAAAAATAAAAAATAAGGCTATTGTGTCCACCTACAACTGAAAAATAAATATTTAAAAAAAAAATGCTCAAGCCCTGTCCCACGCCCACAAAAGGTGATTCTGTGCATCTGACTATGAGGGAGATAGCTCCCCAGGTGACTATAATGTGCAAACATATTTAGGTCTGCTTACTATTCTGCCACCACTAAAACACAGATGGAGGAGGACAAATGTGGACACAGAGGAGTAAGAGATGGCTGGAATCTAGCATGATGGAGAACTTCCCCTAGGAAGTCCGACCTAAGACAGGTGTGGTAGTGGTGGTGGGGATCTGGCTCCCTCTTTAGAAGCCTGGCACCAGGGAGGGCTTGATGCAAATGACTAGGCATTATCAACCTGTTTTCCTTATAAGGATGCTGGGACTAAGCAGGTCAATATTATTTTTAGTCATACAAGCCCTAGCTGGAGCTGGCTGGGACTCAAATTCAAGACTGCTCAGCTGGTATGTGAGCTCTAAAACAAGCTCTAAAAATTGGCAAGTGAGACCCCACTTCCCATTTCCTGATGTAATAGCCAACAACTAGCTGAATACTATCCTCTTTTTTTAAAAAAAAATTTTTTAGTTGTAGATGGACACAACTAATCTAAAGTACCTTTATTTTATTCATTTATATGTGGTTAAGAATCAAACCCAGTACCTCACACATGGCAGACAAGTGCTCCACCACTAAGCCACAATGCCAGGCCCTACTATCTTCTTTTTTAATCCACTTTTTCTTTTTAAATTTATTTTAATTGTGGTGAAATACAGCCTAACAAAATTTACCATTAAGTACATTTACTCTATTGTGCAATATCACCACCATCATCTCCAGAACTTTCTCCATCAGGCAGAATAAAAACTCCACATTTTCCCCACCCCATATCTCCTGGCAACCACCATTCTGTCTGTCTCTATGAATCTGACTACTCTAGGTACCTCCTGTAAGTGGAATCAAGTAGTTATCTGTCCTTTTGTGACAGGTTCATTTTACCTCACGGTTATCCACAATGAAGCATGTGTCAGAATCTCCTTTTTTAAGGCTGAATAATAGTCTACATTTCTTCTTATATAAACAATTCTCAATTTTAAAGTCCAAACCCCAGAGTCAAGCTCTGCATTTCTCGTAAATGTAAACACAGACACTGCAATTTTCTTGCAATGGTTGGCAATCACATTCTTCAGTCTTTTGTGGGGAAAGCTGCAAGATATTCCCATTATTCAATCTCTGCCTTGCATATTGGCCCCAAATCCTCAAAGGGAAAGAACTAAATCTGACCTGAGGAGACTGAAGATGAGCTCATGAAACTTAAGAGCCTCTCCTTTTTGTCATATCATGATGTCTAACTCATAGCCTAATTCTTCAGCCATTTCTGAACTGAGATTGACCAAAAATCAATCCCAAAGGAATAAAAATAATTTGACTATAGCTGATTACACAATAAAGAGGATTAATTTGCTCAAAACTAGAAAAAAAATACAGAAGTAGGGTGGGTTTGTGGGCTCCTACTCTGGTGTTCTATGATTTCCCCTACACCTGACCCTCTCCCTATACCTATTGGCTCTCTCCTCAGGCTGCCTTCCCTCCTGGTCACAAGATGGCTCAGACACCAGCAGGAGCTAAGTGCTTCTTATTCATATTCAGGGTGAACATTACTTCCCAGAGCTATCAGAATGAAGTTCCTGGCAGTGTTCTAATGGATCAAGCTGAAATGGATTATTACCTGAGGTCAGGAAATACCTCTCACTGATTAAAGTGTGGGGCATATCCTACCCTTTGGGGAGAAGAGGTGGCTCTGACTAGTTTATACCAAGTTTGGGGTTAGTCTCACTTAAGATATGGCTGCTTTGCAATATAGGTAGACAAGTCCAGGAGGAATATCTGGGAACTGGGAGCAAAAGCAAATGGTTGCTGATCCAGATTCCTAATGGCACCTCATAGCTTAAGTAGCACTCAAAGTAATACTTGTACCAAAATTTCACATACTTCTTGAGAATTCCTTAATTAGAGGAATAGACAATTTAGGATTTTTTTGGGGGGGAGGGGTAACTAGGAATTGAACCTGAGGGCACTTAACGACTGAGCCATATTCCCAGTCCCTTTTTGTATTTTATTAGAGACAGGGTCTTGCTGAGTTGCTTAGGGCCTCACTGAAGTTGCTGAGGCTGGCTTTGAATTCACGATCCTCCCACTTCAGCCTCCCAAGCCACTGGGATTACAGGTGTGTGCCACTGTGCCTAGCGGACAACCTAGTATTTTAACTTATTTTCCTCTCTCTCAAGAAATTGATTTGTCCCTTATGATCAAGTTAGCATTCACAGATCTACCTTAATTATGCATATTCCAATAAAGTTGAACTTCCAAGCCAACATAAGCCATATTTGTCTTTAAGAAGATGACAATCACTGAGCTTCAAGATTTACACAGTCCCCAATATTCTTTGGATGGGAATATACATGAAGGATCATGGAACCTCTGAAACATGAGCTACTTATCTAGAATGTTGGCAAAATACCAAGAAAGTATTGGGTACAGTAGCCAGGGAAGAAAATGGTAAAATTTCCCATACTGGGAATAATTTTCTAATTCTTTCATCTATACTGTTCACAGATGACCTTAAGTCATATCCAATATTTAACTCCAAAATAACAGCATATAAATATGAAAGCAAGATTCTGTAGTTCTGAGGTTAGAACACAAGTCCGCGTATTCATAATTTAAATGATAATGAATCATTTTAATCAAGGAATATCTATGGCTTTACCCAGGAGAGTGATTCTAACCACTTATCCTTCAGACTTGACCCCATCGAAAGCAAAAACATTCTGTGATCAACACCCATTATATCTTTATTTGTCTGTCATAGGACAAAAACAAAGACAAAAAACACACCAAATCATGATTGCCACTCCTGTTTCTATCACCTACACACACGCACACACACACACACACACACACACACACACACAACAACTTTCTGAAGTCTTCCTTCATTCTAATTTTTCATGAACCTTTCTTCAGTTCAGAACACCCTGTTCAATATAAATTTAATAGAATAGAACCTACTACACTATGAGAACTCAATTTTAAAAAGTATAGAAAAATATTTTTTTAAAACTCCTCTTTTCTAGGAAGAGACTGGAGATGATTAATAAGTTAACTATAAAAATATTTGCCAATCCTTTTGCAGGCAAATGGATGGAATTGGAAAGCATTATGCTAAGTGAAGTAAGCCAATCCCAAAAAACCAAATGCCAAATGGTCTCTCTGATTAGTGGATGCTGATGAATAAGGGAGGTGGGAATGGGAAACATAAAAGAAATAGAGGAACACTGGACACGACATGGGGGAGGCGGGGGGCAGGAAAGGGGAATGGGTATAGTAAAGATGGTTGATTGAGATCGTCATCACTACCCTTGGTGCATGTATGAAAACACAATTGGTGTAACTTTATCTGGTTTGCAACCAGAGAAATGGAAAAACTGGGCTCTATATATGTGCTATGACTTGAAATGCAATTAAATAACCTAATAAAAAAATATTTGCCAATCTTAAGAAAGTTGGTATAAAATTTACTTCACCAATTTCTCAAGTCAGAAAATTTCTTATAAATAAATGCCTGTTTCACTGAGACCAGGAAACATGGAGTCTGCAAGTGACATAGTGAACTAAGAATTGGCTCCTCCACCACACCAGTGGAGCCCAGGAGAGATCCCTGGGGTGCAGTCCAAGTGTGGACCAGCAATTGCTGAGCCCTGGAGGAGCACAGATTTAAAATCTCCAGACAAACTGGCATCCAGTGAAGAACCTGGAGCCTACCTAAGGCCAAACCCCTCCTCCAGGAGTTCTACCTATAGGATTACCTCTCTCATTCTAGCAACCCAAAGGGTGGAGCAAGCATCACACTGCAGACAACCCCACCTAACCACTGACAAGGGAAGCGGAAAATCTTTTTCTTTTTTTGGCACCAGGGATTGAACTCAGGGGCACTGGACCACTGAGCCACACCCCCAGCCCCCCTTTGTGTTTTTTATTTATAGACAGAGTCTCACTGACTTGCTTAGTGCCTCGCCATTGCTGAGGCTGGCTTTGAACTCGGTCTCAGCCTCCCAAAGTGCTGGGATTACAGGTGTGCACCACTGTGCCGGGCTGAAACAGAGAATCTTTTGAAACAGAGAATCTCCAATGGAAATGATTCTTTTAACATTTCATTGATATCTTTTTTTCCCCTTATTTATTTTCTTTGCTTAATTGTGACCTTAATAATTACAGACATTTATACATATTCACATATATATCTTTTCTTTTCATTTCTAGCATTTTGAAACCAGTTATTTTTCATGGATCAGTTTTTTGAGGACTAAAAAGTTTAATTACTATATTTCAGTTTTGTTTTGTATTTTTTATTTTTAAAATTTTTACTTCAATATTTTTCTTTCTTATCTGTTTCCCTTGAATCTCTTTCACTCTTTTCTTCTGCTAACAGCTAATCTCTATTCTTTCACTCTTCTTTTAATTTTTTACTTCTATCTCCTCTTCTCCTCCCTCAAAATCATCACATCCTACATCATTTCTGTTCTCTCCCTGTCCACCATTCAAAATTGTAAACCGATTGGCAAACTTACTGTTTTTATTGTAGGCAATAACTGATCATATCATTTGTTTATTATGACAACCTTGTAGATATCATGGCAGAACTATTTGGTTTAATGCTGTATATTGTTTGCATTGGTTGTTGTAATTATTTGTCTCCCCCTAGACAATAAGGTATTAGAAACCTTCAAGGACACTATAAGGCTACAGGGTAGAAACTCTGTCTCAGATCCATCCTGTTAGATGGGTAGACACACAAACAACATGAAAAAGCAAGGGGAAAAAACACGCTAAACAAACCAAGATACCCCAATAACAGAATCCATTGCAACCAGAGTAGAAGAAGTGCCAGAGGAGTTTAGAACATACATAACTAATCTATTGGGTAAAGGACAAAATAAGGAGTAATATCAGAGAGAAAACAGAGGAAAAGATGAAAAATAAAAATGAAAACCAGCAAAGGGAGGAACTACACTAGAATAACAGTCAATCAAGGGAAGAGCTAATTCAAATTAAAAACTAGAAATAAATCAAAATAGCAGAGAATAAAAATCTTATCTCAATAACAACACTGAATGTAAATGGCCTAAACTCATCAATCAAAAGACACAGACTGGCAGATTGGATTAAAAAAAAAAAAACGAAACCCAGCAACATGCTGTCTCCAAGAGATTCACCTCATAAGCAAAGACATCCACAGACTGAAGGTAAAAGGATGGGAAAAAATATATCATTCACACGGATCTCATAAATGAGCAGAGGTTTCTATCCTCATATCAGATAAAGTAGACTTAAAGACAAAGTTAATTAGAAAAGACAAAGAAGAACATTTCATACTGCTTAATGGAATTATACATCAATAAGACATAACAATAGTAAATATTTATGCCCCAAACAATGGAGCATCTACATACATCAAACAAACTCTTCTCAATTTCAAAAAGCAAACAGACCACAACACAATAATACTGGGTGATTTTAACACACCCCTCTCGCCACTGGATAGATTCTCCAAACAAAAACTAAATAAAGAAGCTACAGAGCCAAAAATTACAATTAATAATTTAGACTTAACAGATATATATAGAATATTTCATCCATCAATGACTGAATACACTTTCTTCTCAGCAGCACATGGATCCTTCTCTAAAATAGACCATATCTTAGGCCACAAAGCAACTCTTAGCAAATACAAGAGAGAGAAAGAGAGAGAGAGAGAGAGAGAGAGAGAGAGAGAGAGAGAGAGAGAGAGAATACCTTGTATCATATCAAATCATAATGAAATAAAATTAGAAACCAATGAGAAAATAAAAACTATAAGCTACCCTAACACCTGGCAACTAAATAATACACTATTGAATGACAAATGGATAGCAGAAGAAATCAGGGATGTAATTAAAAAATACTTAGAGGTAAATGAGAATGTCAACACAACATATCAAAATTTCTGGGACACTATGAAGGCAGTGCGAAGAGGAAAGTTCATTGCATTGAGCTCATTCATTGAAAGAATATAGAATCAACAAATAAATATCCTAACATTATATCTCAAAGCCCTAGAAAAAGAAGAACAAATCAACACCAAAAGCAGAAGGCAGGAAATAATGAAAATCAGACCTGAAATCAATGAAACTGAAACAAAAGAAACAATCCAAAAAAACTGACAAAAATGTTGGTTCTTTGAAAAAATAAATAAAATTGATAAACCTTTAGCCAAGCTAATGAAGAGAAAGAGAAAGAAAACTCAAATTACTAAAATTCATGATGAAAAAGAATATATATCACAACGGACACTACTGAAATACAGGTGATAATCAGAAACTATTTTGAAAATTTGTACTTTAATAAAGAACATCTTGAATATATCAACAAATTTCTAGAGACATATGACTTACCCAAATTGAATCAAGAGGACAAACTTAAATAGACCAATTCAAGCAATGAAATTGAAGACACTATCAAAAGGCTACCAAGAAAGAAAAGCCCAGAACCAGACAGATTCTCAGCTGAGTTCTGCCAGACCATCAGAAATAGACTAACACCAATCCTCCTCAAATTATTCCATGAAATAGAAAAGGAGAGAACTCTTCCAAACTCATTCTATAAAGCTAGTATCACCGTGATACTAAAACAAGACAAAGACACATCAAGGAAAGAAAATTTCAGACCAATATCCCTGATGAACACAGATGCAAAAAATCTTAGCAAAATATTGGCAAATCACACAAAAAACAAGTTTAAAAGATAGTGCACTATGATCAAGTGGGGCTCATCCCAGGGGATGCAGGATTGGTTCAACATACAGAAATCAATAAATAATTCATCATGTCAATGGGCTTAAAGTCAAGAATCACATGATTATATCAATAGATGCAGAAAAAGCATGAAAAAAATCAGCATCATTCACGTTCAAAATACTAGAAAACTAGGATAGTAGGACATACTTCACTCATTGTAAAAACTATGCACACTAAACCAAAGGCCAACATCATTTTAAATGAAGAAAAATCAAAAGCATTCCCTCTAAAAACTGGAATGAGACAGGGATGACTGCCCTCTTTCACCACTTCTATTCAACATAGTCCTGCAAACTCTAGCTAGAGCAATTAGAAGAAAGCAATTAAAGGGATACGAATAGGAAAGAGCTCAAAATATCCCTATTTGTCGACAACATAATTCTATGTTTAGATAATCCAAAAAACTTCACCAGAAAACTTCTAGAACTCATAAACGAATTCAGCAAAGTATAGGATATAAAATTAACACCCAAAAATCAATTGCACTCCTATGCATCAGTAGTGAATCAACTGAAAGAGACATTAGGAAAACTATCCCATTCACAATAGCCTCAAAAAAAATATTTGGGAATCAATCTAACAAAAGTAGTAAAAGACCTCTATAATGAAAACTAGAGAACTCTAAAGAAAGTAACTGAAGAAAATGTTAGAAGATGGAACGATCTCCTATGTTCTTGGATAGGCAGAATTAACACTGTCAAAATGGCTATACTACCAAAAGCACTATACAGATTTAATACAATTCCTTTTAAAGTTCCAATGACAATCTTCATAGAAATAGAAAGAGCAGTAATGAAATTCATTTGGAAAAACAAGAGACCCAGAATAGCCAAAGCAATCCTTAGCAAGAAGAGTGCAGCAGGAGGCATCAAAATACCAGACCTGAAACTATACTACAAAGGTATAGTAACAACAATGCCATGGCGTTGGCACCAAAACAGACATGAAGACCTATGGCACAGAATAGAAGGCACAAACAAACCCACATAAATACAGTTTTCTCATACTAGACAAAGGTGCCATAAACATACACTGGAGAAAAGATAGCCTCTTCAACAAATGGTGTTGGGAAAACACAATGGAATATTACTCAGCTATCAAGAGAAATGAAATTATGGCATTTGCCAGTAAATGGATGAAACTAGAGAGTATCATGCTAAGCTAAATAAGTTAATCCCCCAAAA
Organism: Xerus rutilus; assembly: GCA_028644305.1. Classification (NCBI taxonomy): domain Eukaryota; kingdom Metazoa; phylum Chordata; class Mammalia; order Rodentia; family Sciuridae; genus Xerus; species Xerus rutilus. The sequence goes on along the minus strand of CM053401.1, from coordinate 119,442,121 downwards.
CCAAAGGCTGAATGTTTTCCCTGATATGTGATGTGGATTCACTATAATAGTGGTAGGGCTGGAGCTAGGGTTCACAGGATTAGATAGGAAGAGTGGTAGGATAGGAATGGGAAAGACAGTAGAATAAATCAAACTTAACTTTCCTATGTTTATATATGAATATATGACCACTATAACTCCACATCATATACAACCACAAAAATGAGCAGTTATACTCCATGTATGTATGATATATCAAAACACATTCTACTGTCATGTATAACTAAAAACATTTTTTAAAGGGGGGAACCTGTTTCATATTTAATAATCTTAGAGATTATTTAATGGATGTCATATCTTAAAGAAAAATTCACATGGTAAGTTTAAGCAAAATTCTGTTTGTTCACAGTTTGGGGGTCTCACCAGAGATGATTTCCAGTGTGTATATGAGAAAAGAAGTGATGCGTTTATTCTCTTTTGAGCTCAGCTGTGCAAACTGGTCTTTGCTCATCTCAACTGCTGTACACACACCATTAGAAGGGGAACATTTAAGCTATTCACGTGCTGTTTAAAAATTAAATGCCTTCCTGCAATTTTTTTTTTCTTAAATTGTTAGTGGAGTAAGACACGGAAGGAAGGAGTAAGGGATGGAGGGAGGGAAAATCAGCTTGGACATCAGTAACTTGATAAGCGTGGTGCTGGTAAACAAAGAACACTCTGGGCTTTGTAACAATTGCTAGTAATGAAACAAATAAGCCCACAACCCAAGATTAACCTTGATCTTAATTTTTTTCCTTTCCTTTATCATCAATGTTCAAATCTCTAGCATAAGTCCTTGCTGATTCACAGCAACTGTAGCAGGAAACTCAAGCCCTGATCTATGGTTTCCAAGGTACATGAGGCCCCCACAGTCAATCTCCCTGGAGACACATCCTGGCTCAGATCAACTGACCACCTTCAACATTACATTTCTGGGCTTCATTCATTATATATAGAACTTTGACTTACTCTTAAAACCCTGTTCTTGTCTTCTTTCCTTATTAAACACACATGCCTGCGTCAACACTACTCCTACACATGAATTTGTTCTATTCACACAAATTCAGGAACCCCTATGAAACAATAGATCATGACAACAGAGACAGGGCAAGACTGATGCACAAAAAAAAAGGGACTAGGAGGAGGATGTACAGGGGAAAAAAAAAATTCCGCAAGTCCTAATAAACACCATTCTCCAGAAAACTAAATACAAATGGTTCTGCCACACAGAACAGCTGGAGCAAGAAGGTGTGTATGTTAGTCATTCTTCTGATTTCCACACTGGGCATGTGGATGAAAGGATGAACAGATGGATGGACTACATACACATGGGGACACAACTGACTCCCCACCTTGGGACCCCAATGAGATTGCAAGTTAAACACAATGATGATCTGAAGTTGTCAACAACTTCAAAGCTTCGTCCACAGAATTAAGTCATAAAAAGCCATTTTCCAACTTTACACATTCCAATACACTGCCCAGGGGTTGAAGAAGACACACTGGGACCTTACCGACTGGTGATTTCCAAAGGCTTAGAGGCCAGAATCTCTTTGAGAATGTGATGTCCTCTTGTCTCCAAAACATGCAAACCGACAAATCTGACACAACTGTGAGAGACATCTGGAAACTATCCCTGGACTCTTCTGTTCAAAGGTCTTTGGGGTAAAACTCTATGCCCAAACCTATGTCTTCTTCCTAATTTTTAATCCCAGCACAGACATTCCGCCAGCCCATGGCATCACACATCATCACCTCCAAACTTGGAAGTCACACCGACAGTGGTGGAGACCCAGGACTCCATAGCACAAAGGAATTGTAAGGTCCCTGGCCAGTGTGCAGAACCAGGCAAAGCTAGGAGGGAAGGGACAGGATAGATAGTGACTGCAGCCAAGATCTACTGAGCACAGAAGGCAACCCAAGACCACAAAGAGAGGCAGAGACAAAGACAGGAGATTAGCATTCATGGGATAATCCACCATGGATGGGGATGGAACATCTCAGATACCACTTTAAAGAAATTTTGCCTAGAAAAACCTTTGAGCATATGCCACATACAAGTTAAAGAAAAAGGGGGGGGGGATAGCTATGGATGATGAACGTAATACAGTGTTACTACTGGCATATTTAACAAAAGTAGAATACAATCATAAATTCCCAGGCAAAATGAGAAGTAGAAAATAACCATATCAGCATGTCAGCAATGTCTACATGGAAGTGCCAATAAGGCCCCTTTGCATCCTGGTCTAATTAAACCTTTTTCACAAATGCCAGCAATCAATATAAAAAATATTTCTTATTCAATTTGGGCTTCAGTTTTAATTACTGGGATTGCAACCTGCTGTGATTTGGAGAGCATCTGATCTATTTGAATATACTTCTTATCAAGTCTTAGAAAGAAATGATGACTATATTCTTATTTTCCCTGTTCCTGCATACCACTGTTGCTAGACCAAGGGTTTAAAAGACCTCTGGGACGTGCATGTGGTACCAGAAAGTTTTTAAAGTAAAGAACCAAAGAAAGCAAGTAGACAAGGTGAGAATATGAATTAACTTCCATTCATTTTAAAACACTTTCAGACCACTCACTAAAGCACAAATAGGTAAGTTTGCCAATGCTTTAAAGGGCTTAAGTGATTTAAGTGACAACATGCAAAAATGTATCACTTTGTGAATAGGTCAGCCACAAGATGCACACAACAGAGAAATGCTAGTCTTTGATGCTGTTTGCTTACAAAGAAAATATGAAAAATATTCCTGTTGAAGAATTTTCACAAAACTGAGAGAAATACGTATGTAAACACTTAAAATTGCTGCTGTTTCTTTTGATATGGAGATTCTATAGCAAAAGAGTTCAAATAACAGGAGAGGTCAAATAAACTTTTTTTGCATCCAACATTAAATGGGTTCACATTTCTCATTATCTAAATGTATTCATATGTAAGCTTTAAGTGGCCAGAGTTGTGCACGTTTACTTTAAAACTTGATCCTCTTAAACAATGTCACAGTGTAGAAATGGCATCAATGACTATTTTCTTCAGGAAATCCAAGTTACATTAAAAAAAATCTCAAAGATTGGTAGAGTAATGCACACCTCTGTGGTCCCAGCTACTGGGGAGATTGACACAGGAGGATTTGAGCACAGGAGTTCAAGGCTAGCCTGAGCCTGGGCAACATAGTGAGACGCCCATCTTAAAAAAAAAAACAAGAAACCAAACAGTGCAGAAAATAGGAGAAGACATCAGCCCAATTGCCTGGACACACAAGTTCACCAAAGTACTGAAGGGTGGTGTGTGAGGGCAGGATCTGTAGAGAGGGCTTTTCATTTGGCAAGTGGCATAAAAGGAGTCAACCATTTCCTCTAGCAGTTTAGTTTACTAAATCACAACGTCAGTCAGTCTTCTCACGAACCAGAATCTTACCTCATTGCTAGAAAGCACACACCACTGAGCAGCGGTCTACAGATCGAGAAACTCTGGGAATTTCTATTATTTAGCAGCACATCAGGAAAATACTACCCCCACATAAAGTCACAAATATTCAAACAATGTTAAAGCTCTGACTTGGGAGGTAAGACATAGTGTTCCCACCTCTTCCCTATCCTAACAGGACCAGTGGGAGGCAAAAGCTTCTACCTACAGGGACACTGTGCCCGCTGCCAGAGGAAATAAAACGGGCTAAGTGGAAAGTTTTGTGCTCTCTATCCCTGTAACATCCTATTTTAACTAAGAACCATGGAGTTTAGTACATTCTATCACTTCTTAAAAACATATCCAGATAAAAACCTATGGACAAGATCACTGCATTTGCCAATTGTTCACTGTTGGCAATAAAAATATTTTCTGGGATATTCAAAACTGATAAAACTCATTATATTTTTAAGAAAGTTTTTTTTTTATTTTGTTGTACTGGGAATCAAACCCGGAGATGCTTTACCACTGACTTACATCCTCAATTCTTTTCATTTTGAGACAGGGTCTTGCTAAACTGCTGGGGCTAGCCTCAAACTCCTGCCTCAGCCTATTGAGTCACTAAGATTACAGGCATGTACCACCATGCCCACCTTGGAAAAATATTTCATCTAGCCTATGAAAAATAATGACATTGAGATGATTCCACCCTACAGTGCACTGATTAAGAGATAAAATTATGAACCTAATAAATGCATGTAAAAAGTAACTATTTATAACTAATGATCCAGAGAGTACAAAGAAAACAAATAGATATGGGAAAATAAATGAATCCCAACAATGCATGTAAAAATCCTAGCTGGTTTTCTAATAGCTCAAAAGTCATCACTTGGAGGACAGGCAACTAACTAGGGTAGGAGGGGTTGAGGGCATGCCTGGAGGACCCCACTATGAGATCATGTAGCCCTGAGATAATATTCCTGGCTAGATCTGCTGGAGTTTTTTTTACAAATAGAGTTATCTATTTGTCACTTGAGAAGTAACTCCCTGTTGAGATTTTCACAGTAACTTGAATTAACAAAGTAACTAACTTACTACAGAATTATAGGGACAAGATGATCATGACAAAATAGCTTAAGGTGATACTGTTTTTAATCCCTTCAATAATAAATCAAAATGTTTGTTTTCTACCACCCACAATAGCTGTACCAACCTTGGCAGAGATTAACACTGTGATATTTTTTAAAAAGACTAAAAAGGGACTACTGGGTACAAAGATGGGTCCCTATAGACCCACAGAAAGTTAAATAATTAAAAACCACATCTTTCAGTCCTCAACTCCACTCAACACAGACTGATATATTTACAATGGCAAGCCCACTGCTTCATCCTGCAAGTTTTGAATCATTATATCATAAATGAGCATTATTTTCCTTGTTCAATGTATCCCATCTGGGAAGTATCTGCCACTGAAACCAGTGCTCCTTACACACTACTGCAAGGCTGAAGTATCTGGCAATTTTATACATGGAGCCAAAAGTATTAATGGCCCTAACTCTGTTTCTCTCAATCTGCTAATTGACAACAAATTACGTTTTAATCAAAGGACAGGCTTTGTCTTGAAGTTTCTCAGTGCTGAAGGAGACTCTTGTCCACATCCATTGTCAGAGATTATATTTTCCATAATTCTCAAATCTGTTCCAGTCACAAAAGCCTAAAAATTACAAGTGCCTTCTTGTGTAATGAAATGGAGCATGGATACACTTAACTTCCAATCATTAAGTGTATGATTTTGTCACACACACGCACACACAAAGACAAAAGCAAGGGATGGCCTTGAAATATGGAATGCAATGATTACTTTTTAATCTTTGAATGGATCAAAATTCTCATTGTTAAACCATAGATAAAATTAGAATTTTCATCCTCATTTTGTTAAAGTGTAAATCCAATACGTAGAAAACTCAGGAACAGTGGGAGGTGGGAATCAAAACAAAGATAACTAGAAATGGGAACTTGTGCTTAGCAAAACCAAGTGGGAGAGGAAAGGGATTTCCAGGGATCTAGAAAGCTTGCTGGGATTAAATTCATCACTTGGATGATGGACAGTTTATTAATCTTGAATTTATTTAAGCCTCAGAATTAATGAATGAGGGGAATTCTGGTTCAGTGGGAAAACCCTTCAGGGATACCCCTAATATCTACAGAATGAAGAATACTTGCATGGTCCCAAAGTGCTCTGCATCCTTACCGTCCAGCCTCACTTTCCATTCCTGCCCTTTCCCTAATGTTGTCTCCAGTCCTACAAGCTACACAGAACACTGTCCTCCTCCTGCACTGGTCCAGGTTCCCAGCAAAACTTGGGCAGGTTCCACAGATGCCACTGCAGAACACTGGAAGCCCTCTGTCTTCCATGTGTGTCACTGGCACGCCCATCATGTGGCACCCATCACTAGTGCGAGTCATTTACTCATTTGTCTTCTCCCCACTGGACCATAAATGTCTTGAGAATGGTCCTTGAGAGGAGGGCCAGGTATACAGCTGAATCCCACTGTATGCTGGCTGAGAAAGAGTGAGTTGTCCAAGCAAGGGGGTGGGGAGAAGGTGAACGCCTACAATGCTGGGTGAAGTATTGCAAAGAATCGAGTCATTGTCATTCTAAATTAAATGTGAGATTAGCCCAAACTGGTGATATATGTTATGTAGTAAACTTATTCTTTTAAAAATACATTCATTTCTATGGTTAGCATCCATCTCACCATATCTCTAGATAAAAAATTGTTGGCATGATTGCTGGGCTTCAAAGAGAAAGGGGAGAAACAAGGAGGTCAATCACACACTTAGAACCTATCCTAGAACAAGAAGTGGGATGTATGAAGTCCTGAATTTATGCAATAGAAAGCAAATTTTCTAGATAAATAAAATGGTATTTCCACACAATGGAATATTACTCAGGGATTAAGTACTGACATGCTATGAAATGAGCCTTGGAAACATTAGGTGAAAGAAATCAGACACATTTTATAAATGCATTTATATAAAACATCCAAATTAAGTGGTTGAATCTACAGAGACAGAATATAGACTGGTGGTTGCCAGGGTCTGAGAGGAAGTGGGGATGGGTGAAGACTGCATAGTGGGGACAGAATTTCATTTTGGGATGATGAAAATATTAATAGATAGAGATGGTGGTTGTACAATAGTGTAAATATATTAAATGTCACTGAATTGTTCACTTTTAAATGGCTGGTTTTATGTTATATGGATTTTACCTTAATAAAAAAATTAAAAATGCAAATCTACCATACACATCAGAAAGGACGTCTAAAACAGATTTCCAATGCTCTGGACACATATGAGCACAAGATAGAGCCAAAAATAGAACATTGTAAGGAATTATCATTTGAACACTTAGTATCATTAGAAAAAAATACTACAAAGTGTTTAAGTTGGTTTAGTATTTTCTATTATTCTACTATCTCTGAAAACTCTTCTCAATATTTATAAAGTGGTTCCCACTGCCTATGCTGAAGGCCTGTTTTTGTAATGAAATCTAATTTCCCTGTTTGATAAAAATCCCCGACATTCTCTCATTTGTAATTTCTTTGCTGTAAATAGTACACCAACAATCTATGTGTGTTACTCATGAAGGCTCATGATTTTAGCATGTGAATAATTTATTGTATTTCTAAAAGCTCTGCTTTTCTTGTCTTGTGACAAAGACAGTGTAACAAAAAAACTAAACAGGAAAAACCTGCTAAAACTCGTTTGTGAATATACCTCCATTCCATTAAAAATTACATTTTAGGTGACTTTTGCTAGTTAATAAAGAGTAAAGTTATATCCCAGTAAAAATACAAAAAACTCAAGTAATTAAAAGCTCTATGTAATGAAAAGCTAATCCTGTAGTGAAGAGGTGTGGGCTGAAGGAAGAAGGGGTGTTAAATATGCAAACGGAGTGTCTATTTATTGCTAATGCAGCCACCACAAGAACAAATCAGATGCAGTGCACCAAGTGTTCTCATCACATTTGCTTTCTCCAGAAAAATGGAAAGCTAAGCCATGCACTCCTACCAGGCTCATACACAAGGGCTACTCCCAAGCACCCAGGATAGGAAAGAATGCTCTGGAAACACAATGTCAGTTAGAACAACACACACTCATGGGATCTCAGCAGTAGCACCCTGTTAGAAGTGTAAGGCATTCCCTGAAAACACAGCAAAAAAAGGTGGGCCTTATCTAAACAGGGTCTCCAGTCTCATGAACCCACTTGGTCTAGTTGTAGTAAGTGAACTTTGTTTAAGATTTGGATGAGAGCTGGAACCCTGAAGGGGCTTCCTTGGGTCCTCAGGATGCTTCATATTAAGATGATTTATGTTGCCTCACAAAGGAAGGTGACAGGGAAGATGGGGAAAGTTACTAGTTCCATACCAGAAAAATGAACAATTCTTTGTTCTTAAAAGAAGAGAGGGAAAAAAAGAGTCTCAACATTTCAACTGTATGATATACAAAAGCAAACTAAGGCCTTGAAAATCATTTGTAACCCCCTTCATATCTTAGAGATCACCACCAAATTTTTTTTTCTTTTTTTTGGTATGGAGGATTGTACTCAGGGGCACTTAACCACTGAGCCACATCTCCAGCCCTTTTTTAAATTATAATTTATTTAGAGACAGAGTCTCACTGAGTTGCTAAGTGCCTTGCTAAGTTTCTGGGCTGGCTTTGAACTCGAGATCCTCTGGCCTCAGCCTCCTGAGCTGCTGAGATTACAGGCATGTGCTTCAGTGCCTGGCACCACCAAATATTAAGAAAACAAAGTTGAAGAACACAAACAGATGGAGAAAAACAAGGTTGGACTAGAAAAAAATTTTCCCCAAGCTAGACTATGTATGATGAACACCACGTACGATGTCAATATTAAATAAGAAGAGCCTAGCAAAACTCTATTTATACACACTGCAAATGGTTTTAATTTTCTCTTAAAGTTTCTGTATCCTTTAAATTTAGTTGACATATTTGAATGCATGTGATTTTCAGAACAGAACAATTAACTTCTGGAATATATACATTTTTGAGTTTCATTTCATTTTGTTTTCATTTAAAATTTGTTTGAAATAATACGATCACCAAGGTTCAAATCAAGATGGTATCAAAAGGTTGTAAGAGGTAACAACTTTAATCAGCTTTTTGCATATTCTTCCAATGTTTTTATGCAAATTAATGGTCACCATCTTATTCTATTTTCTGCTGCTATAAGTGAATAGCACAGACTAGGTAATTTATGAAATTTCCTTGACTCATGGTTCTGGAGGCTAGGAAGCCCAAGAACATGGCACCAACATCTGGTGAGGGCCTTGTTGCTGCACAACTTGGCTGGGAGCGTCACATAGCATGATAAAACAAGCATGCTGGTTGGAGTCTATCTTCCTCTTCTTATAAAGCCACTAATGCCCCACCCTCATGACTCATCTAATCCTAATTACTTCCCAAAAGTCCCATCACCAATTATCATCAACGTATGAATTTGAGGATTAAGTTTCGAACACATTAACTTTTGGGGAACACACATCTGAGCCCTAACAGTCACTCTACATACGCAAGAATTACTATTGTCAGAACAAGTTAAGTTGCATCATTCATTGTAAGAGGTAGGGAAATGCACACTGCAGTCTCTATGGGCAAAGGCTGTACACACAGTGTCTATATTAAAGATCCCTACATATCATCCATGTTCCAAGACATGAAATAAATATGAGACAAGATAGGTGGATGAAACAGGTTAAGAGCAATAAAGGGCTGGTGTGTAATTAAGACACAAGACTTGCCTGTTTCTTCCACTAGACCCAAAGCCAAGAACAGTAACCCGTTTATCACTGTGCTCCTCCATAATAACACGGTACATGGCAGGTAACAGGTTGCCAATAAATGTTCACTGAAAGAACGTATCAACCAATGCTACATCATGGGGGGAAAGGATTTGGAGATACCCACAGAAGAAAAGAAAGCCTTTTCTTGCAGGGGCAAAGGTTTTAGCATAGGAATAAGGCCACTAGTCTGCTTGACAGAAAGATCTGCTTCAACCCTGAGTAGAAATGAGCAAGCTCCCCCAGATATACATGCTTTCACATGGCCTTTCTTAGCCTGGAGGGTTGAAGGTGCTCTAGTGTCTATACCTAGAGCTCTGGTAGACTCAATCAGTAGACAGACTTGGACAAACTATGAAGTTTAACCTCTGTCACTGTCCTCTGTGAACTGTTACATGAAGTCATTTCCCCACATTCCTGAATGCTACTCTTTCCACATTCACCCCTTCTTCCTCCTCCTTTTGACTTTGTAGAGCTTTCTTCATTTTCACTGTGCCTCTGTATTATTTCCTCTCTCCCTCTGTCTCTTCCTGTCCCTGAAATTCATGTAGGATCCTGCAAGATCTCAAGGGCTATGCAATAACAGACATCCCTGACCACTATAAGCATCAATGATGTGTCTCCATGAAACAAGCCATCAAAAATAACACCAGCCAGTAACTGGGGTGTATACATCCAAGTGCCCCACGGTGCCCTTGCAGATGCTCCCAAAGGGGAACACTCAAACTCAGAGCCAGGCTCACCTGAGACACAATGCTGTACAGTCCCTGTAACACGGCTGCTCACCCATCTGCTAGCACAGAGGCCAGGCAGTGTTTAGATCCAGACTCTAACAAGAGGGTCAGGATCCATACAACGCTGGAGCTTTCTCTGGTTTACATTTGACAAGAGGCTATTCAGAATATATGTCACTTTGAAATGCTTTAATAAAGTAGACCTCAAAAAGCAAATGAAAAGTTGAGCAACAGTTCCCTTCCCCTTTTAAATCACTGGAGTGTTCTTTGGTTTGTTCAAAAGAATGGGTAACCAGAAAGCAAAAGAAATATGCCTTCTTACATAATACTCTCAAACTGGGCAGTGACTTGGAGTTCCCAAAACAGAATCTCCATTTTGCCAAAAAAGAAGATTCCCTAAAACCTCCTACATGGGAACAGAGCTGGACTAGACACACTCCAATCTTCAGAAGTAGTACCAGTATGGCCTCCCTCTCCTGACCAAGACAGTCCTGGCAGACACCCCACTGCAGAAACCAGCATGCATACATGCCTGCAATGCCACAGCAGCATGCACTCAGCTCAGTTGGAGATGCACAAGTACCCGTGTAAATGGTCAAAGTGTTCAAGACTCACAGTAAATAATGGTACTTGTATTACAGCCATCGTTATAAAGATCTGCAACACTTCAAGAGACCATTATGGGACTATTAAAAAGATTTTGCGTTCAGTTTTCAAGATGGCTTAGGCAGAATGCCATCATTACAGTAATTGCTTTATTTATCACTATGTAAACGGACCCTAATGCTTCATTAAAAAAAGAGAGAGAGAGAAAAATGATGGGGCTCTGAGGCAGTGGCCCCATCTGCAAATACTGGCCATCCTGGATAAGAAGTCAGTCTCAAAGTGCCTTGGGACAGGTGTCTGGAGCATTGAAGGAATTAAAAGCTAGCAAGGTTAAGAACTCTGCAAGAGAAATCATGTTTGAACCTCAGATGGCCTGTGCACACATCTCTTTCATTAAGAGTTTACAAGCACCAGCAGGGCTCAGTGGCACAAGCCTGTAATCCCAGCACTTAGGGAGGCTGAGACAGGAGAATCGCGAGTTCAAAGCCAGCCTCAGCAAGGGCAAGGTGCTAAGCAACTCAGTGAGACCCTGTCTCTACATAAAACACAAAATAGGGCTGGGGATGTGGCTCAGTAATCATCTCCAGTACCCCCCCCCCAAAAAAAGTTTACAAGCACTAACTTTTAAATCTAATACACATAGATATCTTAAAATATGTGCCCTATAAACCACAAATCTCTTTAAAATACTCAACTATATCCAACATATTGCCCCAGATTCCTAAGAATCTCAAAATAAAAGTCTTCCTCTACTCAGCACATAAAGGGTTAAGAAATCTTCCAACATACATGCATAGCAACAATTTCCAGGTCCTTACTTGTGTTGGCAATTTTGCAAGGACATGGAGCTATTTCTATAGTACCTTGCTGCAATAATACATATGTTCAACCAATGGGCCTCAGGGTGGGGGCAGGTTCTTCTCTTGTAATACACGTGATACCGAGTCACAAAGGTGGTTTACCACTTACATCCTGAGATATTGAAAAATGGGAAAATGTACTAAATAATTCCAAAAGATGAGACCGTCATTAAAATTAAGGGTGAGCATGCATGGGCTTAGCCTAATACTGCAGCCCTTTCTGGGGCACCTCAGTACCACTTTATATAAACAGACTGTAAATATAAGCCACAAACACCTGCACTGAGATGCCGACAATAACACCCTCCGATTTGGGCCAAGCTGGTTAAGCATTTTGCCCCACATTTTCCAGCTCTGAAGTGAGGAAATGCCACCTCTCCCTGTGTGTGTGTGTGTAGTCACTTACAGACATATAATGGAAGTTCTTTTAAAAGATTAGTCCATTGATAGAATGTATTATTCTCTATACTGACTGATGTTGGGGTGTACGGAAGGGTGCTAAGGATAAGGGTAAGAAACTGAGTCCTTTCTTTATGGGGGGCTGGGATTGTAGCTCAGTGGTAGAGCGCTTGCCTCGCATGCGTGAGGCCCTGGGTTCGATCCTCAGCACCACATACAAAGTAATAAAATAAAAATACATTGTGTCCATCTACAACTAAAAAATATTTTTTTAAAAAAACCTTTATGGGGAAGATGATGGCCTAAGAAAACATATTTGGTCCTGTCCCCCACCTAGTCCCCTCTCTAGAGTAACAAGGATGACGAATTAAAGTACTTAACAGTGTATAGAGTGAGGGATTCTATGCTTCTAAACATCACCAATATCACCAAAAGAAAAAGCACTTATCCGTGGTCAATGGACCTGAGAGTCCATCTGAAGGGAAAGCAGCTTTGGATCCTGGTCATTCTGCTAACCAAGCTCAATCCAAAGGGAAGGGGCTTTGGTGGAAGGTGGAATAATTTCCCAAGCCTCATGATTCAAAAAGCCTGGGAACATAGCAACTTAGCAGCAGGGTAACCATTTCCTCACCTACCACCTGCTAGTCACCATCTCCTATGACCTGAATGACTGTTACAGGCAGCCACCAGCAGGCCATGACCCACTGAGGATGATGCAGGAGCCTGAGGGAGGGCACAAAGCTGAACTGCAGCAAGTGCTACTCACTGAAGAAGAACCCACCTAATGAGAGAAGGGTACATGAACAGAAAAGTAATAACACACACAGAAGTGTAAGCAGAGTACACAAACGTTCTGGCATTTTACATTTTAAAAATTTAAAGTTGAACAGCATAGATCTATTACTCTAGAGTACTGAATTAATGTTCTGAAGGATTAAGGAGATGAATTGTAAACATCAAAGAACAAGGAACAAGAACAAGGGACTCAAGCAAAAGATCTACTTGGAGAACAGATCCAACAGAAATTGGGTAAAGGAATGCACATCTTCGTAGAACAATCTGTGATCATGTTGCTATCTACTTTGGGCGAAAAATAAAGATTTACTTTCAACTTTAAGCACTAGCAGGATTGGAAAGAACACCTTCCAATTAACAAGTGAATTGTTAAATTAACATGAGGATTGACAAAAATAAAACAAAGTAAAATATATGGCAGCCAAAGAGGAAGACAAAAGCAATACACCAAAATGTATCCATTGTCAAGCAAACAGAGTCTAGAAGGATTTTCCTGTTGAAGGACAAAATTGTCAAACTGAGTTCTAAAAATCCAGCTCTTTTAAAAAATAAACCTGTAACCTACCTCCTCTTGAGATAGATTTCACAGCTACATTCATAGACCATAACAAAATATCAAAAGATAATTAGCTAAAGAAAAATGCAGTGACATACTTCTAAATAAGCTCATAATCAAAGGTTAAGTAAATAGCTTAATGGCAAACCATCTAGAAAATAACAAAAAGAAGATCAAGCATCTAAAACCAAAAGTGCATAATCTAAAGCTGTTCTTAAAGAAAATGTATGGCTTTAAATGCCATTATTTTAAGAAGATCAGAAAGCAAGTAAGACAGGCATTCAACTTAATAAACTTAAATCAAATGGAACAGAAACGTGGGTTAATAAAAGTTTACTGAGATTACATTTAAAAAGATTAATATAAAGTTCTTTGAAGAAAATAAAATGTATAAATCTCTCACAAGCTTCATTAAAAAAGCAAAAATGTCTCAGTAATGAGTTAAGGATTACCACCTTGTATACCAAAGATATAATAATATTATATCAACTCTGCAATAACTCTAAATTTTAGACAAATTAAATGATTTCCCAGCAAGTAAAAATTTTTTTCAAAATTTAGAAAAAAATTTAAAAAGCTGAACAGAACAACTAATAGAGTCTGAAGAACATTTTCTTTAAATGGTATTAGGGTCAAGGGGTTCCAATTTCAAGTTGCTTTCCTGTTTATTTTGATATTTAAAAACTGGATATTTACTACATTATGTAAATGCAACTCTATAAAGACAAAATTTTTACTATATCATTTAAAAAATATAATCCTAATAACAATACTTTAGAGACTACAAATAAAAGAAAAAAACTACAGACCTGTCTCAAGACTGCAGTTATAGAACATTAAATATTAGCAAATCAAATTTAGCAACATACCCAAAATACTGTACCATAACAAATTAGGGTTTATTCCAGGAATGCAAAGATGATGCAGAATTAGGAAATTTAATCAACACAATTTATGACACTACAAAATAAAGGCAAAAGCTCACAATTACATCATGCCAAAAAGGCATTTAATAAAATTCAATAGCCTCTTCCAATAAAAATTAAAACACAAATGGATATCTACAACTTAAACATAGTAAATTATTTTTACCAAAACTTAAGAAGAATATTCATTGCTCAAACACTGAAACATTTTTCTTTAAATCAGTAACACAGCAGTTCCCTTTTCTATAGAAACAAAGGTACCAGGAAACAAATAAGGATGAATATATACACATATGCAAGTGAATTTATTATCATCTTGTTTTATTAGCAAAAGAAAACACAGAAAGGAAAAGAAAAAAATTAGCATGATTGTCCATCAACACAAGATGGCTAACTAAATTATGGATCACCTATTTTGAAGTGCTGTAATTTTCACTTTTATTGCAATATCTGCAATTATGTAAAGTGATATCCATATATTAAGAAAACTTAAAATGTTAAAAATATACTGAGAATATTCTTTATATTATTAGAAGGATCTCATGTTTTAAAAAACTAAAACCATATTGGATGTATGCATGTATTTTTGTGTTACTAGGGAAAGAATAGAGACTATGGTGGAGATTAAATTTTCCATCCAACTGCATTTTTTAAAAAAATATTTTTTGTTGCAGATGAACACAATACCTTTATTTTTTTATGTGATGTTGAGGTTCGAACCCAGTGCCTCACATGTGCCAGGCACGCGCTCTACCACAGAGCTACAACTCCAGCCCTAATTGCATTTAATTGTTTTTATTTTGTTTATAATCTTAAAGAGACTAGACAGACAGGTACAGATACAGATATGTATGTTTTTATGATACAAAGGATCTTCGAGACATACAAAATTTAGAAAAGATTTTTTCTCCGTGTTGTTATTCTTGGGAAGATAGGAGGAGAGTACATTGCAGCAGCTAGCTTCAGATCAACTGATATCTGAATACTGACTTTCAAGCCACTTAGCCTCTAGGAGACCCTGCTTCCCCATCTGTGAAAGGGGATAATTCCCCATTAAATGTTAGGAGGATTGACTGTTTACACCTAGCCCTGAAGGCCAGTCTTTACTAGTATCCTTTTATTATTAGTCCATTCCTCTCAAAAAGAAAGGAGGATTGAAACTGTTTTCCCTGTGCGTTTCCATGGGCTGCTGGCACCACTTAAATCCATGGCTCAACAACTCCTGAATTCAGTGTTTTGTGGGATTCCTTTTCAAAGTCACTACATCAAAGGTGAACTGAAAACACTGGTGGTCTTCACCTGTCATGTGGGGAGCTTATCATAGCCACACCAATCCTCCACTTCTCAAATGCTATTTTAAAAGCAGCAAGTTTCTCTCAAATACTCTCAGGCAGAAGGCTGGCAAGGGCCAGAGATTTCCTGGAGTTTCCTTAAGACTCTTCTGGACAATGAGAAAGGACAAAGGAAGCACCAAGAGAGCCCTCTACTTCTAAATCCTCAGGTCCTTCCCCCACTCAGAAATGCAGTAAGCAAACATCCCGGAGACCCACAGCCACAGCTTCCAAGCTGCTTGGATTAATTAAGGGTCATTAATTACGAGCAGAAAAGAAAAAGGAAAATGTTGAAATCTGGTGACCTAGTCCTCATACTGATCCAATTCAGTAAGATATTATTTTTTTAAATATTTTTTTAGTTGTTGATGGATCTTTATTTTTTTTTATTATTTATATGTGGTGCTGAGGATCGAACCCAGCGCCTCACGCATGGTAGGCAAGCGCTCTACCACTGATCTACTGCCCCAGCCCTCAGTAAGATATTATTAATTAGGAAGAAGAAAATATGGAGAAGGAAAAGGTATCGACAGAGAAGGGAGCAAAATTATGTGTTGAAAATATATTTAATTTTTCCAAAAAACAAAACAAGATTTCCCTGAGAAACAAGGGGGCTGGCAGGATGGCAAGAATACCACAACGTCAAGGAGCAGAAACTGTACCCAAGGAGGGAAAGTACAGAAAATTCTTGAAATTGAGTTCTCTGAAACAGGAGATACATCTCAGCATAACCTGAAAGAATCCCTTCTCTACTACAGAAAAAACTCACATGAGACACTGCCTAGCTCACATCTACACATCTCACATTTTCCAAGATACTTGCTTCATGATCCAAATATCATACAAAGGAAATAAAACCATCTGTAAGAAATATTAATTCACCACGGTTTGGCTAAAAGGGAATTCTTCACGATCTCCCCTCAGATAAATTAAAAAACTAAATGAGTCAAGAGCTTCTTTTGTGTAAAATTCAATTAACTTTATAAATATACTCTTAGGGGAAAAAAAATCCACATTTCTTTAAGAACAAGAATTTATATCAAAATTAACCTAATTCTCAGTCCCAAACATATTCCTGATCTCACCTGAATAACAGTTTTACTAATTATTAGGTTAGTTAGAAAAACCTAGCTATTAGGTTTTTCTTCAGGAATATTTAATATTGATTGAAATAATACATTTTAACATTGAAGTATATATAATTTCTAATAACTCAAAGTAAATTTAATACTACATCATGAACTTGAACTGTACTATTCACATGTAAGATCGATTTAGGGGACGAAACTTATGTTTTCATTAATAAACACTATTCCTTATAAATGGATTTCTATCTAAATGACTCCATAGACAGCAGGACCCATTAGCTAGGACGGTCACATACCCAGAGTTTTCACAGTTCTGTGACTTGGTTTTATATAAAAATGATCTGGTTTGGGTTTAGACAATAGTCATAAATGTTAAGAGTTCACAAGTGAATGTTTTGTTCACAACCTCTGCTTGTCACTGACAAATACATGGGGTGGAGGTGGGGTCCTAAAAGAGCAGATGCAGAGCCCAGGTATCTGAGCAGTTGTCTAAATGGGTTTGGGGCCACTTCAATTCGGTACCCAAAGAATGAAGTCTCTACACAAATGCACAGGGAAGATCCCTAAAAAGAGCACCTGATAATCTAATTCTCATGTAAACAAACCCCAAAATAGACTGATAAAATTAATAGATAATACAAACAGCAAAGAGTTTATATAAGTTGTTTATACAGAATAACATTGACTTGGATAGGAAAGGGAAGGAGTAGGAAACACCCACACAAACCATGTATATATCCAAACAATTGCATTATTTTGTCTGTGTTTTTCTTATTCCTGGGGAATTTCTCATAAGGCAAATGTAATGTGAACATCTCATAAAAAGGATTTAGAAGCACCAGTCAGGGTACAAATTGCAATAAGGTGTTTGGGAAGTAAAATGGCCATATGAGTCAAGAGCCTTAAATTCAGCCCTCTACTCAGAAATCCTATTTCAAGGGATGTTTTCTAGGGAAATAACGCAAAATAAAGGACACAGATTAAGGTACAATAATGTTGTGATCTTCTTTACTTATACTTATGAAAAACTGGAACCAATGCAAATGCTCAGTGTTGGAGAATGATTGAGTACACTGTGATACCTTTGTCCATGTAACTTAACAAAGCCATTAAAAATAGAATTATAGGGCCTGGGATTTTGGCTAAGTGGTAAAGCGCTTGCCTCATATATGTGAGGCACTAGTTCAATCCTCAGCACTGCACATAAATAAATGAATAAATAAAAGACCCATCAACAACTAAAAAAAATTTTTTTTAAGATAGCATTATAGCCAAACACAATGGTGAACATCTGCAAAACCAGAGACTTGGAAGGCTAAGGAGACTGGATGGCCAGCCTGAGCAACTTAGTGAAAACTGTCTCAAAATAAAAATGAAAGGTCTGGGTGTAGCTCAGTAATAAAGTGCCCTGGGTTGAATTCCCAGTAAAATACTCACGTACACACACACACACACACACACACACACACACACACACACACACAGTTAATATAAAATGTAAGGTACTGAAAAGCTTCAAAATGTCAGGAAATAACTATATCACTACCAGGATTATATGCTTTATTAAAATACATTTTAATGTGTTTTAAAAATCTAGAAGAAAATAAACCCCAGTGCTCTCCATAATGGAATTGTAGAGGACTTGGGTTTTTTTTTCCAAATTATTTAGCTTAGAAACGCACTTGAATCCCTACATGCTGAATAGTTTTAGGCATTTTTAAAAAACAAAATAAAACTAAGGTATGATAGACACAATATCATACTAGCCTCAGGGGACTTGGTTGGGACATCAGTTCTGCCTTGGACAAATCTCAAAACATCTCAGAGCATCCATTTTTGCAACTGGAAGATGAGAAGTTAGATTAGATCATTACAGGGGGCCTCACAGGTAAAGCACACCTGGTCAGGGAAGATAGCCCCCATACCCATGACCCACAAGGTCTGAGGCACAAGGGACCAGGCAGAGCAACAGAACAAGCCTTCTTGGGCCAAGAGAGCCAACGGGAGGCATGGCTATGTGCTCCCATGTCACCTGATGAGGCCTTGCCTGGTTCCATCAGACCCTGCCTAGAGGTGCATCTGCTTTATGTGCTGAAGGAATGGATTCCTGGGGTCCACGTTTGAGGAATGACAAATGTCAGAGTGAAAATGGTATTGTATGCCAACAATTAACTCACAGCATCATGTTCCTTAGAGATAAGGAAAGGGGAAAAGAAAAGATGGCCTTCTGGAACTGAAATCAAGTTAATATCTTTATTCACTTAAGTAACTAGGAGAATAAAATACCCACATAGAACAGGTTTTCAAAGCAGAAAAATCAGAAGCCTAAACATACTTTTTTAAATCTAAATTGATCAAATGATGCTCCCAAGTGACACTAGGAACCTTATGATTAACTACTCCAACCAGAAAAGTGAAAAGTGTCACATCATGCTGTCGCTGGCCCAAGCAGCCTAGTCATAGCTAAATCTAATCTCTTAGGCAAAATATGGGATGATAGGATTACATAATTAATTTTCCTGTTAGGCATAATTGTTACTGACTTTATGCCCTTACAATGTCAGCTCATCTAGTAGGCGATTGCTATCACATCCTAATTACGAAAACACACAAACAATTTGTAACCATTCATAATTAAATAATGAGCAAGGCCACGGTGGCTAAATGGAAACTTAAAAAAATGAAAATTAAAGGCAAAATGGACAAGAGGTGCTGAAAAAATTAATCAATTAATTCTGATGAAATTTCTCAGTTGTGTTACTAGGTATCTAATTCTCAGTTTACCTGCTAAACGTAATTTCTAAGAGCCACACTGTTTAACTTGATTAAATGTCAGAGTGACCCAGATCATTCTGTGTCACCAAGAACAGATAGCAATACAAATATTTAAGGTACATCTGTAATTGTTAGGGCTGCACTAAAAAGGATAGCATCCTTCCTTGGCTGTCTACAACAAGGAAAACACAGAAACAAAACAAAAATAGGCAAATTAAAGGATATGTATGTAATGAAAGGCTTTTATTCTGTAGTTCTCAGTAGATGGGTCTCAAGTTTATGAGGCATTAATTAAGGAGAGTGTCAAAGAATCACTAAAGTATGGGTACCTTCTGCCAATTGGGAACCACGCTAAAGATGAAAGTGAACCATCTCTGAAATCAGCTTGAGCTGTGTATTACCTGGTATTCAAATATGGGTGGGCCTGTAACAACTCAGCCAGTTAGATAGGTGATATCAATCCCATCTTACAGACAAAGAGGCACTTCAAGAAGATGGTAAATAGCTCATGAAGTTCTACTACTACAACATTAACCCTACCTAATTAGAATATTTTAGACACAAAATAAAACTGATGATAGAATCTTCCAGGAATAGCAAAAACTTGCTGAATAATGGGGCCAACAGGAAGCACTTAACTAATGTACATTTGGGGTCTCTCTGAAAGAAAAGAGATGCATTCCCACCCCGACCCCACGGCACAGAACTCCTTTGGAAACTCACTATGCAATATGTGAGCATCTAGCCAGACCTAAATATAGCTTAAATAGCATCTCTCTCTGGCTCTGAATTCTAATAACTCCTGGAATACCGTTGCTGCTGCTGAAAATCAAGTTTTAAGAGTAGAACAAGAATGGTTCCAAAATAAAAGCAATTAACTATATGTTTGCTGCAAAAATGTTAACACAGATTAGTTGCCAATGATCTAACCACTCGTGTTGCAATAAGTTTTAAAGCATTAGAATAAGTGCAAAAAAAAAAAAGTGAGTCCTACAAATGAATATCAAGAGTCATAAGTGGGAATTGTTTCAGACACTGTTCTTTTCAGATTTTAACAATGAAAGTCAATAGAAAAGTGTGATTTGCATACGCAACTTCATTTTGCTGAAGTGCTCACTTCCATTGCTAAAGAATGCACCTAATAGGTAAAGATATTAAAAGCTGTATATGCAGAAGTATAAACATGAATGCATATTCATATAATGTGCAGCCATAATAGCAATAACCAAATCAGAAATAAAGATTATGGGGATAATTTTTAGTCTTAGGATTACTTAGAAGTAAATGTTGATCTCTTTCAAATGTATTTCAAAATTCTTTGGCCTATGTAATCCACACCCCTTTGACATACATGCAGAATACAAGTGAACCATTTGGCTACTAAGGCTAATGATATAGATAATATCATCTAGAGCCAAAAAAGGAGTCAGGAATCCTCTAGATGGTTCTAGATAATATGATATCTATACCAACAAATCCATGGTACCCATTATGTGATAGAGCATAGCCAACTCAAACCTCATCATACTACCATCTCTGCAGAGCAACTGAGAGACAGAGCAGAACATTATGGACTCCCTAAAAATTCTAACTACAGAAGACAATCCACTAGTTAATTCACTGTCCTGAGGCTGCAGTTTGGTCTAGCTTCTTTAAAAAATCTCCAAATCCCTTTCTAATCCACTACTGACCTCCTCCAAGGACCACCCAACATAGTTTTCTCCCTCACATACCTGTTCTTGGAAGATTTAATCACCAGAGAGAATCTAACATGCAAAATAACTCACATGCAATTGACTTTGCATCAAAAATGGCTTAACATATCTGATTACAAACTGAATAGGATAAAGGTTAGTCAGCTTGCCATCACTATAACAAAATATCTGAGATAATTAACATTTAATGAAAGGTTGATTTAGCTTATAGTTCTGAAATTCCAGTCCAAAATCAGGAGGACCCATTGCTTTGGGCTTCTGGTGGGGGTGTCGGATGGCAACAGTGGAGTGTAGAGGGTGGAGCAAACTGCTCACTTCAGGAAACAAGAGAAAGATGAAGAAGCCAGAGACCCACAAGTTCCTTCAAGAGCACACCTATAACCTGAAGACCTCCCATTAGACCCCATCTCCTAAAGACTGTACCACCTCAAACAGCACAACCCTACGGAGCACCCCTTTACTGTGTGGACCCTTGGGGAACATTCAACATCGAAACATTAGCAGGATGTAAATACATGGGAACTGACAGAACTATACTTTGAAGAGGAAATTGCTGGAGTCCTCAGCTTGAATTTCCACTACAGTGTATTTATATTATCTACTGAACATTTGGCATCCGAGAGTTACAACAACTGATAGCTTAAAAGAATTAATCATAATGATCCATGCATCTGGTGAATTACAAGTTCATTCATCAAGAAAGCACAGGTTCAACTCAAAAGATAGGGTGTAAGAACAACACAGCTCCAAACCAATGTTCAGAGAGTTTCTTCTCCAATCCTAATTAGTGAAAAAACCAACAGAATTTAAGTGCCAAAAGAGGTTCAAAGAAATAACTACCAGGACACACCCATTGAGAATTTTGATTTCCTCACCACATGCACCTAGGGGCCTCAACTTTCAAAAGCAACCAAAAAGGGCAAGTTCTTTTAAAACCTTGGGGGTATGTTTGATCTGCAGACCTTGTGGGTTGAATGATGACAGGGAAAAGGAGATTAAAAAGAACAGACAAATATGTGGTCTGAAAATGCTCCTTTATCTGTACACTAAGGAAACACCTAATCTCCTTGCTCCTGGTGTGACTGATTCTAGAAAGATGCAGGATTGTAGATCTAACGTGCGATGGAGCAGGGGCTGATTTCTCTGAGAAGCACCTGAATAAAATGCATGTTAAATTACACTAAAACAAAATATATCCAAGAGGTATGTACTCCTACCTTATTCTTTGTTCCCAATTCCCCTGCACCTGAGCAGAAGAGAGTATAGCAATTACTGGGGAATGGGGGCATTAATACACAATATACAGACAGGCTTAAAATAATGACACAAAGGTATACATTTGAGGCATGTGACTCTCATCTCTGTCCCCACCTACCCATATGTATCTTCACATTTATCAATTTCTTGACTTTTCTTCTAACATCAACTACCCAAGTATAAACAAATGCAAATAAAGTCTTATTTTTCCCCCTCTTCAACTTTTTTGCTTTGCCTTCTCTACTTAATATTTTAGAGATTTATTCAGACGGGGCATCAGGTATTGTCAGGTTTTGCTCAGCTGCAGAATATTCCATTTTGTGCACCAGAGAATTAACCAGTTAATTAGAGAATTAACCAGTCTGTTAGAGAATTAACCAGTCTCCTACTGAACAAATGCATTGTTTCCAACCTATTACTATCATAATCAATGTTCTAATTCATACATGTGCAGGTGTATTTATAAGATAAATTCCTAGATGTAGAACATCCAGGTCAAAGGTTATATACATTTATAGCTGACAGAGACTGCTAAATTGCCTTCCAGGAACGTTATACTGCTTTATAATCACCACAGCAATGTATGAGAGTTCTTGTTTCCTCAGAGTCTTCAAAATAAAGGCTACTGACAAACCTGTAGGTTTTAGAACAGCTTTAAGCTCAAAACAGGAAAGGAAGAGGGGAAAAAAATTAAAGTGTTTCCAAACATAAGTTTTGAGTACCGCCAGGAGTTTCACCCTGCCATCTTTCATACAGCATTAGCAATTCCTCAAGGAGAGGGGAGTGGTCTTTTATCTTCAGGACACCCTAATAAAACCAGAAACGCATACTGCTCCCCTCCACTAGAGCTCCACCCAGGCCAGTTCCTGTATCATTTCAAGTAAGAGGAAAAAAGGACCAGAGAAGGGAACCAGCGAGATGGCTCTGAAACGAGGGAACACCTCACCTGGCCTCTGCACCTCCCAGCTTCCTCACCTGTAACAGGTAGTCCCATGATAACACACAAACAACATGGGGCCATAAGGGAGATCAAATGGGGTCACTTGGGCAAGTGCTTGGTGCAAGGAGTGGCACAAGGCATGAACTCTAGTAAAGAGTAACTAGGGCCATTTTATAATAAATGCATGGCCATCATTTTGGAATACCAAGAGTGTAACCAGGTACACATTAACTCCTATAATTTAGTAGAAAGCTCAGTTGAGTAAATAAATACACAGATACTGCTGCTTTAGAGTGCATTGTCTTCATTCTCCCTACACTAGTTAATATTACCTGAAAAAGAACTAATTATTAAAATAAATGCAGTCATCCTCTAAAGCATTTAGTTCATATTAAATTTTACTTAACTTAAAAAAAATCATTAGATAGTAATTCTCAGGCTTCTGGGTCAGAGTACAAGGCTACATATAACTCAATCCCAGCATCTCTGGGAGGCAGCCAGCAAAGGAACCTAGCTCAGAGTCGAGTCTCTGGCTTTCACCTCTCCATGAAAGCCTTCCTCCTAGGCATCTTTCCTAGACTTTCCAGGGTTTCATGTCCTTATCTACACAGAGAGAAAAACAGTTTCTTCTTATAAGGTTTGGTAAGGACTGAATAAGGAAAACATATAAAGTTCACAGTAAATGCCAAAAAAGAAAAAATGTGTTTTGAGGCAAAACACTGAGCAGATCTCATTACTGTCATCTTTTTTTTTTTTTTTTTTTTTTTTTAAATATTTTTTTTTAGTTGTAGATGGACACAATGTCTTTATTTTATTGCTTTGTACGTGGTGCTGAGGATCGAACCCAGGGCCTCACGCATGCAAGGCAAGCGCTCTACCGCTGAGCTACAATCCCAGCCCTCATTACTGTCATCTTTAAGGGACCATCTATCCTTTCTCTCTCTACATCTGTGCTATGGTCTGTCCTGGTATCACTTGGTCCTTACCGAAGCTTTCCCCTTCTTTCCCATAGACCTTTAGTCCTGCTCCAGTCTGTGTTCAAGAAAATAAGACCTTGCTGAGCACAGTGGTGCACACCTGTAATCCCAGCACTTTGGGAGGCTAAGACGAGTTCAAAGCCAACCTCAGCATCAGTGAGGCACTAAGAAACTCAGTGAGACCCTGTCTCTAAATAAAAACATGAAAGAGGGCTGGAGATGTGGCTCAGTGGTCAAGTACCCCTGAGTTCAATCCCCAGTACCAAAAAAAGAAAAAGAAAAAAGAAAGAAAGAAAATAAGACCTGCACTCAGGTACTCAGCCTCCTCCTGAGAAACTCGTTTCTCAGAGTTGACTTTTCTCCACTTCCAGGTTTCCACAGTCCTCTTCCATTCCACTGCCACTTCTGGGCCTGTCACTCCATTTATCAGCTTTGTGGGTCCTTACAGACCTCCTTGTTGCAAGACCCAGTGCACATCACCATTTTTCTTCAGGTTTGGCTTTTGGCCACTTCCTCTCAAACCCTACTACCCAGAGTCCTGGCTGTGACAATTCCCATTTGCACTCATGCTCCTTTACAGCTCACATTCTTTCCTCCTTAGTCCTTGAAGGTTGATGTTTCTTTGAGCTCCACCTGCAGCAGTCTTCTCACATTTGTTTATGCTTTCAGGTACCATCGCCTCAGAAACAGATTCCTAAACTAAGTCATGTGCCCCAGAATTCCCTCTGAGCCCCAGAATTCCCTCTGAGCACCAGTCCAAGTTTCAACTTCACTTAGAATGCCTCAAAAATCAAACTCATGCTCATGATCCCTGCCACCTGATTTCCATACAGTATTGCGTAGCTCAGTGATGGCCCTGACCTCCAAGCCAGAATCCTGGGTAGGCAATATCCTTGACATCCTCTGCTCACCACTCAGCAGAGGCCTGGTTGATCTTACCTTCTTTTTCTCTACAGGCAACTTCTGATTATCTCCACCACGGGTCCAAGGTAACTTCTTGCTTTGCCTTGATACTTCAGTAGCTTCCTGAAGGCTTCCTACCTAATCTTTTCTTCATTATGTGGCCAGGTGAATTTTTTGAAGCAAATATAAAGACCCCTATGCAACATTTCTGCTTAGTATCTCCTGCAATGCAATATTTCTGCTTAGTATTCTCCACTGATTTCCTATTGTTCCTACAGTAAAGACAAAAACCTCAACATGGCTTCTGGGACTGTGGAGGACCTGGCTCCTTTCCTTTCCACCACAGGCCCTTTGCATAGCATTTTCTTTTCCCCTGGGGAAAAGTCCAGTTACCTTAACGGTACACTGTAACAACTTGTTGATATACATGGAAACAGCTTATTGCATTTACATTGCTAGATCTCATCAAAATCAAATGATTTTTAAAAAGTAATGCATATACCTTACTTCCCTTATATTTACATTCATCTACTTTGTGCTTTGTTTTTATAAGTTAGAACAGAATTGCTAGTCACTGACAAAAGGGAAACAAAAGGAAAAACTCTAAAAATAACTTATTTATTATGAAATCATGATTTACACAACCCACGTTTCCTTTGGGGATTCATTATGAACACAATTACATACAAGTAAGCCAATTTTTACAGCAAGTAAAAACCATATAACTTAGAAACAATTCAAAATGATCAGTACTTCTTTTTGTTTTTCAAA
The DNA here is from genome assembly GCA_028644305.1 of Xerus rutilus. Classification (NCBI taxonomy): domain Eukaryota; kingdom Metazoa; phylum Chordata; class Mammalia; order Rodentia; family Sciuridae; genus Xerus; species Xerus rutilus. The sequence continues at coordinate 119,416,196 of CM053401.1, read as the reverse complement.
TATTATATCTAGAACATGAAATTTGGTAAATCATATGCTAATAACGACATGAGAGTTCTTCTGTTCCAGCTGGGATGGGTCTAGATCAAGCTACATCAGTCCAGAGTTAAGGCTAATGAATTATTCTAATGCCTTCAGTAAGTCTTATAAACACCTCAACAGTGTTAGAGCTCCTCCACCCCTTGCAAAGATTCTGTAGGAGCTGGCCACAGCCCACTTGTCCCTCATAAAGATTTCAACATCTTGGCCAAACCAAGCCCTTCTCCACTCCTGCTGGCTTTCAAAATTAAAAAAGAGTAGCACAAGTTATGTTGGATTTATTTTCAAATTTTATGAAATTCCTGTATATCCATGAACTGGTCTGTTTTAGACCTGGCTTCATGTTGTCCTTTTTCCAAGATATGCACCTAAGAGGGCTAGACCCACCCCTCAGGAAGATCTGGTCTTTAAAGAGGTTTTTCTACACCCAACTCAAGGAAGAGCAAACAATTTCAGGACCCAGCTGAAGAAGAATGGCTTATAGTTTGGGCTTCCCAGGGACAGACCAATTCTGAAAGGCCTAGATCAAGTTTCCCAGCCTTGCACTAGGCATCTCAATCCTTTCAAACATGTGAGAAGTTTCTTTTGAATGCACACATACATACACACACACACACTTATGTATATAAATATGAACAAATAACAGAAATGTAAATATGCATTTGACTTGACTACTAACCACATACAAATCCATATACAGGAAGAGACCAATAAAGAAATGCCTTTAAATCTACTCATTGAAACAAAGAACAAAACCAATTTTGATTATTTTGTGTAGCACTGGGGATAGAACACAGAATCTTGCACATGCTAAGCATGGACTCTACCACGAAGCTACAACCCCAACTCCGTGAATTTATTTCTTGATGACAATGCTTCATAGTGTATATTGGAAAAATCCAACACCATTAAGACATCCTCTAGACTGTGAAGGACTCTACAAAAGAAGAGATACAGGCTAGCATACAGTACTGGACTAGTACCAGTCGGCAGGTGTAAGTGCACTGTGGCTCTCCAGCACTTGGAACTGCAACACCTGAAGCACCCATCCACAGCCTGTGAAGCACCTGGAATCTTATCTTCAGGGAGGGGATGTTTCTGTTAAGAGTCTGCTATTTTGCAACATGACCCTCTGGAGATCTGGAAAAAGATAACACAGAGCCACCAGCTTCCTGCAGGAAAAGGTGAAGTACTTACCAGGCAGCAGGGCTGAATGGCACTCCTATCCAAAAGGACACAGTTCATCTGACTACAAAAGAAAGCCACCTCTACAGGTAGCATGTAGTTTCAGGAAATGATATAAAGTGAAGAGGAAAGAACAATGTCAGGAAAACTATACTCACGCTGTATCAAAAGACCCACATGGAGACAGTTTAATTGAAAAGGGAAATGGACATGTTAACAAGGCTTCTGCTAATAAATTATCCAAGAGAGTTATACTACAATATTAAATTTAGAAATATAAAGTTAGTCTGAAATTTACAGAGTATAGTTTTTAAAAATTTTTAACGGATGCATATAAATGTTTATGGGATACCATGTGATGTTTTAATACATGTATACATTGTGTAATGTTCAAGCCAGGGAAAATTTTTTTTATCTCTTCAAATGTTTCTATATCTTTATGGTAAAAACATTCATAATACTTATCTTCTAGATTAAAACACACACACACAGAACATTTTCATTACCTGTGCAATAGAATACCAGAATGTCCTACAAACCATAACTTAGTATCCATTAATAACCTTAGAAGTTAGACTAAAATTCACAGAGCATAAGCTTTTTCGAAAATCAAAATTTTAAGCATAAAAGTAATCACTCTTTGATTCAGAAAGGACTTTTCAGCCAATCCTAAGATTTGCTGGCCAGCAAGACCCTGATCCAGGAATATTACACTTCCAACAAAGTGGGCTTTCTCTAGATAATTAAATATCACTCTAGCTCTTTAACGAGCCAATCTAAATTTATAACAGCAGGTGGGGGAAGAGGCATGTGGGGAATGTCAAAGAATGGGAAGAAGTATTTCCTAAACCAACCACTTTGTTTAAATTGTATGACTTCTAAAATGTTTTTACATGTGCAGCCCTAAAACAAGCTACACAGTATGTTTTATTAGTCTCATTTCTCTTGCCTTTAAAACATGATCAACTAAATCTCTGCCCTACAGATATGGCAAGCCACACATTCACTGTATATAAAATATTTTCCAGTCCAGGCTTGGTGGTACACACTTGTAACCCCAGCAACTTGGGAGGCAGAGGCAGGAGGATCTCAAGTTTAAGAGCAGCCTCAGCAACTTAAGGCCCTAAACAACTTAACCGAGACCCTGTCTCAAAAACCTAAAATAAAAAGGACTGGGAATGTAGCTCAGTAGTAAAGTGTCCCTGGGTTCAATTAAAAAAAAAAAATCCTTGATTCCTTGGTTGAATTATTTTTCCTCAAAGAGAGAGATCCTATTTCTCTCAAGCATATCCCCTTCTTACATCACATATAACCAACCACAAAAACCCTTTCAGCTTTTAGGATTTGGTAGCAATGTTATAGCAAATTCTGAACCTCATGTTTCAATGGGCCTACTTCAAGACTGTGTTTTGGTTTTGTCTGCATTTCTTGTTTATTATTTTTTCGTCTTAAAGGCTTCATATCCTTGACCTGTTCAATGCTTTTTCAGGCTGCATTTACTCTTGGTCCCATTGGTCATATTATTAACCAGAGCCCTGACATTCTCTAAGAGAAAGATTGGAAAGAGGAGTTAATAAAACCAAGAGAGTTCCACGGTGAATGTACACAGGTGTATAAATTAGAGCAAAACCACATGGCAAGTAAAACAAATGCAGGAATACTAAGGCATTTTAAAACAAGATCACTAATCCAAAAGTTTTCATCTTAATGCTTTTACTTTGTGAAGTAAATAAAGAGAGTTAAAATATTTTCAGTAGAAAGTGACACTATCTAAACATGCTCTAAAACTTATCCTCTAGGCTTGAGCAGTGTTTGACATCCAGGGTTCTTTGAAGCATTACTAAGAAACCTGTCCCTCTGGTACAAGCAGAAGGGAGTAGAACAAAGGCTGGGCACAGTCACAGGACTTCTGTTTAGGTTACATTTCCTGCCCTGAGCTTAATATTTTTCTACTTTCATAAAAATCTCAATTAGCATTATAGATTCAAAGACACTTTTTTTGGGGGGCGGGGGGACCAGGAATTGAACTCAAGGGCACTCAACCACTGAGCCACATCCCCAGCCCTATTTTGTGTTTTATTTAGAGATAGGGTTTCACAGAGTTCTTAGCCCCTCGCCCTTGCTGAGGCTGGCTTTGAACTCGCCATTCTCCTGTCTCAGCCTCCCAAAGTGCTGAGATTACAGGCGTGCACCACCACATCTGGCAAAGACACATTCTTAAGAGAAAGTCCAATCAGCTATCAATGACCTGCCATTTGGAATCCAAAGACTTAATGCCTAATCAATTTGCAATTTCGTTTAGGGTAAATATCCAGTTATACTTCAACTATGAAAAAAACTCCCAAGTGCCACTTTGAGGTAAATGATGGAAATGCATACCTAAAAGTCAGTAACAAGGCTATACTAAACAGGAAAGCAGCAGATTAGATCAGACTAGACTTTTAACAGGGCACCTAAGTAAGGTTCAGGCACCTGAGCCATCATTTCACAAGACAGTGGTCAAGATCAGCCATCACCATTTTCTTGAATGTTCTGCACAGTTCCTGAGTTACGCATTAACCCATTAACTGAGATCAATTCTAAGATGCATGAAAAGAGTACAGCCTCCAGACAATACACCTGCAGCATAAAAATAGTGAGTGGGTCATTTCCACACTTAAAGTTATAACTAACTTTTTTGAAGCAATGTAAACTATGAAGTTCTTAAACAGGAAAAATGTAGTTTAGACCTCTCAGTTTGGTTCTTAATTCATTTTATTTCTTTGTGTATCTGTACATCAGTGTACATATACACTCTAGAGCTGGAAGGGTATGAGGGCTCAAGTGTAGTCATTTAAGAGCTTGTGAAATATTTTGCAAAAGCATTTGACCTAACAATATGTTGTCCTCAGTGCAAACTAAGGTTAATTATACCTACCGAACACGGCTGTTGGGAAGATCACGGGAATGAATATGCTGGGATGATGAACGACAAACTATAAAACTGGATTCAAGAGAATGTTGGGCATCATTAGATATTCAAGTATAAAGTTGAATTTCTAGTTATTTTCTCTGATATAAACTTAATAAAATAAATTCTCCTGAATATGAAACTGGGATTCATCCATCCACATCTTGAATGGACCTGGGGTGGTGTGATATTTATGAATCCTGTCTAATAACACACAACTCAGGACTAAAGTTCCATGAGACAATCTTCTATCTAACTCACTCCTAAAGAGAGCCTGTCTGACATTTATTAGTCATGGGCAAGACATGAAGAATCATCAGTATTGTGTATCCAACAGCAAAAGTGGGCTCTTACTACCATCTAGCAAGGACATTTGCAAGAGAAAAGTCTCAATCTGAAGAGGATGCCAAATTGCACAGGTCATGTTAAATCCTCCTCAGTGAGAGATTCCATCTCACTTGAATCAGAATGGAAATTATGAAGAATACAAGTAACTAAGTGTTGGCGAGGATTTGGGGGAAAAGGTACACTCATACCTTGCTGGTGGGACTGCAACTTGGTGCAACCACTCTGCAAAGCAGTATAGAAGTTCTTCAGAAAAACTGGAATGGAACCACCATTTGACTCAGTTATCTCACTCCTCAGTATATACCCAAAGGATGTAAAATCAGCATACTACAGTGACACAGCCACATCAATGTTTATACCAGCTCAATTCACAAGAGCAAAGTTATGGAACCAATCTCGGTGCCCCTCAACAGATGAATGGATAAAGAAAACGTGGTATATATACACAATGGAATATTATGCAGCCATAAGGAGAAATGAAATTATGGCATTTGCCAGTAAACGGATGGAACTGGAGACTTTTCGTGCTAAGTGAAATAAGCCAGTCTCAAAAAGCCAAAGGCTGAATGTTCTCTCTGATATGTGGATGCTAACTCACAATGGAGGCATTAGATCAGACAAAGGGGAATGAAGGGAAGGGAGAGGGGATGGAATTAGTAAAGACAGTAGAATGAATCAGACATGACTTTCCTATGTTCTTATATGAATACATGACCAGTGTAACTCCACATCATGTTCAACCAGAAGAATGAGATCCTAATTAGAGTAAGTTATACTCCATATATGCATAATATGTCAAAATACTCTACTGTTATGTATATCTAAAAAGAAAAAATTTAAAAATTTACTGTATAAAGTAAAAAAAAAATTGTCCTCAGTGAGAGGAAAGGTCTTGTCAGCTCACTTCTCCTGAACTTGCAGAGGGACCAACCCATGGGATCAACCATGTTTCACCCAGGTATGGAGTAACCTGTTGCCTCTATAATTTATTACGGCCTAAGATTCCCTGGACACACTGAGATATGAACAAGGACAACTGTCATGGGATCTTGTCACCAGACACCGGAGCATGACCGAGCACCATAGAAAAGCCTGCAGTAACAAGTGCAGCCAGAGGGAACAGCTCGCCTAGACTCTCATCCAAATCAGAGTGACAGGCTTCTATAAACAAGGCTGCAGGAACTCCAAATTAGGACTGGGAAACCTCATGCTTTGGGGACAAACATCAAACGCCCGAGTTGGTTTTTCCCTATTGAGGCAGTACCAATGGCAAAACCTGAAGTACTAAGTGGAGACCCTGAGTATGCAAGAGAAGTTTACAGAAGGTCACAGAACCTTCCACCCCTTCCCCACCCCTAACTCTTCAAAGACCCCTCCCTCTCTCTGCCCACTCCAGCCCACAGCTCTCTCCTGGATCTCAAAAGGTTCATGATACTTAAAGATATATGATGGGGGGAGGGGGCGGACTTGATCTAAAATCTACTTTTCTTCATCCTAAGATATGGGGATGAGAAAGGCGGGGAGGGAAGAAGGGGGCAAAACAACTTATATATTCTTTTTAAAATTAAATACTTTTTTCTTCTTCTTAAATTTTACTTGAGAAATCTGCCTGAGGACCATTCATAATCAATTTATTTGATTTCAAACTCAGAGCACTGTGGCTCAGCCTACCCTTCTCGATAAGTCCCATCCAAGAGTATTCCAGCTCCTATCAACTTACTCCAAGATTCTCAGGCAAGAGATGAGCCGTGTCCTGAGCAGAACACATGCAAAGGTTCCAAATCCTCTGTCAAGTTCCTAATCTCTACACTGAAAGACACTGAGGAACCAACTGGTTACCAAAATGTCACCAGCCAAACACTTCAACACCTTGCCCCACTGAGAATGCCACACTCCAGTTCAAGACCATGGAGGGCACAGAGTGGCTGCTGACTGTTCCCATTCTCATTGTTTACTGCTGAGTAAACATCAGGGATCACTGAAGTACCACGTGCAAGGGCAAGAGGACAGGCCATTTAAGTCCCTGTAGATGGGATGCCCCTCCCAGAACACTTCACTTTCCAAATCACTGTCTTCAAGGGCTGGGTGGGTGCCAGAGAAATGACTGACTCTTAAAGCTTCTTCTGCTGTAGGTCTTGGTAATTCAGAAATGCTTTAAAATTCAGAGATGCTTTAAAAACAGGAAGGCTGTTGCCATTTGAGTATGGTGATCTGCTTTTCTCTTTGAAAATATCTCCACTAATTAGGAAAATACATGCAGCCCTCTTGCAAAGTTCTTAAAAGGAAGAAGCATCCTCATTTAATATGGCTACTTCACACAAAGTTACCTCACAACCCTGTAAGCAGTCTGCATTACAGTGCTGACCGCTTACCACTCCTATAAAACTTAAAGAGGAGGAGAAAGCATTACCTACGTCTCCTCAATAACTGTTTATCCATTGAGTTATAAAAGAAGCTACTGGGTTTTTATTATCTGAGCTTTTAGGACAGTTCAAGTTCAATACACACAATGTTTCATTCATGCTGTTAAATTGATAATATTAACCTTTCTTGCTGAGATGCATTAAAAATTCTGGCTTTTCAGAGCAAATGTAATTAGTTCACATTAGTAACTTCACCAGCAGCAGCGACAGAAGCAAAGTGAACTAACAGGATATGGATTAATGTAATCAAAATATCATCTCCACTCTCTAGGCAGCTGGCTACACTTCCTCTTGGTTGGATTTTTTTTTCTTTTAATAAAAATGATAGATCAATGAAATGGATGAAAAACTACTTGTAATCCCCCCTCAGGGGAGTACTGTACAGGAAACCATTTTGGTGAGTGATCCCTAAAGTTTTAAATTTGATGTGCCTGTTCAATACCATTTTGACAACACATGGCTTTTCCAGGGCAAAAAGCTTTCGGTGGAAGAAGAGAGAAAGCCAGAGGCTGTCCGTGAATCATGAGATTGGTTGTTTCTAACACCCCATCATAAGTATCTCGCTCTCTCAACACACACAGTTAGAGAAACAAACCGAAGTCACGTTTGCCCTTTGAAGTACCTCCAACACATTCACACAGTGAACTGTACTTGCGTACACCCTGTACTGCCCATCCATGCTGAGTCTTTGTTGTTTTGCGACACTCCCTCTTCTGACCAGAATACCCATATTTTCCTCTTAGGGATCAACTTCTCTTCTTTCTCACTGAGGCTGGGGACCACAACGCTTGGGTTGGTTCATCTCTGGTGGAAGGAGTCACCTCCAGAGAGACCTCCTGAAACCTGCTGGTGTCATGAGAACAGAGAGCCCTTGCTCTCAGGCACTGAACTCTAAGGGGAAATGCAGGGTTGAAGCTGCCAACAACTCTTTTCTCTCACATGAATCCTAAGTAAGCCAATCCACCGGGGTAAGCAGAGTCATGAAGAGCTCTCAGTGGCCCTCCTGAAGCCAACTCCACTACTGAACTGCACCTCTGAATGGGACTAAAATACTCTTTTTTGCATAAACTAACTGAAATGGGTTTTCTTCGCTAGGAAATGAAAGATACATCATACAACACATTTTCAATAGGGCTGCCTGGACTTGGAAGGACTGGGGAATGGATGAAAATGGGGGTGGTCACCTTTCCCAATGTTTCAGGATCTCAGGAACAAGAGCACTTCAATGAATAGCCCTCATGTGCTCCCCAATGTGAACACCAACTACAACCCAATCAGCACTACCATTAGGACATGCTGAGTCTCAGACAATGCCAGGAAGCAGAGATAAGAAGGGCATTGCTAGACCTTTGAGGTTGGAAGTTCGAAGTAGAGTGATAGAATCCTTTCTTTAGGGTCAGATTTTACATGTAGGTTGTAGAAAAAAAAAATTTACGCTATTAATTTGACTTGGCATAAACGGTAAATACCTAATTCAGAACAACATAAAAGCTAAAAAAAAAAAAGCAAAAAATCACACTAAGAGGGAAGTGATATCATGGCTCCCCTAAAGTCATCATGAATCAGAAGGCACCAGTGCAATTTATTTATCCAAAATCAACAAGGCCCGCAAAGGTTCACAACTAGCCTCCTGGCATCCTTCAAATACAAAGGGCAGTTAATGTTCAGATTGGTAGTCACCAATTAATCCAAAACACGTACTATTTATCAAGTTCATACCTCTATTTAAGTTTTAAATTGCTCCGTTAGCATTTGACTAAGCCTGAAATGACACAGCTTTTGGGGTCAGTGACTTTATTGCAAAGTTAATGTCACCTTTCTAAAGCTTCCATGGATACAAACTTTGTAAGCCTTTTGGGGCAGTTCTTAGTGCAATCAAAGGACAAAAACATGCTAACTTTTCCTCCATGTGTTTCTATTTGAAGAAAAAGCAAGCATGATGAGAAATATGGAGACCTGTTTGAGGCTGACCTACTCTGAAGTACAGGAGGACACATTCAGAGCTGACAATTTTTAAAAAAAGGTATAAAAAATCAGCATGTCCTATGACTTTAGGTTAATACCAATGTGCAAAATGACTAATTGAGAATACCTTACAAAGCCCAAGTAATCTTCACAGCAAGTGATACATATCATTTGAGAATACAAAATTCAAATTACAACACAATAAAAACTTCAGATGGAAACTGTAGTATAGTTTATATAAATTTGGTGCATGCTCTTTTATATCTAAGAATTGCAAACTGCAACAGATACAGTCAGCATCTGAGGGTCCCACGAGGCAGGCTAATGTTACCTACTGCTTGGAATACTATTCGATCACTGCTGTAGTATGTTTGTAAAGGACTTTCAGGGTATGTAATATCAGCCCCTGTTATGGTCCTGCCTGTTAGCAGATCAAATGTATTAAATTATCTAGACAAAAGACTTGAAAGAAAGGAAATGAAAGAGAAGATTAGGGATAAACAAGACAAATCTCTAGGCTTTGCCTCCCAAAGATACTTTCCGTAGATTGTTTGAGGTCCCTATCACAGTGATTTCAGAAAGAGAAGTAGCCTGCAAGCAGTCCTGAGCTCTATCAGATCTTGTTAAGACTTCTGGGATAGGGTGTGGGGTGTGGGGGGGATCACCACATCTCATCTCAAATAGATCTGCTCCAAATAGCTTCTGCTGAGAATAAGCTTATGGATTTTGGAGGATTCCTCTCTCAAATGACAGTGCTAGGGGAAACAGCAATGGAGGTTCCTCAAAGGGGAAGTTCCCTACCTGACATCTTCCCCAGGGGGGCGGGGGCGGGTGTTTAAAAAAAAAAAAACTTTCTCTGACATTGTTTTGTCTCTTTCTTTGAAACCTGATAAGAAGAACCTGGGCCCTTCTACTTCTAAACAGCCTCCTTTCCTGGAGACTCAGTGCGGTGAATCCCTGCATACCAGGACCTCAAACATGCAGATCTCTTTCCTTTCTGAGTATCAGTCATTCCTTCACATATAATTTTTTAAAAACAAGCCTAAGAGGACTCTCTTTATTCCACTCCCCACAACTCTCCTGCTATAGTCTGGATATTAAGTGTTCTCTAAAGGCCCCTGTGGTAAAGTCTGGGTTCCTAGCAGAGTACTCGCAGGATGGGATGGAACCTTTAGGATGGGGTCTGGTAGGAGGTCTTCAATTCATTGGGAGCATGCATTAAATGGGACAGTGGGACCCATCCTCTTCCTCTTCCTCTCTTTCACTTCCTGGACATGGGGTGAGACACTTTGCTTCACCATGTGCTCATGCCATGAAGTGCTACATTGCCTAAAATCATTGGGGCCAACAGATCATGGACTGAAACTTCCAAAACTGTGAGCCAAAATAAACTTTTTCTCTTTATAACTTGCCTATCTCAGGTATTCATTACAGCAATGAAACACTGACACACATCCCTTTGGCACTATCACTGAGATGACTCCCAAAACAGGTGTCCAAGGTTTTCCCTCTTTCTAGCCAGGCCCATATTTCCAAGACTAGCTCCACCTGCTCATGCCATAAGCAACTCAAACTCAATGTCCTAACATCACAAGTATTCTCTCTCTCTTCCCTGCCAAATGTCTACCCTGTTTTTCTGATCCTTGTTAACAGCACTGATGGTCAATTAGTTTCTTCTAATAAATCCTCAGGCATCCACAAAGAGGAAAAGCTCTTTGCTTTTCTTCTACCTTCCCTATCACCTTCATCCTTCACAAACCTTACTAAATCTATCTCCAGATTCTTCTGATGCCCTTTTCTAATGCTCACTCTTTACCACCATAGCATTCATCTCCACCCACTGCTCTGCCAACTGTGCTCCTCCCAGGTGATTGTTCAGAGAACTTCCAAACCTGTGGTGTTCCCCTGCTTCACAGCCACTGCCGGTGAAGTCAGGCCCAACTTCCTGAGGCTGGAAGACGGGGCCCAGCTCATCCTGGTTTCTGCCAATGTCCTCACCCCCATCTTTAGAGGCAGTCTCCCCACTGACTTTTCTTTATTTGCAACTCTCCCCAATACCACCAACCCCAATCTCTGGTACCTGGCAAACTCCTCTGCAATCTCTGAGGCCCTGCTCCTTAGTGAGACTTTCCCTACATCCCCTCACCAAGCTGCCCCTTCTCTCAGTCTCTTGTGGCACTTTGCACACAACCCCAGTAAAATAGGCACCACAGGGCTGTTTCATTTGTTTATATATCAAGCTTCCCCAAGGTGAGGCTTCCTCAGGAGTGCAGCTGTGTCTATTCCTGTTTGGAGCCCGAGAGCTGAGCTCTGGGCTTGGCAGAGGCAGCAATCATCAAACATTTGCTGGATATAAATGCTACGCGTATGGTGCTGGGAGTTTGGAGGCGAGGACTGCGTCTCTGAAAGGAATGCAACTGGTCTCACACTACCCACTTGGCTCCAATGAAGCAGGGCTTTCCCCAGTGCAAGGGACCTAGTCAGCAAGCAGAACCGAATGCCACCTCTGTGAGCTAACATACTGTCAACTCCACTGCCAACCACATTTTCCAATGGTTTGCTTCATGCCCTGGACCAAGAGGTTCATCCCTGTTTACGAGTCTCTAACCTGGATACCTCTAACTAGAGAAAGAACTAACACAGACACTTTTAATTATTACCATGGGGTTTGAGAGCGAGTGGGGCAGTGTTAAGCTGAAAGGGTGCACTGTCCTCTAACATGTCCACAAAACTCTCAGGGAAAAGGGACTCAAACTGTGGAAAAGTTCTCCCCAGAAGAGGCGCCACAGATGGCATTAAATCCAACCACAAAGTTGAGCACTAGATACAATTTCAATAACCCATGGAAGCAGTATCAATGATGATTAATCTTCTGTTACAACCCAACCTTTAAAAAACTCACTGGGAGAAGGAAACAAGGGGCAAAATAAAAGTCAAATAAGGAAAAAATTTAATCATTTCTTAAATGCCATTCATTCTTAGGAGTTAATGATTACCTGGACAGGTAGTTTACCAGCAAAGTAACTAGCCTCTAATAAGTATTCAGAACTCAGCTAAGATGTTGCTTTAGTTGGTTTCAACAAACTATGTTGAAAAAAGGGACTCACACATCTCATGACATCTATTTTTATAGCACATGGCCCAGAGTTGGCCATATCACTTTTAATGACTTGAGATTCCAGAAGAATTATCACTATGGTAACATTTCAAAATGGCCATCAAAGTTACCAGACACCAGTCCACAATGGTTTGGACCTAGTAGGGCCTTTTAGGACACACCAGGTTATTTTCAAAATGCATCTAATGATTCTACACTCCTACCAAAGCCTTGCTAGAACTTAGCTAATGGGGTTATTTACAAGTGTGAGTTAATAGAGCACCTAGTACATAAAGCACTCAGATATTATGTTAGCATTCTGAATCAAGTTTTTCTAATAAAAAGCCATCAACAGATAATTCATTGATGTTTACACTGTGATAAGTCTTTGAGGCAGAAGAATTGCAAGTTCAAAGCCAGCCTCAGCAACTTGGCGAGGCCCTAAGCAACTTGGTGAGATCCTGTTTCATAATAAAAATAAAAAAATAAATAAGGGGCTGGGAATGTGGTTCAGTGATTAAGCAAACCACTGGGTTCAATCTTTGATACCAATTATATAATTTTTTTTTTTTACAAATTATCAAATTATATAAATTATCCAAGATACAGCAGAGCTCAAATATTTAAAAGTGCTTGTGGGAGAACAATAAAATACATACTACCATTGGGAACACACACTCAAATTCTTAAATTCCTCCCAGGCCCCAGGGGTAATTAATTCCCTGGGAGCCTTATTTTCATATGACAACAAGAGGCTGACCTCAAAGGTCAACACCTAGTGCATTAGCACCTGTACTCAATCCTCAATGCAGAGCCAACAGATTCAAAATCTGAGTTAGAAAAAGACCTTAGTAATGTGCTTTTCAACCTGTTAGTTATCACCCATTGGTAGTTCTCAAATGGCTTAAAGCATCTCTTACTAGCATTAAAATAGAGTAAGAAAACACTGTGGTACCACTGGGCAGTAAAGGTAAATGTGTTAAATAAGAAATCTTTTGGAAACATTTATTTTAGTTTTAGTTTTATATTTATTTTGTCCTGGGATCATAATGTAAATCTATGTATTACTATGGATCTAATTAAAAAAAAAAAAAAGGAAGGAAGGAAGAAAACCAGTGATGAGGTAGGATACCTTAAGATTTCCAAGAAAGGTGAGATAATATAGCTAAGGTAATTAATACATATTAAGCAAGGGTACACTCAGACATGAGAACTTGGGTCCTCCTGGTGTTTAAACATTCTTTCCTTTTGTCCAAAAAAAATTCAACCCAAGTATTCAATGGGATGAATCCACATACAACAATGTTTCAGAAGTTAAGAGAACCACTGACACAAAATTCTGCTTTTGACTGTATCATCAGACCAGATGCCCTATAAATGGGCCCTTGTGATCCTATAAATTTTTAATTACAGTATCATGGACCTGTAAGCAGGGTGTTACAAGTGAGAAATGTGCTTTCCAAGGGTTATGCAGGAAAAACCTCATGCATGCTTGCCAAAAGCTCACGGCATTTTCAAGGTCTTTTACCAAGGAAAGACACACACACTCACATATGCTATCCCAAAGGCCTTCTGAACCAGAGCCGCTGCCAGGACCTACTGTTTGGGCTCCTAGAGAGGATGAAGGTGAATCACAAGCTTCCATGCCTGATAAAGTCCAGTTCTGACTGGGAAGGGTGAGGAGGCCTGCTACTGTCTCCAGGGAGCCAGGAACTCACCAAGACCACACACAACCTGTGCTTGCCAAAGGATAGTGGGAAATCTGCTTTAAAAAAAAAACAAAAACCACTAAGTTCTTTTTTTTTTTTTTTTAATGCAAATAAGCATAATGAAGAAACAGGAAATGGATCACAATTTCTGTGGTCCAAACAGTACTTATTGGCCTTCAGAAAGAATATAAGCAATGAAAACACATGTTTAAAAAATCCAAACAGTGTAAAAATAATAAAGATGAGCGATGAAGGTCACCTGGCATTTCTAGTTCTATTCTATGGAAGGTAAGTGCTTACTGCTTTCTGGGATTCCTTCTAGAAACTTTTTCATGACTAGACCAGCATATATACTCTTTGTAAAATAGAACTGAAAAATCAGAGTACATAAAATTCATTGCATCTTTTTTTCCACTGAATTTATAGCATAAAGATAACTATTTTGAAAAATTTATTGATTTATATAAGATCTAACTTTTTAAAGAACAGCTACATAGTAAGAATTCTACCTTTGGAAATGTATAAATCAGAAGCAAGTTCAAAATGCAATATTTTTGTGCCTACTTTGTAATCCTTTTGTCCTTTAACAACTATACCTATGGGAATAATAAAACAGAATGTTTAATAGTATCACAGCTAGAATTCTATTGAGGACCTATTCTGTGTCATCCCTGGACTAAGCCAAGTCCTTGACACCTCAAAACCATCTTGGAAAGAAGTTAGTGTCTGAAGTGGTATACCAGTTGAGCCTTCCAGAGGTAAACTTTTAACCAAGGTGTCAGAGCCAGGACATTAAGCCAGATCTGCCTAAAACCTACTTAAGGGCCTTCCTTATCACAGGATGAATGTACCTACCATCTTCCCCACCAGAGAACAGGAAGCCACTTCAAAAGCTGTACTGTGAAAGGCCCATCACCAATGCCCAGCGGCTGGCTTTGAGGCAGAGGTCAAAGGGATAAGACAGAGAAGGGAGTTTGACCCTCCACAGGTGGCCCTGGCAGCAGTGCAGGCATCTCCAAAGGGCTGAATTTAAATAGCTCAGTGACCAACAAGATACAAAACACATCCCTATCCCCAGATCCAGCCTGGGCTCAGTCTTCTAAAAGTAGCCCCTAGAGTAATTCAGATGCAACAGAACAAAACCCAGGGAAGGGGGACTGGGAAACACAAAACACAGGTTAGGCTCACTCACTAGGAAGCAGCAGGAAGGTGGCCACCCCCAAACCTGATCTTCTGTCCCCTGCATGCAGGTCTGCAGTACAAGCAGAACCTAGGCTGACCTGGCCATTCTTACTCCACATAGCCCAGCCAGTCTTGTGCAGACAAAGGGAGGTGTGATGGACAGTGGCAACAATAAGTGGGATTTCTTCTGGGACACCACTTTTCACTAAAATATTTATCCTGAACAGCAAAAAAATTCATCTTCAGTGAGTGGAATGGCTACTTTGTGTTACTTTTTTCTTTGATGGGAAAATAAGGGGAAGTAGATTTACTTTGAGTCAGCCAGGCTGGATCCACCATAGGGCCTAGAGAACTTTCTGAGCCCAGCAGCCCAGGCTGGCTCACATTCCTTTAGGGTGACAGAGCACCCGGTAGTTTCCCTCTCCTACAGCCCCCACCATGTGGTGACTAAGCCCACAGGAATCCTGGCTGCTGTTGGACCCACCCAGAGCACAGGGAGGCTGGGAGGAAGGCCTTGGAGTCCAGGCCCTAGACTCAGCCCCAGGAAGAAAGCCCTTGCTCTGCCTCCATCTCCTAGTGTGATAAAGGAGTAGGGAAAGCCATGGCAGCCACAAGCAATGCCCTCCTATGCTCAGGTGACAGTTTCCATTCTTTTGGGGCCCTAAAGTAGTATATAGGTCCCACATTCAGGCCTGACTTTGCCAAGTGATCAGAAAGCCAAGTTTCAGAGTGCACCTTTATCTCCTTGAAAAAGACACCCAGTAAATTCTGGTAACTCTGGACAGACAACCACAAGTTGGGTTTGCATGATGAAGATAAAAGAAGAAATGTAAGTCTACTTGGCACAGTCACTTTTCAGGAGCCAAATTCATAATAAAAATCAGCTCACAGTGACACACACCTATAATCCCAGCACTTTGAGAGGCTGAGACAGGAGCATTGCAAGTTCAAAGCCAGCCTCAGCAATGGCAAGGTGCTAAGCAACTCAGTGAGACCCCGTCTCTACACAAAACACAAAATAGGACTGGGGATGTGGCTCGATGGTCTAGTACCCTTGAGTTCAATCCCCAATACCAAAAAAAAAAAAAATCAGTTGCAACATAATTTTGATAAATCATCTCCCGACACTTCATATATCTTATTCTCTGTATGACAATTATGTTTTTTAAATGAAAGAGTAGAAAGTTTACTATAAACCACATCCCTTTCTTTATCACAACCTGCCACTCCTCAGAGCTAAAGCATCAACCCATTTAAAGTTATTTTTTATAAGATTAAAGAATGGGCTTAAAAACAAAAAAATTCTCCCTAATTAAAAACAGCCATACAGAGGTACCTGATCGCTAATCAGCATCAAATTTTTGCCACAAACATGAAAATAGTTCATCAATGTAAAAATGAGTCCTGCCTAAGGGGTGCTGGGGGAGATGGGGAAATTAAAGACAGACAAAAGCAAGGTATTAAATTTCACAAGCAAGTTATTTTATAATTAAGCATCTATAATTCAACTGTGCTGATGTCACTCTTTCATTTTCATCTTTCCTTATCTCCCATACCCCTCCAGTATGGGGGCTCAAATCCAGGACCTCAAGCTTGCTAAGAAAGCACTGTTCCACTGACCTACATACCCAGCCCCATCTTTTCCCTTATTTTAGAAGTCACAGAAGTTCTCTCTGACCATGTGAAGAAAGTGAGGGACAGAGACAGAAAGACAAGGAGAGAAATAAAGAAGGAGGGAAGAAAGGAGAGAAGCAGGGAGGGAGGGTTAGAACATCAGAGGGAGGGATAGGAGGGCTCTATGCTAACAGAGTAGGCAGATGTGCAAAAAGCCTCAAAGATATAAAAGACTCCTGATTAGAGCAAAACATCTTCAAAAGCTCACCAACCATGGTGTCCAGCCTTCCCCAGAACAAGGCAAGCCCCCAGGTCATTATTGGGTGTGTGTTCACCTGGGACTCCCTGGGAGGTGGAGGAGTCTGAAGGGAGAACAGAGAGCAGCAAAGTCACAGCAAGGCAAATCTGGCTACTCAGCTGAATGATTCTTTTTTTTAAATTTTTTTAGTTGTAGATGAACACAATGTCTATTTTATTGCTTTGTATGTGGTGCTGAGGATCGAACCCAGGGCCCCACGCACGCGAGGCCAAGCGCTCTACCGCTGAGCTACAGTCCCAGCCCCCTGAATGATTCTTTGAAAAGTTATGCCAGGTCTCTGTGCTTCCATTTCCTGGTCCACAGAAAAGGGAATAGCAGTATCCATGCTCCAAACTGTGACAATGACTAAATGAGCATATTGGCAAGGTGCTTGGGAATGGTCACCACTCAACAAATTTAAGTCCTGATCAACAATACAGTCCTAAGAGTCATCACCATAGGGGTCCAGAGGAGGACTAGGGTCATTCACTTGCACAGATTGCTTGAGCAGAAGAATCATTTCTACAGGATCCCTCCATACCCAGGTGTCCAAAAGGCAGTTGGACTGGCAAACATGGGCTAGGGCCCTGCAGGTTCAGCTCTTTGCAGGAGTTATAAAAGCATTAGGGGAGTAACTAAGGTTCTAACCTGCAAAGTCCCAAAATGTAAGGGGTTCTTCTAAATGATTATGAAGAGCTTTAATCACATACTGCCCCCCAAAAAGTGCCTTTTTGTTAATGACTGCTAAATGCCTAGGATTTAGGTGTGGGCTTTTTTCCTTTATATTCAGAAAACAATGAATCATGAGATCTTAGAAAGGGGGACAAAGATGCAATTAAGATGCTGTGGCTGTTTCTACCACCAGATGAATACATTTATCATGGCACTATTCATAATGTACCAACACAGCTTACTGCACAGGCCCACCACCCTCTTCAGACCAAAAGCCCTTGAGAGCATAAAGAGGAATGGGGTAGCAGAGGACATGGGAACTGGACACAGTGGACTGGGGAGTGTCTAGATTCTAACTGGTCTTGATGCTTGGAACACTGGGTATGGCTTGGCTGACTCTTCCCAATCACAGTTTCCCCTCTAACTCACTATGACTTTCCTGGAGATGAAGCAGGGCATGTAAAGCTATTTCCTAGAAAGTGTTCATGGAACAGAACACTATCTGAAAAGGCAGACACACTTTTTTCTTTTGTTTTAATGGCAGCATGCCCTTAAATAACCAAGTCTTTAGATACTGCACAGGTCTGAAGGGCCATGCCATGAGTAATGAGGAGGAGGAAGGCCAGATGCCTCCTCTTGTCTTTCTTCTGTGTACACTGACTACAGGGACAGTTCTCACTTTCTACTCCAAGGCAAAGTGCTCAGAGTATCACTTCCTATTTTCTCTAAGCTAGAAAACCAACCTTGCATAAGCACACTTGTATATAAAGGAAAAAGGCCAAGGATGTGCCTATTACAGTGGCATCAGCTCAGTTAGAAAATAGAGCTGTGGGCCAGGTTAAGGCTGGTATAGTGGCCTTTAGAAGTCAGGATGGGCACAGACATGAAAGCTAAGGCCGCAGGAAAAGGGATTCATGAACTAAATCAGGATCAGTCTAAGCTTCCTTCTCACCCACCGAGATCCACACCAACCCACAGCATTTCCCCCACACTTGTAACCCCTATTTCAAAACTGTCAGCGCCAGGAAGCCAGGTCAAGCCTGCCCCATGGTCCGTCAATTACCCACCCAGAGAGAGAGCCTCTCTCCTTCATGGAACTCATTTCTGGATTACAAAATTAATACTTCCCTCACATGAAAATCAAAGTTGAGTCTTCTTAAAAATCAATCTTGAGGCTGGAGTTGTGGCTCAGTGGTAGAGTGCTTGCCTAGCATGTGTGAGGGTTCAATTCTCAGCACGGCATATAAATACATAAAATAAAGGTCTATTGACAACTAAAAAAATATTTTAAAAATCAGTCTTATGGGCTAGGGGTGTAACTCAATGGTAGAGCATTTGCCTAGCATGGGCAAGGCCCTAGGGTTTGATCTCTGGTACTAGAAAGAAGGGGGGTAGAAAAAGGAAAAAGAATCCTATAAATGTATAGGGCATAGAGTTTCTGACTCACAGGTGAGACCAATGGAATAATCTTGCTGGGGAGGGTGGCACAGATAGGAGAAATTCATAGTTATCTGCTAAAGTTTGCTTTAGTCTATTAGTTCAAACATTTACTCAGTTACTATTATCTTAAAAGATAAAATACAATCCTAAAAGAAAGGTAAATTTGTTTAATTCTATTCTTTCAAAATATTAAATAATTGATGCAATTAACGGAGGATTGGCCTAAACTGTTCCAACACTTTTCCAACCTGCTAATTAAATTTGTTCTCACTACCGTAATGAAAATTTTGAGAAACCTTGGGCTTCTGGGCATATTTCTGGGCAGGAGGGGTGAATCAAATCCATAGAGTCCTAATCAGCTGTCCCACTTAATAAACAAATAATGTTAAGAACGTGCATTTTTCAAAAAAAAAAAAACCTGAATGGCATCATAATGTAGATACTGCAAGTCTTCCCATGATGCTAACTGAAGGCTTCTGACAGGAGTTTAAGGAGCTGTTATCCAATGAATTCCAGGCCTTGGGATAATCACCTCTCCTCCTCTGGAACAGAGGTTGCTCAGAAAGCTGTTGGTATCGTGATACATACAAAATGGAACTGCCCTATTCTTTACTTTTATATTCTATAATTCAAGTCACTCTATTAACAGGAAGAAAAATCCCAGCTAGCTTCAAAACTCGCTCATCTTTTCATTACCTCAAATGACAACCTTTTCCCACTACTTTATCTTTACTTTAAGTACCAGGAGCTGAAAGATGCAATCAATTTAATATCTCTTCCTGCCCATTTACATTACTTATCTGTTTCAGCAGATCCACCACCACAAATCCTTCCTTTGCCCATTCATGTCTGCATACTTAACATAGATTCAATATTTCTCCAGGCCAAAGATCATACACTGAGTTTTTCTTTGACTGGAGGACAGAAGAGACAAGGAAAGGAGGAGGCGAGTGCCTGGAATTCCTTTGTTCTTGAAGACAACTCCAGACAACAATTCTCAATGAGAAAAAACTTTTAAAAGTACCATCACATTTCAGATTCAAACACTGTCAGATACTTTACTGACTTTTTGTCATCCAACTGGCTCAGTGGCTCTGGAGATAGAGGAGAGGCTAACCCAGATATGGACTCTTTTTTTTTTTTGGTACTGGAGATTGAACTCAGGGACACTCGACCACTGAGCCACATCCCCAGCCCTATTTTGTGTTTTATGTAGAGACAGGGTCTCACTGAGTTGCTTAGCGCCTCGCCATTGCTGAGGCTGGCTTTGAACTCGCGATTCTCTTGTCTCAGCCTCCCTAAGTACTGGAATTATAGGCTTGCGCCATCAAGTCCACATTTCATTAAAATCATGACATGAATAAGGAACCACACATCAGCCACAAACTAATTCGATCCTTCTAGGGCAAGAACCACATCTTCTGCTTCTTCAGCAGCACCTGAAGAATGTTCCCAATTCCACTTCGAAGCCCCGCTGGAGACCAGCAGGGAGCAAGGAATAAAGAGTATCAGCTCCCATCACCTCGCAGGCCTGCAGATACATGCAAGGCAACCCTTCTGTCCCCTCCCCCAATCCTGAATATTTGGAAAGTTCTAAGCCTTCAGAGGGGGCTTTTGTAAAGGATAGTAAGTGGAAACAACTACTTGCCACCATCACCCTTGCCTTATCCAACAGAAAGAAAAGGCACCACCTTCTAGGATAGAGCTGAGCCTTTTCCCCCACAGAATCAAAGCTGTGGACAGAAGTCAGATAGAAAGGACATCTAAGCCAAAAAGATTTGGGGGTATCTGTGAGAAGAGACAGGCATTGACCTGGAACTGAACCACCATTCTGACCTGTTTTTATGAAATAATCTACTCCACATACCAAATACCTTGCTAAGTTTTGGAATACAACCCATTGATGAGTTGAGGACTATGTATACAATACTGGGCAAGGGATACTGAGCAAGTGCAGGCATTCTTAAGGAAAGGCCTCAGTTTTGCCTAAGGCAAATATCTGTCCCAGGCAAAGGTACAAATACTGAACTCACCCTCCTCTGAGCTCTTAGCACTTGTTGCCTCTGCTCTTTAAGCAAAACTTGCGGAGGGCCTCACCAGACAGCCTAAGTTGTCACCTCGTTTATTAATGCCACGTTTTTTAATTTATTACCCAATCCTGGGTTTACATCATCTAACATTGCCCAGCATGTCATGTGCACAAAACAAGGGCATCTTAATTGGCTAATCACAGGAAAGGATGGAAACTTTGGCCAAGTAACAAGCAGAAAATCTTGGAAAGACTCATCAAGACCCAACTTAAGCCAGGTGTGGTGGTGCACACCTATAATCCCAGTGACTCAGGAGGCTGAGGCTGGAAGATCACAAGTTCGAGGCCAGTGAGGCAATTTAGCAAGACCCTGTCTCAAATATAAAGGGCTGTAGATGTGGCTCAGTGGCAAAGTGCCCCTGGGCTTAATCCCTATTATGAAAAAAAAAAAGACCTAACTTAGCTGTTATTTACGATTCAGACCTCTTTACCATTCTCCCCTTCCACAGGGATATGTACATAACATATCTACTTCATTAAGGACATTGGACTGATATTAACAGGAATGGTAGAAAGGAGCGTGAGACTCAGAATCATCTACTATTTAGCAAAGGTTAAGAACTCACTCAAATCACGTATGTACACACATTCTCACACACTCACTCTTAAATTCCATTGTTATTTGGTTGGTTCATTTTTTCCAACTAGGACCAGGGACTAATTTGGTAAATTGAAGATATTTTACAAATACCTTCTTAAAATTCCCACACCTATCAGGGCAGGCATGAGAGCAAGACAAGATAATTGTCTACTGTACAAATTTGAGGCAGGTGTTCATTCTTGAATTCACACTGATCTGAGAAGATGGCATTCACCTCTGCATACCTCACCCTGGTCCTAGCCCTCCTCTCCTCCTCTCTGTTCTCACACTAAGCTTCCCAGTCTTCATAGAGCCAAACCACTCAGATGCTACATATGCTCAAGCCCACAAGAGAGGTAGATTTTTACAGAATACATATCTCCTCTGTTGGCCCCCCACTGAGGAAGGAAACAAAAATTTGAGGCTGAAGAAACAAAAATTAGGGGCTGGGGTTGTGGCTCAGTGGTAGAGTGCTTGCCTCACATGTGTGAGGCACTGAGTTCAATTCTCAGTACCACATATAAATAAAATGAATAAAATAAAGGTCCATCAACAACTTAAAAAAAATTTTTTTTAAAACAAACAAAAAGTATACACAGGGCACCAGTTCTAACTACCAAGTGGATAAGCAACTATTTTAGGAAAGAGATGAGGGGTCAACAAGGTACCAATGGAGTACAGAGAAATGATCATCAATTGCCAAGTAACACCCCAATGTACCTATCCCAGCACAAGAACAACTTAGAGGTGAGAGCCGTTGGTAAGAGGGAATCCAGACTTTGTGTAAGACTAAGTGGCGAAAGTGAGAGACCCTGAAGAGCATGGCCTCAGCAATTATGTTCACTCTAGTTGAAACTCACCATGCATACCTGCCAAACCCAGATGCCTGTGACCCAAGTGCAAAGCAAAATGCACCCAACTTGCAAACCACTAGGAAAGTATTTTAATTCTGCTTTGATCATTCTAATAGTATTGCAGAGTCTACAGCATCTTGCAGTATCACAAAGTTATCAATCCTTGGTAGTGGCAGGAGGAAGCTCTCACTAGGCTATCAAGTTACTCAGACTCTGGATGAGGGAAAGCTGACTTTAGTCAAACGGAATGATTTAAATGAATTTAAATACATTCCACATAATAGAGCTATATCAGTGTTTCTCATGAGTATTTATTAATAATTCACTTTGGTAATAGCAAAAGCCAGACCAGAAAGAGTCACTTCAAAGATACAAGACTTAACATAAATCTTACCTGAATTTCCTGCTGTCAACTCCTCTCTTACCACTGTTATTCCTTTTTGCCCTATCAACAAGATGCTTCACTAACCTACCAGCCTACATCTGCTACCTCTTGAAAAGCTCTTCAGAACTTGTGAGCTGTGGCTACCTCTAGGGAATCCACAGTCCATCCTTATAGAATCAATCCTACAGCCAGATTCTAAAAGCAGGGCCCATTCAAAAGAGGGTGACTTCCACATGCCCTTTCAAGTTTAGAACATCAGTCTTCAGCCTGAGTAGTGTTTACCAAAAATCAAGGCCAACAAATCCATCCTAGGTCCCTCAACCTTCCCTTCAACAATGAATCTCAGAGCTGGAAGGAAATACAGTACTCACTTAATTCAAAAGATGGGAAAACCCAGGAGCAGAAAAGGTAAGTGGCCACCTTTGGTCCACTAATCTAAGCTGAAATGGAAAAAGTCTGATCTGTGTTTCTGCAATAAACAATGATGCTTACATGTAGATGGTTTTCACGCAAATTGCACCTAATCATGAGGCTCAGCTGTCACCTTCTGCTTCTCACCATTTGATTATCCAGGCTACACACCTCTCTAGCCGGCCTTTGTAACTAGAAGGCACTGATGAGAGGTTTGCAATTATTTGAATATACTGGTGGAACTTGAGACTGGATATAGGAGGCTAAAGAGCTGACATATCCATGCTTTACATATCTAAAAATGCACTGTGTATACTGAGCTTGTTAACAGAATCTGATCTGACTCACACTAAACCACTCACAGACCATTCACCTTTTATTTATCAGCTGAAGTGGGGTCTGAACACTATCCTGATTACATTTTTCTCTAATGTCCACTTAATCCCTTCTCATGCATCTTTAGCAGCCCTTTATCGATACTTGGAGGCTTTCCAAGAATTAGGATAACAACAATGCCCAACAAGATTGGGTTGTGGTTATCCAAAGAAGCAAAATAAACTTTCCAGTCGGACCAAATCAAGCTGAGGGTCTGAAGTCTCCCTGCAGCATTCGATGTGAAGTTCAGAAAGTCTGTAACTGAGACCAAAATGCCTGCCCTGCATCACAATAGGCAACAGGCACTGAAAACTGTCACCACTGTACAACCATCAATAAACCTAGACTCAAATTAATCCTGCAAAACAAATTCCTCTTACAATGGCAGTCTGTTAGGTCACTTTGGCTGTCTTATCCATTGTCTATCAATACAAATTACTTCACTTACACACATCCAAAAGTTCACCCCTCCTCCTAATCACCCATGTCTGGCATCCAGTGACTCTTCTAAGGAGGATTTTTTTTTCTCAGCAAACAAAAAATGTTTGTTGAGCTAAAGAAGTAGTCTGAGAAAATTATACATTCTCAGAATTCCTTTCATAAGCATGCATGACATCAAGATCCCTTGAGTCTGGACCTCCACAGTAGTCCCCAAAGAATAGCTAGGGAAGGGGTGGGGGTTGGGAGAAGAGGGCAGAGAACCCAATGATCTCAGACAGTGACACTATACCACCATACCACCTAGACAGTGCTTGAAATAACAAAGAAGTGGTACGAGATATACCCTTCTGCACCTAAGCTGCTGTCTTTCCTTGTGAGTGGAAGAAAAGGACTCTGTTCATTTTCTGCCACTTTGCTTAAAATCCTTTCTAAAGCTTCTCTGAGTTATTCTGAAACTTCTAAAAAGGAATATTGACATATTACAAAATAATTTAATCATTTCAAATTCACTATGCAAAAGAACAAAAAAAAACTCTACATCCTATCTGAAGAATAAGAACCTATCATTTACTTTGCAAGGCATAAGAGGCCAATCAGAGACCAAGAAATCAGAGGGCTGGGGTTGTGGCTCAGTGGTAGCATGCTCACCTGGCATGTGTGAGGCACTGGGTTCGATCCTCAGCACTACATAAAAATAAAAAGAATAAATAAAGGTATTGTGTCCATCTACGACTAAAAAAATTATTAAAAAAAAAAAAAGAAATCAAACAGAAGCATCATACTAGTTACCAACCCAAGAACAAAGGTAATGTTTTCTGGACCTAGAGAACTCACTAGTTTCATTTGTCTCCATCTTAAAACTAATACCTCTGGAGGCAGGGGTGTGGGGAATATCCCTAATTCATATACTAGGGCAACAGGAAATATTTCTAATAATATCAATCTTCATCTTCCTTTTTGTATTAAAGGCTTTTTTCCCCTACTCATCTTTTATATCCTCCCCTTTTACTACTAAGCTCAACTCCCTGGTCTCAGCAGCTGCTAAAAACCACCCAAACACTTTGCATCTACCAGGAAATCCAGAACAGTATCCTGGTGCACAGATCTGCGGCCAATGGCTCTCAGATGTATGTGCATGGCAGCTGAACCCCCTCCCCAGAGGCAGTAAGCACAGGCAGCTCAGCACCCCGCATTAGTCTCACTGGCTGCTCTTAGCTATAGCTTCTGCACATAACATACCCAAGATCTATAGCTATGGGCCTGCCTGCATGGGCTCCAGTGACTACAGTAGCTCCTCTTATCTGTCATTTTGCTTTCTGTGATTTCAGTTACCCATGGTCCACTGTGGTCCAAAAATATTAAATGGAAAATTCCAGAAATAACTCCTAAGTTTTAAATTACACATTGTTTTGGGTGGGGTGATGGAATCTTGAGTTACATTCCACCTGGGATGTAAATAATCCCTTTTTCCAGTGTATCCCTTCTGTATATGTTATCTGTCCATTAATAACTTAGTAGCCCTCTTGGTTATCATATTGACTGTCACATCATAGTGCTCATCTTCAAGTAACCCTTATTTAACTTAAAAGTGGCCACAGCCGGGCTTGGTGAGGCCCGCCTGTAATCCCAGCACTTTGGGAAGGAGAATCGGGAGTTCAAAGTTAGCCTCAGCAACACTAAGGCGCTAAGCAACTCTGTGAGACCCTGTCTCTAAATAAAAACACAAAATAGGGCTAGGGATGTGGCTCAATGGTCGAGTCCTCCCCCTCTCCCCCCAAAAAGTGGCCACAAAGTGCAAGGAGTGATGCTGGCGATTTTATTACAGTATGCTACTATATCATTCTACTTTATTATTAGTTACTATTGTTAATCTCTTATTGTACCTGACTTATAAATTAACTTTATCATAGGTATGTGTGTATAGGAAAAAAGATGGTATATATAGGGTTTCATACTATCTGCAATTTCAGGCACCTACTAGGGGTAGGGGGTCTTAGAACATATCCCCCTCAGATAAAGGGAGGACTACTATACAGCCTCACTCACTTTATCTAATCCTTTCATTAGGACTTACCTACATATTGGATCAGTCTATAGTTTCTATGACCAGGGCTATGAGTATCAAGCCCCTGAAAGTCCCTGAACACTGCCTCTGTTACCATCCCACATGGATTCCATGAAAAATGGCAGGAAGAAAGAAGAGAGGGCTGGGTTACTTGTTTATGATCAAGGCAAAGAAACAAAAAGCGACTTCTGTTCAATAATGAGAATAAACAGAAGCCTAGCTTCCAGAAGAGGGCCTGGCATTCCTGCACAACATTTCCCCACCCACCTGATGCCCTGGAACGGAAGGAGGATCTAAAGGAGGACAGAGAGAGCCAATGTTTGTTTCCTGCAATGGAGGTGAGAGGAAGATAATGAAATAAGACAGAACAGACAAGGCTGGGTGGGAGAAAAAGTAATACACATGCCCATCCACACACAAAGACACACACATAGGCATACACACAAGTACGCACGCAGAAATACCCACCAACACACAAAGGCAGGTGCACACACATGCAACATGCACTAACAATGGCATAAACAGGGTATTATCCAAAGAAGAGAATAAACAGGCGGAGGCTCCTGCCTGGAGCAGATGGCTGACTACCCTCACTACGTGAGACCTGCATTTGTCACAAACAAAAATGTGACTCCTCCTTGTGATCTTTATTAAAAATTGTGCCCATTCTGTAACCACTTTAATGCTCTCAAAAAGAAAAAAGAAATCAACGTATTTTTTAGAAGATAATATTTTATGTCAGTCCCAAACATGAATCTGTTTGTTTCTTAAATTCTTCCAAATACCAAACTTGCAGGAAAAATAAGTTCATGAAGTTTGATAATCAAATAGAGTTTACATGCAACTATAGACACCGTGCTAGCATCCCAATACAGACATATGTACATCACTGAGTGTTCTCCAAAGATACAGCTTATCTGGACAAACATGAGAATCTGAACAATTTAGATTAAATTAGCAAGAACCAATCTTACACTATGCTCTGCTACTTATGACAATTGGATTTTTGCAATTTAGAAAAAGCAACAGAGAAAGACCACTTAAGATATGGCAGTAAACATAACAATCCACTCAGCTCAATGCTCAAAATTTTAGATGGTCTCAGAATGCAGCTTTTAGTTTAATCTTGTTTTTGTTTTCCCAGTGCTGGGGATCAAACTCAGAGCTTTGGGCATGTCGAGCAAGTACTCTACCACTGAGCTACATTCCAAATCCAAACTTAAAGTTAAAAAAATAAATAAAAATAAAGAGCAACTGCTACCATTTATCAAGAACTGGCAGGTGTTTTGCAGGGGAAATCTGAATCATTACCATTTCACCTGTGGAAGGTGAGGCCTGTTGTACTATGTCAGAGTGGGGGGAGGCATTCCAACATAGGGCAGTGTTGAGAGACCCTCCACATTTTAGTCTGAGTCCCTAATTCACACACTTCATTTCCAAGTGATGGCTTCCAGCTCTACTGCTAGCCAAACTTAACTTCTGAACCACCCTATACACCGGAGTTGAGCAACAAAATTCAGGACAAGATTAGCCACAGGCCCACACACTCCATGTCATCCCCACTCTAGTTGAGAATGTCACACTGGCATACACATGAGAAGAGCAAGATAGAAATATTAACGCAACAAAAGAAGGTGGCTTTTTAGGAGCAGGATGAAACCAGAACCATTCTACAAGTAAGGTTAACTGGTTGAGACCTGAAGAACTCTGAGTACTTTCCAAATATCTCAAATTATAAAAATCACTGATAAGAGAGTCATTCTGAAAGCTTTTTGGTCTTTAAGAGGATATCTTTATTACAAAACTAACTTCCGAAGCACCCCAGGAGAATGACCCCTTAATTAGAGGGCAATTAGCCAAAAGCAAAGCCTTTCAGGAATAAGATACATGCTCTAAGAAAAGGAGTCAGCTAAGAGGGTGCCCAGAGAAACATGGACACAAACTACTTCCCTATCTCAGCAATAAGAGTGGACAATCAGGGAAAATAGAACGTGATCTCCATGCCTGACTATAAAAGGCAGGGCAATGAGGCCTGGGGGCATGTGACCCCTTCTAAATAAAGATCACCCCCATACTGGGAGCAGCTGGGGCCAGGGCAGGGGCCTTCCAGGGGAATGAAGAAAGCTCCTAAGAAAACCCCATGCTGGAGTCCACTTGCTCAACAGCCTCCCTTCCCCACCAGGGTCTGCATGCCTCTCTCAAGGCTCCACCTGAAAATGCAGGTTTGTGTCATGATCCACCTTAGCAGTCTGAAGGGCCTAAAGCCTGCAGGTGTCTGGCAGCAGACCACACAGCATTTAACAGATACACTCCAGGTCTTCATAGGTAGCTTAAGTTTTAAAAAATTCTTTTTCTTAAAGTTAAGATGTGCTACTGCACATCATGATTGAACTCTCAAGGCAGAGAAAATGTGTTCTCCCCACCTTGATCCAGCAGGTGATTCACAAATGCTTAAATGAGTCCTCCACTTTGAGATACCAACCTAGGAGAAAATGAAGAAAGGGGAGCACTTCCACTCCACAAGCCCATGCTGCCCTGGCAAGGAGTGTTTGAGAAAAAAAACTTGAGCAGAAAAAAAAGTTGAATTATTTTTTATACCACTTGCCTTTATTTTAAGTCCCTGATCTCATCAGTGAGATGGTAGTAAAACATTTTCCTTTTGTCAATAAAGAGAGCCATTTACTGCCTTCTCACTTGAAGACTCCAATCTGCTACTTTCCTGGTTCCTCATCTCGAAGGCAGTAGAAAATGCTACAGACTCCAGGATCACTGTTGCCAGTCAATGACCTTTTAATTGAAATAAGGCTGCCCCACCAGCAAAGCCAGCTTCCAGCATGGCCAGGCTCGTGTCTTTGTGGGTTTCCTGGCAAAGACCAGACCTTCACACATAGTCAGAACGTGAATAGACCACAAGCTGTTCACCCTGATGAGGCAAAAGGACTTGGAAGCAATGCTTAGTAGTAAGGTCTTTGATTTTAGGTTTTTTGGTTTTTTGGTGGTGGTGAAGGGGGTGTCTCTACCTAGAACTGAACATCAGACTATGTCAAGCACATATCAGGCACCATTTGAGCAAACCCACCAGAAAATAAGAAAACCACAGGATTCACCTCTGCCCCTCCCAGCACACAGCTGTCCTTCAGCAAAACTGCTAAAGCCAGAGATGATTTTCAGACATCTTCATCTTTGGCTTTGAATCATTCTGAAAATGGCAGAAGAAAAAGAGTTCCCATCATGGTGGATCCTCTATACCAACTAAGAGAGAGACAGTCTGCTTGGTAGCAATTATAGACACAGAAACATCAGAAAACACTTCAAAATCCTAGCATCTTTAAATTTGCTGAGGACTGCCATTGTACGTTGCTCTCTGCTCAGGTGGGAAATAGATCTTCTTGATAGTAAATCCTTTACAAAGCAGGAACCATGTTTGCCCTGAGGGTGACAACCATGCACTGGAGGATACACCCAGAATTTACAAAGAATTCTAAAAAGTGCCCTGGTAGGTGCTGGGAAACAGGCCCACCAGAAATTGTGAAACTCTAAAAATCGCTGGTGAAAAAGGCAAGGCTGGAGCTCAGCCAGGTGAGTGAAGGGGGCTGGTGAACACAGAAGAGGACTAGTGGGGGTCAAGAACACTGCAGGAAGGAGGGAGGGAAGAGCACATGGTGTATGACACAGTATTCAGGGGTAACCTGACCACCAAGGAGCTTCACAGTGTGCAAGTGCTTATCCTATAGGGACCACTATAGGATTGCGTTTAGGAGGGCACAAACAGTCCAAAGTGTGTGCTGGGACATTCACTGGTGCCAAGTGGAGTTGTAGGGCACAGAGCAGGGAGACTACAGAAAGTTTATGTCACTGCATGGGCAGGGAGTGGGGTGGAAAGTGGCACAATGAAGCAATATTAGGGATGGTAAGGGCTTGGTGTCCATTAGAAAATGAAGTGTCCAAAGTACAAATATGTTTCTGACATAAGAGCTAGGAGGAGTGCTGCCCACCTGGGAAGCAATACAGAAAAACAGTAAGCCAGAGAGGAGGAAGACTATGGGACAATCAATGGCTTGTGGTCATCTGCATATGAATGAACATATCATTTAGAGACCCAAAAGAGGTCTGAGCTGGAGATGGTATATGAAGCTACATAGAATCAAGAGGACACTGAAGTACTAGCAGATGAGATGGGATAGAAGAAATAGAACTCTGGCCATACTGTGGTTTGAATGTCTATGTCCTCCTCAAATTCATATGTTGAAACCTAATATCCAGTGGGATAGTGGTAGGAGGTGGGGCCTTGGCAAAGGGAGTAAGCCATGAAAGTGGAGTCCTTGGAATGGGATTAGTGCCCTTATAAAAGTGACCCAAGAGAGCTGCCTTGCTCCCTCCACTATGTGAAAACACAGATAAAAGGTGCTGTGAACCAGAGAGAAGACCCTCATCAGGCACAAAATCTGTCAGCACCTTGTCCTGGACTTTTGGCCTCCAGAACTTTGAGAAACAAATCCCTTGTTTATGATTTTTTGGTACAGCAACCCAAACAGACTAAGATAGGAAACCACTAGCTATCGAAGACTAGACAGACTAAGGAAAGGAACAGCACAGTGGCAGCCACAGGGTAGGAAGAGAACCAGAAGAGTGGATTATCAGAAGACAAGAGAAGAGTACAACCATGCAAAACATGAGGGCAAGAATAGGCAGGTCCTTACAAAAGGAAAGGGCCATGAACAATTCTTTAAGGGTCCCTCACTCTTTAGGGATAATTCAGGCCTTTAAAAAAGCTCCCCTCATGCCTGTAATCCCAGCACTTTGGGAGGCTAAGACAGGAGAATTGCGAGTTCAAAGCCAGCCTCAGCAATGCCAAGGCGCCAAGCAACTCAAGGAGACCCTATCTCTACATAAACACAAAACAGGGCTGAGGATGTGGCTCAGTGGTCGAGTACCCCTGAGTTCAATCCCCAGCACCAAAAAAATAAAAATCTCCCCTCAAATCACAAAGAGAACAGAGAAATACTAGTGTGCAGACAACACACAGAGTGGTTGTTTCTTTAGTGGGGCTGTCTATTATACTGCCAGCCACTGCACTATACAAAGGAGTATTTCTCCCTTATATCCATAACTTCACACACACCTTGATTTCATGTTTCTCTCTAGAAGTTCTCCCTACTAGAGCAGACAGCCAAAGGAAGAAAAACTGAATGGAACTCCTCTATATTAACTCTTTATAAGCAGCCATCTTGTATTAATGAAGAACTCAGGGCAGACATTCTGTCTGGACTTTATGCCTGGCTTCTTGAAGGGTCACTGAGGGTTTTGGCTGGGCAGGTACAGGGTATAACAGCAGGACAGTGGCCAACCAGAAAGACAATGAAGGGAAGAACTCCCAGCATTAAGGGCAGGCTCTAAAGCAGCACTCTCCAACAGAAACAGAATGCAAGCCATCTGTAATTGCAAATGTTCTAGTAGCCATGTTCGAAAGTAAAAAGCAGCAAGTGAATTGATTTTAATAACACATTTTACTTTATCTAACATATTGTATTTCAAAATGCAATTAATATAAAAATTACTAATGAGATCTTTTACAGCATTTTCTCCACATTACAGCTTGGAAGTCCAGTGTCTATTTTGTACTTCCACACAGGCCATGGTTCAAATGCTCAGGACAGATGTACCTAGTGGCTACCACATGTGGACAGTGCATGTCTAAAATCCATGCAAAGGGAAAGGATTCCAACTAGAGAACATCTAAGAAACTGTGCCTTTGCCTGAGTTGTCATGAAAAGGTAAATGGAAAACAATACTGAATGCACTTATCAATTTTAAATAAGCATTGTGAAAGAAAGAAAAGAAGAAGAAAAAAAAAACATTGACAGGACTGAGATAGCTGGCCAAGGAAAAGGATATGGGGTGTGGCCTTGGAGAGGCAGGCATCCAGCCAATAGATTCACCAGCATCAAGGCCCAATTTCTCACCCTCTTTACTTTTACATTGTGCTTTTCCTTCTTCTCCTTTTAAACTTTCAACAACCCAAAAAGGAAGTCAGGATCCATTCCACTTTGCAGATAAAGAAACTGAGGCATAGACAATTTAAATTACTTGCTCATTCCTGATCAGTGCTTTTAGACTTAGACCCAGAATTTAGGCCTCACTTCTACCCCAGACTTTTTAGGAAGCAGTTAATAAAAAACCACAGGAAACCAAAGTATCTACTAAATCACAGAACAGGTGCCTGACAAATGATTTTTTAAATAGCATCTCCCTTTTGTACAGAGCTTAGGAATTTTCAAAATACTTTCATGCATGTATTTGATTACCATGAAGGAATCATATAACTGCCCTAGGAACATGCCCACTACAGCCCAGAGAGGCTGGCTGGCTCATGCAAGGTCACCTGGGATGATCATCTCTGTATCCAACTTCTCTCTATTCCTTGTTCCCTTGATGACACCTTTTACTTTTAAGATAAAATTCTAAAATGCCAAGGCTACTTTAAAAACATTCTGTTGTTTTCACAAACCAGTGGTTAAGATAAGGATAGAGCACAGTTTAATCCATCACCATAGTCCCTTTCCTCCAACTCTAACCCACTGATCCTTAAAGTGGCCTGTTGGCATTTTCATCTCTTCAAGGTACTGGCTGCATCCAGTGAGACCCTGTCCTTAATCAAACATTCACGCACACACTGATCAAATAGTACAGAGCTGAGAGTATGTGATAAGTCAGAGAAATCACATCATTTACTGCTTCAACCAGGCTGAAGGGGAACTAAAACAAGGGCTAACTGCAATGTCTGGCCTTTTATTTGTTTATTTTATATACATCAGGATTCAGACAGATCTATCAATTTGGGATTTCTTGGCTCTTCAGGACAAGCTAGAGTATATGCTCTGTGAGCCAATAACAGGGCCAACCATTTTTAAAAAATAGCTATTTATAGCTAACATGCTAACATTAAAACAGTGAGGAGGACTTTCCTGGCCAATATCCCTAAACATTGCTGAATGCAAATAAGGCAAACACCTAGCGCCACATTTTAGTAGGAGGGAAAAAACATATTTCACTCTTAGGGTATTGATCAGATAGAGCAAGAACTCAGTTATTCTCAAGGGAAAATAAGTACACCGCAGATAAATGAGAAGCTGCAAAACACCAACACCTGACTCTTAAGGCCACTGAACACTTTTCAAAGTTCCTTCATAGAGTCATTTCATAAGATGTTCACAACTGTTTGATGAACAGATATAAAAGAAAGGAAGTAGAAGCCCAACAGTTTAAAAATGCACCCTGCCACATAGCTATCTGTAAGTACAGCCTGAATCATGGATTCCCAGAAACTGGTAAGAGGTCCCCCACCTCTGCCACGTGCTCCCACATAAACCAGGGCACCTGAGCACCACAGTATCATCACTAAGAACCAAGGACCACTTTCACAGGATGTGAAGAAGTGCTCTATGCTTCCTTTATTTAACCATGATCCAAGTATATTCATGCTAAGGAAGTCCTGCCATACCAGAAATAAAAATGTCCCTTGAGGTGGAGGATGAAAGAGCTGACATATAAGCAGATTCCAGCTGCCAAGGATTAGGGGCTTCCAAGCATAAGGGGTCACTTTTCTCATCAGGAATTCAAAGCTGAAGGTCAGAAAGCTCCAACCCAGAAGTACAGTAGATTAATTCTAATATATGATTTAACCAATCTTGACAGCAGTCATGAGGGCTTCCAATCATGCCACAGTCCTACATTCCAAGAACTCTCAGAAAGCCAACCAAGACCCCTGCTACAAACCATGTCCTTAAGGCAGGTGTGCCACATCCTAAATGTAATGACCTCACCCACCCCATAGAATATGTGCATTCAGAAGAGGAAGGAGGGTAGAAAGAAGGGGGAAAATGAGAGATGCAGAGAGAAAGCAGAGATCAGCAGCACTTACTTTTCTGGCAGCGATTTGTGGTCCAGCAGCGGTAGTTGTACTCATTATTAATGGTGGTCTTCTCACACAATGGCTTCTCCTCCATGGTCCCTGGACACAGGTCCCCACATTCCTTTGGAGGCTTGTTCCCCACAATATAATTATTGGACACTGCATCTAGGATCAAAGACCAGTCCACTGTGGAGAGGTAACAGAGATCAGCGTTTTTCTCAATCCTGATGGCCCCTCGAGTAATGTTCCTCAGGTTATAAAGCCCAATATCCTTGAGATTAGTCATCTCAAAGATGACCAGGGCGTAGTTGTAAAAGAGTTTCCAGCCACGGATGACTGTGAGGTTCGGGAAGAGGTCTCCAAGGCTCTCAAGGCCAGCCACGCGGAACAGCAGCAAGTATTCAGTGATGACTGTGAGCTTGGGGAAACGGTAGCTGCGGTAGTCCTCAGCCTTGGAGATGAGCAGGATGTGGAGGTAGCCCTCAATCACCGTGCAGTTCTCCAGGCGCTTCAGCTGCTGATAGTCATTGCGGATGTCGATGCCTGGCCCACAGACTGAAAGGAGACAAGAGGGCAAAGGTGGGACATGCCTCAGTTAAAAGGAAATCATTCTTCAAATATTTTCCCAATCCACAATATGGTAAGTTTGCAGAAAATCTATATTAAGGAAATAAGTCTCAAATTTTCACTGCAGAGTAAGGTGAGGTATAGGCTGCAGGCTGACTACCTGTCTGGTTAGCTGTCATTCCTTAGGGCCTACACTGGACCAAGATGCTGATCAACGTACTTACATGGATTGAGGGAAGGGACATTTACATTAAACATGCATAGTGAAGCTGAGCCCAAGGTCACATGGGGCTACATACAAAAATCAAGTTTGCAACTCAGGCCAATCTGCCTCTACAGTTGCCACACTTCACACTCTTCATCGCTTCTGAGAGCACCAGTTCCTGATGCCTGAACAAAAGCTCAGAGGCCAAGTAGCAGCAACTTAATACTGCATCCAGCCTGAAGGATTCCAAGCAATAAAGTCTATACTGAAGAACAGTCACCATGACCTTGACAGTGGGGACTCAAGAAACATGCTCCCATGTGTCCTACTACCATTTGACATGGACCAGGTGACCCTGTGTTCTCTCCAATAATGCATTAATATAGATACAAGATAGAAAACATGATTTATGAATAAAAGAGGCATACAATTCCAACTTAAATAATTTTATTAGTCAAGAAAGCATGCTTCCTATAGAAAAGTTAGGTAATAGCAAAAAGATAGTAAAAATCACCAGTGATCTCAACACCCAAAGATAAACAGTGTTAACACTACCTTTACCAATTATCTTGTCTCCATAAATAATTTAAGGGCAATGAAATCAAACCACATAGCATTCATACATACCCTTCCTTCACTTAACATGACCATTTTACCAAGCCAATACATGATCTTCTACATCATTTTGAAGATGAGATAGTAACCCTAGAGTATGAGTAAGCACCTTGAGTTTTTATTTTTTTAACCAATCCCCCATTGAACATTTAGTTTATCTCTAGTATGTAACACTATAAACAATGTTCTAGTGAATATTCATTTTTTTGACAATTAAAAAAATATACATTTTAAAAAAGAGTAAATAAGAGCAGTTTTGTAAAATACTGGCACAGTTCCTGGACTATAACAAGCACCCAATCAATAAATTATTATTCTTACAGAATTAATATGAAAAGTCTTTTGTTTTGAGACGAGGTCCTTTCATATGATTTTTCACTGCAGATCCTGATTCATTGGTAAAGGGCAAAAACAATTTTAACCATTTATTAAATAGAATTAACATTTTTTAAAACCCCCCCAAAATTCAAAAAGAAATAGAATAGTACAAAGAAAAGGATTAACAGAATAAAACGATCAGAGCACATCATCGTACTGTACCTTTAGCTTCACTTATATAGATAGCTATGTGTCTATGGGTATTGATTAGGTATAAAACATTTTAATTAATTAATTTATTTATTCTAATTAGGTATACATGAGAGCAGAATGCACTTTGATTCACTGTACACTAGTGAACATTCTTGACAAATATCCAGGACTATTTACTTAGGATAAATCCTTAGAAGTGGAATTGTTGGGTCAGTGCATTCACAGATTTTAAAGGTTTTTAATAAAATAGCCTCAAAACTAGAAGATTTTATATTTAAAATTCTAGGCATATACACCAAAAATACCCTTGATTATTGTACTTTCTTAAGATTTAATGATCCCCAACCCCACTATTATAGATTCTCAGAAAGAGTGAAGTTTTCTGATTCACGTAATTCATTAATTTGTGAGACACTTCATTTGTATTATACCATGAAAGATCCAAGTAGCAGTGCCCTCCCTGGTCTCTGAGTAAGTTTGTAGTAAAGGTCAGGAGCTAAGACTCATGACAAATGACTGTCACACGAGGCAGTAGGAAATGAGAGGAGTGCACATGATATAGCCACACCATATATGTACTCATCAGGACAGAGGTGGCACCAGAGCTTTACTGGCTCTCCAAGGGTGGGTAGAATTTAAAAGTATGTATGACATTCCAGAGACAAAGCAGAACAAGATTTGTTCAAGAGATTGTACACAGGTCAAGGATACAGAAAGAAACTGAAGAAATATCTCATAGAGACCAAGCCTTAATGAATCATGTCTAAGGATGAGAACTATCATCTGTAGGATCAAGGCCCCTCTCAAGTCTCTGGAATGGGAGAAATGCCCAAGCGAGGTCTTTTGGAAGATTAATCTGGTGGCTGATGCAGAACAGAATTGAAGTGGAATAGGTAAAGAAGAACAGATGTCCCCCTAAGCATTTTAGCCATAAAAGAAACTGGTAAGAGACAGTAGGGAGGGGGAGAGGGAAGGATCCAAGGGCTGAAGAGTGGGCAAAGTGCAAGAACCTGGGAAGGGAAACCATCTTTGGTCCATTTCCCTCATTTTACTGATGAGAAAATGAGGCTCCTCAGAGAAAAGGATGGGAGACGCCAGCCTCTGGCAAATACCCAGGTGTGCTGGAAGCACCCACTGCATCATTTTATCTAATCTCACATGATGCTCTAACCATCCCTCCCTTGAGATAACATTATCACCACTTTACAGGTGAGGAAAAAAGATCTGGAGAAGTCAAGTCACTCATACAAGTTCTCATCCACAAGACATCAACCGCTTTGTAGCAAAATTTGACATAAGATTTGCCAGCCATCCCAGGTCTCATCCTTACCTCCACTCTGAATGAGCCTCTGTCTCTACATAGCTCTTAGCTATGCTTCATGTGAAACTGTCAAAACCATGACAGTTATCTATCTTTGTGCACTTGACCTTCCAGAGCCATCTGGCAGTGCCTCCTCCTCCAGGCTTCTCTGATTCCGCACAACCATCAACTACTTCTTCCCTTCTACCTGACCTCCAAATGCTGGCCTCTAGCCTTCTCTCTGTTATCTCACCCAGGCAAGTAGCCTCCTGTGTCACCCTTACTCTGGATGATTCTCAAATGCATGTCACTGGCCCAACACCTCTAAGGAGTGAATATCCATCTGCCTACTCCACATCTCCAGGGAGGTGTCTCAATAACTCATTTCCTTCCCTATCCTAACCTACTGCCCATCTTGTTTAGTGACACTACCATTCTCTGACTTGCTCACACCAAAAATCAAGGAGTCATTTCTCATGCTTCTCTCCCCTCACCTGCCCACATGTCGTCTAACAATACCCACTTTGTGTTCCTCCTCAAGCCTGTGGGATTCTCAGGTGCTTTGTTCACAGTTACACTCCCTTCTTCCTCCTTGTGCAGCTCACTGTTCCCCCGTGACCTCATTGACTTCCCTCCCAAGTCATATCTATCCTCCTCAGAGTCCAGCTCTGGCCTTTCTCACTTGGGTCACTCTCATCACAAAGGCAGCTCCAGAAGAAGAGGGAGTTATTTTCTGTTTAGTTCAGAATTATGTCTCCAGGGCCTAACACAATACTTGGTGCATAGCATACACATCACAGGACATACGTGTAGAATGAATATGTCTCCACCACTATGACTCTGATCTGACCACTGTCATCTTCTACCTGGGCCAAAGCAACACCTTTCCATGATCCAGCTTCCCTCTCATGTCTATCCCAAACCCAACACCGGGCCAACAAGACTCTATAGAAGCTCATCTCTGCCTACTTCTACCTCATCTTCTAGTATGGTCTTCTTGCTTAGCACACTGTGATCA
Organism: Xerus rutilus; assembly: GCA_028644305.1. Lineage (NCBI taxonomy): Eukaryota > Metazoa > Chordata > Mammalia > Rodentia > Sciuridae > Xerus > Xerus rutilus. The sequence continues at coordinate 119,377,926 of CM053401.1, read as the reverse complement.
CAAACTTCCAACATGCTAAGCTCCTTTCCTCCTCATACCCCTGCCTGGAGGGCTTCCTCCCCTCCACATGCCCCCAATCTTTTCCCCATGCAAGTTTCAACCCAAACATCACCTTGTCAGAGCTTTGCCCAAACACCTTAGCTTCAATAGTCCCCTCAAATCTCCCACTAACTCCTTCTCCATCCTTCATTTCTCCATTTCATTTTCACCCAGCTTCAGGTCAATGGCTCAATGTCCTTGAATACTAAGGACACTCTTTCTTCAAGGTATAATATTTTTCCCCTATGCCCAGCCTAAAAATTCTTATTCCTGTTATGCCACAATAATTTTAAGTGTACTGATTTGCTCTTAAATAATAAGTTTTTATAGCAGTATTGGATCTCAGTCTCAGTCTATTGTATTGAACATGTGCTTGATCTTACTATAAAGTGCTAGGCATCAATTTATTTACTATTATTTCCAACAGACTACAAAAATTCAGGACCCAGTAAACGAGCACAAAGATACATAATTGAAGAGTGCTAAACTTTCACACTGCGATCAAAATTCAAGCAGTAAGGGAGAATCTGCTTCACTCTGCCATTTGGCTGCCCTCCATGGCCAGTGAAGACCACTAAGTTAACGGAAGCTGTGCTGCAGAGCTGGAACTGGCAGCTCTTTCAAATGAAAGAGCAGTCTCCATACTTGACACTTTTTCCCCCATTTATAGAAAAGAAAAAAAAATAGGAAGAAACCACCCACTTATTCCGGAAGAGAAGACAAGCCCAAGCCACTAAGTACAAGGCAGGACACAGCAACCAGCTGTTTTGGATTCTGTGACTGACACTGTTGGTCTTTGGGGTGTTTTGTGATAGAAACAGAAAAAAGGAAAACCAAGCTGGACCATGAATGATAGCACAGTGTTCAAAAGATGCAAGCCACAAACAGGAAAGAGAATACAACGTGCCTCATTTGTGCTGTGAAAGAATACATGCATTGAGGGAACAAATACTCAACACAGTGTGTGAAGCAGAGACACACCCTCTGCTACTGCCCATTGATGATTAAAAGGAAATTGCAAAATACCATTTCTCTTTTTTCAAAGCAACAGATATATATATATATCGGCATGCTCCAAAAAAAAACCCAAACGCTTTTAGGATGTGCAATCCTAGGATAGTCTACAAAGGATAACCAAAATTAATGGAAATGTAGGTAAGCAGAAAGCAGAGAGAGAAAGGACACTGCTGAAAAGGGGAGACAGTGGAACTCAGCAGCAGTCCCCATAACCAGTGAATAATAACTGCAGAACCAAAACAGCTGGGTATGGTGGTGCACGCCTATAATCCCAGAGGCTCAGAAGGCTGAGGCAGGAGGATCATAGGTTCAAAGCCAGCCTTAGCAACTTAATGAGACCTTAAGCAAGTTACTGAGACCCAGTCTCTAAATAATACATTAAAAAGGGCTGTGGATGCGGTTCAGTGGTTACGTGCACCTGGGTTCAATCCCTGGTACCAAAAACAAACAAACAAAAACCAAAAAACAAAAAACAGATGGAGGCCTACCAATGCTCAGAAGTGCTAGGAAGCTGGGGAGGAAGACTGGAGGCTTGGGCCGGAGCCTGGGACCAGAGGCAAAATTCACTTTCCCAAAGATACCATATCAAGTAATGTTTATCAGAGAGAGATGATGTTCCCAATAACTCTTTTGTTGTTGTTTTTTTAAATCAAGAGGCAGAATTTAGGCTATGAGAACTTAAGTGAATGGCATAAACAACCTATACATATTTGGAAAATAAATATCTGTTAAGTATTAATATAAGAAGGGATAAGGAAAACCATCTATTTAATTTAGAAAACCCCCCAAAGCTGTGTATCTATGTGTCTGGAAGGGCTATACAACAAATGCAATGGTATGTTTGTTATATAGTTTATTATATGTTCTCTGTAGACACAACTTTAGGGTCCTGAAAAAAGAAACAGGGGAAGACAAGGGTCTGTATGCCAGAGTGTTTTACCAGCTTCCATCCTCAGGTGGACACATTCTATCTCTAAGTCTCATCTTCCTCATCTGCCTGACATGTGCAAGACCCTACTACTATCTACCCTACAGAAACAGTCACAATGATCAGATAAGTGCTTTTGTGATTCCTTCAACAGTAACATGCTTCAGGCAACATTACTGATTAAATACTAATAAAAAAAAAAACCCCTCTGCTTTATTGTCCACATCTAATATAAACATGAGGAGGGGATTACCAAAATCATTGATTATCCTTCTGTTAACAATTCCATTAAACAACATTATAAGTTACCCATTTAATTAAAATGTTTTCAATTTTAATCAACTCTCCTTCAAAAATATGGCATAGTCTCAGCTTATGGTTGGAAATCAAAGACATTGGGAAGCAAAATTAGCATTCTTTTCCTATGGGTCTACAGGCAAATAATAAAGTAAAATACCCTCGTCAACCAGCCATCGTTGCTAGTTCTGAAGAAGCCTATATTGTCTCAGCCAGTGACTCACTATAATAGTTTACTTCTCTTAAAATGAATTCTTTGGCAAAAACCCTTTCTAGAGGCCTGATTTAAGAGGTTAGGAGATTAATATATAACTGAATTTTGCACAAGGGGGACACAGCAACCACCTCTCAAGCAAGTAAAAAATTAAGTGAAATAAAAATTTTAGTAGATCAATGGGCAGGGCTCTAAGAACATAAAAAAAGGGCTCATGACTTTCTAAGGAGGTCAGGAAGATTTCTCAGAGGCAAGAATCCCTGAAAATGGTCTGAAAGATGGGAAGGGTATTGCCAGGAGAGGTGAGGTGGAAGATACCTAGGCAGAGAGAGGAGTACACACCCCAAGACAGCTGAAGTTGACTTGACTGATAGCAGTTCAGAGGAACCCTGGGGTACAGCAGGTGCCATAGGGAAGATCAAGAGCAACCGCAGGACTGAGGCTAAAAAGCAGACTGAGATAGGTGCTTTAAAGGTCAATTTCAGTTTACTAGGACTAGGACAGCATTCAACATCCTCACATGGATCAGAACCATGTGGAGGGCTTGTTAAATCACACAACAGTGGAGCCAGAAAATGTGTTTCTGCAGGTCTAGGCACCACCCTGCAAGATCCCTAACAAAGAACCTAGCAAAGAACTGCCCTAGCAAAGAACCTTTTAACCCCCTCTCTTATAAATACTCACCTAGATCTGCAGTGTGGAGCAGGTAAAGCCTGTCTACCCATATTTCCATATTTCCTAATTTAACTTGCACTCAATCAGAACATCCCTAAGCTGCCCACATAAACTATGCATGAAACACATCAAAGGAGGAAAAAAAATGAGGTAGAAACAGGGTGTCTCTGGTACCACATAATTCTTCCATGGCCTCACTGTGCTGTAAACAGCAATGAACCAAAAAATGAGAGATCAGGAAGGGGGGAAAAAAGAAGGCAACAATGTTATGATAACAAACACTACTGATACTCCAGAGTTTGTTAAAGTAGAATTTTCTGTGTTAAGTGTAAACAAACACAATTCATGTTAAGCCTTTTATCTTCATGTGTCAATGAGAATGTGTTTACATTGTATATGTACATTTCTATTTCACACAGACAAGCAGTCCCAGCCATCTGACACATTCAATAACTAAAGGCAATCATAGAAATGTAAGGGATTTCCATTACACAGGTGATTCTGAGAATAGAAATTAAAAACGTATAATTTGAATGTGCAAATTGTTCTTTACTGCCCCACATAAAAGCCATCTCTATCATGCATATAAACATAATCTGAAGATCCAAGCTCACATAAAATGCAGACCTGAAGACTGGGAACATTAAAATTGAAGGCTAAAATGCAGCAAGGAATTTACAAAGATGGGTGAGATGCTCATATCCTCTCATGCCAATTAAGAAATGGAAACTTTACAGGGAATTAATTCAAAGACTGAAAAGAACACAAGCCCCAGTGTCCCCTCCACTTAAAGCATCTGTAGTCAAACAGATTGGTGGAGAATAGAGTTTTATTTGCTTTAACAGAGAAGCAGCAACTTCTTGAATCTTGAATCTTCACAAAAACAACTTTATCCACTCTTACTATTACTCTAAATGCCTTTCTAGTCTTAAAATATCCCAAACTCCAATACTCTAAGTCTCTATTTCTTAAAAACATCCCCATAAGAGGCTCTAATCTTGTTTAATTACTGATAACTCTGATGGATGGCTGACTTTTTGATAAAGCAGGATACTACGTTCTATTGGTTAGATTCCCACCCACCACCCCAGAGGCTAGGTCCCTCTGTGAACCAGAGAGAGCTCTGTCTCACTATGAGGCCTTCTGCACATGGCAGCCCCTGCAACTCACAACACTCTTCTTCACCATCCCCCCTCACACCTGAGCCAGAGGTTGGTGCTAGAGAAGGTGCACAGTAGAGTCAAGCCAGAGGAAGGCCCACACTGAGTGAGCACCCTGCAAAAAACCACAATTCTTCTGCCTTCTTTTTCCCTCATGATTTTTGATTTTTTGCTCCGAACCAGGCAAACATTCTAAATAAAAATCGGCCCTGTGTCCCCAGTCTTCTAATTGGCTTCGTTTTGTAGAACACATTACATTGTTCCAGTTATAGCTCACATGCTCATTTCAAAAGTGTTTTACTTTGCCCTACAATGATCCAGTTTCCTTAAGCGATCTATACTCTTTTTAATTAGCCAGTTACCTAAATCTAACTTAATCAGTGTGGAAATCCCATTCACTTGTTCCCTCAACAGTGTGATGTGATTCTTCATGAATGTGTTGTTAAAATACAAGCCTTGCCATGGGGGAAGGAGGTGGCTCAGTGGTAGAGTACTTGCCTGACATGTGCCAGGCCCTGGATTCCATCTCTAACACTGCAAATAAACATGCATGTGTGTGTACATGCACATGTCCCTTGAATTATTGAGGCTCCTATCTGACTTGAGGACTTCACTAGAGAGGAAGGGCATTGGGCTAGTACTTAAGGACCAGGTAACTCTTAGTGCCATCACAAACCACCCACACGGCCTCATGACTCAAGATGCAGATTTGGGACTTAAATTTATTCATTCTGCCAACAAATATTTGTAGAATGCCTATCATGTGCTAAGCAATTTCCAGGTGCTAGAAAGTCAGCAGCAAACAAAAACTACACACTCCTACATTCATGGAGAAATGAATGAAGCTAAGAGCATACCTAGTCCACATCCAATGAACCATGCTTGCATGCAATGTGACACGCAGGCAATACTACGGGCTTGAGGCTCATTCATTCATAATTCTTCCTCCATCCCAATTTCTAGGGATCCAACCCACACCCTTATTTATGGGAGGAAAGCACTGTGTTACTGATCTATCACCCCTTGTTGCACACTCAGATTGAGATAACTATCCTTGCAAAATCCTAAATCAAATCACTACAGGAGCAATCATGCAAAACATGACAGGACATGGATGCCCAGAGAAGGAATCATCCCATGACAGTCAAGCAGGTACTGAAAGCTACATAGAGCAGAAGCTCAGAGGAAGAATTCCCGTGAGTGGGCTGTTGTGGTCAGAGGTTGTATAGAGCAGGCTTGGAAGGCAGGGATTTGTGTGGTTGAGAAGAGGAGAGAGCAAGTAGTCTGAGGGAGAACAGGAAGAGGCAAGACAAGGAGGGAAAAGCAAAGGTAGGTGTAGCATAGAATATGCTCACAAAGTCAAAGAGAAAACGACTACATAGAGCCTTGGTGCCCAGAGAGCAATGGAAAGGGCCAGCCATTGAGGTTGTTGGGGCATGAAACCCATATAAAAATAGAGTGTGGAAATGGTCACTCTGCAAGTGGGAAAAAAAACAAAAGTATAGAGGATGGCACACCCATGTTCATAGCAGCATTATTCACGATAGCAGGAAAATAGAAACAAGCCCAGTGTTCTTCAATGGAGCAATGGATGTCTATACATACCATGGAATATTAGTCAGTCTTTAAAAAGAACAAAATTCTGAGACTTGGTACATCATGATGAGCCTTGAGGACATTATGCTAAATGAAATAAGTCAGTCACAAAAGGACTGACAGTATGATTCCACTGAGGGAACTAGCCAAGTCAAAATCATAGGGACAAAAAAGTAGAATCGTGGTTGCCAGGGACTGAGAGGAAGATACACAGCCTTAGCTTTGATGAAAAAAGAATCTGGAGATTGGTGTACAACAATGTGAATGTGCTTAACATGAACAGTACACCTGAAAATGGTTAAAATTGTAGACTTTATATGTAATTTACCACGATTTTTTGTAAGTATAGGGGAAAACTTGCTGCATTTTATCCTGCCCCTCATATGGGTCACAAAAGTTTAAAAGGATGGATGAGGGCAGGCCATGCACTCTATCCACTACCATGGACTGAGGAGAGCCCAGCAAGAAGGCAGGTAGGTTTGACCATAGTTCTGCCACAGATAAAAGCATGTTAACCAGGCATTTAAAAATTTAAAAATGCCACCCAGGCCACGTGTGGCTGTGGATATGCATCCAGAACAACCAGAAATGTCAGGGCACAGACAGGGTGCCCCAGCAAGAGTCCTACACTGACTGCCATGGAAATGCCTCTGAGCACACAGTCTCTTACAAACACGTTGATGCAGCGGGACATGCACTTCTTTACAGAATGGACAGAAGCTACAACACCAAATGCAACCAATCATCTTTGCAAATTAAACCATAGTAACATTGCACTATCTTATGTGGCCAGAGGCTATATGGAACAGGACTTGCACCAATTTTCTACATTTGGTGTTCATGGCACATGTGTTCCTTAATAGAGCTTTTGCCTTATAAAAGGTGGTGCAGCAAATATGAGGAACCAGGTGTGGTGGCACATGCCTATAATTCCAGTGACTCAGGAGGCTGAGGCAGAAGGACTGTAAGTTCAAGGCTAGCCTCAGCAACTTAGCAAGACCCTGTCTCAAAATGAAAAAATAAAAAAGATCTGAGGATGTGGGTCAGTGGTAAAGCTTCCCTGGGTTCAATCCCCAGTACCAAAAAATAAAAATAAAAACCATGAGAAGGATCAATTGCCTCCTGCCATCATTGTCCCCTGCCCCTGACTTCCTTCAGTCATCCTCTATATTCTTGCAAAGGCCATCATACCTGCAATAACTTCTGTATTTACTACTCTGCTCCAACTTCCACACACAACAAATCACAACCCAACACCAAAGCCACATGGTAGTAACATACCCAACCTGCATTCTAGTAGTGCTCTATCAACCACGGCAGAAAGAAAAATACTGCTGCAATGTGAAGCTATGGGTCATAAACCACAATAACTTGGGATTTTTGGAATGTCTTGTTTTTTCTTGGCAAAAGAATTTTTTAATTGGTAGACTATGGGAAGCCATACATTGTCTACAATGTCTTGTTAAAATATCATAAGACAAAGAAATATGAACTACATTTGGATAACTTGGTAAATGTACAGTTCACTTCCCCATGTACTAATAAATAGCCCAAAAGGCTCTCTCAGAGTCATGAGTGTTTCAATATTTTTATCAATTACTTGATCAATGGCACAGGGAAAAAAAATGTTTATCTAATTCAAGGATGACTCCAGGAGAGATGGCAAATACACTGGATAACAGAGTCAAGAGCTAAAAAGATCAACAGATTGGAATTGCAACAGAGAGGAAATAATGTTATTTGGATACTTGGGTGCAAAAAAAGAAATGCACAAATGTAGGAGGTGTGAAAAAGACTTAGGAGATTTAATTGGATATAATTTCTGTATGTGATGATGGGGTGTTGTGCCTGCCAAAAAAAAAAAAGAACAGGCAGTCTTAGACCGAACCTAAGGGAAACTTAGTAGAATAAGGGGCTAGTGGAGAGGCTCTAAATAGTGTATTAGTTTCTGTCTCCACACTGTAAAAGACAGGCAAGTCAATGGGAGAATACCCAAGTGACAGCCAAGAAGGAGCAGAAATCAGAAAGCTGGCCTTGTGGGGAATGGCTAAAAAAACCAAGCATGTAAGCAGCCCCAGAGGCAAGGGCCAGAAGGGCTCTCTGGGACCCTGCTCAGAGAGAGAGAGACAGAATTTGGACCACACAAAGTAAAGCATTTGGGTTCCATGAGTACATAGAACTTATTAACAAAAACGGCATGGTACTGGCACCAAAACAGACATGTAGACCAATGGTACAGAATAGAAGACACAGAGAGTAATGCACATAAATACAGCTATCTCATACTAGACAAAGGTGCCAAAAACATACATTGGAGAAAAGATA
>CM053401.1:119275168-119369175 GCA_028644305.1 Xerus rutilus | reverse complement strand
TGGAGAAAAAGGTACACTTAAACATTGCTGGTGGGATTGCAAATTGGTGCAACCAATCTGGAAAGCAGTATGGAGACTGCTTAAAAAACTTGGAATGGAACCACCATTTGACCCAGCTATCCCACTCCTTGGCCTATACCCTAAAGACTTAAAAACAGCACACTACAGTAAAGCAGTCACTTCAATGTTTATAGCAGCAAAATTCACAATTGCAAAACTGTGGAAGCAACCCAGATGTCCTTCAATAGATGAATGGATAAAGAAACTGTGGTACATATACACAATGGAATATTATTCAGCAATAAAAGAGAATAAAATTATGGCATTTGCAGGCAAATGGATGGAATTGGAAAGCATTATGCTAAGCGAAGTAAACCAATCCCAAAAAACCAAATGCCGAATCGTCTCTCTGATTAGTGGATGCTGATGAATAAGGGAGGTGGGAATGGGAAACGTGAGAAATAGAGGAACAATGGACGCGACATGGGGGAGGCGGGGGGCAGGAAAGGGGAATGGGTATAGTAAAGATGGTTGATAAAAAAAATATATATATATATACTGTTCATTGAAAGTGCATATAAAGGTGTTTAATAGAAAAATTATGATTGTAACAATTTTTTCTATTTGCCTCAACAAATGTTTTCAGTGAACAGTGTGTACAGCTTCTGAAAATTTGTTTTTTTGTTATGTTTGATAACATATATTAAAATGCAATTTTCGAGAAAAAATAAATAAAATTTTTTAAAAAATCAAACTGGACTGCCTAAAAAGGTAATAAAGATTACTGAAGAGCAGCACATTTGTGATATTTCATAAGCCTGATTGACTTACAACTGATAATTCTTTTAGGATGTTATTTGCCCTGTTCTGCCTCAAAGGAAACTGAAGGTAAATAAGAACCAAATGACCTTTCCAGCATCACTCAGATATTGAGGTACAGAGTAGGGGCATAAATCTAGATTACTGCACACAATTCTGAGGTAGATTTCTCTCTGGAGGTATCTCTCAAGGCAGACAAGGATGCTACAGTCAGGAGCCCAGGATTGGAAGAAGGACTATGTCATGCACTGTGCACCCTGAGAGCCATATGATCAATGTGGGCACTTCTATAAAGGCTCTGAGGTAGATACTCCATAACCCCTACAGAAAGACAACTGAGGAAGTCTGTAAAAAGCTCTGCAGAGCTTGACTTTCTGCCTCACAGCCAATGGATAAAGTGCTGCCTTAGTTGGAAAAACTACTATCATTCCAGACCTGATTTTTCCCTGGAAAGCACTCCCATTTCCACAAATTAATCATCCTTCTGTTCATAACTCTGGGGGGTGGGGATAAAGAGAGAAAACACAATCTAACCCAACCATAAGAACTCTTCCTGCATCTGAAATGTTCCTAGAGGACAGAAGTGCATCTCCCAAATTCAGAACACAGCATTCCAGCTTCCTCCACTCACCACTCCCTTGTTCATCTCACTTCCAGGTAGATAGCTCTGCTTCTATACAGTGCTCAGACACAGCTCCATCTTCCCACTGCAAGGCCCAGGGAAGTAACTCAGCCTTCAATCTCAGCTCACACATTCCCATTCAATGCTGATATTCAGATCATATGAAGATCACATAATGTTAAGAGTCAATCCCATCAAGAAATCCACATGTTCTTACGTGGCAATTGAGAAATACAAGTATCTTGTTGTTGTTTTGTTTTTCTTTATAAATTTTGGTTGAGACCAATACAATTTTCAAGTATACAGAGAGTTTTGGAAAGTGCTGCAACCTTTGCCTTTAAAGTAGACCACTCAATGAGATGGCACGCCAGCATCTACATTCCCACCCCACCTCACCCCACCCGAGTCTGCCCACACTCCTCACCCAGGCCTTCCAGTTCAGTGGGCTCAGGAGTGCTGTAGACTGAGGTCCCAAGGGAAGAGTAGTACACCAGGCTATCATGACCCTATCACTCCAAAAAGGTAGCAGACATTCCCAGAGGCATGCAGCAGCACAGCCAGGGGTCTCAAGGTAGTTCTCATTGGTGAAGGGTGACAGGCATGCCTACTTGATGGAGTCCTGTGGTGGATTAAACAGCCTAGTCTGGCATGAGTACAAAGGAATAAATGCTGCAGCAGGATCTAAAAAGGAGCTGCCTCATCCCTATAGAAACCCTCCAATTTCATTTCCCTGTACTCTGACACCCCAGCACTGACTAGATGTTAATTTGCTTAAAAGCCATTGACAGGTTACAATGTGCAGAAAAATTACTCAAAAAAACAAAACAAAGACAACAATCCTGCACACATACAAATATGTCAGTTAAGTACAAAGGGATAAACACAAATGCTCACTGGTACCAGGTAAAAGATGCACTTCCAAAGAGTGGCCATGAATGAAGCAAGTACAGCTCCATCTTGGGCACTCTGAAGGAGTAAAAATTTCTCCCATTCCTCTTTTTTAGGATAATATAGGTGCAGCCTGGAAGAATTCTACCCTTGACAGTAGGGAAAGAGAAGATCACTATGTCAGTGAACAAGCAAATCTCTGTGAATTGGAAACAGCCCAAAAGCCAGGCAGACCCCTTCGCTCAGCACACCAGGGAAGTAGCAACCCAACAGACCCACTGAGCCTATATGCAGGGTTCTCTGCATTCTGCTGCTAGGAGACAAGGCCTGCAGGACAGCAGCCCTGTTCATGATCCATGTGGACCAGTGCTCCCAGGGACTTGAATGGGACAGAGCTCCAAGTGCAGGATTATGACATTGTTCCTCAATAGATAAAAGCAAAAAAAAAAAAAAACAATCTAAGCAAAACCCTCAAACCCCCAAAATAGAATGGTAAACTCTATCCCACCACATGGATTCACCACTCTCAGCACAGTCAACACTCACTGCCCTTGGCCTACACCACCCCCACACCTGCTGCCTTCTCCTCATCCTGGACCCAGTCAGGCTTAATGGCAGTCCACAGCTGCTGGACAACAAGTAAGGGAACAGCAAAGAAAGAGTTCACGTGGGATCAAGCAGCAGGGCTGGATGCGGGGAAAGAGGCCTGTTCTCTCATCCAGCCTGGGTGAGGTGAGACTCCAGGCCATGCTCTACCAGCCCCTCTACTCTCTGTGCAATGCTGCCTCAGATAGAGGACAAAGGGAGATGTGGCAACATGTATGACACTGGACACAAAAGGACCAGGGTCTCACACTGCTCTACCACCTACAGATCTCACCTTAACCCGCCCTGCTCTGAGTCCACTAGAATCTTAGGTCTCAGAGGATTTACTTCTCCCTCCCCAATATCTTCTCTATTAATGTTTCCATTCCATCAAGCAGTTGTCACCAATGTACAGGATGGCAAACACAAGACCTACACTAATTCCATGGTTAAATACTAGAACCTATGATGAAGGACAACACTGAAGTAGGTGTTTAGGAAAGATAGCTTTTAGATAAAGGCTCTGATTCCTTAATCCCCATTTGGTATATATTGTCATCAGAGCTTGGTATTAAACAGATGTTTTCCAAATATCACCGAAGACTCTAGTTCTCACTGTCATCTTACACTAAGGTTCCCAGGTTATGCTATATACACTTCTCACAATTAGAGAAATGCAAAAATGCTAAATAATTTTAACTTATTGTATTTGCAGGAAAATTTCAGAACTAATAACACCATGCTTGAGAAGGAAGTGGGATAGCAGGGACTTTCCTACTTTTGATAGGAGCACATTTTGGAAAGCAAAAATTCCAATGCCCATAACCTTTTTCTCAGAAACTTCTCTTCCAGGGACCCCATCCTCACATAGGTGGGGCAAATGAATAAATGTGAAAGCATCTCCTAGAATCTAATTTAGAAACTTTTAAAAACCAGCAAGCTACCTAAATGTTCATCTTTTCTTTTTTTCTTTTTAATATGCTGGGGATTGAAGCCAGGGCCTTGCCCATGCTAGGCAAATGCTCTACCAATTCAGCTACAACTCTAGTCCCTAAATGTTCATCTTTTAAAGAAACTGCGAAGTTTCCTTATAATAATTCATATACAGCAATTAATTAAAAAGAACAGAGAATATCAATGGATAACTGACTTTTATAAACCTTTTATAGTAGAGAAACCCAATATATGTGACCTCATCAAGGTGGTCAAGGTCAACATCTCTGGTGTTAAGTCACAGTAAAGGTACATACTCTTGATGTAATGGGACAGGAGGGCACTGCAGCTCTGTAATCTTCCTCCCTAAAACCCATGATGCCAGTCTAACCTTCTGAAACCATCAGACAAACACAAACTAAAGGAAAATGCACATAAAATCTGACCAGTGCTTCTAAAAACTGTCATGGTCACCAAGTATAGTGGCACATGCTTACAATCCCAACAACTCGGGATTCTAAGTTCAGGGTTAGCCTGAGCAACCCTGAGAACTTAGAATAGTGAGACCCTATCTTAAAATAAAAAAGGACTAGTGATGTAGCTCAGTGGTAGAACACCTCTGCATTCAATCTCCAGTATCATAATAAAGAAAAAAAGTGTAATGGTCAACCAAAGACCAGGAGAGCATGGTCACAGAACAGAAGAGGCTAAGAAGATATAATGACTATAGATAATGTGGCATCCCGCATGGGATCCAGAACTGAGGAAAGACTATTAAGTAAAAATGAGCAAAAACCCAAAGAAAGTAGTGAGTTCAGTTCTTTCATCATTGTAAATCCATGCTGGTTCCTTCAGTGTGGCAAATGTACCACAGTAATCTAGAATGTTAATAAGGGAAGTTATCAGAAACTCTGCACTACCACGGCAACTTTTCTGAAAAACTAAAACTATTTTAAAAGAAAAAGTTTATTTCTAAGGAGAGAGAGCATGGGGGGGGGGAATAAGTCTCAGAAACAACAATAATTCAATTTATGTGGTTTTTAAAAAAATTTTTTTAAACTACTCTTCTTTCTCTGTGGCTTGCTTCTTCTCCTTTTTCACTCACCATCTATACAGGGGCACAATTACATAAACACAAGGAGGCAGACCCTCACCTGTGGTTCCCTCTGGAGAGGGAAGCAGACACTGAGTGGCAGGGAGAAGAAAGGATAGGTGTATGGCTATCCTTTTTTTTAATCCTGCATGATTTTAATTCACAAAGAGTGTACATGCACATTTCCTCATATACTCAAAAACATTTTAAGAATAAAGATCATGCCAGGCACAGTGGCACACACCTATAATCCCAGCAACTCAGGAGGCTAAGGCACTCTGATCGCAAGTTCAAAGCCAGCCTCAGCAGATTAGCAAGGCACTTAGCAACTCAGCAAGACCCGTCTCTAAATAAAATATAAAAAAGGACTGGGGATGTGACTCAGTAGTTAAGCACCCCTGGGTTCAATCCCTGGTGCCCTCCCCCTCCCAAAAAGATCATTCTGCTATGGGAAGATAGCCAAGATATATTTAAATGAAAACTACAAAGTGCAATGCCGACTTAAAAATCAACCAAGACATAGCATGTTTGCTCTGTACTGGGGTACCTACAAATTTTACCTTCTGGAAGCAGATAGATGAGAGTAGAATTAGAGAGTAGGAGGGGGCTTGGTGTTTTTACTCCTTGCCTTTTGTTCAAATGTTTTACCACCAACATGTACTTTTCCTAGATCACTATTGTTGAAATGATCATAAATCCTTTTTCATTCCTTGCCTGTTCCATCTCCTTGACCTCAAATCACACCCATCTGTGATGCCAGAATGTATGGCCAGATCCCAAAGCACCTTCTTAGTCATCTTTAAACTATGCAAGTTCTCTGCCCACAGTGAATATATTCTAATACTTAACGATTAATACTTTCTGATGAAACAACTGATAAACCTCAACTTAGTAAATAAAAATCTAGTGCAACCATTGCACTAGATTTCTAGTGCAATGGTTCAAGCTGCTTCTCCTTGAAAAGGACACTAGAAACACAAAACACTCTAAGTCATCCAGGGAGGGAAAACGGCTTGATGAAGATGAAAAATGGCTATTCCATATTGCTTTTAAGATCAAGTGATTTAATTTCACTAACATTGATTTCTGTAGGATGATTTAATTTCCCTACCACTGGCTGAGCTTCTGTTTACTTAATGTGAACTCTGAGCAGCCAATGTTGTCACCCATGGCACAGGGCAAGGAGGAGTGGAAAGGGCAGGCCATCAGAGGGGCTCTGCACATGCAGATACTGATGTATCAAAGTACAGTGGATTAAAGGGAGCCCCAAGATCAACCATGGTTTCTATTTTAGGTCCTAGATCTCTCTGAAAGTCTAATAAAAGCTGGGCCTTCTCTCAAAAAAAAAAAAAAAATATATATATATATATAATTTGCATGCAGTTGCAAAGACTCCTTTAAACCCCATCTGTGGACCTCTCTGGACTCACAGGTCCTGAGCCTTAAACATCTGTGACACAATTTTACAGTGAACAAACAGGTCTATAGAGATTAGGTGATGTTTTCAAAACTCTTCCACTAGCTAGTGCAGGGTGGGAACAAAATCTCTGGTTTCATGCTATCAAACAGAGAGGTTTCTAGAAAACATGCAGCATTCCCAGCAGACATTAGTATAAATCCCCCGTAAAAAGGCTGTGATACCACCTAAGGTTCCTAAATTCTAAGACACATGAGCTTTGCAGCACTGTCCATTGGAGCACTTATAATCTCCATCACAGGCCTCATCTTGTGTAGAGGCCACCCTTCACTGGCACAGGACCTGAGCTGTGCTCATCTCCCCTGAAGTGAGTCCGCATTTTCTGACTGGACGAGTCCACTAGGAAACCAGGTCTGCACTCTATTTTCTGTCACTTAAAGGGGCCAACCAGCTGAGACCTGAAGAATAGTGGATGCTCAATAAATACTCAGCAAATGAACCACAAGCAGAAAACCAGTTGCTGCTGTTCACGTTGCTCATGTATGCTTTCTCCTCTCCTCCTCTACAAATCTTCAGGTTTAAAGTTAGTTTGTACCCATAAAAAGCTGAAATCCTTCATTAATATTTACTAAAACTCCAAAGTGCCCTCAATCAATAAGACACCACCCCATACCCATTAGGATGGCTATTACCTACCTCCCCCAATGAAGGAGAGGGGAGAGAAATGTGGGGAAATTGAAGGCCTATTTTAGAAAACAATATGGCAGTTCCTCAAAGTTACAAACAAAACTACCACATGATCAACAATTCCACTATGGATATAAAACCAAAAGAACTGAAAGCCGAGACTTGAAGAGCTACTGGTAGAATCCTGTTTATAGTAGCAGTATTCATAAGGGTCAAAAGGTGAAAGCAACCCTAATGTTCACCAACAGATGAATGGATTAGCATTATATACCACATGGTACAAATATGATATGTGCATGCAACTGGAATATTATTCAGCCTTAAAAAGGAAAGAAATTCTGATACAAAATATACGATATGGATGAACCCTGAGGACATCATGCAAAATAAAATAACCCAGACACAAAAGGACAAATATGAGATTCCATTTATATGAGAAACCTAAAGTAGTCAAATTCAGAGAGACAGAAAGAAGAATGATGGCTTCTAGGGGCTAGAGGAAGAGAAGAACAGAAAATTATTGTTCAATGGACATGGAGTTTCCATTTGGAAAAATGAAAAAATTCTGAAGACGAATGGTGGTTATGCTTGCACTACAATGTGAACACACTTAACCCTGTGCTCAAAAATGGTTAAGATGGTCAATTTTTATGTTATGTGTATTCTACCACAATTTTTAAAAAGCTTTTAGTAGTGCCCCCAATCATTCCTATGTGGCATTGCTCTAAGGTAAAGTTAAAAGTGGTTTCAGATATTGGAAGCTGTCGCATCATCCAACCAAGCTGTAGCACCAAGGTTGGATGACTAGGCTGCATGGGGTTCAGGAGGGCCCCAAATCAGATCTGAACACCAAGAACTTGCACACTAGCTCTTGCACACTTATGTCCTGTCTTCAACAGTCACTTGGGAGAAGCATATTGGGTCCTAGCCCACAGTGCATCTTGAAGGGAAACTGGGCAGAGAGAAACATGGTCTGATCCAGTCAGGGACAGGGGCCTGTGGCTGAAGCACTGGGAAGATGCTGAAGGGCAGAAAAAGAGGGAGGTTGGAGGAAGAGGTGCCCAGCTCGGTAACTAAGAGCAAATTGTGCAGGAAGCTGAGGGTGGAAATTAACTCAACAATGGAGCCAGTGTCCTGGAGGTAATGCCTTATGCTAACCAACTGAAGTGGACAGTAGGGATTGTCCTCTGGTAAGTTATAGCCCAGTGAGGACCCTCATGGGACCACCAATCCTGGGGGGTCTAAAGAAAATAGTACTGCACCGCTGGGCTCAATGCCTACTATCCAACATTTCCACACACTTCCCAGAAATCACAGTGATATTACCATAAACTCAAACACAGCATTGTTATTCTTAAAAGTCAATAGTTCCAACTGAAAAGTTAAATGGGATTTTGAAATGCTAGGAACCACTCTTTAGCTATTCAATCTAGTGAAATTCAATCCTCTAGTATACATGGGATGGAATGGCAAAGAAACTGATAAATTAAAACAATCTAGTGTTGTTTTCCATTTAGCTTTGTAATAAGATGTGGGCCCATAAAACTGACTTTTCTTATTATACTTGGCCTAAGATATTATTAAAATGATTTTCAATTTTCAAATTATGTTAACAAATGGTACCCAATCATGTGCAGAGTGGCAGAACAAAATTGAAGCTACAAAAAAATCAATGTGGGGATGATCTCAAGTCTGGATACAGTTGTCCCTCAGTACCTCAATCAGTCCTTGGGGGACTGATCCTAGGAGTACCCCTTAGTTTAGAAATCTGCAGATGCTCAAGTCCTTTAAATACAATGAATGGCATAGTGTCCGCATATAAAGTATGCACATACTCCTGTAGCCTTCACATCATCTCTACATGAATTATATACCTAATACAATGTCAATGCTATATCAATAGTTGCTATTCTGTATTGTTTAAGAATGACAAAGTCTGTACATGCTCAGTACAGACACAAATTTTTTTTTAAATATTTTCATTCTGAGGTTGGGGGAATCCGCAGATACAGAACCCATGGATAGTGAGGGTGGGGCCAAACTCCTCACAACATTTACCAAATCTGAAGTTCAAGGAGAATAAATAATTTCCCCCAGATCATAGTCACTAAATATTAATGCTGGATGGAATGCAAACCTGGGCTGCCCAAAGCCAAACCCCACACAAGCTCTCAGCACATGGAAGGTCTCCCCTTGACTGCAATGCTCTTTCTACTCTCTAACTGCAGTATCCCAGTGGCCAAATTTTGCTCTTTTAAAAAGGAAAAAAGGTCCTTGTCCTCATCTGGATAAGCTTTAGTTATGTTTGTAAAACATTCAGAAAAAGTCATAAAAAAGTCTTCACTGAGGGCTGTGCTAAGCATTAAGTATTATTCAATAAACCCACAGCATGGAGGTTGCCAGCTGACGTTTCACTGCAACCTGGATAGAGTCCTGGCTGAACACTTTTTTTTTTTCCCTGTTTCAATTTCTAGGTATCATTTATATTCATCAGCTCCCACCCCCAACTCTCCATTAGAAAGCATAAAACAAAAAAGTAGAGCTACAGTTGTAGGTGGCATATTATGATGAACAACAATGACAATACAACATTTTTCCAGCTGTGATAAACATATTTAAGATCTATCATACAGGCTGCTGGAGCTAAAACTGAAAACTATGAAAATTACAAGTTGTTTATAACATAGAATTTATGTCTTAGAAGCTTTTGGTTTACAAGCAGAAGTTGTCTCACTAGGAGATCATTTCCTTACCTTCTTAAAATTTGAACTTTTTTTTTTTTTAAGTTGTGACTTGCTGAGGCTGTCAACACATCCGAAGTGATTTAACAACTGGCTCAGGGATGAGCAGAGCAGCTACACAGGGCTGCCTCATCAGCCTCTAGGAGGATCCCAAAGTTTTACACCTGCCAGGTGGTCAAAACACTCTTACTTCATTACATGTCAAATATTATGCCTAAGTACTTCAATTAACTGCTGTCTCACTGTCTCAGAGATCAAAAGCAAGAAATTAAAAGAATGATACGTACAGAGGCTGGAGTTGTGGCTCAGTGGTAGAGCACTTACCTTACTGGGTTCGATTCTCAGCACCGCATATAAATAAATGAATAAAATAAAGGTCCATCAACATCAAAAAAAATTTAAAAAAAAAAAAGATACATACAGATTTTCAAATATCCAAGGCCTTTGCGCCACTTTTTAGCCTCTGAAACCATTTGGTTTCTATATAATGCTTCCCTTCCCAACTTGAAAAAAAAAACCCAAAACTTTGAAAAATAAACCTTGCTACCCAACTGTGACTTAATGAGATGTGCTTGGGAAATTGGCTTGTCAGATGCCAAGAATATGAGTATTCTTACTTAATTGCAATTCCTAATGCCTTTAACATCTTTAAAAACTTCAATAGACAACGATTTCCTCAATAAACTATTGTGTATTGCACTAAGCTAAAATTACCTTATCCTTTAAAAACCAGTGGCAGTAAACAAGTTGTAACTCAACTGGGCAATGCCCACACAAGCACAAGTCCCTTTGCAAAACCCAGGGGACTTCCCAGCAACTTTCCCATGTTCCAAGCAAGAAAAGCCCCCAACAGAAGGACTTATGGAAGAGAGAACACAGAATTGGAGAACACTATGAAAGACTCTGTTTGCTAAATGAAGCACTTTACTTTCTGAATCCTAAAATAAACATTTAGGCCACTTAAGGAATCACTGAGGTATATCCATGGCAGAGAAAAAGGCTCTATATTTCCTTTCCAAGTTATATACTCAAATTCACTGGATCTCTCCTAAAACTCCTGTGATACCAACCCAAGTGTATCTGTTTTAATGAATACCTACTATGTCCCAGGCACTTTGTCAAATGCTATTGAAAACAAAACACATATTCCCTGCTTCTAAAGCATGTTTATAACTTCAGAGGAGGAGAAAAAGAAAGAAACCAACCATTCCAGCTCAATACATCTAGCTGTGTAAACCAGAACTCCTGGTAGGCAAGAAGGTAGCTGACATGAAGAATTAATCAACTCTGGGGAAGAAGGATACTGCCCACAAACCAACTCTGAGTAAAATGCATAGCAAGAAAAGTTAAGTATAACCACTTATCACATTTGAGCCCAAAATAAGATATTTAATAAACTTAAAAGGCAACCCAGAGAAAGATACTAGTTTTAACGTCAGAGAAAGATACTAGTTTTAACGTCAGAGAAAGATACTAGTTTTAATGTCCCTGAGGAAAATGTAAAAATGTAGACAAGCTCTTCAATTAAATCTTTATCATCTTAAAACCATCTATTTAAAGAGAAAGCCCCCCCCCCTTATAATTACACTTGATAATCCAAGAACATGGAGTGGGGAGTGCTTCTTCAAGGTAAAGGTCAGTTTTCATGGTCCCTAAACAGAACATAAGCCCACTCAACATGAGTGGGCTCCCTTAATTACTTAATTGCAATTAAGCAATTACCTACAAGAGGCAGTCATCTTTCCCCTAGAATATTCCTAGCCCCTCTAAGGAAACAACTCAGATAACCTTAGGGGATGAAAGAGCACCTGTATGATTTGGAAGATGGAAGTTCCTCAAAACTATTTCAAACAAAATAACTACCGAGGGGCTGGGGTTGTGGCTCAGTGGTAGAGTGCTTGCCTAGCATGCTTGAGGCACTTAGTTCAATCCCCAGCACCATATAAAAAAACTAAACAAATATCACTACTGAATGCTTCCTGTGTTCACTGAACACTACCAAATGACATTACAAGTCCTTGTGGGTTTCCAAGCGCAGGCCTGCCCACCCATCCAGCCTGTCATTCATTCAGAGATTCTGTTCCTAGACAGATCCCTGGGCCTCTTGACCAGAGGGTGGTGAACTTCTTCCCAATCACTCTTCATTCTACACAGAAAATTACTGAGCTCAAAAGAAAGAATACAAGGGCCCCATCAAAATTCCACACAGATTTCCCATGACACAACAGAAATCACAGCATTTCTCCTAAACTCCTCATGTTGAATAATAATAATCTCCTCATGGCCATGCATGCCAAACAATAAATTCAGACATCATCAGAGAAAGACACTAAATTCAAGGTTTGGCCCACAGTAGGGCTAAAGCAGAGATATTAACAGAATTTTCACATTAAGCCCATTAATTGAGCCTGCTGACATTTACCTACAAATAAAGAGAAAATCTCCACAGAAGTGAACACTTTTAAGACTGAGAATGGAACATGAGCCCCTAAGAAAGCTCTGAGCTATCCCTCAATAAATAACTATCGCAAGGCAGTGAGGTCCCAATGATGTTTCCCAAACCCTTATAGTCAGAAAACATTAGACACCATCCACACTGCCTTCTGTGGCTCACAAATTCAGCCAATTACAGAACAACTTCAATTTGGAAATTTATCCATGGACTAGGTCTTGAGATGAACCCATAGGTGCAGACATCTTCCTCTCCATAAAGCCACCAAGGTCAATGCACCACTTCCTATCAACACCCACTGAACATGATTATAATCAATGAAAACCTCCTGATAACTAACAGAACAGCTGGCAGTGGATGCAAAGACATGATCATGAAGCAAAAACTAAACAAACAAGTTGTACAGTATGTGCCTGAAATAAGCATGGTACAGATGGAAAAGAGAGAAGGCAATCTGCCATCAAGGAGCTGACAATCTATCAACAAAGCAGACCTATAAAAGAGACAGAATTCTAACATAAGCAAAGTATCTAGGGAGGCTTAAGGAAGGAAGTAATTCTGGAAGGGGAGCATTAAACAAGGAGCAATCTGGCAGGTATAATCAAGAATAAAAAGGAAGACAACTAAAAAAGCTGAGCAAACAAACACAGTAGGAATAACACCATAAAGAAAACCCCACATTCAACTGAGTTATTTTTAATTGATTTGTTAAAAAATTGATTCCCAAAATTGATTCAAAAAAGAATCAAAAACCTAGAATGCCCATGAAAGAATTTTTTGAAGCTGTCATGAACTATGTATTTTTTAAAGTGTCAGCCTCTATGCATTTAACGAGTGAGTTACTTCCACCCTCCAAAGGACAGTTTATTGCCACATTATATAAACTGTTACAGGGAAGAGGCTAAAAAGGAAAGCTATTAATTCATTTTATAAAGCTAGTCCGAAACTGATAGCAAAATCTGGAAAAGACTGCATTTAAAGAGAACCATAGAGTTAACCCACTTAAAGATGAAGAAAATCTAAATATGTTATTTACTAAATCAAATTTAATTAGGACTTTAAATAGTCACCCATCTCAACCAAAAAAAAAAGTCTCTCTCAGTAAGTTGAAGAGGTAATCTATTCCTACATCACATTAATAACAGGTGTAGCAACTTCTGAATCTAAATGGGTGCCAAAATGACATGGATGACATCCAATCCCCTTCCCCAACAAATCACCCATGAAAACTGACAGAGCATTCTTCAACATGATGAAAACTTCTCTTAAAACAAAGGCTATCATACATGTTAAGAAATAACAAAAGTATTACCATTAATATAAAAAAAAGAGAAATATGCCCATAATTAGCATCTAACACAATTCTAAATGCACAGATAAATTCCACAGCCAACCCTAGTAGGCTGCCAACTCCATGGCAGACCCACCACCTACACTCACTGGCCAGCGGCCATGTAAGTCAGCACTAGCCAATGACGAGGGACAACTGGCTGAGCAGAGCTTTCTGCCATGTCATTCTGCCTTTCTGGCCTTTGTTCTTAATCCCTTCCCACTTTTTCCTGCCTGAAATACAGAGATGATGCTTAGAACTTCAAGGCCATTTTATGACCATAAGGACAAAAGCCACATGCTAACAATGGAAAAACAGAAGTCAAGATCTGGTCTTCCACAGGCTGCTTCCCTTGAGATTTATTTTTTTTTATTTTTATTTTTTGAAACAGGATCTCATTAAGTTGCTCAGGCTGGCCTTCATACTCAATATCCTTCTGCCTTAGTCTCCCAAATAGCTAGGATTACAGGTATTTATCTCGGTGCCCCACTAAGATTTCCTGACCTTGGGAAAAATCATCCTCGGACTGGTTATTTATAGCAAGTTATATTCCTAAATGACATACACCTTAGGTAAAGAGGTATAAATGCAGTGCGGGGAAACAATTATCAACAGGAGGCAATATCTCACTTTATTTAAATATATGATAAATTTGAGAAGTATTAAAAATTAAAAGAAAAACAAAACAATCTAGAAGTCAACATGCATGATTAAATTTAACTGATTTTGACTTGAGTGTGACTTTCTAAGCAAAAGAACTAAAGATCATAAATGAACAGGCTGTTATTCTCTATTAAAATGAAGCACTGTAGTTAGCACAGTGGTGCATACCTGTAATCTCAGCTACTCAGGAGTCTGAGGAGGGAGGATCGCAAGTTAGAGGCTAGCCTCAGCTACTTAGTGAGACCCTGTTTCTAAACAAGATGGGTTAGGAATGTAGCTTAGTGGTAGAATGCTTACCTAGCATACTGCAAGGCCCTGAGTTCAATCCCCAGAACTACAAGGCCAAAGGAAGTGTTCTGTATGAGAACAAAAATTTTAAAAGCTTTTAAAAGATAAAACAACAGCAAAGTGATAGAAATATCTATAATACAAAGGACACATGGTAAACACATTTATAATGGAGACTATAAAACTCAATTAGAACACATTGAGAACCCAAGTAAAAAACTGAGGGAAAAGAGAAAAATGAAGATTCAGCCGGGTGCAGTGGCGCATGCCTGTAATCCCAGCACTTTGGGAAGCTGAGACAGGAGGATCGCGAGTTCAAAGCCAGCCTCAGCAAAGGTCAGGGGTGAGGTGCTAAGCAACTGACCCTATCTCTAAATAAAATACAAAATAGGGTTGGGGATGTGGCTCAGTGGTCTAATACCCCTGAGTTCAATCTTTGGTGGTGGTGGTGGTAGTAGTAGCAGTAGTAATAATAATAATAATAATTTAAAAGAAGAAATTAAAAGAGTAAGATATAATTTTTTATTCAAAGTCTCAATTTAATGTTTGATCTTGGTGAAGAGTATAGATGTAAGGTACTGCTTCTGGAAGCCTGAACTGAGTTTTCTGGAAAACAATTTGGCAATATTTATCTAGGATAAAAGGCTTCACTTACAAATTGTTAGCATTTCATACCTTCAACTTTTATAATCTAACCCAAAGAATTAATCAGAGTAGCACATCAACAATGGTATACAATGATTTCATTACATTACTTTTAACAGCAAAAAGTACAAAATGTTTAAATTTAGCAGTTACAGAATAATTTTAATTTTAATAATTTCATTAAGAACCATATTCCAGATAAAAGTAAAATGTGATACACAAAAATCCATAATGTGGCTGGGGATGCAGCTCAGTGGTAGAGCACTTTACTAGCATGATTGAGGTCCTTAGCACTGGAAAACATGCACACACACACACACATACACAATGCAAAAGAGAATAATCCCTGTTGTACATAGTGCAATGCTAATTTTATTTTTAAAAATATATAAATACATACAGGCTTAGGAGATTAAAAAAAAGACAACAAAATATTAACAATGGTTACCTCTAGATTGATTAAGGATAATTTTTATTTTCCTTTTTTCCTAACTGTATTTTCTAATTTTCCCTTAATAACTGCTTGTTACTATTATAATTTGAAAAAAGCATTAAACATAATAAAATAATTGTAGTGTAAGGTGACAAATTTGTCCCTAATTAAAGGTTCATTGTTCATAGAAGCTGCACATTATCTTCAAACAGGTCAAATATGTGCAATCATTACAGTGCCTTATGTAGACATGATTGCTGAATCGATGATCAGAGCTACCTGACCCCACTCTAGAGACCTCACATGCAATAGAAAATGGGCTCTTCTGGGAGCACAGTTCCTGGGAGAAGGAGGAAGCTTTGAATTATCATCTTGTCTAGGATCTTAGAATTTCCAAGACTTCCACATCTTTAACTTATATGTATAGAACATCCACCATGTGCTAGATACCACATACTCAATAATGAACACAGTTCTTGCTTTCGTGGAGCTTATAGTTTCTCTTTCCAAAATTTTAAGTCTGAGCAATCACGGCCACTGTAGTTTTGTCCTTTTGACATATCTTGCTATAGTGTGATAACAAATCTTGTTTCAATGTGACAGATTTGCTTCACAGTAATTATTTTAAAACATGTCTAAAAAACACATTTTCCAAAGAACTGAAACTTGATTATTAATACTTTTGAGCATACAGATTTTCTAGAATCTGTAAGTAGCATTAACACTGACAATTCAGAGATCATCTCAAATTCACTCTGCTGATCAAGCTTGTCTAAGCGCTCCAGAAAGCCTTCATGGACAAGAGAAACATGGCTGTACATTTTTTCCAAATAATTTTCAGAGAAATTGCAACCACAATGGAAAGTTCACTGGAGGAGGAGAAAAAGGAGTCTGTTAGACTTCCAGAAAGAAAAGATGCTGGTCTCAAGCAAAAAGGAGTCTGACACAGAGTAAGCTGCTTATCAGGTATTTCTACATAAACTATTTTGCAGATGAACAGTGCCTCATAAAGCATTTACTCATCTGCAAATTCAGAACTCCCAGCTCCCAAGAGCTCTATGATACAGGTAAAAATTGGAGATTTCTTCACTAGCCAAAGGTGAAACTGGGAGTATCTAACTATAACATCAAAGCACATACCAGCATGGGGAATCCAATGGTAACTGCCCCATTCACTACAAACACAGGTATTTTCAAAGATGATCTGTAAGGTTGCTAAGTTAAAGGTCCTTCTGCTTTAATAAAATAAGTAAAAAGTCATCACCTAGGGATCTGAGTATTTCCCCCAATTTCTATCATTGAGTGAGCCCCCAAAAGACTACCACCAAGAGAGCTGTTATTCTCCCACTAGAACCACAACTGAGGAAGACAAAAGAGCAAGAAAGATCATCTCTTGTTTATTTTACAGTCTCTTGTCTGCCACTGAGAGAAGTATACATACAAGAGTCCTCCAGAAGATGGCCATGTTACCAGTCTATCAATTAACCATATAGCAAATGATATATATGGTGTGATTGATATGCTAGTATATCAATTAACCATACAGTGCAAAACTAAGTGTGCTGCAAAAGGACCTAACAATAACCCCAGGCCACAGCATTGTGAGCTGCTCCTAGCAATGGTCAGTGTCTTCAAAGAAAAGTTACTGAGCTACAGAATATAATCTGGACATCCAGAAATGTTTGCATTACTCTTCACTGAGTCTCTGGTTGAACATCATGGATATCCTGTTTCAACTTTTTTGTCATCTGTATTTGGTCAAAAAAATTAAAAAAGCAAAACAAAACAAGAAGTCCATTCAGAACAGATGAAATGATTCTGAGACCAAAATTAGTTAACCCAGTCAGAACCACTTGAGGGGCCAAGACATCATCCCTTAAAGCTAGAAAGGCTTTGTATTTCTCAAAAGTTATGATTTCTATCACAAAGACGGCAAAAATCGTCAAATTGGAGAAATAAAATTTGCAGCAAGGAAGCATTTGAACTTTCGGCACTTTCACTGATCTGCACTTTTATTTCATGAAAAGAAATGGTGGGAAAATGTGAAGCCTGCCATTTCAACATTGTCTTAATTACTTTGGATATTTTTACCTTGTGGCAGGGACATAAATCTCTCCCATTCTTTATAGTCACAAAATGCAATTTGTGCCTGAATTCATCTTTTAAAAATAAACATTAAACATTATGGAGGTAAAAATTGGCACATGGAAAACATGTGTGCACTAGCTGAGCAGCTTACTATTACTGGGATTATATTCATATATGTACATACACATATATTTAAAGCTAAGAAAGACCTTAAAATGTAGCCTCTGCACTTGTGTGCTTATTAAACTGAAGTCCTTTTAACTTATGGCCTTCATACAGCCTGTCCAAACAAAAAGATCTCAAGAATTTCTTTGAAAAAGCCCAAACAAGAGCCTAAACTTACAAAGCTATTTTTCAGAGCGCAACAGTACAACAGGAAGTAGAATTTCTGGGGTAGAGATTTTGTTATTTATTTTTTCTTTCAATAGCTGCTTTTAAAGGGGAGAGAGGAAGGAGAGAAGAGAAGAAGAAAAAAAAAAAGCTACAGGCATTACAAATCCTGGAAGATATGAATCAGGAAGTGGGAAATGGCTGATCCTGAAATGGCCAGCTCAAAAGTCCTGGCTCTTTTATATAGTCAAGTCTCCAAGACCAGGAATTTCAAAAATTCTAGGCATTTTGCATTATTTTCTGAATCTTAAAAGAGCTGAGACTTGGAAACAGAAGGGCCAGGGTAAATTAACCAGTAAAGTAAGGCTCCAGCCTCTGGCTTCATGCTCCCACCAACATACAAACCTCACCCCCATAATTAAAAGTTCAGCTGGAACTTACACTCTACAAATGGGGCTTTGTTTACCATGATGCAAAGGAGAAGGAGATAAGAACTCAGAGTTTCTACAGATGGAGCCTGCCCCAAACTTCAGCTTCCTCATTCCTCTCCAGTGTTGAACCTGGAATGGACTCTCAGGACCCTAAATATTTCACATCTCCAAACACCCTACAGTGATTAAAAACAACAGTCACGGGGCTGGGATTGTGGCTCAGTGGTAGAGCGCTTGCCTCACATGCGTGAAGCGCTGCGTTCGATCCTCAGCACCACATAAAAACAAATAAAATAAAGATATTGTGTCCATCTAAAACAAAATATTTTTTAAAAAAAAGTCACTTTTGTTTTCAGTTAAGGCTATACTTGATAAATTTTTGCTAAGTCTGAGTAAAATTCAAAGGCTCATAAAACAAAACTGCAGGAATGCTTTCATACTTGCAGACAGCAGGGAGAGGGTCGCTGTTCTTTTTAGCTCACCAGCTTCAAAAGGAGCTCTAATAACAGTGCAGGGCAGGGCTCACCCTGCAAAGATTGCATTTGCATCAAGGGGAGGCACAAAACAAAGGCCTGCACAGTAGACAGTCCATTATGCTGATCAAGGAAAAAGAGGGCTAGATCTTCCTCCTCCCAAAGAGCAATAGCAGCTCAATGGGAAACTTCCTACTCCAAAGTCCTATGAACTAGAAAGGTACCATGGTTTGTAAAATATTCCCACCTATTTTCTATAGAAATAGAACATGCCTCCTATATGAACAGATTATAGTAAATGACAAGTTTAAAAACGTACGTTAATCTGTGAAGGAAAGCAAAGAGGGAAAAAGAGGAGAAACAGTCATTTCTACTAACTTGTGTCTGTTGTAATCATTTGGGAGGTCTTTTTTCTGGCATCCAAAATGAATCTACCATAAGCAAATGCAGTCAAATACAACAGAAATGTGCAGAAGCATTTGGAAGAGTCATCAGGATATATCAGGAAGGTCCACCTAGGATCCCTTGGATCAACTTCTTTCCATCTCCTCTGCTAGACACTATTTATTACCTCCTCCAAAAAGCTCAAGATTCTTTCTCAAAAACCAAGAAACTCCAGTGTGTTGCTTTAATGCAACACAAAGAACAGAACTAGTTTTTAATTGGACTCTTTTGCTCAAAAAGGTATAGTATCAACTATACCTTATAACCTGGGCTACAAGGAACTCCAAAGCCATCCCCAATCTCATTCCCACTACTACCTAAACAAGCCCTCCTCTCCAGGCTTGCTTCAAGCTCCATCTCACATCTCTAAAGACCTAAACCCAAGCCTAGGAAAGTCCGGATCTTCAGTGAGGCCTTTAGGAATCTTTGGGCATCATGCTCCCTTCTTTAATTTCCACTGTTCTTTCTACTCTGTGGTAAAAGTGTCTGGTCCTATTCCCAACAGCTGCATACACCTTTTCTTTTCAAAGATGACTCAGGCTCTTTGTAAGGCAGGGGTTACATCTTACATCTTATGTCCCTCCCACAGATGCCTGAAAAACCCAAACACTCCAATTTGTCTCTCTTCAACTCTTCCAAAGCTGAATTCTCTCTACCCAATTCAGTCCAGCATCCCTTGAGCCCCTGAGCTGCCTCCTTTGCCTCTCTGTCTGCAGAAAAAGCAACAACAATGACCCCAACTCTAACGCCCACTGAAGGGAATCCAAGTGGCATTCTTGGTCTATGTTCTCACTGGCACCACAGGCAGGCCTGGCACCTGTCAGGTGTCAGAGCATTCCTCTGAACTCTAAGTGGCTTCCCTACCAGGTGATCATACACAGACTGAGGCCAGGCTCAAGACTCAAAGTGGGACACTGAGCTGGCTGCACAGCCCTGGACAGAATTTCCTCAATTTCCACACCCACCTGACAAGGCTGCCCAGAAGACTGAAGAAGGTGGGTATAAGCTGGTGGCCCTCATGGAAACTGAACTCAAAGTCCTGAACTTACAGCAGGTCCCATTGTTCTACTCACTGCCCTTCCCTATCACCCTCTACCTAGATATCTAACCTTCAACACATTCCTGTCCACCAGTGGATAGAAATCCACAGCAGCTAGGACATCTGACCCTCAGGGTCACTTTCTAACCAGTCTCCAATAAAAATCCAAAGAATTCAAAGCCCTAGGTAAAAAAAAAAAAAAAAAAAAAAAAGTCACTAATTCTTCACAAATTTCCTGAAAACTCAAAAAGGTAGTCAAGGTGGAGTTCAGGGAACAGAAGAGAGGAGACAACCTCACATGGGCTTGTCTCCCCTTTATTTAAGGCAGAAATTCCAAGAAGCATGTTAAGTACCCATATCCCCCTTGAAATTTTCAGATCAGCAAATACAAGGAATTGCCCAGGTCTGCAGGAAACCCAGCCCAACACCCTGATGCACAGGGATCACAGGGATCCAAGCTGGCAGAAACCTTAAGACTGACTCCTCTGTTTCTAAACTGCTCACAGGATTAACAAGATGGCTTGATCGATACCAATTTTACCGTCATAGGAGTGACTCATCATGAAATTCTACCCAGCTTAAAGCTTAACTGTGAACAGAAACAAAACAACATAATAGCAGGGTCAGATTTAAAATAGCAAGTATGACTGATAAACAGTTAATGCTTATAAACAATTAGCAATCACCTCCCCAGCCTTCTAGATTTGCCGAAGAGAAAGAAGTACCACTACCAGCTCTAAAAGGAACAGAGACAGGTCTGTCTGCTGCTGCAGCCCCTTCCAATTCAACAATGCTGGTGCCAGCTTTACAAAATAGGCCTTGGGGAAGGATCAAGATGAGATACTTTTGACTGAATTCCACAAGTCAGATAAGTGTGTGTTCACTAGGCAGAAAGAGAGAAGAGAAATGTACTTATATGGGACTAAGTTTTCAAAAAGTAAAGTTAAACTCCCCTGGAGCATAATTTCCCTCTATGTAGCTCCTGCAGAGTTTAAAATAATAAACTTACTTACCCTAAAATGGGGAATGGGGTCATGCAAAAATTCTCAATAATTTAGTGCCTCTCAAACTACATCCACTTCAAGAAAAGCAATGGGGTGCACAGAAGGTGAACTACACATTGCAAGCATGTGGTTGAGAAGGCAAATGTGCTCTGTGTCATCCTGAAAGCACCTGCAGTTGTTCCTTGGTATCCATGGAGGATACCATGGAATCCCTTGGTATCCAGGATTCAATGCAGATACCAAAACTGAATGATCCTCAAATCCCTTCTATAAAAAGGCACAATATTTGCACAGGACCTATGCACAGCCTCCCCACATCCTCTCATACACTTTAAATAAACTCTAGATGACTTATAATACTTAATACAATACACATTATGTAAACAGTTGTTTTATTGTATTGTTTAGGGAATAATGACAAGGGAAGAAAAGTCTGTACAAGTTTAGTACATAAGCATTTTCTCCCAAATATTTCTGGTCAATAGTTGGTTGCACCCATAGTTCTGGAACCCACAAACAAGGAGCACTGACTATAATTTTGGTACTGCGTTCCACTTAAGTTTTTTTGTTTTGTTTTTTGTGGTACTGAAGAGTGAAGCCAGGAATGCTCTACAACTGAGCCACACACCCCCCAGCCATTTTTTTAATTTTTAACTTTGAGACAACAGCTTGATAAAATGCCCAGGTTGGCCTCGAACTTGCAATTCTCCAGCCTAAGCCTCCCAATTCCAGGCATGCACCACTGTACCTGGCACCTACTTAAGTTTTTAAAATTAATGTATAAGCAACTCCTAGACTTGGCCAAGAACTTACATATAAACAGGACCTTACCTTTGCAATCTTTACCTGCAGCATAGCACATCATTCCATTACGGACTGCATGGCTGTGTCCCCCATAAAACATCATAGGTTGAAACCCCAGTCCCCAAGGGGATGATGGTATTAGAAGGTAGGGCTTTAGGGAGTGATTAAGTTTGAATGAGGTCATCATGGGATCAGCATTTTTTACCCCCCTTTGAGACAGGGTCTCACTAAATTGCCAAGGCTGGCCTTGAATTTGCAATCCTCCTGCCTCAACCTCCAGAGTAGCTGGGATTATAGGCCTGCCTCCACACCCAACAGCACCATTTTATAAACAGATGAAGACCCCTCCTCCCTCTGCCATGTGAGGACACAGTGAAAAGACATTTGCCATCTGTGAGCCTAGAAATGGACCCTCACCAGAAACAAAATCAGTTGGCACCTTGACCTTGGACATCGAGCCTCCAGAACTGTGACCTTTGTCTATTGTATAAGCCACTCAGCCTATGGTAATTTGTTATGGCAGCCCACAGTGACTAAGACATCCACACAACCCTATAAGAGCACATCACCAACCCAAGGAAGAGGCACACCTGCCTTCTGTCATGTGACAACACCCCCTGCCCCATGGTCAGGCAAAGAAAGCACACAAATAAGCAAAAGGTCATAGGAAGGCCAGGGGAAAAGAACAGGTTTGCTTTCAAGATGCAGGGGAAAGGCCAGTCTAATTTCCAGATATGATCAGTCACCAGTAGCCAGCTTCCTCAGACCAAAAAGACCAAAAGGTCTCAGACCAAAAAGAAACTGCTATGGAGGTAGAGTGGAGAAAGCTACTCTCACAGCCAGACAGGCTCGGCTACCTCATAGTCTTATTTGGAATCCAGCAGGTTGAGGCCTGAGCACTGGTGTCTTGTTAAACTAAAGGATGACAACTACATACCAAGGGCTGGCCCCAGAATATGTAATAGGATGGTGTTGAGTCAATTCTGGCCTTCAACACATGGCACATGTCCCATGACCTCAAGCAATGCACGCCTTAAAGGTCCTTCAGGTTCCTCACCTACAAAGCAAAACCTCTGACTCGTTTCTACTTTCAGATGCTCATATTCTCGCCTATAGTAATCAACCCCTTCCTCTGAAGACTCCCTATGCAATGGAGGAATCAGTTTGCAATAAAAAATTGAGCTGTCAGAACAAATGAAAAACTTCCAGTATAATCGGGGAGGAAACCAAATATCTAAACAAATCTCTCTTCTGGAAAAATGAGAAATGAAAAAGCAATTACACATCACATGGCTGATTAGCAATAAATTTCATTTGTGACTACAATGGCATGAGAGTTTGACTCCAGACTTGTTTTCCTTTCAGTGTCTGTAATACTGTCTCTCATTATGGACAGAAGACCCAGCTCAAATCTGCTCCATCTCCAAGACCCCAGGCCTTATATGTCCCTGCTGAGATGCCATGGCACCTCTGACACAGCAGCATCTGCCCCTCTGGTGTGGCCTCCACAGGCAGGGACTGGTCTTCCAGAATGTCTCCTTACTAACCCACAAAATACATGCTTATAGACAAATCTATCAAGAAATAAGGGTTTTACGGGCTGGGGTTGTAGCTCAGTGATACAGCACTTGCCTAGCATGTGTGAGGCACTGGGTTCAATTCTCAGCACCACATATAAACAAATAAAATAAAGATCCATCAACAACTAGAAAAAAATACTTAAAAAAGGAAATCAGATTTTTTAAAAATGTGGTAAAATATACACAACATAAAATTTAACATTTTAACCACTTTTAAGTGTACAGTTCTGTGACATTAAGTACATTCACACTGTTGTGCAACCACCATCATCCACAGATATCATTTTCCCAATAAAACTCTGTACCAATTAAACAACTCCCCATTTCCCTTCCCCTGAAAACCTCCATTCTATTTTCTCTGTAAATCTGACTACCTCAGACACCTCATATAAGTGGAATTCTACAGTACTTGTAATTGACATTTCATTTAACATATTGTCTTTAAAGTTCATCCACATTTTAGCATGTGATAGGATTTCCCTCCTTTTTTAAGGCTGAATAATACATCCATGGACTTTTGGATTGCTTCCACCTTTGCACTTTTAAAAGCCATTATTAAATGCCAAGAACATGGTGATACAAATACCTGCTTGTATTGCTATTTTCACTTTTCATTCATATACCTAGAAGTGGAATTTCTAAATCCCATAGTAATTCTATATTTAATTTTTTGAGGAACATCTATACCATGTTCTAGTGTCTGTACCACCAGCAATGAACAGGGTTTCAATTTCTCCATATCCTGCCCTGTAACTGTTGTATGGGTTTTTAGTAATGGTCACATTAATGATTGTGAAGCACTACCAGTTGTAGGTTTGACTTGCATTTCACCATTGACCAATGATATTCCCCCATCTTCTCATGTGCTTACTGGCCTCAAGGAATAAGTTTTAAACCAAAGGAGTTAACTTCTCCTAAGAGATCTTTGATCTCAAAAGCAAATGGTAACGCTACTGACTAGGAATTGTTGATTGAATAAGTGGTCCAAGCTCACAACACATTTCCCCTGGAATTACCACCATGGGTGACAGCTCCCAAGCAGGCCCACCCAAGCCCACCTACAATCTGCTTACGGAAGATTATGCTTCAGTGCAGGTCCTGGGAAGCAGGGACCCTGTGTAACCCAAGAAGCAGAACAAAGGCTGGCTCCCGCTCACCATCCTGGAGAAAGGCTCTCTTGTAAGCATTTACTAATCTAGGCAACATATCTGGGACTGGCTTCCCAGCCCTACGGATGCCTTCTTCTCCACCTCCTCCAGGATCCCAGTCTCTGGGGACTTTCATTCCTGTGGGTAGCCCTCAATTTACAAGGGCCACAGCATCTCAATATTCCCCACTCTCAATTTAAATGATTCTAATTAGTTGTTGGACACCTAGATTTCTGCTTTTCAGATCTTGTGCCCTAAATTTTAGTTGGAAACTTCCCCCATGCCCTTGACCTGCTCTTGCCCAAAAACCACATGACCCTCGACTACTTCCCTACCCTTGAAAAAGAGAGTAAAGGACACAGGACCATACAGCTTACATGATATGTGAATGATTCATTTCCATCATTTAACTCGTTGGACCAGACACACTGGCCTTCTTAAGAGGGCACTTGGAATGCAAATAATCCATCTCCCAGAGGAGGATACTTCAATCCCCTCCCCAGAGGCAGGAGCAGTATCAGAAGGAATAAGGGACAGCAGAAGGGAGAAGAGTGTTTCCATTCCCTCACAGAGTACTGGTGCAACTTTTTTGTAAAACAAAACTCACATCATCTTAATTCTACAGTCAGAAACAGCAAGG
The DNA here is from genome assembly GCA_028644305.1 of Xerus rutilus. NCBI lineage: Eukaryota > Metazoa > Chordata > Mammalia > Rodentia > Sciuridae > Xerus > Xerus rutilus. The sequence continues at coordinate 119,343,598 of CM053401.1, read as the reverse complement.
GTAGCCAAGAGTAGAATCTCTCACTCCACACACACCCAAGAAAGTACTATTTTTCTCTCTTTCTTAAGAAACTAAATAACTTCTAAGGTGTATTTCCTCCATTCTTAACAATATCACCTAACTCCTAGTGTTTGTGACAGGCACTAAGTTCAAGGGACTTAAGGCAATCACTCAGGAAGAACTGCTAACACTCCTCTGATCCAGGGCACAATGGTTACCTTCCATTTTACAGATAAGAACAGTGGGGCAATGAGGTTGAAAACCATCCCAAGCTCTGCTGATCCCCAAGCTTTTAAGTGACTGGCTCTGGGCTCTAATCCTAAGCTTAAAGGCGAATGTGGACAGGCAGAAACCTTTCCAACTAGGAAAAACAGACTGTCTGATAACAGATGAAAAAAATGATTTAAAATTCAGAATGCCCTGTAAGACTTGATAGCAGGAAGTAATACAAAAGTCCACTGACAAAATAACATCACCCTCCCACCAAGCCTCTTGCATCACTGTGTTCTTTAATGTTACTTGTGAGTGAAACAAACAGTAACAGTTACAGAATAGTCTGCTAGTAGCTAATCCTGAGCATCAAGAATTACAATATGCCCAATCTATTTTAAAACATAAATCAGCACCAGTTAAAAAGCACCACCAGTGGCAAAGCCTAGACCAGGATGCAAAGTTGGCATCTCCTTTTAAACAAATCATTCCTTTCTGCTTGTATAAAGGCTGGAAATTGGAAATTGCCCTCTCAGGTTGGCCAGCACCACAGGGTAGCAAGGTCAGCCTCCAGGTCCCAGTCATAAGGACCCCAAGGCCACAGCAGTGGTTTAGCCCAAAGCCCGCACTGGGCCCGTCTGCCCCAGCTAGCAAGGAAGCAAGGGTCTTTTCTGACCCAGATTTCCTTTGAAAGTCAGAAAGCAGTGTCCCAACAAATGAACAGCAAAGAGCTCACCTCAAAAAAATTTACACATTTACTTTTTTGAGGGAGGTAAGTTTGGGGAAAATATTACTTCCACAGGTTTTAGCCCTGGGCCTTGGCCCTACCAAGTACCTATTGGAGAGCTCCTCCACTTCTCCAAGTCCAGCTCTCATTGACAAAGGTGATACTGCAGTCTCCAGAGGGCTTGGCTATCTGAATCAAGCCTCACTAGAGGTTTGCTGCCCTGAATTCTCCCCATTCTGTACACCAAAGGCGTCAGGCACCTCCTCAAGGGTCTGTTCTGTGATGCTTCCTCCAGACCTCCAGCTAATCCCTGGGCCATGCATTCTGTCTCTACATACACAAGAACTGACCTCTATTCAGCTCAGGCCCAACCTCTGATCATTTTACCAGCTCCTCCTCCATCATCTCACCCCCCCACACCCACACATATACAGGAACTTGGCCTTACAGGTCTCCCCCTTCTACCCTAGAGCCAGGTCAAGGTGTCCAATGGTTACTGCTTACCTTGTCTCAGATCTAGAGATGATACATCCTTCTTGGCCCCATCCTCATCACCTCTCTCCCCTACATATCACTGGTTCACATTGGACTGTTTGTCTTTGATTCCCCAATACTGACCCCCCTCAAGGGGCCAGAGAAGCCTCCCTAGGATGCTCCCTGGGTCACCACAATGTTCCAACAGTTTCAAAGCTCACCATTCTCAACTCTTCTTAAGTTCCTTCCCCTAACACATCTGGATCTAACACCCACCCTCCACTCCACTGGAGCAGGCTGCTAACCATGTCCAACAGAGTCCTTCCCCCTCATGGGATGTGGTTTCCTGAGAGCTTAAGAGACACATGCTTGAAGCACACTGAAGTCAGACATCATCCCTAAAGCTTCCTTAAGCTATGTATTCAACAGCTTCATAAGATCACCTTCCAAAGCCCACATACTTCAAACTCATAGTCAACATCCCATAAGTTAGCACTAAAGATATATTGCCTGTTACTATTCACCACTACCCAAAATTCTTAGGACCAGAAATGTTTCTGCTTTCAGAGTTTTTCAGACTGGGGAACATTTACATAGACTTTACAGGTCAGCCACCCCTAATTTGAAAATCAAAAATTCTCAGAAATTTTCTATAAGACACTGACTTGATGCTCACAAAGTTTCAGATTTTGAACCTGCATTTGAGTTTTCCCAACTAGATAGTAAGCTTTCTGGAGGGGATGGGGGCAAGCATTTTTTTCGAAGTGTTCTTCATGGAACAGGGACCCTGGATGTCATCATCCACTGCTCATTTCCTACTCCTCCTCTGGTGGGGACATAACCTTGAACATGAGCCAGCTAGTTAAGGTAAAGACTACTTTTGACTACTCTACAGACAGGGCAACCCAGTTAGTGGTTCCAAAGGCTGTCCTAAGACTCACAACCTTTCGTTCAAACCCTCACCACGGATATGGAAATGACCCATTCTTAGTAGTGGCAATACTCCAGTGCTGGCAGGAGATGAGTGGACTGGAGAACCAGAGAGAGCCCACAGGGCAACCATGGCACTAAGGGGAAGAGAACGATAAAAGCATTCATTTGTTGGATGCTTTTTTATTTTTTAGTTATGAACCTTTTTTATTTTTATTTATTTATTTTTATGTGGTGCTGAGAATCGAACCCAGTGCCTCACACATGCTAGGCAAGTGCTCTACCACTGAGCCACAACCCCAGCCCTTGTTGGATGCTTTCTATGTGCCAGTCTGCTGAGCATCTTCAGGCACATTATTACTAATGCCCATGGTAATATTCCAAATTACAGATGGACACCTGAGGTCTACAGTTGCCTTTCCAACATTCCTCTCTGCATCTGAGAGTGACAGTGAACTATTCAAGGAGACGCAGCTTTACAAAAGAGAGGCAAGGTAGCACTAGCTCCTCCAGGTGAGTTCACATGTGCCTAGTTTCAATATTCACAGAATAATTTTACAAATCGCTTTTTACAATCTGCATTTGAAATTAACACACCAGGCTCAAATGATTGTTTGTACTTTCTACAAGAAATATTCTACCTTACCAATCTCCTCAGGAGTATCAAGCCTTTAACAATAATTTCTTAGGTGTTAATTAAGTTTGGGAGTCTTCTCACAAGAAAACTTTCTTCTGCCAAAGGTGGGAACAGGAAGGCTTCAACTCTTCCAATGGCTCCACGATGAGACTGACAAATACTTTGACCTATGTCTATGACACAGCAGTATGGGGCAGAGGGAGGAGCATTTAAGTGATAAAAGACCCTTAAGACCTGCTAAAGTCCTTGTCAGGATTCAAGGTAAAACTTTACTGGTCTCACCAAGAAAACAATGCCAGAAGCAGAAGCAAACTTCTATTCAGAGTGATTCTACTGGTTCCAAGTAAACCTGCACTGTGTCTTAGGATTTAAAGTTTGGAAGAACCCAAGAGAGGCTAAAAGAGCCTACCCTGTTCATTCCAGACAGGGGGAAAGCAGTAAGTAGTTGCAAAGGGTATGACATCCACCAGACCCCTCAGGGTCCACCCTGGCCTTCTGCATCAAGCCAGTCCAGAGATAGACACAGCAGAGTTCAGCCTAAAGATGCCCGCCTTTAATCACGCACCAAGTTACATGAGAGCTGAAAGCACACCACAAACAAGAATTGGTGATGAATTATTCATTCAATCTTATCCATAGGAAACTTATGGAACATGGTCTCTCATCCACAGAGATGAGGTTACCTTTGTACAAGTTAGAGTGGCAAATGACCTTTCCAGGTCTCATTTTTTTTTCACTCTCAGGTGCAAACATCTTATGAAAAAATGATTTTAAAGATGATTTATTGCTTACAAGTTCCATGTAGTAGTAACTGGTGCTGTAATATGTTTCAGTAAACATAGCTACAATGACAGGATGAAAAGACATCTATTGGGCCGGGGTTGTGGCTCAGTGGTAGAGCACTTGCCTAGTATGTGTGAGGTACTGAGTTTGATTCTCAGTACAACATATAAATAAATAAATGAAATAAAGGTTCATCAGCAACTTAAAAAAAAGACATCTGTTATATGTACAGTGTGTCAAAGTGAAGTGGGAGGGGGGGCTGGGGGTTCCTTTTAGAATTTCTCCATTGTTAGAGCTTCTTTAATGTGTCAAGTGCTAAGCCACATCCAGGGATCCAATGATAACCAGTCACCTCTCCTACAGAGGGAAGAAACAGCCTAAGAATCCCTGTGAGAGGCATGGTGTATCCTAAGAGCAAGAAGTCAGAGCAACCATCCTGCACACTGAATCGAAGTTGCCAGAAAGGGTGAAATTGTTAGCTAGTTCTTAAAGGAGTTTGTCTCAAAGGACAACCCAGTAATATGGTCATTCCAAGCAGAGGGACTTCCACCAGGCCAGGCAAACTCACTATTTATACTTGTTAAGCACCTTAGCAAAATAAATATTATAGAACACACATTTATGGAGCACTTACTATGTGCCAGGCCCTACATCCACATAGAGCAGTCAAAATGTGTCCTTATTTCTGGCACTATTCAAAACCTGCTTCAAAAACAGCCAAAGAAGTTGTTCAGAATGTGTGAAAGGAAGACAAGCTGAAAGTCTGTCTCAAAAAGTCAAAGAAATGATTTCCAAATTAAAAATAATAAAAGGCAATCACGGGGAAACTGGTATAAAACCACTATATACTATATGTAGTCTCATTAAAGAAGAAAGCAGATTCTGAAATTATCAATATGAGAACAAATGCAGAAAAATATCTAATGAAGTACAGCCAACACAGGGCCTAACATTAGTAATGGAGGTATTTTGTATTCACTATTAGGATTTCTGCCTGATGAACATCTTAACTACATAAAATAGCCCAAAGGGACACACATAAGAACAATAATTAAAGTGTGACCATATACTTCAATAAAGCAATGCAAAGTAAACCTTGTTGTGTTTTTCAAAATGAATCATTAGTGCTTTTGGGTCTTGAAGGTTTTATTTTTGTCCCCTCCCCACCCAGTACCAAGGATCAAACCAAGGGCCTTGTTGTTCAGGCTAGCTAAATGCTCTATACCCCCAGACCTATGCTTTGTTTTGTTTTCTTAAATCTCTAATCTCAAAAGAAATACTTCAGAACTTTTCACTTATGAAAGTTCTATAAAACCCTAATTATAAAGGACACACCAGGCCTCAGGTCAAAGTACTGCCCAAGAGTTTACAACAGACTTATTTACATCATTTCTGAAGACCCTAATTCTCTCATGGACTAGCTCCCTAACGTAGTTGAGCAACCTTAATCCAGAACTATAGCCCAGGGATTTCTACAGATGCCTAAAGTATCCACATTTTCTTGCAATCAGTTCCCAGGAATCATGGCAGAAAGGAAAATCTAGGGAAGCTGGGGGGATTGACTATCATCACCCTCGGGACGGTATGAATTCAGTTACGGAAGAGTGAATTTATAATATGGCCACTAGATGGCGCCTATGCACTGGTGAGGTGGGCAAAGCTTACACTGCACACCTCTCTGGCACTGGCAGAAACCGACAAAAGAAAGAATGAAGGGAGAATGTATAAAAACAAATCTCTAAAATAGAAGTGATCTGTAGGAACTGGCCACTGTTTACTGTGAAAAAGTAAAATGACACAACTGCTTCAAAAGCAAAATTTAATCTTAATAAGTCCCATAGCAAAATAAAGTTTCAATACAGAATATGCATATATTGAGCAATTATTACATGGCAGGCTCTATGCCAATTAAGGGCAGTCAAATATCAAGTGTACCCTGTATTTCTGGGACTAACCAAAGAACATCTCTGTTCAAGGACAACATATTAGCTGAAGTATGAGGGCCTAATTAACAGTTGCCAGGCTCTGTTCTAGGCACTTGACATGGGTATTAATTCAGCTAATTTTTATGAATAAATTTAAAATTATCATTCCTAGTAACATCATTTCACAGATGAGGAGACTAAGGCACAGAAAAACTAAATAATTTGCCTTAGACTTTAGCTGTTAAGGAACTTAGCTTCAAACCAGTTACTTGGCTCCTCTGTCCTTCTAAAATGTGGACAACCATGGTATAAGACAAACCACTCTTAACCAGCACAGTAGTTAAGAGTAAAGAAAAAGGAGTAAAGAAAAGCCAGATCCATAAAAGTTAGAGGAATTGTAAAGAGCTTCATGAAGGAAAACGAGTTAGAAATCAAAGGACAGCATCTCAGACTTTGGGGAAAGGAATTCCTTGATCCAGTATGCTGCCTTCAGACAGTTATGGTCTTGTCCCTGTTTTACAGATCTACCTGAAACTTAAGAGATTTTAAATTTTTAAACTTACATTTTCCTGCTCCAATTTTTCTGATTTTTTCTAAATACATTAGAAAATACTTTTATTTTGCTATTTAGTGAGAAAAAGAGAAACACTTATCATGTATTTAAGTCTCCACAGAAATGTGGAGACTCAGAAAAATTAAATAACTTCTTTGGAACCAAAGAAATAATTGGCATCTAAGAAGAATCATGAAGCAGGTGACCTTCCTTTGCTCATGACTAGCACTTTCTGCTATTCAGTATGGGAGTGGGTAGCAGAGTAATAAAGAAGGAAAAAAACACTCCAGGCCATGGAAACAAGAGGAGCCAAAAAAAACCCCTTGGAGACAGGTATAGCTTGCCTCACTCACCATCACACTGAAGCCCAAGCACTGGATTGTACAGGGAATTTAATCTGGATTCCTACAGCAAAATCTCATTAATGAAACTATTATGGTCCAATATGAGGGGGTCTCAGACTTGATTCTTGGACCACAAGGAAGCACCCCAAAAGGCATATTCTGAGAAGCGGCAATTCCATCAAGCCAAAAGGATGGCACAGGAGTCAGAGCTGGTTCAGAGACCAACTGAGCAAGTACTCTCTGAGAGTGGAGATGCAGGTCTGGACTGGACCAGGGTGGAGCCAGAAATAGGGGCAAATCTGAGTGATTTCAAGTGACTCAGTGAAGTCGAAAGGAAACATTCAATTAACTGGTCTCTCCATAAAAAGACTGGCTGAACTGAAATTTAACTAGAAATTCCATCTCTAGCCAATCTTTGTTGTGAAAACCTTAGTTAGGTGCCTATTAGAAAGAAAATTGAGAACATAGCACCCAACTAAGAAAGGCCACTCTGACAAAAGAATTTTCTATGATTAAACTATACCATGTTGTCTCCTAACATAAGTCATGGACCCATTATCCACCGAGATCGGACTACAGAACTATCTTCCTCTGCTGCTGGGCTCCCTCTGTATCCATCTGTTTTCCTCCAAGTCATGAGCCTGTGCATCATCACCCTCTACAATGAGACTCCTGGGGAAATAAGGTAGAGGGAATAAATACAAGATGATAGAGATAATCAGGGCACAACTGATAAAGCTTTTTATGATCTAAATATAGTAAATAGCTAATGACTTAGAAAACTCTTTGTAGACTTATGCAGTCAAATAGATCATGAGTTATCTCCTAGAAATTTCTCCAGATATTTCTTAGTTTTTCAGAAAGTTTTCAAAGGTCACTAAGATACTTCAAATTTGGGGAAAACTATTATACATCAACTCATTGCTCCCTCATTATCATGAGATTCATGTGCCTTAAAGTGCCATTAATTAAAATTCACCTGATTCAAATTGGTAATGTCTCATTTACTTAGTCAAACATATTTCCAATAATGAATTTTATACAAACTACTGACTATGTTACAAAGAGCACAAGCTGAAAGCAAACATTTAAAATATCTCAGGAAAATCTTAAAGTTCTACTCTATAAAATATTTATGCTTTAAGACTGTCAAAATGTATTTGTTCTCTAATGTCGAATTATTTAAAAAGCAATATGCTTTTAAAACTGACACCACAGGGACTGGGACTGTGGCTCAGTGGTACAGTGCTTGTCTTGCATGTGTGAGGCACTGCGTTCGATCCTCAGCACCACATATAAATAAATGAATAAATAAAGGTACATCAACAACTAAAAAAAATTTTTTAAAAACTGACACCACAGTCAATTTAAAGAAAACTAGTGACATGTTAAAAAGAAACTGAATGAACAAAGTATACAAAACCCCAACAACAATGTATTTATTTCAAACTGTCACAAATTAGACAGATGGGTGGAGAGACTATACAATTTTGAACAAATTTTGTTCTTATAACTTTAGTACACTAATGGCCTGCAATAGTAAGGGGGCTAACAGAATAAGGTCTGAGATAAGAAAATAAAGATTGAAACTCCACCCCACAGACACAGACACACCAAGAACTTTCTGGAATAAGAATAGATTATGTTCTGGGCTGGGGCTGTAGCTCAGTGGTAGAGCACTTTCCTCGCATGTGTGGGGCACTAGGTTCGATCCCCAGCACCACATAAAAATAAACGAAGATAATGTGTACATCTCTAAAACTTAAAAAAAGAATAGATTATGTTCTAAAGTTTTTAAAACATAAATGCTTTCACTAAAATCATCATCTAGACTATGACAATGTGAGTAATGTAAGGTAGTCACAGCTCTCTGCAGTACGTGATTTGATGGGCTGCATTTTCCTTCTGTAGTTAACGGCTCAGCTACTCCAAATAACAAAGTGTGAGCTTCAAGACCATCAGCCAGCAGAGGCAGGATAGTGGGTGTGCTCCATGGACACATCCCCCAGCAGCTTACACACTAAGTCAGCACCAGTACTAACCAAGTTGAGGATAAACAAAATAAATAACAGCAGCAAGATGTTGTAAAACGTTGTTGCAATTATAGGTATTCCTTCCTTATCATAAAAGAAGCTACTCCTTGCTGTATGTCAGTAAAATCTGAGTAGCTATCTATAAGTTTAAAAATTCAGGACAGGAAAAAGAAAAATTAAAGTTTTGCTTACTAGTTTTTTCTTTAGTCCTTTAAATAAGCACAGCAATAATTTATGACTTGACACATACCTTTAAAAACTCATGGTAAAATATACTATCAGACAAAAATTATAAAATTAAAGAACTGAATTCAGTGACTATTCAACTTGTATTTAAAGAAGAAAGGATAGAAGGAGGAACTTATTTTTTCAATTCAAGTAAAGAAATATCAATCTTTCCTTAAGATTTTGAAATTTGTCAATTTAATAAGATGTAAGTGAAATTGGCTTAAGTGAACAAAGGAGGGAAATCTCCAAAAACATAATCTCCAAAACAACATGAGTACTACTGACCATTTGAAAACAGAGAACTATTTAGTCTTCAACAGTCCAAAAGCCTCAAAATCAAATATACTGTTAATATTTTCAGTCAAATAAAACCAAAACAATTTTAACAAAAGAAACAAACTTCATCATGCTGAGGGAATGTACATCTGTTGATTTAATAACCTACATGTTTTTAAAGATTCTTTATTTACTAACCATTTTATATACCAAACATATGTCCGTCCTTTCCTCAGAACAAATTTACAGGTGGGAGGAGGGTTGTGGGGTTGATGGGATGAAGGGCTCTGTATGCATTTCAAAGTTTTAATCTTCACAAATACTGGAAATTAGCTATGTTCCCCAAATATTGACAGGTCTCAATGTCTACAAACACTGGAACTGTTACCCCCCCCCCGCCCCCCGCCACACACACACACACACTCCCTGCCCCTTAGTTTAAGCCAAATCACATCTTTACAAGGAACTGGAAAACTTCCTCTTGCTAATGTGAGGCCAAACACCATTTTCCAAGAGGGCGCAGAGTGCATCATTCATTATGCACTTTGTTGTCTTTAAAGTGTTCAAAATTTTCCTTCAGAACATCTCACAGAAATTAAGAAACTATTTCTACCATGTGTGCAACTATTATGTATTTAGTACAACTGAGAAGACTTCATCTCTTGGGCTCAGATAGCACCTGTCATAAATTGGCTAAGAAAAGCAATTCAAAGCAAGCTGGCCTGCGGGCACAAATACCTCTTCTATGAACTAGGGTTGAGTTTTTTTGTTTTGTTTTGTTTTAACTTTATTTTATTCTTATGTGGTGCTGAGGATTGAACCCAGTGCCTCACGCGTGCTAGGCGAGCACGGTACCACTGCGCCATAACCCCAGCCCCTAGTGTTGAGTTTTAAATGAGTTTTGAAAACAAACCAAAGAAAGTCACAACCCAGAGAAAAACATGTCTTATATGCATTATAATTTAAAAAAAAAAAACTTTCAGGATCTAATTGCCACCCCAGACTCATTGTTAGTCCCTTATACTTTTATAAACATTTTAAAATTGTAAAAAGCCCTGACATTATGAACATTTCCCAATGATTATCAGAAAGCTAACTATGCAATGTATAAATCCAAGAAAAATTCAAAATAAGTTCCATCTTTCTTACAACTCAAAACATGCCAGGCAGCATTCAGGTACACACCTGTGACTACTAATATTTCAACAAAAGGTAACAACACTGCACATTTTAAATCAAAAGTCATAACCAGTGTTATTAAAAAGGCAATGCTGTTGGATAAGATGAGCAGATACCTATATATCATGGTCTACAGTGACATTTCAATATAAAGGAAAATATTAATAAGGCAAAAATAGCATAGCACTAGCTATACACAAGACCAGCAACATTGCTGTATTTCAGGTCTCAAGCCTACAGAAAGGTTTTTAAAGGGCCTTTAAAATGCTATTTGCTATCTATATGAAAACTATCATAATCTGAGTCTGAAAATAAAATCTGAATTTTCAAGTAACTTTCTTTCATGTAAGTGTATATATAAAATACCCAAGAATAAAAGCACAGTCCTGTCTTTGTAGGCTCATGGACTGCCTAGCACAAAGTCAGCTTTCATATAGTAGGTGCCCACTAAGTGCTGCCTAGATTCAATTACTTTTCACAGCACATTCTTACAACACAAAGGAAACCACATTAAAAAGGAAACAACCATCCCTTGAGGGCAACACTGGGGGTTGGGGGGCTAAGGAAACAAGTGAAAATGATACAGTTGATTTTCATTACTGCCCTGATCTTACAACAATGAGAGGCAGGAAACATTTTTATTAGTAAACTAAGCCTTAGACAAAGACCAAAACCCAAGGTAAACAACTATTCTCCCCTTCTTCTATTGAAAGGCCAAGGTAAAGCTGGATAAAGGAATAACAATATTAAGGAATATCAGATTTTTAAGTCCTGACCATATTTTTAAATCTTTTGTTCTGTAAGAAACTTTAATATTTTTAATAAAAATAACTAAATGCCTAAAACAACTACTGTATCTCACAAAGATTCCTCCTCTTGCTCAGATTCTAGGGCTATTTAAGATATAAAATGAGAAAAAAAGAAAAAACAAACTGTTAAAATGAACAGTCTTTACCAACACTTGTGCTTAGTATGGCATATCAAAAAAGAGTGGAAATTCTTTACCATCTTAAAACAGCACATTATTTCTTTGTTGGAAAACATATAAAATAAAATTGGAAATATAGCCATCCAGATTAGGCTCCTAAACTATCTTGAGAAAACCAACATCATTTCAGATGTAGTTGAGGGTTTTACTACCAAAAAAATCTAACTTTCACCAGCATTTGTGTGTGTGTGTGTGTGTGTGTGTGAGTGTAATTCCTTCACTCAAGCTGTGTATGACCAAGATTCACTTTTACCTTCTTGTCTCTCTCTCCTTCCTATGGCACTGAATCCCTGCTGCTAAAGCTTCAATTATCAGTTTGTTGTATTGCTGTAATTCAAGGATCTGAAAAACTCATCAACAAAAAAACAGAGGCACCAAACTAAAGGATAAATTTAATAATTTTAATCTAATTTTTATGTCTAAGGTAGCACAATACATCCTTTTCAACCTCAGCATGTTACTTTAGAAAAAAACAAGCTTATCGAGATATAATTCACATACCAAAAGAGTTACCAATTTCAAATGTACAATTTAACAGTGAATTGTATATTAAGAGTTGTGCAACCATCACAACCAAGGAAGTTTAGAACACTTTTATCACCCCAATAACGAAACCCTGTACCCATTAGCAATCACTCCTCATTCTGTCCTCTCTCAGCCCACTAATCTATTTTCTATCTCTATGGATTTGTTTATTCTGGACATTTCATACAAATGGAATCATACAAGCTGTCATCTTCTATAACTGACTTCTTTTACGTTTTGTAATGTTAACGCTCATCTATTCAACTTTAGTATATTTCTTAATGTTGAACTTTTCCAATCCTGTTGACAAATCAAACATATGGCCTTTTGCACTTCAAATCTTGACTCCCACACTACCCCTCCACAAAATACTGTTTACTTGATATTTTCCTCTAGAGATGCTAAACTATAACTTGCTATTTAGGTTCTTTTGAAAGTTCTTATTCTGGATTCTCCTTCTGGTAGGTAATAAAACACTACTTTAAATACCAGCAATTCACATATCTACATTTCTCTGACAAAAGGATGTTATTGTGCCTAGGGCAAAAATATGACTAAATCTTCTTTAGGAGATGGCTACAATAATTAAAAAAAAAAAAAGCTTGTTGATTTTTAAAAAGAAAAACAGCCATCAGATTACTTGGCTGTCACTCCTAACTTCCAAACCTCCTTTATTTAAAAGATCTGCTCAAGCAGAGTTATACAAAGCATGTCCATATGACTATATTTGTTTCACAAACTTCTACATCTTATAAGTTAAAAATGCCACACTGCTGTCATGCTCGAGAGAGAAGTCACTAATCCCTAAATATACCGACAATACCTGCAATGGAACCAACATCACCCCAATCTACTACTCCTCTTCGTTGAAAGGACTCAGTTCCTTTCTTAGAGTTAAGTGGTCTAGCACCTTTCAAACTAAAAACTAAAGGAATGTTCATATGTACACCATTAAATCCTCAAAGCTACAGAGATGGAGGGAAAGGTACTGACTCAGTACTTCAAATCATAATCAGAATTTGGGGTGCCTTCTGGCCATCTATCAAGATTTAAGGAATTACCACTTTAAAATGGAAGAGCCTGGGTGAATTGGAATTTAAAAAACTACATAAAACACACTTTCTCTTCTTATGTTCTTAAGAAAGCACCACCTTTTACAAAGAATATTCTTCAGAAGAATGCTCTGAATAACAAGACATCCTATTTTAAAATGCCTGCGTCCTGCCTGGGAGGAGCAAGGCCATGACTGCTACTTTGAATTTCAGAATTCACAATAAGTAATAAAACTAAAGAAACTACATAGTTCAACAGTATGTCATAATAAAATGGATTAGCTCTCCCGTGTCTTCTGAATCATATTTAGCTTTTAAAGGCTAGAAACCTTCTTCTGTGGCCCCAAACACCGTCTAAACGCCTGAGTAGAAGGCCCCCCTCCCCAGTAGAAGGAAGCCAGCCGAAAGCCTTTCGCCCAATCCAGTATGATGAAAGTTCGGAAAACAAAGAGCAGGAGAACCCAGATTTGTGGAAGATCCAGCCCCAGTCTGTTTTACTCTATGCAGTAAACACGCTAAGTCTATAAAGATCTACTCTTCCTCCGTCGTGGATTCATTTCTTACAAGATGTTTAAGGATTTGTTTATAGAAACACCCTTTCTGATTTTTCCCTCTGTGATGGAGCCACAAAGCCCCCGCTGCCTGTTTCTCCCCCTCACTCAAGGTTCAGTCGTGATTTTTCAAAGTTAATTGGCACCACCTGCATACTTCAGCAACTATTACTCACCAACACGCCCTCACCGTTCCCAGCCCCAGTTCTGCTACTGCATTTAAACTTTCAATCGTGTTCAACTTACCCTACCATCTCAAATGTACCAGTACGCCATACTTCATTTATTTATTTTTGTAGAACAAAACCCCCTCCTTTTCCTGCCGCCACATACTGTGGGCGTTCTCATTCTCTATGTCCCTGCGCTTCCCTACCTACCCCTACCCGAACACCACCAAAACAAAAGCTTTGCAAGCGATAGCGAGTGTGGGGCGATATTGCTTATTAACTATGTACAAAGGAAGTGCGGGGCGGGGGGTGGGGGGGTTGGCAATGCAACAAAACTCCGGCCACAACAAAACCAAGGCCAGGGCTTCGCGCTCGCAAAACAAAACACCCTCCCCCCTCCCCGCGCCGCTGCCGGAGATCCTGGCGCTCGCAAAAGGACAGGGCACGACACCTCTTTCCAGGGCCAGGCATCTTGGTGGCCCCTGTGGCCGTAGCTACACCCCGCGTTGCGAGCACGTGTGTGTAAATGCCCGTAGGCTCCGACCACTCATCCATTATCGCACACTTGCACGTTGCCCTGCTATCCCCAGACCCTTAGGGAGGAAAAAAAGGCTTCCACAGGCTGGGTAAAAAACTGAAACGGTCCCTAAACCCTCTGAACTAGGCGTTCGGTCGCACTACCCCGAAATGCCTGGGTGAAGAAGGTGTCGACCTCACACTTCCCTAGGGACGGACGAAAGTGAAGGAACTCCCCCCCCCCCACACACACACAAGCTGAACCCTCTAAAGTGATGGCAAAGACCAGAAACCCAAAGTGCCCGGAGGAGCAAAGCAAGTTGGGCTACGGGAGGCCACGCTGTGATATTCGGAAACATGTCCTGGGGCTGCGAGGCCTCTCTGTCGGGTACCTTCCCCTCGAGGGCAACCTGCACCTGGAGGACGGGCGGCTCCCCGATCCCCGCCACTAGGCACCCTGTCTGCTCCAGCAGCGACGCGCGGCACAGCTAAAGGTACTGTCACCACTATCGGTGCGCCACGCTGGGGTCAGCGGTGTGAGCCGAGCGGCCCGCGCATCAGGGAGGAGCGAAGTGAGGGTGGAGTGGGCCCGGGAGCTGCGGGGCCCGCCCGGTGCCAACTTCGCTACCCAGTACCCCCTCCTAGCCCGGCCACTAAGCCGCCAGGGAGTGAGCACTGCCCACCCACTAGGCCGCGGGACAAGGCTATGAGGACCGCCAAAGAGTAAGCCCTCAAGCCCTTCCCGCGCAGGATGCGCTGAGCTCGGGCCCGCGGAGCTCCAAACCAAGAAGCTCGGGCCCCAGGTCTGCTCGGGCCTTCCGGCAGAGCCCCCTCTGCGCCCCGCCCCGCCGCTCCCGAGCTCTGGGGCCCGACAGCTGCGACAGTGGCAACTCGGGTTTCGCAAACAGGGCGCAGCCCCTCAGAGGAAAAGTTCCCGCAGTGGCCGCGGGCACATACTCACTTTCTCCACTCGTCGGCCAGAGCGAGAGCGCGGCGGAGAGAAACAGGAGCCCCCACAGCGAGGTCGGGGACCCTCCTCCGGAGCCAGACTTCATTCCTTTTATTTGGGACAAAATTCCCCTTTCTCAAAAAGAAAAGAAAAAAAAAAGGAAAAAGAAAAGTCTCCAACTCAGTCTTCGCTCCACCTCCAAAAACAAGGATGAAGGAAACAATACTTCGAAGGCGGCGCCGGCCCGGGGGCCGGACGGACAGCGCTGACGGGGCGGGCGGCGGCCCCTCAGCGCCGGCAGCAGCGGCCCAGAGCTCGGCGGAGTCGGGAACCCGAGGCGCGCCGGGGCGGGCTGTCGGCGTCGTCGGCCTCCATTTTCAAACCCGGAGAGGTAAAAGACGGGTAAAACTGCAAAGAAAGCGGGCAAAGCCCAAATCCGTCTCGCCGAGGACAAACAAACCCAACCCCTAAACAGAGAAGGAGGCTGCCGGATGCCCCAGCCTCCGCGCTGGGAGAGCGCGACGCAGTTCACAAGACTACCCCGAAGTCTAGGTCGCGGGCGAGGCCGGGGAGGGACAGAAATGCGGAGTAAAAATGAATGAGCGGCTCCCCCTCCTCCTTCGAGCTCCGCTCACAGCCGCCTCCTCCCTCAGCGCCGCCGCCGCCGCCGCCGCCGTCGCCGCCGACGCGAGCTCCTTCCTAAATCCAGGACACACACAAAGCGGCGGGCCGGCCGCGCCGCGCTCTGCACTCCCGCCGCGCTGCCTGGGCTCCCCGCCGCCGCCGCCCGCCCCGCGCCGGCCCCCGCCCGCCGCCGCAGACTCCGTGCGCGGGGGCTCCGGCTTGCTGAAGGTCAAAGCTGAGGCGCGCGGCGCGCCGTGGAGGTCCCCTCAGGCGGGAGGGGCGTGGAGGGTGCGGGAGGGGGTCCGGGGGAGCCGGGCCGAGGGTCTGCGAGCGCCGGCCGCGGGCGCGCCGGGGACAGGCTCGCAGGCAGCGTCCCTCTCCCTTGCTCTCCTCTCTCGAGTTCGCCTGGTGCGCTCGCTCCTCCTCGGGTTTTTTTCTGTTTTTTTTTTTTTTTTTTTTTCGCTCAGTGGAGTTAATGCTGGTAAACAAGAGCCTCAGCCTCGCCGCGCCGCTGCCGCCGCCGCCGCCGCCGCTGCCACACACTGGGGGCTCGCGCGCGCGCTCCCGGGGTCGCGCACACGTGCCCGCGCGCACACTCGAGCGGCCACAGCCGCAGCCGAGGCGCGCCGAGGGCCCGGCCCAGGCCGGCACACGCCAAGAGCCGGAGTCCAGGATTCCAGGGACGTGCGGATCGGAGCCCTGGCGTGGGGTGCTAGGCAGTGAGACACCGCCCCCACACCCCCGCCCGCGCCGGCACACGCGCGCACACAGACACGCGCGCGCGCGCCCACACGCACCCGCCCCCACCCGCACTGCGCCGGCCACCCCGCACGCGTCCGCCCCGCACGCACCCTCCCCTCCCGCAGGACTCCAAAAACAATGCCCCCGGCGCCGGTCCGGGTTCCGCGGTGGTGAAAGCCGAGGAGTGGAGGGGGTCGGGTGGGCGGGGAGTGAGGAGCTTGGAGAGGTTCATTGAAAACAACAACAGCGCGGCTGGAAAGCGCGTTTCCCCGGTTCTTGAAAAGCTTCATTGTTTCTTGCAGCTGTTGCTAAATAAATAAATAAATGTGTGCATGCGGCATTTTTTCGCAGCGTGTTGGAAAGCCCGAATGTGGCGGGAGGGGCACACCTGCAAGAAAGGGGACCCCCAGGCTATCACGCCTGGCACTTTTCACGCAAGGCTGAATGCCTTCAGCGTCGCAACCAAGGTGTCCAGAGTTCCAGGGTCTCGCGAGGAGCTGAAGGGGAAGGGCCTGGCCCGCGTGGCTAGGCTCTGGGGCGCTAAGGGTGAGAGCCCGCCGCGGGCCCCGAGCTCGAGAAGGGGGGCCCAGACAGGCGGTCCCGCGTGCCGAGGGCGCCTCCCCCCGGCAGCCGCCAGAGGGCGCGGCAGCAGCCAGGAGAGCTGGCCCGCGGAGTGTCGCCTCCCTCCCTCCGGGGAAGGAAATGTGGGGGCCCGGGCTGGGGGCTGACTCTTGCTGGGTAGTGCTGGCCTAGCCTCCCCGACCCGCCGGCCCGCCCAGTGCGCTCTCAGAGGCCTCGCACTGCTCAGGGCTCCACCACGTGGGCGGCTGCGGGGAGCGGCCGGGGCGCGTGCACTGTGCGGGGCTGTGGGGCCCGGGAGCTGAGGGGCGTGTCCGAGGGGCCCCAGAGAAAGGGATAGGGGGCCGGGACTCGCACCGGACGCTTCTTCAGGCTCCGGTCCCAACCTAGGAACATGCGGCACGCACCCGTGATTGGTGACCACTGCGGAAACCCACCCGCACCTGCTTCGGGTCCCCCCGGGCACGTCTCTCTTGCTTCGTTCGATACGTAAGTGACTAGAAACTAGTACCAACGCAAGACTGCTCAGTAGTTTTTCTCGAATGTGCCAGTGGAGATGTTTCCCCAAAGAGAGATTTCCCTAGGACTGCCATCTAATGAATAAATGCTGCTGCGGAGGTCAGGTCTTCAAAAGAAGGAAACAGTCCCGCGATGGCTGGAAAGAGGAGTTTGAAATACGTGGACTTTTAAAAATAGTGATTGGACCACGTGTCGCTCTGAATGTGGTTGGGTTTCATGACTCCGGCTAATCGATGTCAATAATAAATAAAAGAAAATGGCAAATACGAGAGTCGTTAAAATCTAGATCGGGTAAAAGTATCTTATAAACAATCAGACTGGTGGAAGGGACCTATTCTATAGGAAAGAACGGTGGGGTTTTTTTTCTTAAATTACTCTCGAACTGTAAAAGATTTCCGCATCACGCTATGTATCCCATCTTTCATAAATGATATTTTAAGAGCTAGAAAGTATATCAAAAACTATCATAAAGGAAACTTAGTCCTTTTCTTGTGTATTTATTTTCTAGATCGATTTTCCCTTGGAAATTTTTAGCTCAATTTAGTGAGTCCGTTGTATAGAAAGAAATAAACCTTGTGTTTGCTGTGTTTGTTAACATAAGCGAGTTATTGTTTTGTTTAACTAAAATTCGGCTTAATTTTTAAATAACATCCTCCAGATTTAGATGTGCCTGTACATAAACAAAGAAAGAAATGTATTAAAATCGCAAATTTAGCATGCATCATTCAAAAATTAGGCAATACACATGAATAATTAAAATTCAGCCTACTAATTTTAAAGTATGTCTTCAGAGTGTACCCTGCATGAGGTTATCTCAATGCCTACAGATCCACTCTGGTTCTTTTAGCAGAAAAATTGAAGTGCAAAGGAGTATCAGTATTATATTTCCATTATATTTGGTGTTCAGAATTTTTTAACAGACACTTGCAGTAAGCCAAGAGTTTAGTACTGGCTTTTAGAAGAAGAGTGCAACATAAAGTTTTAAAATACTACAGGATATACTTTCAGTGTTGGCAATGAAAATGCTCATTTATTTGTCCCAAAAACATAAGAAGATATATAGAATAAAGAGATGCATATAGTTCTTCATAGGGGTTACAAAGGCTCATTTGAGGGTTTTGTTTTGTTTTTACCAAAATGATTTTTCATTTGTGAATTTTTAAAGTGTGTTTTCCTAAAGTAGTAGGAACTCAAAATGACTAATAAATTTAGACAATGAAGTTAAGTATTTATTATATAGCTTACTATTTAGAGGAAAAAAACAAAATGTAAATTGCCTTTAGGCTCTAACTTGATCACATTGACCAAATTTTTTTAAAAAATGATTCTATTTTCTTTGTGATTGTTTTGCCTATCCAATCAAGTACCCCCACCTAAATCTTGGGATTGAAATCATGTAGACAAACATTAATTGGAGTATTCACAACCACCCTGACAATACAATGCCTCTCTCTCACACACACATACACACAAACACACACACACAGTTTGTCTATATATCAATGCATATCTCTCTCTCTCTCTCTCACACACACACACACATACACATTTTACACTGTTTTCCTCAAGTATCGTGTAGATTCTCTTTATTTTTGAGCACAAGCTGATTGCCTGTTTTCATTTTTAAAAAAATGTTTATGCAGTGACAGGTTTAGCCCAAATTATTCTGCTGAATGTACCAGACTCTGCTGAATGTCAAAGTTGTAATATATATTAAGAAAAAAGACGAGAAACAGCACAAACAACAATTGACAAGTGTTGCAATATGTTGTGATATATTTCCAGAAAGGAATGTTATTCAGTAGCAAAAGTGAATAAAGTACATCCCAAGGCAACATGAGTAGATCTTTGAAATACAATGTTGAGTAAAAATATACAAGTTCTGAAAAACCACCCACATCATGACACCATTTCCATAAAACTCTCAAAAGCAAGAAAAACTAAAAAATTACTGCAAGATATTTCTACAGCAAGAGAATTAAATGCATGATAAAATGTGTTTTTTTTTTTGCTTTTGTTTTAGCAAGAAGATTAATAAAGGATATTAATTCCCTTGGAGCAGAAAGAGCCCACTAGGTTCATGCAAAGTTCTTGAAAATGTGTTCATTCTTGGATTGTGTGGTGGATTTACAAACTCTCATTTTGTAATTATGCTTTATAAGTAACACATTATACATATTTTGTATGTATTAAATATTAAAGAAAATAATAAAATATGCAAGAGATTCATGAATAAGATCATTCAGGTTTTCCAATGAGTCCTCCAGATTCCAAGTTGTATAAACAACTTAGAAGCATTAAAAAAAAATTAAAGTTATATAGTTAATCTTATCTTTAAGAATGTATTTCAGAAGAACGTGTACACAAGCATATTGATGCAAGTGAAAATGAAAACAAATCGTAAAGACAAAAGAATTCACTTTCTATACTAATCAAGTTTATTAATTAAGAGTGTATTGTATAAACTGGCAGTTTCCTATGAGGTTAAATGTACACCTAACTTAGGATCCAGCAATTCTACCCCTAGCTATTTACCTAAAAGAAATGAAAATATATGCACAAAAATACCTGTATGGAATGTTAATAACACTTTATTCATAATATCAAGAACCAGGAAACAACCCAAATGTACATTAAAAGAAGATTGTATAAGCAACTTATGACATATTCATTCAATGTAATACTTCTAGCAATTAAAAGGAACAAACTTCTAATCCATGCACAATATGGATAGGTCTCAAAAGCAAAATTGTAAGTCAGACATCAAGAAGTATTACTGTATTCATCCATTCATATGAAAGTCAAGAACAGGCGAAACTGATCTATGAAAAAGAAATCAGAATCATGGTGGCCCTTGGAGGGTGGGAAGGAAGAAGTTTTAGATAACTAGGAAGAGCCACAAAGAACTTTCTAGGGTGATGGCAATGTTCTGTTTCTCAATTGCAGTTTTGTTGTTAGTATACACATTTACGAAAAATGTCACACTGTCCACTTAATATAGGTACATTTCATTGTGGTTAATTGTACCTGACTAAAAATTTAAAGAGTGCATTATGTAACTTAGAAATTTTGCAGCTGTTCTAAAAAAGGTAAGCACAATGCTTCGCATATTTTTGCTGTCATGTGAGTTAGTAGAGATGTTCAATTCCAACCTCCCTGCCCACAGCTATCTGTACAGATGAATATACTTTCAGAGATGCATCTGCTGAAGATTCCCTGCAAGGGACGTTAACTATGGAAGGCAAAACATTGTCTCTATAGAGACAATATAGGGGCAGGAAAGATAGGAACGGTACTCTGATTGGTTCCAGTCCCCACAGAGCCACAAGCAATAAGAGTCCCAGTCTCACTGAGATCTGTTTATACGCAACTTGAGAAGATTTTCTATTTTAGTTTTGCACCGATAGCCAACTCACAAGGCATAAATGCTACATTCCTCCATGATACTTTGAAAGAAGTGTGGAGGTCGCAGAGAACAATTGCACAGAGATGGGCAGGAGAATGTCTTTCTGTACCTACTTCCAGAGTCATGTTCAATGACACATCAATAAGAAGTTCCTGGAAAACCCAGGCCTGGGCTAGAGTGACAGGCACACTGGATCTCTATAGATCCAAGATGGAGTTGGGGTCGCTTCTGTAGCTACACCAATACCCTGAGCATAGCTCTACAGCCACAAGCCTGTCCCTGACATGAGGGTGGGCATGATCCACTCCCTACATGGCAATCTGTGGGGAAATACACTAGCCAAGAATGCTGTAATGGCTCTATATTTTTTACTTGTCATTTGCGGTGGTTAGTCTCTGAGATGGGTGTGCCGTCTTCATTCCTCATGTAATTAACTTTCAAACATATCAATAGTAAGGATCCCTGTCTGGCAGACAGTACAAAAGATGCTTTTTTGTTGTCGAAATGCATCAGAGATTACATGAAAATTCAGGTTAAATCAAAATGTCTGTTTCCTCTGATTAATGCCTCCAGCTTTGAGATGTTTTATCAGCAGCATGCCAGGAAGAGAAAAACTACTTCTCTGCCCTGCCTCATCTGACTGAAAAGCTGTGTGATTTTTTGCACATTGCTTCACCTTTCTGTTTTCTTCTTTATGAAGTGAGATGATGGAATAGAACTTTCTGCTCTAAAATTCTACCATGTCCTTAGTTTTTAATTGACAAAAGTACCTTGATATCATATACTTTATCTGCACATCTACCTTTGCCTTGCCTGTTAAGTAACCAGTAGTCTATAAATCAATGTAGTGGTAACAGTAGCCAGGCTCATGAAATAATGGCTTCCTGTTTTGCTTTAGTAAAACAGATTTTTCCAACATTAGGATTGCTAACAGCAGAATACACTTCTTTAGCAGGTATGAATTCCCATATATATTCACCTAAGAATTTGATTATGGAAAAACAAGCAGAAGCATCACCAAGAAAGAGGGAGATGACCACCAATAATTCACAAAAGTAAACCCCCAACTGATCACAGATAATGTTCCTGAAATATATTCTTTTTGGAATATTAAGTTTCAGAGGAACATTATTCTATAAAATATATTTGCACATTTATTCAGTAATTTTTTACAGCAATGTCAATGCATCAGACCCCTTACTTGCAGCAAACTGTTTCTGGCCTTATGGACAGGCTACAAAACAAAGATTCCACTTGAAGTTTTGCAGATTATCTCTGCAGTTCTGTAGTATGGAGACCACATCTGCCAAATCAAATTGTATCCTTCTGTCCTTGGAGGACCATCAATCAGCAGAAAACTGAATAGTGACATGTGAGGACCATGGAAAAGGACTAGTTCCTACATCCCATGGAGAATGATTAAGACTTTGGCAGGCTGAGACAGGAGAATTGCGAGCTCAAAGCCAGCCTCAGTGATGGCGAGGCACTAAGCAACTCAGTGAGACCCTGTCTCTAAATGAAACACAAAAAAATAGGACTGAGGATGTGGCTCAGTGGTCAAGTACCCCTGAGTTCAATCCCTGGTACAAAAAAAAAAGAAAGAATGATTAAGACCTAGACCTTGAGAGAAGGCTTATATGACTTCTGGTTTTAGATACCTGAAAAATAACTATTAGACTTGGTCCTGATGATGGATAGAGCTAGACCAATGAGAAGAAAATATAATTCAGTTGTTTCAAAAGAATTTTTCTTCTTTTCCCATTGAAATAAATAATTGGGGGGCTGGGGCTGTAGCTCAGTGGTAGAGCGCTTGCCTAGCATGCATGAGGCACTGGGTTCGATCCTCAGCACCACATATAAATAATAAATGAATAAAATAAAGATCCATCAACAACTAAAAAAAATATTTTTAAAAAAAGAAATAAGTAATTGACATTATTTTGTGGTCTCTGCTTTTGAACAGTGTTTTGTGTAGGAGAGAACTGTCCTTCATCAGAATGTTCATGCAGAGATTGAACCCAAGCCAGCTAGAAGAATCCAGTCCAAAGAAGCTCTGGATTGACTGAGAAGATCTTGAAGTGATATTTAAGGTCCTGTCCAATTTTCACATCACTAAACACTTGGGTTCTAATTCCATTACTGTCTGAAGGGCTACTGAAGGAGCTTGACTTTGCTTTAATAGTGATCTGCTTCAAAGTTGAAGATGTGTAAGTTCAAAGGGATATTAATCTTATCTTACATTATAGAAAGCCTGATGAAAACTCCTGAAAGGGGTTCAAGGCCCGGTTTCAACAGACTGAGAAGCCAAGTTGGGAGATCAGGGATTCCTCTCAAATCAGTAATATTGAGGGAGATGGTTGGAACAGATGTGGGGGCAGGAGTTAAACAGTGAGAGGGAGGTTAAATAGTGATATGCTGGTAAATCATGACATAGGCTAACGGAGGGGGAGCCCTGATTTGTTGAGTTTGCCAGTTTCACTTGTATATATAGTCCACTATGGCCAAATTAAGGAATCAAGGGTAAGTCCCTGGATACAGGGTTTTAAAGAACACAGTAGAACTTTGTCTACAGTTGGTTTCTGCAAGACAAAAGTACATCCTACTCTAGTACATCCCTGAGTTGAGATACTTGAGAACCTTGTGTTTCCTTTGTAATAAATTCAGTGAGAAAATTGTAAGCAACCTTTTGTACAAAAATAGCAGTAGCCATAAACAGGCAATTCACAGAAGAAATAGCAGAACATCCAAAAGCAAGAAAATATATTCAGCAACCTGGTTTGTAAAATTAAGAATTAGACAATATCAACTGTTCACAAGGATAAATGGAGAGAACTGAATTCTCTGCTACTGGAAAGATAAATTAGTATATCCACTTTGGGGAACAATTTGGCAATATCCATAAGGTTAAAAACAAACCTACCCAACAATTCAGCAATATCATTTATAAAGAGTATACCCTAAAAGCTCTTGACTCATACAACAGGAGACATACATAAGAATGTTAATTGGAGGGCTGGGATTGTGGCTTAGTTGGTGCAGCGCTTGCCTCGCATGCGTGAGGCACTGGGGTTTGATCCTCAGCACCACATAAAAATAAATAAAGATATTGTGTATCCATCTACAACTAAAAAAATTTTTTTAAAATGTTAATTGGAGCATTGTTGTTAACAGTGAGAAACAATCTAATTTTCCTTCAGTGGAACAACAAATAATGGTGCTTGATTTATACAGTAGAATACTACAGAGAGGTTAAAATGAATGAACCCAATCTAAGTGAATCAACATAGATTTAACAAACAATATTGTGTGAAAGAGCAATTTGCAAAGATTAAATAATCATATGTTCCCATTTATGTAACAACACAGAAACAACAGCACGTATTGTTAGTGGATACATATATATGTAGCAAAAATACATAATATGCCTCCAAGTAATAAGCAACAACTTTAAACATTATTCCTTCAGGGAGGAAGGAAGGGGAAAAGAATAATAAGTAGTAGCAACATTTGTATTGGCAATATCTTCTCTAAGACAAAAGAGACTGAAGCAAATAGGGCAAAATGTTACTGTTAAACCTGGTTGGTAGGTACATGTGTATATCTGTTAACATTATTTTCTGTACTTTTGAACTCTTTTATAACTTTTCTTTGCCTCTTTTTAAAATAAACTTTTTATTAAAAGAGTTTTGTATTTACAGATTTATTGTAAATAGAGTACAGTCTTCTATACCCACTCCCAGTTTGTTGTTACTAACATTAACATAAATTGTTATGATACATGTTACAATTAATAAACCAGTATTGATACATTATCATTATAAACTAAATCTCTTCTTTAATCAGACTTCCTCAGTTTTTCTCTGATGCACCTTTTCTGTCCTGAGATCTCATCAAGGATCCCACATCACATTTAGCTGTCACATCTCTGTGGTCTCCTCTTGACTGTGACAGCTAATTAGATTTCCCTTGTTTTTGTTGACATTGAAAAATTTGAGAAGCACTGATCAATCAGCTATTTTGTAGAATGTCCCTTAATTGGAATTTGTCTGTTTGTTCCCCCCATGATTAGCCTGGGGTAATGTGCTTGGGGGAGGAAGACCATAGATGAAAAGTGGCCCCCCTCCAGTACTGGGAATTGGACCCAGGGGCACTCTACCACTGAGCTACATCCACAGTCCCTTTATTGTTTATTTTGAGACAGGGTCTTGCTAAGTTGCTGAGGCTGCCCTCTAACTTGCAATCCTCCTGTCTGAGACTCCTGAGTCCCTGGAATTACAGGCATGCACCATTGCACCCAGTTATAGTGTCGTTCTTGTCTCATAGCAAGGGAACATAGTGTCAATGAGACTTAACACTATTGCTATTAACATTGATCACCTGGCTGAGGTAGTGTTTGTCGGTATTCTTCACCATGAAGTTAGTTTCTCTCTCTCTCTCTCTCTCCCTCTCCCTCTCCCTCTCCCTCTCCCTCTCTCTCTCTCTCTCTCTCTCTCTCTCTCTCTCTCTCTCTCTCTCTCTCTCTCTCTCTCTCATATGCTATATTCTTTGAAGGCAGTCACTATGCCTAGCCTACATTTAAGGCATAGGGAGTTATATTTCACCTCCTTCAGCACAGAGTACCTGTATAAATTATTTGAAATTTTTCTGCACAGGAGATCTGGCTTCTCTCCCCACTTATTTATTTAATAATTTATTTATGTTGGTATGGACTCATGGATATTTATTTCATATTTTGTGTTATAATTCAATACTACTTTATGTATCATGTTGCTCAATTTGTTCCAGCTTTGGCTATTGGGAACAATTCCCATAGCCTCTTGGGTCCCTTTGACCCATCTCCATTATTGTGGGTTTGATTTTGTTTTGGGCACTTTCCTTCGTTGGCACTACAAGATACTCCAGGCTCATCTCATGGATTTCCTGCCCCAGTTCTAGACTCAGTTATTTCTCTAAGGAGCCCTGCTTTCTTCTATTGAAGAATACTATTAGGAACCAAACTCTAGCTACTAGGTGCGCTTGTTGCTATGGGGGTATCATCACTTCTAGGCCCTCTCAGCCAACAGAGAGAGGAAATATATGTGTATATACTAACTTGTATATTTACACATATCTGAAAATGTTTCTACATGCAACCATCTGTATCACTATTAAGCTAAACACAAGTTCTTGCTGAAGTCTCTAACTCTAATCCATTAGCACATGGATCATTCTAGCCTCCTCCTGCTTGCTCCCAATCCAACAGTGAGAAATCAGATTCTCACCATCTGCCATCCATTGTTCCATTTATAATTTTTTAAAGAAGAAAAATGAAAGCTACCAAAAGTGCTTCAACTTATTACAGCATTTAGACTATAGATACAGACAATTTACAGAGCAGAAATGTATGAGGAGAAGATATTTCATGTCTTGATCCATTCAATGTAGACTCCCATTCAATGGGCCCCAGACATGCTTGTTTGCCTTGGCCCTTGAAGTGAGCATTCTTGGAGAGGCAGGCAAACTGTCCTTTCACACTGGGTCCCTGAAGCTGGGATAGGAGGGATCAAGAGCACATCTGGAGGGGATGCTCAAACTGGAATAGGAGGGACCAAGAACACAAGGACACATCTGGAGGGGATCTTTGGAGAAGACAAGGTGGGGGTGGTTGGAGGAGTAGGAATCATAAGAAACAAACTAAAGAGAACAAGATTTGGAAGCATTCATTTCTAATAACGATTCTTTAACTTTCTTTTCTGAATAATAGACCACTTTGAGACTCAAAGGGGAGCAAGGGAAACTCAGCTCAGGGAAACATTTCTATAGATCCAGTAGCATGAAAATTTTTCCATCTCTGAGCCCATGCTTGAGCCTCAGGTTAAGAAAGCCTCCTGTTGGGGCTAGGGCTGTGGCTCAGTGGTAGAGTGCTTGCCTCGCATGCATGAGTCATGGAGTTCAGTCCTCAGCACCACATAGAAATAAATAAATAAAGATATTGCATCCATCTACAACTAAAAAAAAATATATTTAAAAAAAAGAAAAGAAAGCCTCCTGTATACTGTATGAATGGCAATTTTGCTTGTTTGTTTGTTTGCCTGTTGAGAGAGGGAGGTGAGCAAGTGTAGAGGCTGCATTACTTTAGCCCTGTTGTTTTTGGAATGGCCAGAGCTCCTGCCTTCCTGGTGTGAGCCAGGCATCTATCTCTAGCAGCTACCAGTTCATTTAATGGTTATTGCCACTTACGGCAAGTATCGGGTGATAATGGTTTTCTATTGATGGAAATAATAGACTATTTTAAAATAAATCTGAGTTTTATTTTTAATAAAAAATGAAATTAAAGAAACATATAAAGTGACATTTGGAATAGAAACAGGTGCACAGAAAGACATCTTTAATTTAGTGAAAAGTGCATACACTTTAGAGCCAGACAGATGTGGATTGGCATACCCTCTTTACCAGTTGCCAGCTGTGACCTGCAGTGAGTGAAACTTCTGCATCTATAAAATGGCATTTATAGAATGAAACATGCAGGGCTGTGAGAGTTTCTTCAAGTGTGTTTTCTGTACCATCCATAATAGAATCAGCCAAGATGCTTGTAAAATGGAACTTCCCAGGCTGCCACCCAGAACCTTTTTTTTTTTTTTTTAAATCAGATAGAATCCTAGGAAGCAGAGCCCAGAAATCTACATTTTAACAAGTGTCCCTAGTGATTTTTATTTTGGGCTCTGGAAGAAGATACACTGAGCTGAAATAGGCAAAGCACCTGGCACAGAGGAGCGGAAAGGACATGATGATTCTGGGCTACCCATCATCTGAACATCAACTCCCTCTGAAGGGAATCCCAAGGGCCCTCCCTGCTCAGGACTGTCATGGATGACTGTGCAGGTTTTGTACTGCACAATCTAGTGAATGGCACCTGTAATTGCACAGTACCTAAACTACATGCTCATACCTTCCTCAGCAGGAGTTCATCTGATTTAGTCTACCTTGGTTCTTTCCCTCCTGAAATCTCCTCCTTATTAAGCCTGATTCTCCCAGACTTTCTTACAATTCTCAGTCACACAGTCTTCCAAACTGATTAGGGTCCTTAGCATTGGATTATGCTCCTTGTGATCAAGAACCTTGACAAAAAGAGTGACCACTAAATCCTTTGTTTCCTTCCATCAATCGTTCCTCAGTGGTGTTCTTAGGATTTGGAGAGTACTATAGAGCCCCTCCTGGGCTGAGAGCAGACTTCAAAGAAGTAGGTAAAGATATGCTAGGCTTCAAGTTATTTATGGATTGAATTTGGGCTTGGTGCTTCATTTGGAAAGAATGGTTCCACTACAGACATCTTAACTTAATGGTTTCACTGATCGTTTTCCAACTTGTGAAAGCATTCATTCAAAAGGAACTGTACTTTGAATTTTTTTTTTTAAACCAGGAATTGAACCCAGGGGCACTTAACCACTGGGCTGCCTCCCCAGTGCAGTCTTTTTTTGAGACAGGCTCTCACTATGAGCTTTTCCTGGACTAACAATATGCAGTAGGAGCCTCTCTGTGAAGCTGGGTGTGGAAGTGAACCTCAGCTTCCAATCAGCCACACAGTCATGAGGGAGAACAGACAACTGACACTATAGTATGCTGGGTTGCTAAACTACCATGTGTTCAATGCATCTTGGAATTGAGATATGTTCAAGCTACAGTGAGTTTATCTGGACATAACACCATCTCAAGTCAAGGAACGTCTGAATATTTTTAAAGAAAGCTTGAAAACCACTGCCTGTTACAAGAAATCCTAGAGGAGACGTGGTGGGTTGGGAATGGGGATGAGGCAGAGTGGAGGCAGGAAAAAGCCAACCTCAGGTAAGCAGAGGCTAAGGACTGGCTTCTTCTGTCACACTTCATCTGGGGTTTATGGGACTCCCTAAAGGCAGAGTAGCCAAGATCCTCATTAAAAACTGCTGCTTGGTGCTAAAATCTCATCACTGGACTAGGGGGAAATCTCTATGGTCTTTGTTCTCTGGGTGATCCACAAAGGCTGCCCTCCTCTGCCCATGAGAAAACTGACTGAGTCACAGATACAAAGAGAAAGTGGGTGTTGGTATGAGCAGATGGCCCTGACAGTCAGAAGAGTCCTGACCTGGGAGCAAGGCAGAGGCAGGAACTCCAAGGAAGTTCTCAAGGTGACATCTGAGAAAAGGGCACCCACTTCATCCCTAAGTGACCCAGAGTAGAAGGGTACATGGGGCTTTCCTTTGTCAGGACACCAATGTATGAAGCAAGGTAAGTCAAAATAAAGGGTTCTGGGAAAGTCCACAGGAACTAGAGCTCCCCCCAAATCTGGAGCACTTGGAGCATAAGGAGAGAGATATTTCCTCATTCTCCAAATGTTGACAATGGCTTTAAGTTTTCATTGAATATTTCCTCCTGGTTCATAACTAGGATGGTAGAAAAAAGGAAAGAGACAAAGACTTTATTAGATGGTTTTCTGGGAAACTTGCAATATTCTTAGTTTATTTTTTCATTTGTTACAAAGACATACTATG
Organism: Xerus rutilus; assembly: GCA_028644305.1. Lineage (NCBI taxonomy): Eukaryota > Metazoa > Chordata > Mammalia > Rodentia > Sciuridae > Xerus > Xerus rutilus. The sequence continues at coordinate 119,314,178 of CM053401.1, read as the reverse complement.
TATCATCTGGGTGAGGGGAGGGGATCTTTGCCGCCTCCAAAGTCAGAATGGTTTTTTCAATATAGGTTTGAGGATAAATTGGCCACACCAATAAAATTTGGGAACTGGTGCCACTATGAGCTGATGTGGGCAAGTTACAAACCCCTATAAAAATCTGTTTCCTTGCCCAGAAAGTTCACTAACTTTGCACTGGATTCTGGTGAGGATTAAATGAGAAAATGTAGATTGCTGTGAATATAGTTATGTTCTACTCCCTGATCTCACATGTGTACACCCACACTCATAAAACACTGCGTACATTTTTTTAAAAATCACACAGCACTTAGCTCAGTTCTGACCACCCATGATTGGTGCAACATAAATTGTGTACCGGGCCCCCAGGAAATTCATACAACAATAGACAACATGTTGGATATACGGATGTTCTTCAACTTACATTGGGCTTGTTCAGATTAAACTCATTGTAAACGAAAAATATCTTAAGTCCAAAATACATCTAACACACCCAAACTACTGAGCATCCTAGTTTAGCCATACAGCGCATGACAGAGTTGGTTGTTTCTCCAGTCATCTTGGGGATGACTGGACATTGTAACACAGACATTCAAAATTGGAAGAATTTTTTACTGAATGCAAATCATTTTCAAAACACTGCAAGGCCAAAAAATTGTAAGTAGAATCAGCATAAGTTAGACATTGGCTGTGTTTATGTCAGACCTGCTTATCAGGGATCAGCCACCTCTGGGCTAATGTTTGCTTCTCACTTTCCAGTGAGCCACAGATGCAGGGGAGTGCATTCATCTTACTTTTAATCAGTCTGTAGCAGGCTCCTTTTTTTAAAAAAAAAGTCAATCTTTTCTCTTTTATCCCTGCACTCCACTCTCACTCCTCTCTTTATTTTTTAAAAACATAAGAGTAGATGAGAAGTTTTCAATTTTGTATATATTTGCAAAGGTGGGCTATAGAACAGACATAAAATATAAGTTTACAGTCATAGTGGGGATCAGAAGGGGTCATCTAATAAAAGTAGTCCCCTTCTGTGGGAAAATCTACCTCTATTTATACATACAAATTTACAAGCAAATTCTAGGGTTCAGTGAACCCCTAAAACCCTCTGTGGACATCCTTCAAACTCCAAATTCACTACCTCTGTATTAAGAGAAAATTGTGAGAATTAGGGAAATATTTGTAATGCAGAATCTTTTAAACAATTGTAGCTTTTATTGCTTTCAAAAATATTTTTAAAATTCTTATTAGAATAAAAATTGCAATAAATTGAAAAAATGTACATTTATGAATGGTTAAGGAATATTTGTGATTAATCCAACATAGACCTTGCTTCTAAAGACTTTTGTGGAGGAAGAGGAAAACAACATACTTTTGTTGAGTTCCACCCCTGACCCAGACATTGCACCAAATGAGTCATCTCCCTTTTCTTTCCCAATATAAAATGGTCATTATTGTCACATTCATTTTTATAGATAGGGGAACTGAAGTATAAAGAGAGGGTAAGAGGTGTTCCCAAAGCCATGTAACTTGTCAAGTTAGCATGGTAAAACCCCGCCTTAAACATAGACATGGTGACAATTTTAAACATACTAATTGCCAAGTGAATTTATTGAACAAATTGAACTGGAATTCTATTTTATTGAAATAACATTTAAAATTAGGGGAATTTGGGCGTTCTGTGACATTTATGATGGTATTATTTTGTTCCTTTGTCTCATTGTCTTAATTTTCACTTAAAAAGGAATCATTTTTTAAAAGTTTGTATTTCTATAACTTATCATATTTCAAGGAAAAAACTTTCTTGAACATTCTTCACCTATCCATTCCACAGACCTTTGCATCCTCCAAAAAATGAGAAGCTCTGCTTCCCCCTGACGTGGAATTAGCTTTTCCATTTTCCTGTCCTCAACCTCTTTCTATCATTTCCACTTACTGTTCATGCTTCATAGACACAGTTTCATTTCCTTCACCAATGCTGTTTAGGGGTGTGATTGCACATATCAGTAAAAGTCTGCTAAATAAATTAAAGTCCTATTTAAAAATTTATTTTGCCTTGTTTTTGTTAGTTTGTTTTGCAGAGCTTGGGATTGAAGCTAGGGCCTTGTATGTGGCAAGTGTTCTACCACTGAACTACACCCTAGCCCTTAATTGGGAAAAATATTAAAGCAGGAAATCAAGGAGAAAAATATTGAAGAAACACTTGACCCATGAGCCAAAGTTAGCAAATGATAACCTTTTGCTCATTTATGCTCTAGCTCTTGTTTGTTTAAAATAATTAAAGTTTTCTTGCAGAGAAAAATACATTGTTATTTTGGTATGTATCTTTCTGATCTATATTTTTATACTGTACTACATATAATCCTTAGTGTGTTTTATATGATTTTTTAAACATATATGTCTGTACCTTGCTTTTTAAGTTTAATATTATGTCTTCAAGATCTACTGATGTTGATGGGTTTAGATCTATCTCGATGGACTTAGTTATCATGTAATATTGTATGATGTGAACACACCGTACTGCACATGCTCCCTCCCAAGTGTGAGGCACTCAGGCTCCCCCTGCCCAGTCTGCACTATAAGAAACAATGCTGTAATGCATGTTCCTCTTACAACTCAGGTTCCTTTTTATACAAATTACCTAATATACAATTGGTAAATACGGGAAGGATGTTAGAACATGGAAGTTATGCTTGCTTATGCATCATTTTTCCCAATATGTTATTGTTTTAAAGTGATTAAAAGATAAAATTTTAACAATGAATAAAAACTGGAGCTGAAAATCTACAGAAGTGTCTTCCTTCAGGGCAGTAACAGGTTTAATGGCTTCCAAGACCACTTAAATTTTCACTACTGAATTATCTGTGAATACTATGAGTGCAGAGGAAGAGAATTAAGAACTTGAAAGCATTTTTCCTTGAATTAAGATGCAAAACCACTGAAGAAGAGTTTCCTGGGCTATCTTTTCAATTTTGATGAAAATTAAAATTACTAGAGGCAACTGCTTGTGTATCTATCTGTCCAGGATGGAAAAAGCCCCAAGTGTCAGGCTATAAGGGACAGGTATCCAGGATGTTAGGAATTAATGTGCCAACAGTGCATGAATTCTGCTCTGTCATGGTTTTTAAACTATTTTTGTTAAATGCCTAGATGACAAAATTCTATAGGTTTTGATTTGTGTGTCACAAGTATATCTTCCCTAGAAATCTTGCTAATTTTAATGGGAGATGTTTCACTTGTTTCCTTAAGCACACATGGAAGGGTTTCTCTAGGGTGTATGCCATGCAGTGGAATTGCTGGGTCACAGAAGGTGCACATTTTCAATTATTCTGGATCTTTCCAAATTACTCTTCCAAGTGGTTTCCCCAATTTACACTCCCATCAAGAGGTAAGAGTCCTTATTTTCATGCTTCCATGCTATTACCTGATTTTTTTAGACCTTTTTATGTTGACCAATATTACGGCCATAAAATGCCTTCTCATGGTTGTTTTAATTTGCATTTCCCCAGTCACTGCTGAAGCTGAGCATATCTTTATATGTTTATTGGATATTTCAATTTCTTCTCCCGGTTATTACCAGTTCAATCCTTCATCAATTTTTAAGCTGAATTGTTTGTCTTTTTCTTACTGACTTTTAGGAATATTAATACATTCTAGATATGAGTCTTCTCTCTATTAAATTTCTACTTTAAATGCTCAATACTCCCACTCTCCATTGAATCCATTTTTGACAATGATGCTCCACTATAAGGTATACTAGATTGCTTTCTTTCTGAAATCTGTCCTAGGCACCTGAGGTTTTAGATGATATACATTGGTGGAACAACTAGAAGAGTTTGAAGCTCAGATGTTAATAAAGAGTCCTCTTTTCATACCCATACTTTACCCATTCTCCTACTTCTAGAAACTTCTATGTGTGTACAAGGGTTTTCAAAGTAGACAAAGGGGGATATTCCCTCATCCTGACAACTGTTGGCCAGATTTCCTTCTTTTGCCAAAATAATAACAGAAAGGTTTTTGTGGAAATTTTTCAGGAAGGTTAAGCATCATATTTAAATTGGATCCTATGTAGACATCTTAAGCCCAAGAGAAAACAATTATACTTTATTAAATTCCATGATTCTTATTTTAAAAATAATCAAGTCATAAGCAATCTATCATGCTTTTCTTACAAGTTACCTGAGAAAATTTTCCTTAAAGTAAACAGTATTAAATTTCAGACTAAGTTTTCAGAGTGACATTCTGACTTAAAAAAAAATCCTACATGAAAATACATGGAGTTTGCCTGGAACTGAAAATTTAGTGTGTGAAAATGTGAGGAAAAGATCTAAGTGTTGGCAAAAGATTGCAATAAAGTAAATGATGTGGTTTTCTCAGGGGTGATTTTGCAACTTGAAACATTCCAAAAAAGAGTTACTGATCAGAGATGCTTTTAGCATCTAGCCCTGAAATCCTTGGCATATGTAAAGCACTTATGGATATTTGGATAAATTAAACTTATATTGACATTTTCTAAAAGTTGGACTAGTTTTCTAGCTGGTGTCAGCACGTGTAAAATAGAACATTTTGAGGCAGTCGATTTTACAACTGATAGGTATTGACATCAAATTGCCACTTCCTATACCATATTCTCAAAAGCTGGATCATATTGAAAATTTAAAATGTCATTTTTTCTTATAAAAAAACAGCAGTTTCCTCAAAAATTTGAGTGTAGAATTATTATATGACCCAGAACCTCTACTTCTAGGTAAACACCCCAAAGAATTAAAAGCAGGGGCTCTTTTAATTAAAAGCAGATGCTTGTACATTGATGTTCATTGCAGCATTCTTCACAACAGCTAAAAGGTGGACACAACCCAAGAATACATCAACAAGTGGATAGATAAACACAATCTTGATATGCACATACTGTGGAATATTATTCACCCTTAAGAAGAAATGGAATTTTGAAATATGCCACAAGAGGGATTAAACTTGAGGACATTATGCTAAATGGAATAAGCTAGTTACAAAAAGACAAATACTGTATTGATTCCACTCATATGAGGTATCTAGAATAAACGAATTCATAGAAATAGAAAGTAGACTACAGGTTAACAGGGATTGGGGGGAGAGGAATGGAGAATTATATCTAATGGGTACAGAGCTTCCACCCAGGGAAGACGAAAAGTTTTGGAAATAAAAAGTGGTGGCTGGGGCTGGGGTTATGGTGCAGTGGTAGTGTGCTCGCCTAGCACACGTGAGGCACTGGGTTCGATCCTCAGCACCACATAAAAAATAAAATAAAGATATTCTGTCCACCTACAACTAAAAAATAAATATTTAAAAAAAAAGTGGTGGCTGTACAACATTGTAAATGTAATTAATACCACTCAGTCATATACTTAAAAATGGTTACAATGGCAAAATCTATGCTATGTATATTTTATTGCGATAATTTAAAAACTTGTAAAGCTTTTCCTCAATACATGGACAAATACTCATTTTTAAAATCTTGTGGGGATATAGCTTAGTTGGTAGTGTACTTGCCCAGAATGCACCAGGCCCTGGGTTCAATCTGCAGCACTATGAAGAAGAAGAAGAATAGGAGGAGGAGGAGGAAGGAGGGAGGAAGAGGAAGGGGGAAGAGGAAGAAAGGGGAGAAGGAGAAGGAGGAGGAGGGAGTTTTTTTTTTTTTTTTGGTCATATGTGTATGTGTACACAAATACAGAGGCTCATATAGCACAATAGTGTGCTTTTCTCACTGTATGTGTAGAAATAAGTAATTTTATGTATAAGCCCTAATTTATTTTTACCTATCCACTATTATTGGAAAATGTAAATTGTTTACAATATTTTCTCAATTTTAAATGACTTCATAATGAGCATCCTTATATATACCTGTTGTAAGCATTTGCTTATTTCCTTAGGAGAAATTGCTCAAAGTAAAATTACTAGGGCTAAGAATATGGATTGAAAAGAATCTCTTAATACATATTTATTATTAACTTTCCCTGCAGCAAATTTTGCCATTTTGCCAAAATTTTGAAATTTTTAGCAGCCAGATGTTAGAAGGTTTCATTGCATCGTCATCAACATTAAGTATTATATCTAATAAAAGTATCTTTGAAATTGGTAAGAAGAAATTCCACGGAAATGTAATGACGTTGGAATAATGAGAGTATTGGTATAAAAAAGAAAAACAATAACTTTTATAGATTAAAAGAGATAGAAGAAATCAATGCCCATTTGTCACATTAGAATTATGAGCCATTCTCTGACACCAAAATCTGGATGAAGATACCTTCAGGCTCTCCTTGTCCAGGAAGCTATATTTGGCCTTCCTTTGCCATCCAAGCCACACCAGAAGAAAATGTGCAGCACTTTCAGCATCTTAGTCTTTGCCTCTGCTATTTCTTTTCCTGGAAATACTATTCCTCACCCACTTCCTCAAGTACAGTCCCATCCAATCCTCAAGATTCCTTTCTAATGAAACTCTGTGGACTCAAGGATTAGTGGTCAGCACCAGGAGGAATAAGAAAAATCGAAGGTGCAAAATCAATGCACAAATGGAAAGAAATACTAAACTCCTTTTAAAGCAGGTTTTGAGGGGAGCCTGAAGATTACTAAGGGCACATGTTACCTTCTGAAACAAGTAGTGATGGGAGGCAAGAAGTGAGGATTCTAAGATCTTGGTGGGAGGCGAGCTGAGAACAAAGGGGCTGGGCAGCAGGCTGCTGGTGGACCAGAATGGCATTTTGTACTTTATCTGGGTTGGGGGTAGACTTGGGAGTGGGGCAAGAGAGGCAGGGAGAGATGGGCAGATAACCTCACTGCCTGGAGTATGGTACTTTTTATGCTGAGTGCTCAATTTTTGAAGAATGCTTAGATTTTAAAATATGAGCAATAATGTCTTCAAGTATAATAGTTTATGGAGCACCTTAACATTATCTAGTTTAAAACTGTTTTTGTGTCTCAGAAGCCAGCTTTGAAATTGACAGTGCCTTGCTGTCCTGATTGTTATGCCATTGTACAAGTGAGTGCTCTGAAGTTTGAGGAAGCTGAGCCCAATGAGAGCTCGTGCCAAAAACCTCCTCATCCAGAGAGCTACCCCTGACAGCCTAACCGTCTCTGCGAAATGTGGCCATCCTCTGTAAGTTTTGTAGCTTTTCTGATTGGAAAAATGTCACACCACGGTGCAAAGTTTAGAAAGAACTGTTAAAGGGTTTATATCACAATACTTCTGAAAGCAATATTGTGTGCCCTTTCCAAAAGAAGTTAAAAAGGCACAGAGATGCTGTATGTTGATGGTGAATGACATCCTGCTAATAAATGGTTTAGGGGGCTATCTAAATTACAAATGGTTTAGGATAAATTTTCTTTGAAAGTGCATATAATTTACTTTCATTCGTTTCTTTTTTAACTTCTATCTATCTGATTGTTTTAATTCATTACATTCTTTTCTAAATATCTTAGTATTTTTGTCTGGTTTGGTTACTTTCATCAACAACGGTTTATACAGGAACAACACTGGGTTATGCTGCGTTCTACAGAGATGAAGCTCACATGGGTCTTGTCCTCGAAAACTTCTGACAGAGCAAATAAGAATTATTGGTCCCCACAATCCCCATTCTCTCCCATGTATTCCTAGAATCTTTCTCTCTTGCACACACACTTCACATACATAGGGAAGGGAGGAAAAGAATAGTGTTTGATGAAAATATGTTTAACTTTTTAAATAAAATATCATAAGGTCATTTACTGAATATATTAATTGATACCAGAAACAACTTCTTAGTGGCACATTATAAACATGAATAAGTTAAGAGATTTGGCTTTGAATGACTTGAATAACCTACAATACTCTGAGTGTTTTTACAGAAGGAAAAAGATCCCCAGGTAATGAACGAGAAGTGGCAAAGATGACAGATCTGAATAATTTTCTTTTACTTTGATTCTCCTTTCCCTTGCCCAACAAAGGGGGTAAATGTACTTCCTATTCCAGTTGGTGATCCTGCTAAGGTATATGTGAAAACTGCATACATACCCCAAAGTGTGTGGTTCCTACACTAGCTGGAGTTTAAGAAGGGTTTATCCTTTGCTTTTCTATTCTTTATCTATGATTTCCATTTTATTTATTAGTAAACCAATTTAAAAACTACATTCACCTTCCTTGACTAAATCATTCAATTATTTCTGTTACCTTAAGTTTTTTCTTGATTTTTATCCATATGTTACTGGATATGTTATACTACCTTTATCCATAGTTTTACACATTTTCCTACACTTTTATGTTCTGCTTTTCCACTTTTTTTTTTTTTACACAGTTTTAACATATCCGCAATTACATTATTTTTTTCTTTCCTGGAAAGGAGTTAGCAGTCAAACTTTCTGTAGCAGAAGAATTCTTTTATCCAACAAAATCCTCCTCAATGTAGTGGGATACCTACTCTGCCCTGAACTAACTACTATGCTAGTCAATTTTAGCGTTTGCTATTGTCCTTTTCTGTACAACTAAATTGTTTTCAATGTTTGAAATTTTATACAATGCCATTATAGGCATCATTGTAAATATTGTTTTTAAAAATTAACTTTTTCATTAGGATGAATTCTGGAAGGCAAATTTTTCTGAATGGAAGTGTGTGTGTGTGTGTGTGTGTGTGTGTGTGTGTGTGTATGCTATGCATTGTTAGATTTTCTTCCAGAATGAACCAATTTTTATTGCCATCAACAAAACAGGAATCTTTTTTTCCTGAAGTCTGACTAGCAATGAGTTTTCTCATTTCCTTTAATTAATTAAATTTAATGGCAATGAAATGATAAAACATTGATTTCATTTGAAGTTCTTTAAATTTTAGGAAAGGTGGTAGGTTCATCAGATGTTGGCTTTCTATTTATGTTTTTTTTTGTTTATTTGTTTTATTTCTTTGTTTTCAGCATCTCTTTCTTGAACACTGGTATTTGGTTCTGTTCTAATAAATCTGTATGAATCCTTCATCTACTTTAGATAATTTTTTGATACTTTAGATGATTTTTTGTTCATTTCAAATATTTTTCTTTATTTCATTTTATTTTAGAAGTCTAAATCTATCAACCTACATTTTCAGTTGCTTAAATAATCAAAATCATTTTCATACATGGTTTTACTATCCTCTCCTAGTTTTCTGGTTGTTATTGTTAGTATACCATTTAACCCACCCACTATTTATTACAGTAATGGGTTGAAGGTCTAGGTGTAGTTAATTTTTCCTTCATTCTAAGCATCTCCAGGGCATTCATCAAATAATTATTATGTTTCCATTTGCTTTGTTAATATTTCTAATTGACCAATTTTTATTTAGAATAATTTACTTTTATATTGTCTATTGTTTAATTTTGTTTCTGTATTTAAACAAAAAATGGATTTTAATTTACTTATTTATATTATTCTGTGATTTCTAAATTTTTTCAATAAATAAGCATTCTATTTTTATTTTACTTTGGCATTTCAGAAGGAGGAAAAAATTTTAAAATTGCATTTGCCATTCATACATATTTGTTTTTCAGATCTACTTTTGGAATAATTCTTATCAGAATTTTTGTAAGCATTTTTATAGGTTTAATTAAAAGTAAATCAGGTTTAAAAATTAACTTGTAGGAAAATGCATTCCTTTTTATTTTCAGCTAATATAAAAGTTGTTTCAGCTAATTTTCCTTAACATTTATTTTTAATGTTTAGTATTTTCTAGCTTTGCTTACACATCTTGAGTTAAGGAAATTCTGGAATATTGCATATTTCTTGTCAGTATTGGGAATGCAACGGAGTGAAACCAATTACCTGTTATTTGCTGGATTTTACTAGAAATGTGTTAGACTTTGTGGATTTTGCCTTTATTTGGTACATATTCTTGAACTCCTTTGTCTTTCTAACCTATTTTAGTTGAGATTCTTAGTTTCTTTTAGTTCAATTTAAATTAATGACTCTGATTTGCATTTTATATTGATTCTGTAGTGCATTTCTGAAGCATTGTTAGGATGACAAGGATCTCCAAAGACATGCAATCATTTTAACAACAAAAACATCTGGTTTTGCTTATTTTTAATAAGCATTCATGGAATATTTCAAAATTTCTCTATTACAGACTGGTAGGTTTTATCATGTTAAAGAAGTATTTTCCTATTTCTGTTTTTAAATTTGTTACCAGGAAAGACCATTGGATTTTATCAAACAATTTAATTTTCTATTAAGAAGATCATATAAAATTTTATTTCTGAATTTATTTAAATCATGTACTTTATTCATAACTTTATTTTTATTAAACTGAACATATTATGATGATTAAATCTTCTCCGTTTATGGTGAACAATTCTTTAAAAATAGAATCATATTCTATTTATAGATGTTTTATATTTATGAAAGTTTTGCCCAGAGGTTCACTTTTAGTGTTAACGGTTTTTAGAATTTTTGCCAGCTAGAATAAACTAAGAATTGAACTTAAACAGATTTCTTGAGTTTTAATTAATTTGTATTTGAAACTTTGAAAAATTTTCCAGAGAATTCATAGGAGCAAGGAAAGCAGTTTCTTGGTAACCTTAACTTCTTCTTTAGCCACTAGCCAATTAATCACATTCTTGGTCTTGTATCATTTTAAATTTTGTAACTTTTATAAAATTATCCATTTTAAAAATCCAAATGTATCACCCTTGTAAAAGGGCTACATAATCCTAATGATATTTAGCCCTGTTTTATTTTATTTTTTTGTTTCTTCAAGATTTTTTTCACACTAAATTGGCTAGTGAATTAAAAACTTTTTTTTCCTTTTTTTTTCCTTCAAAGTAGGGGAGTTCTGCTTGAACATTCCACAGAACATTCCTTTTGTGAAAATTTCACAAAATAAGTTTGTTACTTTTGCGTGTATTTTATTCCATGAGCTTTTTGCTTGGTTCTTATCTAGAAGTATATTTCTAATTTAAAGATTTTTTTACTTTTCTTATGAACAAAAATATTTAAGCAATTTGTTTTCTTTAAATGTATTTTTCCTTTGAGTTCAAAGATTTTATAGGTAGTATCTTCATTTTCTATATTTAGAAAATATAGAAATATTATGATATATTATGTTGTTTACAATGATTTATTATTATATTTTAAATTCATTTGACCAGGTGACAGATAGAATGTTGGTTTCACTGGTATTTAGTTCTTCTTTGTTTTTGCTTTTTTTAAATAAAGTATTAACACTTTTTTGCAGTAAGGTCCTGTAAGGAAATGTACATATTTTTCCTTTATTAAAAATGTTTGCTGGGCTGGGGTTATGGTGCAGTGGTAGCGTGCTTGCCTAGCACGCCTGAGGCACTGGGTTCAATCCTCAGCACCACATAAAAATAAAATATTCTGTCCACCTACAACTAAAAAATAAATATTTAAAAAAAATGTTTGTTCATCTTTTTTTCTGAAAGTTTTCCATATTTTATACTTTCCCTTTAAATTGTCACCATAAAATCACTCATTCACCCTTCTTTTTTTTTAATGGACACTTTTTAAATTTATTTATTTTTATGTAGTGCTGAAGATCAAATCCAGTGGCTCACCTGTGTGAGGCAAGGGCTTCACCACTGAGCTACAACTCCAGCCCCTCATTTACCCTTCTTGATTGTATGTTTTAGTTTTACAAATTCTTATTTCTTTTTTCCCCTACTTCATCTAATTTTTATGGTGGGATTTCTGCTACAATTTTGTATCTCTTAATTTCCTCTTGTAATTCTAAGTATATGAATTTTTTTTGTGGACTTCACTGTAATGTGTTGTAGTTCATATAAATTTTACACTTTTGTTTTCAGTGATTATTTTGCCTTTTATTGTCACATAACAAATTCACTTCTATTGCTCAGCCCTTTTTGCTTTATATTCTACTTTGATAGCATAATATATTTGACTGACATTTTCTTTCCCAACCACTATTTTTACTCTTTCTGCATTGACTTGTCTTCCTTAAGTAGAATATCCTTAGATACTTTTTTCTTGAATCCAACCAAAACTTAAAAAAAAAAACAACAAATTTAATCCACTGACATGATCTTACATTTAAACCATAGTGACCATATTTTGTTTTTAGTATTCTGTTAGTTACAGAATATTAAAATAATTTTCTTTCTTTTTTATTTGTTATTTTCACTAGAGATAGACACATGTTAGACATATCTTACTTCATTTAATTCTTAAAAGAAATAAAATAAAATATTGGTATTTTGAAAACATAAGATGATAACTTGAGAAACACATGACAGATTTTTTTAAAATATTTTTTTTAGTTGTAGATGGACAAAATATCTTTATTTTATTTATTTTTATGTGGTGCTGAGGATCGAACCCAGTACCTCATGCATGAGGGGCAAGCGCTCTACCACTGAGCCACAATCCCAGACCACCTGACAGAATTTTGTATGCTTAACTTTCTACTTGCCCTCTCCTCTTTTCCTTTTTCCCTTCTTCAGAGCTTATATATCTGAGGTGAACAGTTTTCAAACAATTTGCATACTTTTCTATCACTGATGCTCATTATTTATTGCCATAAGTCTGAAAATGCTATTTGGAGATGAAATGTCTGATCAGGACATTTCTGCTTGTTTCCTGCCATCAAATCTGAAAGAATCTGTAAGTATAATTCCTTCCCCACTTCCTTTTTTTTTTTTTTTTCTTTTTAGGAAGATTATGGAGGTTTCCTTTGCCTTTAGGAAGGCTAAAGTCTCCGTTGCTACATTAGGTTTCATCCTAATCTGAAGCACTTTTTTGAAAGCAGAAAATTTACCAGTCTTGATTACATTTTAAATAAGGACACAAAGGGAACAGGTAAAAATCACATTGGCAGTTTGTATTCATTTCGCACTGAGCCCTGAGTTAACAAGGTTGCATTCACTGTTCCCAACTGGGAAATTTTAGTTACTAGCTGGCTGCCTTTCTGTGGTTGTCAGACTTCGTGGGCCCTTGCTGGGAGAAGCATGGAGTTTAGAAATAAAAATTTAGCTTTGCCACTGACCACAGCATCTTCCCCTAAGAATTGAGACTGTCTCAAAGAGTTGTTGGGAATAGTCAAAGGGGCCATCTCCACTGATGGTTCCGTTATCCCAGAGTTCATTTATTTATATGTCGATTGATCTAATTCTTTCTTTATTTATAGCTTGTCCGTTATGTAACTGCCCCACACAGCTGAGATTCTTTTTTGGAATGAAATGTGGAATACTTTAAATGCCTATGAAATCAAGTGTATATTCACCAGTGTCTGTTTCAGTTTCCAGTCTAAGCTCTTCAATCAGTTCTGGAAATTCGATTTGCTTATAGTTTAAGTTACAGTCTAAGGCACTGATTGTTTCCTTAGGAATACTAGTATCAGCAGCAGCCAATGCCACCTGACCTCTTGCTGCTTACTGCCTCATTGTTGTATTTGGAAAGTGATGCTGTAAACTCCAAGACCCTTACTCTTTTTTTCCTTCCATGATATTCATGAAGGGTTTAATACTTCTTTTTTATACACCTTTTTCCACTTTATCCTTTATTTTATTGATTAACTTCCAGAGTATGTTCTACCCCTCCCCCCACCTTTGGCTTTTCTGAATTATTCTGCTTAAAGCAACCACTCCATTTTATGTTGTTAAAATCTGAACAGATTCAGTGGTTGCTCTGTCCCATTCCTCTAGAGAATGGAGATCAGCTATGTTCTGTTGTGATTTTTCTAATTCTTCTGGGAGAAGGGGCAGGGGCTTTAGTAGTTTTCTTGCTATTCATGGTGTGTACTGAATAACATTTTCACTTACTTTTAAAGTGCCTATTATTTTTTATTTTTGCATAAATCCTAAGAAGAACTAATTTCTCTCTCTTTCAAGCTTTACTATATTCACGAAAGGGTCTCTATATTTCAGATATTTTATTGGTATTTTGATGATCTTAACAGAGAGGAGTCACCCTGCAGCACCTGACTTTATCAAGAGAATTTGGGAAAAATGCAAATTATCTTGTAAAACAACAAATATTGTTCATCACTTCCGTTGACCTTGATAACAAAACAGAACTAAATGTTCTTGACTACAGGAAAGGAAGACATACGTCAGACTTACTTAATTCTTAGAGTTAAAAAACTATTTTCTGGGGCGGGGTGTGGCTCAGTGGTAGAACGCTTGCCTAGCATGCGGGAGGCACTGGGTTCGATTCTCAGCACCACATACAAATAAATAAAATGAAGGTCCATTGACAACAAAAAAATATTAAAAAAAAAAACCCAAAACTACTTTCTTTGGCATCTTTTGGTATCTGAAGTTTGACCTTTTATTATGAATCATTTAGATATAATTTGGGCTGGGATGTAGCTCAGTGGTAGAGTGCATGTTTAGCATACACTGGGTTCAATTCTCAGCACCAAAAAGAAAAAAAATGCACACACTACACACTTCTGTGTGTGTGCACACACACATCTAATGTATAGATATCTGCTCTCAGCAACCTCCTTCCATCTAGATAATTCCTTCTCCTCCAGAGCTTCTTAGAATTTGTCAGTATAGTTACCTTTTCTTGGGGGTGAGAGGTGGACAAGCACTCTGAACAACAACAAAATGTCTTTCTAAAACAGAGACTGGAATTGGTTTCAATACAACCTCCACTGCCACCTGCATTTTGCTAAGACCTTTCACCAGTTTGTTCCTGTGTTTCTCAACCTCCTTCCCAGGAGTGCATCTTGTAAGTAAATTCAAAATAACACATGCACAGGGCTCAGCAGGATCCACTGCTATGTGTTATTGTGTGTTGTGAAAGAATTGCATCCACCACAGCCCCTGGATTTGGTCTTCACAAATCTGAGTTATATCCATGTGCATTTTTCTTTTAAAAGCCTAAAATAAACATGCTGGGAAAGGCAAGGAGAGTGCCTTTCTTTCTCATTCTTATAGACATCACTAATCACCTTGGAGGAGAAAGGAAGTTGCCCCTTCAGGAGAACAGTAATTGATAATTTGCAGTTGACACACAAAACACTGCGTTAGCATGCACTGGAAACAGGAAGCTAGATGCCACTGCTAAATATTGCTAGCATTACTATTTGTATCCCTGCAATAAATAGTGTTATTACTGTAAAGCTGGGCAAGCATGACATTTCTGACAGCCTCTCCTTTTAAATGGAGAATCTATAAATAGTGCCTGAGTAGCATTTAAACATTTCAAAGCATCACGTTTTTGTTAATACAAATGTGTGATCAGAGCCATTCATTCCCATAAATATTTTCCCTCACAATCTGAGCATTAACAGCAACAAGCATTTCCCATCACCCACTAAAAATGGGACATTTAGTAAAGTGCTGGGCATTCCATGTGTGAAAACCAGGTTTCCTCTTGAGGAGCCAGGACTGTATAATATACCATTTAAACAACCCTTTCTACATCTTTCCAAAGATTCAGAAAAAAAACAAAAAAAAACAAAAAAAAAAAACCCAGCATTTTCCAAAGAGGGCAACCCTTGTACCAAAAGAAGTCTTTTGAAAAAGGGTTCTGCTAGTAAGTAAGTATGAGAAGCACCACAAATTATTGCCTTCCTCTTGGAGATTCAGGAACATCCAATACTTATTCCACAAATATGTATTGAGCAGATACCAAAGCCTAGTCCTATTTAGAAGCTAGGAATCAGACAGGAAACAAATGAGACAATGTCCCTCTTTTAGTCAGCTTTTTTGCTGCTGCAAGCAAAAGACCTGACAAGAACAATTTTAAAGAAGGGAAAGTTTATTTGGTGCTCATGGTTTCATGGTCTCAGACCATACACAGCCAGCTCCATTGCTCTGGGCTCAAGATGAAGCAGAACATCATGGTGGAAGAGTGTGTGAGGTGAAAGCGACTCAGAACATGGCACTAGGAAGCAGAAAACAACTCCCTTTACCAGGGACAAAACATATACCCAAAGCCACACCCCAATCATCCACTTCCTCTAGCCACACTTTACCTGCCTACAGTTACCACCCAGTTAATTACTATCAGGGGATTAATGCATTGATTAGACTAAGACTCTCAAAACTCAATCATTTCACCTTTAAACTTTCTTGGATTTGTCTTACACATGAGCTTTTGGTGGACACTTCATATCTAAACCATGGTAGTCCCAAACTTTAGGAAATTTACAGTTTTAAATTAGCAATATTATATTAGTTTCCTTGGGGCCATAATAAATGACCACAAACTTGATGACTTCAGACAACAGACACTTGTCTTCTCGTAGTTCTGGAGACCTAAAGTCTGAAGCTGGAACAGCCAGGTCAAAATCAAGGTAGATCTGTGCTCCTCTGGAGGCTTCAGGGGACAATATTCCTCACCTTCTCTGGTTTCTGGTGGCTGCATCAATCACTGAGCTCTGTCTCCATGTTCACTTTGCCGCCTTCTTTTCAAGCTGTGAACAATCTCCCTCAGCCTGCCATTAGGAAGGATACTTGTAGTTGCATTCACGGTCTGCCCAGATAATCCAGGATAATCATGCATCTCAAGATCCTTAATTTAATCATATCTGTAAAGATCTGTTTACCATATTCAGTTCCAGGGATTAGAACCAAAGATCCAGGAGCAATTGTTCAGTCTACTACAAGTAGCAATGGCCCTGAGAGGTCCTGAGAGCTTTTCTGCTTTGACTTTGAGACTCTATTTGAGAAGTGACTGCTACATCCCAGAGAACCCAGGATCCCAGAACCCACTTTGGAAAATGCTGGCTGAGGGGCTCTCTGCTTGCATGGGTGCGGTGAGCTGTCCTGATTGACTCCACTAGAATTTTTTCCTCCCCCACTAGGGTCTCTAAATTCTTTCCAGCTGACCATGATTATAGAACAGTTGCGAGGATAAAAAGGGGAAAGAAAAGAGTTCCCTGGATGTAGAAAACCTGCACAAATGGGTGCTGGTGTCCTGCAGCCTTCCCAAGCCAGGGTTCCCTTCTTTCCCTTATCTCTGCCATAGGACAGGTTCCCAGACCTCTCCCTGTTAGTCTTCACTCAGAAAAGCTAGAACAGGGTGGGGACATTTTTAGAATTTCAATAAAAAATTAAAAGAAATTTGGCTATGGATGTAGCTCAATGGTGGGGGGCTTGCCTAGCATGCATGAAGCATTGTGTCCAACCCCAGGACTAGGGAAAAACAATTCAGAGAGAAAAAAAAACAAAAAAACAAAAAAGAACACAGACAAAAGAAATGAAAAGAGTGCATTCACAAAGTACAGGTTCCTGGTTAGTTGCCGCCTACACTCTAGTTTGGCTGGCAGCATTTTTTTTGCCTATGGCTGGGACTATTGTTTTGTGAACTCCAATGGGTAGCCCCCTGTCTACTCCTATTCAAGGCCAAACCTCAACTCTGTTTTTCCTGCTCTCTAGAATTCTCCTATTGACTTCCCCATTCCAGAAAGAACAAATCTAGTGTTCTGTTTGTTTAGTTGGACCAGCCCTTACAAGCTTCCCCTACAGGGGAAATCCATCCAACTGTGTAAAATGGGATTGAGATCAATAGAATATTTTTAAAATACAGCTTTGGACATTCCATGCAGAATGGAAAGTTCTCTGGAGCTCAGAATAAGAAATTAAAAGTATCCAGGCACAGTGGTGCATGCCTGTAATTCCATTTACTTGAGAGGCTGAGGCAGGAGAATGGCAAGTTCGAGCCCAGCCTGGGCAACTTTGTGAGACTCTGTCTCAAAATAAAATATAAAGGCTTAGAGATGTAGCTTAGTGCTTTCCTAGCATTTCTAAGTCCCTGGGTTCAATTGCTAGTACTGTAAAAACAAAAATAAAGATAAAATTTCAGAGTAAAGGAAGGTCTCCTAGGGGTACTTATGGGACTTCAAGATTTCAGTGAGAGCAGATGTAAAGCAAGGTGTTCCAGCTTACTTGGGTGGATGAACGGGCTTGAGAGTCACACACTACTGAGGCACTAAGGCCGAAAGTCTGAAAGTGCCAGTAACATGTCTCAAAAGTGCTGTGGCCCTTTAAGCAGAGCTGAAATAAAGTTCTCTCTTGGGGAGGATCCTCCATGTCATTATGCCCCAGGTGATCATTTTTGATGGGGGTTTATAATTTATAGTATAGATGATAAATCATTATATAATGGATAAGATTATATATTATATGTAAGATATAATTATGTAATCCATATGTCAATTTTAAGTATTAATGATAATATTAATATAGATTGATAATTGATAATATTGGTAAAGAAGTCCAGGCACTGTCCTAGATGCTAGGCTACCACAGAGGATATTGCAGACAATGAACTTCTTCACAGAACTGACATTCTAATGTGATGAGGCAAATAAGCATATAAATAATGAAATGATTTGGTACCTTTTCCCTTGTCCTCCAAGCCCAGTAGAGTGAATCCTCACCTTCAGCTGCCCCTCAATCAGGACTGCCATGCCTTTGGTAGCCAGGACTAGGAGGGGAATAGCAGGTGGGGTGACAGCGAGAAATGAGAATGCAGTCATAGCAACACTGCCTCTTGGATGGCAGCATACTTGCTGCAAGGCACTTTCACTTGTCCCAGCTCATGAAATCTTCCCAACTACATAACCAAGAAAGAAAACCACCATCTCCACATGGTACCTCCATTTTGAGGTAAAAGTTTCAAAGCTCAAGGTTGCTGGAGGTTACAAAGGGCCTGCACTTGAATTCAGGTCCTCTCTTCTTTTTGGTGTTGTTCCCACTGTACTCACCCAAAAGGAAAGAGACATAAAATCCTAGTGGAATGATTACTCCTAACCCTGAGAACCAAGTACATGCACAGAAAGAGAGCTATTTCATTACAGAATTCAGTTTCTTGGATCTCATGTTGGTGGGGAGTTTAGAATTCTCTCTGCCTACCTTGAACATCCTTCAGAGTGGGTGCTTGGTGAGATGGGATTCTAGACATTTCCACCTGATAAGATTGTCACTTTTGTAGCAAGAGGCGCTGGAGAATAAACTCAAGGGTACTCTACCTCCAGCCCTTTTTAAAATTTATTTTGAGATACAGTTTTGTTAAATTGCAGAGGCTGTCCTTGAACTTGAGCTACTCCAGATTCACTGAGATTACAAGGTATGTATCACTGCACTCAGCTCCACCTGACACGGTTCTGCTTCTCAAGGAGGCAGGAGCAACCCACAGCCATTCTCCAGCTGGACACTGTGGACATTGCACCTGCTTCTCAAAATGCCATGGGCAGTCATCCTGGTAGGGAGGGAGCATACAACCTGTTGACATAGCCATGGGTAATCCTTCTTGAATGGTACCGGATCA
Organism: Xerus rutilus; assembly: GCA_028644305.1. NCBI lineage: Eukaryota > Metazoa > Chordata > Mammalia > Rodentia > Sciuridae > Xerus > Xerus rutilus. The sequence continues at coordinate 119,294,938 of CM053401.1, read as the reverse complement.
TTGTTTACAGGGCAATGGTCAATGGGATACTTTAAAAAATTTTTTTTAGTTTACAAGATATATGGACAAATAATAACTGTTTCTTCCTCTCCTATCAACCAAGCAAAAATAGAAGAATCCTAACAGCCAAATAAAATTATTCAAGCTACATTTTCTATAACTGAGTGATCATTGCTAAGTTTTTCATGCTATCAGATCCCACTGGTGGGTTGATAACACCTGCTCCTTCCTCCTTTCTGGCTAGCAGGACAAATTTTGAGGAAGGAATAAAATACAAGAGGGAAACTTAATTTTCAATTTATGAATCTAGCCATTCAAGCATACACCTGATGGACTTAGGTCATTCCACACACAATAGACTTCTGCTGGAGCTTGTATCTGAATTTCCCTATCCCCTTTCCCCAATCCCCAGGGCAGATGTACAGTGTGAGCATACCTGTGCTTTTGCTTAAGTAGAACACAGGCTTCACCTGGGTTCAGGGAAGGTCCAGGTGATTCAGGTAGCCACTATTCACAGAAGGCTGGGAGCTGAAGGTGAGAAGGACACACAAGAAGAGGGTAGCAAGGCATTCTCAGCTATAGGCTGTACTCCTGACTAGGGAGCCCATCTGCAATAAGAAATAATCAAATTATGACTATTTGCTTCACTGCAAATAAGAGACAGCATCAGAGCTATCCTGATAAATGATTAAATGTCTCTTTCCTCTTCTTCTCTTTTTCTGTGCCCTATCTTTCTTCTCCCTTGATTTACTTTGAAATAAATTCTTTAATTTTGTAAAATAATGCCTGCTTATATTAAAATATTCAAGCAATGCAGAAAAGAATAAAGGGAAAGTCTAAAGGGCTCAAAAGCTAACTACCTGAAAGGTAATTACCGCTCACCTTTCTATGACAATCTGTGTGTGTGCACGCACACATTTGTTGCTGTTGTTGCTGTTCATGTTGAGGACTGAACCCAGGGCCTGGCACATACCAAGCACGTATTCTACTACTACTGCTCCCAGCCCAACGTGTGATTTTGAAAGCTTTTATCAGAGTGTAACGTGTTTGCAATGAAATGTACCAGTCACCTGTGTATAGTTCGGTGCACGCCCTTGTGGAGTAAACAGAACATCCCTGTATCACCAGCATCCCAGCAGTCTTCCATACATGACCACTGCTTCTTCTCAGCCTTGGCCACAATCAGGGACATGGGCTGAGTTCTGACAAAGCAGAGGCAGCCCCAGTGCAGGGGAAGGTGCTTAAGCTCTGCTCTCCTGGGCTTGTTGGCTTTCTAGTCTCTCCTGAAATAATTTGGGGTGGGCAAAGTTGGCAATGCTTTTGTATTTAGGGGAATTGATTATAAATTGTTGTGCAGATGGCTCCAACTTACAATGGTTCTACTTACAATTTTTCAGCTTTACGATGATGTGAAAGTGATACGCACTCAGTAGTAACTGTGCTTTGAATTTTAAATTGTGATCTTTTCCTGGGCTAGTGATCAACAGCAGCTCATGGTCAGCCACAGTTTCAGAAGGGAAGCAGCCAGACTTCTGCAGGGTGCTGTGCAGCAGAGTGGGATGTTCTGTAAGTTAGCTGCATTAGATGCATTTCTGAGCTGGGTACATGGTACACATCCGTAAGCCCAAGACTTGGGAAGCTAACATACGAGGGTCATGAGGTCGAGGATGGACTTGGCAACTTGGCAAGACCCTGCCTCAAAATATAAAATAGAAAAGGCTGAGGATGTAGCTCAGTGGTAAAGTACCCCTGGGTTCAATCTCTAGTACCAAAGAAGAAAAGAAAAAAGAAAAGTGCATTTTCATCTATGACATTTTTAATTTACAATGGATATAATCTCATTAGAAATTAAGAAGCATCTGTAGAAATAAGAATGAATCAAGAACAGAGTTCTTTTGTAAAAAAAACTAGAAAAATCATCACATGTGTCATCAATTGAAACTGCTAATTTATAAATGTCTATGAAAATATAGGCAGTTTATTATGAAGGAACACATAAAATCAGGTGTCAAGAGGCAGGATCTAGTTCCTATGAGTCTGTATTCTCTAACCTGTTGGGAAGACAGGGCAGAGGGTCTTGTCCTTATCCTGGGCCTCTGCTACCCTTTTCTTGCCCCCTTACCCATTTGTCACCCAAAGGAATGACTGGAGGGCTCTTGTTCTCTTTTCAGCAAGGCAGGAAAAAGCTAGCCAAACAAGGCACATGAGGGACATGATGGCTGTGGTCTAGACACTGGACTTAGACTATACCTGCCCCAGAGGGACGAGCTGGAATAGATCAAAGATGAACCCAAGGAATCATTGTTGCAGCCTTCTCAGGCAATCTGAACTTCCTTGACTTTTGTTAACATTATTATGTGTGCGATCCTGATTTGTATATTCCTCCTTGAAAAGCTTCCATTAATATGTAAGAACCGAGGGAGATGGTGTCCTATGCTCTCTGATGATAAATACACATCTGAGTCACATCCTTTTAGGCAGGCATTGAGACAATGGATAGAGCTCTCCTTCTTAGAAGAGGCAGAGGTCTGAACCTGGGCCAAGAGGACCTGCTCACAATCACAGGGGTGGCCCCACCATTTCATAGTCTATTGCCTTGGGCTTTTATGCAAACAAATCAGCCAACACCTGGCAACTCTCCAGTGAGTGAATTTGTCTATACTCTAAGGAAGCCTTTACGAATCAAATGATCCTGGGCATCCTCAGGTGTCTCCCCTTTTTAAAAAGTTATTTTAATTTTTAAAACTAATGCAAAATATCTTTACAGCCAGGGGCACAGTGGTGCATCCCTGTAATCCCAGCTGCTCAGGAGGCTGAGGCAAGTGGATCACAAGTTCAAAGACAGCCTCAGCAACTTAGAGAGGCAGTAGGCAACTCAGTGAGACCCTGCCTCTAAATAAAATATTTTTAAAAGGCCTGGGGATGTGGCTCAGTTGTTAAGGGTCCCTGAGTTCAATCCTGGTACTAAAAAGATAAAAAAGTCTGTACATATGTATGAAGTATGGTATGATAATATGATACACAATATGTAATGATCAACTAAGGGTAATGAACATTTCCATCTCCTTAAACATTTATCAGTTTTATGTGTGGGGAACCTTTGGACTTTTCTAGTTATTTTGAAATGTATAGTAAATTGTTGTAAATTATAATCACAATATTGTGCTACAGAACACCAGAACTAATTCTTATCTAAATATATTTTGGTAACTGTTATATAACCTCCCTCCACTCCCCCCCCCCAATCTTTTGGCATTTATAAAATTCACTGCCAAACTGTAATTTGTCTTCTCCCACCTTAAATAGCTTTGATTTTACTAAGAATAACAACAAACACAGCAATAACTAACATTTAAAAGGTGTTTACAAATTTCAAAGAACCTTTAGATCTAATGTTTCATAATAATCCTGTGATGAAAACAGTGTAATAAAAAGTCTTGGCCGTTTTCTAGATAAAGAGACTGAGGCTGAAAATTTACTGACTTGCCCAAAGCCACAGAACAGCTGGGACTTAAACCAAGGTATCCTGCTTCTAGAGCCAATCTTTTGCATGTTCCTCTCTGCAATTGTAGAAATACATTCTTATCTATTCCCATATAAACATGATCTTACTAAGAGGACTGGGCACCCAGGAGATGTGGTTAAATCAGGGTTAGTGTTGCAAAGTTCTGTTTTCTTACCCATAAAATTAGGAGGTTAGACCAGATGATCTTTGGTCCCCCTAAGTCCTAATGCCTTTTAATTCTCTGCTCCATCTCAAAGGATAAGGGGTCAGGTCCCTGGTCAGGTGGTTTCCATTGAGGGTAAAACAAAAGGAAAAATTTCAGTGGTAACCTTTTGCATTTGAGAAAGACTCAGTTTTTTTTGTTTTTTGTATATATATTTTTTTAGTTGTAGATGGACACAATGTCTTTATTTTATTACTTTGTATGTGGTGCTGAGGATCGAACCCAGGGCCTCACGCATGCGAGGCAAGCGCTCTACCGCTGAGCCCCAGCCCCAGCCCCAGTTTTTTGTTTTTTTGTTTTTGTTTTTGTATTTGTAGATGGACAAGAATGCTTTTATTTTATTTCTTTATTTTTTTTATGCAGTGCTGAGGATTGAACTCAGTGCCTCACACGTGCTAGGCAAGCTCTCTACCACTGAGCCAAAGTCCCAGCCCCCAGTTGTTGTTTTACCCAGCAAACAATTATTGGGAGTGACCAGATGGTGACATAGTTTTAGAAACCAGAAACACAAGGAGAGATGAATGATTAAGATCCAGCCTGGTGAGGGCAAAGACAGAGGATGGTGCGCTTCCACAGTGCTGGAGAGAACTGCTGACATTTTTAGAGCAAGTTCAGAGCAGGTTCTGGAGGAGGGGAGGCTTAAACAGGGCCTTGCAGAAAGGGCCAAGGTTACCTGGTGAGTTGAGAGGTAGATGCAGCTGGGAAGAGCGAAGAGCAGGTATTTTCTATACAATATGGTGCCCCTGTGTTTTCACCTGCCCATGCATCTCTAACTTTCTCATTTACCTCTCAGTGTCCCCGAGAAAATCCTCAATCCACCACCCTATGAAAATTTCCAGGTAGTTTCCTGAAATTCAAGGGGATACAATGATTTCCAACAGGAAAAAATGAATAAAAAAGAAGATGGACTCCCTTCTTTAGACCTTTTATATTTCAAAGGGGGTAACCCTCCCTACCCCAACTTGGCTCACCCACTACTAAAGAGTCAAGTACGTTCCAGAAGTTACCCATCTATCTCATGGGAGGTGCCCTGGATGAGAGTAAGAGGAACCGAAGCTATTAGTTGTCTTTCTTCTCCCAATTAACTTTCTGCGGCTGCCTGGAATCTTTAGAAGATGGAATTACCACTGCCAGGAGCATCCAAGCCTCTGGGGTTTGGTATATATATCATATTTCAATGGCCATTTCTGTGTCCTTGAGTTCTTTCAAAATTTCCAAACCAATGCTGTTTAAATGTTTCTGTTTTTTGTTTCTATTTTGGACCATATCTCAATAAATTGTCTAAATCAGCTGTGATGGTACACACCTGTAGATTCAGCTATTCTGGAAGTTGAGGCAGAGGATCACTTGAGTCCAGGAGTTTGAGACCAGCCTAGACAAAAGAGTGAGAGACCCTGCCTGAAAAACAACAGCAACAACAAAATCATTTGCCCACCAATAGAACAATGACAATGACACATGCCCTTAGATTTGCAGGCCATGTAATAATACACCATTAGACTGAGTGGAAATATAACAATGGCAAGTGGACATTCAACAATTTAGACTTCAGCTACAGTGTTAGGTCATTGCAGCCCACAGCAGAACCAACCATCACTGAAGTACATCAGCAACATTAGGGTCTCCTTCTCTAACACCAGTGCTTTCACATCTACCCCTCTAAGCACACAGGCAAAGAGCAGAGTCCCTTGGAATTGGCAGCTGATGTCACCATTTCCCTGTGTGGTGTTCTACCAAGTCTGTATTCCATAGGAGCTCTGGCTCCGACTCCTTCAACTCCTCCCAGAAGGGCTGCCCACCCAATGGCATTGAAAATGAGATTCCATGCTTCCCTGAGACATCTATACCTTCCCCCAGATTCTTCTCCCAGGCTGGTCCTTTCCTTCTCAGGCTCTGGGCTTTATTCATGATACTCTCTCACCTAAAAAGATGCCCTCTTTCACTGCTCCCTTCCTCTGCTGCCTTCCCATCCTGCCCTAAGACCATATCAAACCCAAGCTTCCAGAAGTGCCCACCATGAAGGCAGGTCCTGCTCTGTGTCAGCTAATCTCCTCCCAATGTGGTCTAACGGTGCCACAAGGATGGGAACCACTGTCTTCACCTATGTTATCTGGGACCACTTGCTACATGACTTGGCTTCCTAGACACTCTGGAGATGAGCACATATTGATTTGGAACCTCCAGAATGACCATGACACTATGTGGCCTCTCTAACAAGTAGAGAAAATGTGTAAAAATCATTCAGTATTCTTTGTGTTTCTAATGGAAATAGTGAAACCAGAAGCACCAAATTCCTGTGTGGCAGATGAAATGTAACTTCATGCATAGACTTTTTTTTTAACATACTCCTAGGAGGCACCACCTGCATGCAAGCTGAGGAGTAGCATGAGTGAGCCCCCATTTAAGATATCTGGCTGGTACCTGAGAAAGTAAAATAATTGTTAGAACATGTTTATTTGAAAGATTTGAAAAAAACCACTTTGTTATTATTATCACAATAATTATTTTTAAAATTTTGTTTTTATTTGTAGATGGACACAATATCTTTATTTTATTTACTTTATGTGGTGCTGAGTGTTGAACCCAGTGCTTCACACATGCTAGGCAAGCACTCTGCTGCTGAGCTACAGCCCTAACCCCACAATAATTACTCTTTTAAAAAGTGCTTAGCATTCTTTAGTGGGAAAGACCTTGAAAAATATAAACTTCTTTAAAATTATTTTTTTTAGTGCATTGTAGTTGAGAAGTATATTCTTTGTTGCTCTCCAAAGTATATGAATTCCATTCTTTGTGCAGTGATATTTCCTAGTACTTATATAGAGAAAACTCCAACCCTTGTCATTTTTTTCAAATGTTTATGTCAAAACATATATGTAAAATGTGTGTGTGTATTTTTTATCATTAAGGACTGAAATAGTCTAACAATGTGCTAATGTGTGTTATGAACAAAATGATAAAGTAAGGTGTTTAGCAACGAATTACAGAAATTTTTAACAAGGTACTAATTTTACATTTAAAAAAAATTTTTTTTAGTTGTAGATGGACACAAATATCTTTATTTTATTTATTTATTTTTATGTGGTGCTGAGGATCGAACCCAGTGCCTCACACATGCGAGGCAAGTGCTCTACCACTGAGCTACGATCCCAGCCACTTACATTTTAAATATATTTATTAGAATATAAGTTACATGCCACAGAATTCATCCATTTAATGTGTACAATTCAATGGCGTTAGTGGATTCATAGAGCTGTGCAACATCCACTAAGATCTAATTTTAGAATATTTTCATTACCCCCAAAAGAAACCCTGTACCTATGAGCACTTACTCCCAACTCTCCACCACCGCAGACTTAGGCAAATACTTCTTTCCATTTTGTCTTTATAGATTTGTCTATTCTAGGTATTTTATGTAAGTGGAATTATATAACCTACGTTCTTTTGCTAATGGCTTCTTTCACTTTGCATAGTGCTTTCAAGGTTTGTCTTCATTGTGGTTTTTCTCATACTTTCCCTTTTAATGATTGAATAATATTCTGGTGTGTGGATATACTACATTCCACATTTTATTTAGCCATTCATGAGTTGATAAACACTTGTGTTGCTTCCAGTTTCTGATTATTACAAATAATGCTCCTACGAACATTGCTTTTATGTGGATGCAGATTTCATTTCTCTTGGGTAGATACCTAGGTGTAGAATTGCTAGCTGATATAGTAACTCTATGTTCAATACTCTGAGGAGCTGTGAAACTGTTTTCCAAAGTGGCTGCACCACTGCTGCATATCATCGGCACTATGTGAGGGTTCTGATTTCTGCACATTCTGTCTACCACTTGCTTTTTTCTGTCATTTTTATCATAGCCACCTTTGAGAATGTGCAGCAGAATCTCTTTGTGGTTTTGATTTGCTTTTCCCTGATGGCTAATGATGGAGCAAATCTTTTCATGTACATATTAGTCATTGTGTATCTTTGGAGAAATACCTATTTAAATCATTTGCCCATTTTTCAATTGGATCATTTTCTTTATTGAGTTGTAAGAATTCTTTATGTAAAAGTATTCTGGACTTATTAATCTCGTATCAAACACAGGATCTGCAAGTATTTTTCTTCCACTTTGTTAGCTGTCTCTTTACTTTCTTAACAATAGGTGTTTTAAAGAAAAACTGAGACTGACTATTCAAATTATCTGGACATTTCTGTAATTTCTGTGTGATTCTCTTGCTATTTCAGATTTCTGACTGTTGGCTTTCAGCGTTCTAATATGAAAACTTATAAAGGTGCAAATTTTTATAAGAACACAAAAATGTGTATTAAAAATATTAATTTGTAGGCTCTCTGAGTTTTTATGGAGATTTTCCATGGCTACTTTGTTATTTCTCATTTTGAAAACACGACCAGTTCCTGTTACAAGTTGTTTGTAAGGAGATATTTTGGTAGTTTGAAAAGAAATTAAATAATACATTCCATGTTTACTATGAACACAGTGTGGCAGCTTTAGAATTGTAGGGTGTCAGGCAGTCAGTGGAAATCAGGAAAGGGCTTTGGTAGAGAGAAAGTAAGATTAAAAAAACAGCCAACAGAAAGCAGGCCAGAGGCCAGAGGAGAGGGCTGGAGGCTCCTAACAGGGGAACCCAAGAGAGCACATTCTTTGGGGAGTGACGACCCGCAAGAGCCAGTAGCCTTGAGGATGGATTCCTGGATGGTGCGTGTGCGTGCATGTGTGTACGTGTGTGTGTGTGTGTGTGTGTGTGTGTGTGTGTGTACACGTGTGCGCATGAGCAGAGAGAAGGGTAAGTAAGGAGGAGGAAGGGGGGTATCATTTCCCATTGAGATTTTTTTTAGACTTTTAAAACCTCTTCAGGGAGCCCAGTCTTTGTAAACATACCTGTAGGCCCAATTCTCTTCAGCTTAAGGAATATAAGGACCTGCTTGTTCTTGGAATTGTATTTACCATTTCTTTTTAAAGGAGGCCTCGGCTCTGCTCTCATACTAAAAAGCATTTTCGTGCTCCTGCGTATGCAAGATATGCACTCTAGGTACTCCATTACTCGCAAAATGTCCTGATCCCTCTGGAAATTAAATTCCATTCCACTTTTTTGAACTTCACATATTTAGTTCATGACATAGGGGCCCTGGAAATGTTAAATCTAAAACTTGGTGTGGATTGTCATTCAAAACTTGGGACTTGAGCTGAAACCCCTATTCATCCCAAGCAGCAAGAGGAAGGCGTGGTAGCAAAGCCAGCGGGCTGTCTATTCTCAGCTATAAATAGAGACATTTTGTTTTGCAGTTCTCTAGCTTTTAGGCACAAGATATTTGCCAGCATGTATGCTATCACATCCCTGCTATCTGCACTTATGCAGATGATGGATCCCACACTCCTGCATTTCTTGTTGTAACTGCAATTGTTTGTCAATAAATATCTTGTATCTCAAGGACATGGACAAAAAATCCATATTCCTCTCTTACTATGTATGAAAGAGGGAAGAAGGAGGAAACAGACATGGGGGACCTACTAGGAGCCACTAGCTTCGCCCACTGTAACAATGACATAAAACATACTTAGTGATCCTTAGTTGTGTGCCCACCATGGGTCAGACAGTTGCCACATATCACCTCTGGGAGATGATGCTTTTCCAGCATTCAAGAGCTTAAGTAATTTGCCCAGAGTTACAGGTTTTGAGTTCTGATTTGAGTCTAGAAGGTCCTGATTCTGGAGTCTGGGAGCTTTGGGTTTTAAATTAAAAACATATGATTTAGGAGGAAGCAGATGGCTTGTCTTTATCATCCAAAGCCAAAGTATTCTTTCCCAGGAATGGGTCTGCAGAATTGCATATGCAGCCATTCGGTCTGGGGTATGGAAGCCAGATGGCCAGGGCTCCAGTACTTGCTCAGCCTTCTGCCTGCCCCCTGACCTTGGGCAACAATTTAACATCATTGTTTTTATCTGTAAAATGGGCACAATGATGGTGACAATTGCTTATTCTGTCTTCCTAAACAGGTGTTGGTAGGATCCAATAAGATAACTTATGAAAAATGGTCAGCCCTCAATAGTAGTCACTATGACGGAGAACAGCATAGATAATCAAAGCTGGAATGCCAAGGAATGCTTTCTATTGGTCAAATTAAGGAAATTCATTGAAAAGCAACAAAACTCCCCTCCACCACCATTTTAATGCAACAATGGGCTTTCCTAGCAGTCAGGTATGAATTAGTTCATACAATAAGTATTCAGAAAACTTTACTAGGGTGCCAAGTGCTGGATGCTAGCCAGGGATATAGTAGCAAATAAAAGGCACATACTCCCCTTCCCCAGAATGTGGAACAAACTGCAAGGAAAGACACAACTTACAATCAGATCTAAAAGCAGTGAATGCTATCTCATAAAGCCAGCTCTCATTTAAAGTTTCTTCTTCTTCTTCTTTTTTTTAATCTTCTAAAATTTATCCTGAAATGTGTTTTTTTCTCTTGCCTACAAAATCATTGCCTTATGGAATTGAATGTTGTACATTTTCATAAATCTCTTCATCCAACACATGCTATGGATGTACACTAAAAGTCTGTATTTACATACATTTCTACATAAACCTTGTTGACAAACTCTGCCTAATGTTAGCTCCAATTACAAATGGTAAATTTAATTCAATGTTTTTCGCACATCAGATATTTAAGTAGTTTTTAAAGAGAAATATCTTTAAATGCCAACTGGAATCTTTTTGGAACACAGAGTCATCTTAATGAGAATTTAGGATGTAGTGGATAGAAGATGTTAGGGTTTTTTAAAATGTGTTTCATTTTCATAGGGCTATTGGAGGGTCCAAAGGACCCTCACATTTCCTGTGGGATGCCATTACTGTCCTAGACAGCAGCTTGTGTAATTTCTGTTCCTGATGTTCTTCTTGTAGGGGAGGAATGCAGGGAAGTGGCTCCCGGTGCATGGATTTTGCCCCAGGACACTCACTGGGGGCAAAGGAGTTTGAAGAAAAAGTGAAACTGACCAAATTGGGTGTGGTTAAGGAGCCCTTCCACAAAGTGGCTTTGGGCATGGGCTGATGTTTCCTGAAAAGAGGAGTTCCAGGAGAAGAGGGGAGATTGATGACTTAGTGAGGTAGCAGGTAGGGGACAGGAGAGCAACCAGATGTCAGCAATTATAGAGACACCAAAAATGCATGTCCATATCCTCTTCTTGCCAGCGACTGTCTTCAGGAACTTTCCAACTCAGAAAAAAACCAACAAGAACAAGAAAAGAAACAAACAAATGACTCATTTACAATTTAACCACTGGAGAGAGGCTTCTTCCTACCTGGGTCTGGACATTTTTAAGACCTGGAGAAGTTTTCAGAGTGGGAAATAGGGGAAATAGAGGGTGCAGTGTGGTTCTTTCCTGGGATCCCTCTGTGAGTTATCCTAAGGAGACTTTGGTGTATGTTCTTAGTAAGTGAGAGTCCAAACAACATAGCAAAAATGCTAAAATTGTGGAATCCAGCTCCAGATGGAGCACAATGTAACCGAAGGCAAGAATGCATTATCCTTATTACCTTTAAATAGCTCTGTCTGCATTGCTCCCTTTGAAATGCATACACACAAGGACATATGTGCGCATGGTCCTCTGGAACTGGCAGAAGCCAAATGCTTTCAGTGTCCTGGCATTTGAGCTTTACCTCACTGGCTCTTGAATATACACACCGCTCTTCACATGCACTTTGAAGTTAAGCTGCACAGCTCCTTCTTGATACAGATATCGTCATGACAATAAACATCTTGCAGTCCTTGTGACTCCTCATCTGTCCCAGCCTTATGTAATTCACTGGCATGCATGCTTTCTCTATGTGTCTGTTTGGTGCCTGTTTGTATCATTTAGATTTTAGATCCATCTGGTAATGACTGTATCTTTCTGTACACATGTATTCAGTTACCGTTCAACAATAAGAGTTATTTAATGACAGCGACTTGTGTGCCTCCAGGAGACAGGACTGACTAGAGGGCGAGGGGTGCTGGAAGGAGGAGCTCCCTCCCTAACTGCCCAGAAGTCTTTTGGAGCGTGTTGATTCCCTCTCCAATTGTATGAATCCTAGTGCTGCAGAAGAGACCAAAATGACTACAGGATCCTTTTGGAAAGTAGAAGTTGCTCTTAAGGTGCCAGAACAGAGGCAGTTTTCAGTCCTGGGCACAGATAGACAGCTCCTCAGGCTATTGATAAAGGCCACAACAGCACAGAGAAGGGACAAGGAGAGTGTCTGTTAGTTTTCTTTTCCATTCCTACCTGTATTTCAACTTGGCATTTCCATAGCTTGGGGTTGAATGATTAACTAACTTTTCCTATATTTCCCAGCCCCAGGAAATAAGAGAAGTCACCTGCTTGTGAGAAGTTGGCTGAGGATGAGTTTTCTAGGGTCTTGTAACAATGCCACCAAGGGGTGGCTTTCAGATGAGGCAGGGTAGAGGTGGAGGGGGGATTACCCTCCTCCCAGAATGTTTTCAGCCCTTCAAAACCACCCCTAGAGCAAGAGATCTTCTAAGTTACTCCTCAAACTGTGGTTCATGAACCAAAAGTATAAACTTCTCCTAGGAGTTAATTGGACCTATAGAATCACAGAATTTTCAGCACCTCCAGGCCTGAGTCAGCACATTAACAAGATCCCCAGGAATTCTCACACACACTAATGTAGAGAAGTGCAGTGCAAGGCAGGGTCTCTTCACTGTCTGTGCAGCACTAGCTGCTGGGAAACTTTCAAAAGGACCCAGGCCCCTGGCCTCCCTCTAGTGGTTCCACATAATTTAAGAACCACTGAGGGGCTGGGATTGTGGCTCAGTGATAGAGCACTTGCCTCGCATGCATGAGGCACTGGTTTCGATCCTCAGCACCACATAAAAATAAATAAACAAAATAAGGATATTGTGTCCATTTACAACTTAAAAAAAAAAAAGAATCATTGATATTCAGGGGGCCAGACTGCCTGGGTTTTTCTCTTCCTTAGCCTCTTTTTTTTAAATTATTTTTTTAGTTGTCAATGGATCTTTATTTTATTCATTTATTATTTATATGTGGTGCTGAGGATCGAACTCAGTGCCTCACGCATGCTAGGCAAGTGCTCTACCACTGAGCTACAACCCCAACCCCTTCCTTAGCCTCTTAATAGATGCATGGATTTGGGACAGCTCTGTGCTAGCTTCTCAGTTTGTAAAATTGGAGTCATGATAGTAGCTATCTTGTAAGATTTTGGGGAGGATTCAAAGAGATGGTGTGTGTCAACTGTGAAACACAGTACACCCTCAGTATACAATCCCTATTGATATCCAAACAGGATTTGTGGCAAGTACCCTGCAGACCTCTTCTCTCTAGATGGATGCCCTAAAATTCCCTTCTGAATCGATGCCATGGGACAAGCTTTGGGTGATTTGTGTTCTGGAGATTTCTTTGGACATACCAGCCACACTTGGCACACACTCTGTATTCTTCTTCAGTAAGCTTAGTGGTTCTCAATGCCTGATGATCAATGCTGGGAGAGCCATCTCTTAAAATAAAATCCACTTAAAAAAGGAACCGAATTTTTGTAGCAAATGGGGAAGGAGAGGGAAACAAATTTCTTGGAACTTAATAACCAAAACGTAAGCTAAAATTTAATCCAAATTAAATATCTAGGTAATCATGACAACTATGTGATTTTTAGAAGAGAGGATGATTTGGTTGTCATTTTAGTGGGAGGCGTTTGGTGAGATGGTTCTAGAGGGACAGAATAATGTGATTTTTTTTCTTCAGTGCTGATGGGGCATTGGGGCATTTCTTTTTTCTTTCTTTCCTTTTTTTAAAAATTTGGTACTGGAGATTGAATTCAGGGGCACTCAACCACTGAGCCACATCCCCAACCCTATTTTGTGTTTTATGTTGAGACAGGGTCTCACTGAATTGCTTAGCACCTTGCTGTTGCTGAGACTGGCTTTGAACTCGCGATTCTCCTGTCTCAGCCTCCCTAAGTGCTGAGATTACAGGCTTGCGCCACTGCGCCCAGCTTCTTTCTTTCTCTTTTTCACAGTTCTTACTTCCAATATTGATACCACAGATTCTGTTCTGACAACTGGAAGGATTTCTGATCAAGGATAAATATTATAAATGATCAGTTCATTACCAAGCTCTGATAACTTTTATTCTTTTAAGCAGAATGTGTATATCTGTTACTCGTTTGATATAAAATTTCAGATAGGAGGACCCTTAGATATAAATCTGAAGTCTTTTTTTTTTGAAGACGCAAATTAGCTAATTCTTTTTAAATGGCATTGTATTTTTTAAGGAATCTCCTTCTTCAAAATAATTTTCGATGTATTTTCTAGAACCACAGAGTATTAGCTTTGAAAATAATCTAAAAAATGATGAAGGAGAAACTGAGATTTGGAAAAAGGAAGTGACTTTTCTGAGGCTACTGTGTTGATATGAGTCAAAACCCATGTTAGGTTTCATACAGATTTTTTCAGTTAAGTCCCTGATGTCAAATGGTTGTCTCTCACATCACAAAATGCTAAAACATTATCAGACTAAATTTCCTTTTTTTTTTATTTTAACATTTTACAATATTGTGAATAACAAGAACTGAAAACAGAGCTGGGAAAGAAAATACACTTTTCCATTGTCTAACCTAGCCCGTGCTTGGGAAGCTGAAAGGGGCTGGCAGGGAGAGCAGAGGTAGGGAAAATAGGAGACCAAGTCAGAGAGACTTTAAGGAGAGGCTGACTTCAAGAAAGGCGGGAGGGAATCCGAGGCCTGAATCTGAGGCTGGTGGCTGGAAAGGGCAGAGGGTGTGGATCAGTGAGTCAGGTGAGTGGGGATTGCCCTTTCCATCTACAGCTAGGGCTGTACTAGAGAGTGATGTATGCTCCTCACTGCCTATCTTGTTTGACTGGGGATCTCCACATCTACCAGGCCAGTCCACCATAAGATAGGCCATAGGTGGGACTGGGGAAGCAAGGGAGAGGAGGGAATCACTTTAGCCAAATGCGAGGAAGGTTAGCTTATCCTATTCCCCAGCAGGGTTTGCCTGTCACCTGCTGGCTGGCCCAGATTGACTGCCAAATTTCTGATGTGGCCGGGGGACCCACAAATGTGCAGGGAAGTGATGGAGCTTAGAGCATCTTGACACCTCACATCCAGGCAGGGCTGAGTCTGAATCAACCATTGTGCAGAGCATGAACCTCCCCATCCTCATTTAAATACCATCAAGAAAGTTTTCTATTATTTATTTATTTATTTTGAAAGTTTCAGAACCATCATGACAGGCCCATCAAAGAAGGGAAAGCTTCAAATCCATTTTACATACACCAAAGTCCCCTGGAATCACTAAATCGCTTGAGCATCCCAATTCACCTTAGCTTTATTGGGACAGCATATCTTAAATATCCCTATCAAGGGGTATACTGTGCCTTTTTCCAACAGATAAGAACATTAACGTTTATTGCATCACTTGTCCACAAAGAACATTGCAACGCTTTCCTTCGGTAACCCATTCCCGGCAACAAGAGGCAGTCATGTTTCCAGACTACTATGACAAGAAGAGAAGGTGGCCTCCTCCCCAGAGAGACCTGTTGAATTAATTAGTGGCTCTGGAGATGTGTGGGCTCAATAGACTTGAAAGAGAAAAGGTACAAGGAAGCAGGCATGCCTTCAGTGAGAGAAAAAGCAAGAGAAAGTGAACGATGGTGAAAACCAAACCAGGGCCAAGAGCTGAACAGGTTCTGGCATACAAAGAGATGAATGAGGGGAACTCTTCAGGGTGTTAACGGCCAAAGTGTTTGACTTTAGAAACAGTACCAGTTATTTCTTTCTGGAGCAGTTGTTAACAGCTTCCCCAATAAGACCAGCTGGTTTGAAGAATCATAACACAGTTGTAAAGTTGAGCCAGGAGGATCTGAGGACTTCACAACAGGGAGTAGCTCAGAGCTCTTCCAAACATTTGTTTTCTTGAACCTTTGCCATAGCTTGGGAAACAAGGAAGGAGCAAGAGCAACCCAAGGTGGATGTGGAGGTGCATAGCCTTTGGTGGATCATGATGGAAAAGGATATCAAGTTAGGTGAACTTCCTACATATTTAACCCCTAAAGGGTGAAGAATGCATGCTTGCAAGGAGGGATATTTCTTCTGGTCTTATCTAAATATATCAACACCAGCTGTAGAAAGAGGGAAGTCCACATCAGAGGGAGAAAAATGTTTTAGCTGATGCTTGCTTTTTGAAGCTTGATAACAAGAAGATGAGAATTTAGTTCTAGAGAATCCGAAAGCATTTCTCTGAATATCTACTGGGGCTAGAAGTTTGGCACCACCTGGAGTTTCTGAGAGTTTGGAATCCTTCTGGAGTTTGGGTTTTCCAAAAGCAAGAGACTTGTTCACCTCCATTAGATAGGTCATTAGGATCCATGAAAAGCACAGGGCAGGTGAGGATGGTATGTTATTCTTCTAGTATAAATGTCTTACTAATGTTTTTATTCTGAGGGGCAACCCATTGATTGAAATCAGGTTAGGAGGCAGAGTCCTAAAACGATGCAACTTATTTTTTATCAAACTTTTTATTTTGAATGATTATGGATGTATGTGCAGTTGTAAGAAATTATAGAGAAATCCCATGTACCTTTTAATCAGTTTCCTTCAATGATAACATCTTACAAAATGATAGTACAACACCACAAAGAAGATTTTAGTGCTTGTTATGATTTAGATATGAGGTGTCCCCTAAAAGCTCATGTGCAAGACAATGCAAGAAGATTCAGAAGCAGAATGATTGGGTTATGAGAGAAGTAATCTAATCAGTGGATTAATCCATGGATAGGGATTGACTGGATGGAAACAGTAGACAGTAGAGTGTGGCTGGAGGAGGTGGGTCACTGGGTGTGTGTCTTTGTGGTTTATATTTTGTCCTTGGTGAGCAGAATTCTCTGCTTCCTGCTGCCATGTCCTGAGCTGCTTTTCCCTCCATTCTGCCATGATGTTCTATCTCACCACAGGCCAAAAGCTATGGAGTCGGCTGTCTTTGGATTGAGACCTCTGAAACCATGAGCCAAAATAAACTTTTCCTCCTCTATGTGGTTCTCATCAGGTCTTTTGGTCACAGAGAAGAAAAAGCTGACTAAAACAGCATTGGTACAATTCACAGGTCTTGTTCAGATTCCAGTTTCACTGGTACTGGATTGCATGTATGTATATTTAGTTTTAAACAATTTCCTCACAATTTCTTGAATATCTATCACCTCAGTCAAGAAAAAGACCAGTTTTGTCTCCATGAGGATACTTCAGTTGCCCTTTGATAGCCATATCCTGTATCCTCCTTCCTTCTGCTCCTCTCCTTAAACCCTGGCAACCACCAATCTGTCCTTCATTTCCATAATTTTATCATTTCAAGAATGCTATATAAATAGAATTATACAGCCAGGGATGGTGGTACATGCCTGTAATCCCAGCAATTTGGGAGGCTGAGGCAGGAGGATTGCAAGTTTGAGGCAAGCTTGGACAAATTAGAGATTCTGTCTCAAAATAAAAGATAAAAAGGAATGGGATGTAGCTTAGTGGCAAATAACCCCTGGGTTCAATCCCCAGTACCAATAAATACATAAATAAATAAATAAAATCATGCAGAATATAATCTTTTGGAATTAATTTTTCTACTCTGCAGATTTTCCTTCAGATCCATTTAAGTCATTGTACATATCAATGGTTTCTTATTTTTTATTGCCAAATAGTATTCCATGGTATCACTATACAATAGTTTGTTTAACCATTCAACCTAAAATGATAACCATTTTTAAGAAGGGAAATAAATTGAATTTAAAAATTCAAATGTAGTTTTGAAATTATTTTTATACAAAATTTTAAAAGTTGAATGTGAAAGAAAACTTTACTTTTAAGGTATGTGTGTGTGGCTTGGAGGACATTTCACTAAATCACAGCAATTTCCTGATCACCACCTAAAACTGATATGGAGCATCACATGCAAAAGGAGCACTTGTCTTTGTGCCAAATGAGAATTGTGTAGTGTTCACACAAACATTTCAAATTAATATTTCTTTTCTTTCCTAATCTTATATAAATAGTCTTGATTTTAGAGGAAGAGGCAAAACAAAAGGCAAGCATACCACCATCAAATAAACCCAGAAATGAATGAGGGCTTCCCCTCGTGTTTCTTCAAGGTTTTCATCTTGAATTTGCAAAGCTGCACAGCTCCAAGTCTTCAGAAAAGAGTTCAACTGAATATTTGAATTTATAGGTAATTTCTTTTTTTTTTTTTTAATATTTTTCTTAGTTGTAGATGGACACAATGTCTTTATTTTATTGCTTTGTATGTGGTGCTGAGGATCGAACCCAGGGCCTCACGCATGCGAGGCAAGCGCTCTGCCACTGAGCTATAATCCCAGCCTCGGTAATTTCTTTTTTAAAAAATATTTTTTATTTATACATGGACACAATGTGTTTATTTTGTTAACTTATTTTTATGTGGTGCTGAGGATTGAATCCAGTGCCTCACATATGCGAGGCAAGCGCTCTGCCACTGAGCCACAACCTCAGCCCCTATAGGTAATTTCTTAATCTGCACAGAATTTCAATTTGTCTATGTCACATGAACCATAATCCTGCTATTTGTGGAAATTGCCTCTGAACTTCACTATACCACACCTCTGTGGGGTTGTGAGTAATCACACAACCCTGCTGTTATATTCTTTGTTTCAAAAGAGCATAAACTTGTTAAAAACTTTGAATTCTTAAGACAACCTTAAACTCAGCATTAAAGCCAAATGTTTCCAGGTGTCTTTCTCTTCTGGATAAAATCAGTTTGTCTCTTTTTAAATATAAAAGGATACATTCTGAACTGGATTATGGCTGGGAACAGGATTGGGTGGAGAACCCCTTTGATTTTCTCATTTTGGAATCCTTCAGATTGTTTGCATCTTAAAGGAAAACAGTTACCATGTTCTGTTTTTATAACAAAAATCCTGTTCTTCATTTGTTTATTTTCAATTTCTGTACCTACCTACTTCTGAGAGAACTTCAAGATAAAACATCAAAGCATTCAAACCACAGGACACAGACAACCTGAAGGAAACAAAAGGCAGAGATGTGTGGTGGTGATCACCCTCAAGTAAGCAATGTCTGGCTCCAATTCCTTGGCAACTTTAGGATAACAGAAAAAAGAGTAACAAAGCTACAGAGCATTTCATGTTGTTTTTAAAGATGAGAGTTTATAAATTCATCCACTCCTGTAAAAAAAACTTTTTCCTAGAACTAAAACTCAAGCAGAAATTTATAACATAGGTTGTTGTTGAAAGGAGGAGTGACCCAGAGAACAACATTTTGAAACAACATTTAATAAGAGAAAAATTCTGTCCCCACAGATGTTTCTCAGAATCATCCTCAATAGAAATCCTTAACTGGTAATTGAGTAAAGGCGTCTCTGAGATTCTGTAGTTCTGATGATAAAAACACATACAAAAAGATATCATTCCATATAAAATCATTCTTAGTTCCTATTGTTTTATAGGGTGGCATTTGTTCATTCTTAAACTTAGAGGGAGACTCTGGTCTGCTTTCCGTTATATTTCGGTGTAGCAGATCCACATTGTTTTCCAGGTATGGATGGGTCAAGGCTATATTTATTTATTTATTTATTTCATAAAAGCATGGAGAAGAGAAAGAGAAATAATAAAAAGTACCAGTGTACATTTTACAAGGAGTCTTTTCCCATATCGCTGAACAGTCCTTTGTCTTCTTGCATTTTTCCATATATATAATTACTATCTTAAAACTATGGAATTACTGGACATTTTGATGTCTCTGAATACATATTTGAGAAATACTGACAGACTTATTTTTGAAAAAGATGATTTTTAAAAATTAAGTATTGATTTCACATTTTAAATACTTATTTTAGTACACGCCACCTCCCTGTTTGATTGAAATTTAACTTCTTTGGTCATTAAAGTATTGAGTGAAAGCACAGTGTTTGAGCAAAACTTTCTATATTTTCAACTAGAAATATTTATTTTCTCAGTCATAGAAAATGTTAGA
>CM053401.1:119227474-119274668 GCA_028644305.1 Xerus rutilus | reverse complement strand
CCCCTGAAATGTCCCTTCCATAAATTAAGATATTTCAGAGCATAATCACAGTTTTAAAGTTAAAGCTTATAAATCATTTAGCTTAATATGTTCAGTTCCTCTCCTTCTTTTAATTAAAATAAAATTCATCATCTAAAAGTGTACAATTCAGTGGCATTTACTACATTCACAATGTCGAGCAACCATCCACTCTATTTCTAAAACATTTTCATCACCTCAAAAGGAAATCTTGTACCTACCAGTAGTCATTCCCTATTCCCAGCACCAGCCTCTAGCAGTCACTAGTCTATTTTTTGTCTCTATAGATTTATCTGTTCTGGATATTTCATATAAATGGAATCATACAGTACGTGATTTTTTTTTCTGGATTCTTTCACTTAGCACGTCTTCAAGGTTGATCCACGCTGCCACATGTATCAGTACTTCATTCCTTTTATGGTTGATGAATATTCCATTGTCTAGCTAGCCAACATTTTGCTTATCTATTCTTCCACTGATGGACATTGGGTTATTTATACCTCTGGCTACTGTGAATAGTGCTGCTATGAACACTCCTATACAAGTATTTGTAAACTCTCTTTCAATTTTGGGGACTACCTAAAAGTGGAAATGCTGAGTCATAAGAAAATGCTATGATTAACTTTTTTTTTTTAAAAAAAATATTGTTTTGGTTGTCAATGGACAACTTTATTTATTTATATGTGGTGCTGAGAATCGAACCCAGTGCCTCACACATGCTAGACAAGCACGCTACCACTGAGCCACAAGCCCAGCCCCCTATGATTAACTTTTGAGGGAACTGCTGACTATTTTTGACAGCAACGACACCATTTTCTATTCCCACCAGCAATGTATGAGGATTCCAATTTCTGCACATCCTTACCAACACTTGTTCCTTTCCATTTAGTTCATTTTTATTATTTTGTTGGTGTTGTTGTTGTTATTATTATTACCATCCAAGTGGATGCGAAATGGTATTTCATTGGTCCTCCCTTGTTTTAGTGAAGAAAAATTAATATCTTCTGCTTCAAATTTCATTTTTCATGATTACAATTTACTATAAAACTTTGAAAGATGCTTTTTTTTTTACTTTTTTCCTTGAATATTTAAATATTTTCAACTGATTCATTTAAATAATTTCTTTGGAACAAATGTAGCCAAAATGTATCTAACATTTAGATGACCAATTTTCTGGTTCCATTACAGGACACTTTTTGTTAATCTGTGAAATATTTCTTTAAAGGCTCTGTATCTCTAAAATTTTATCTGTGACTAACTGCAAAACAAAAAAAGAAAAAGAAAAGAAAGTATGCTAAGCACATACACAAACTGCCACACTGAAGTATATTTTTGTACTCATTATTATCACAGTTATAAAAACTGTGTAGTTCAATAACTAATTGCTAGGTAGAAAGGCAATAAATAGATAACCAATGTAATATTTTGGAAATAAAATGTTTCAGATGTAATTATAAATCATCTGTGCACCATAAATAATTCTAAATAACTTCCTGCTCATAAGATTATTAATTTAAGCATAACAATGTTTTGAATATGATACTATGTTCCACTAAAATTTGTTAATTCTGTTATCACTATAAAATCAACTTTGTCCTCAACATTGAACTTGCTTGGATTTACAAAGTTGACAAATAATATCAGATGTTTCAGTGTTGACAGAGTGAACAGCTCAAAACTTGGCTTTGAATCCATAAATTGAATGAACATTATTGAGAATTAACTGATTTTCTGCTTGAGGCATCTGATATCACTGATATAAATCAGGCTTCACTTGATAATTTGCAAAATTCTTCTGCTACGAGTGGAGCAACACATTAACGGCTATGGTTCCCTTTTCTATGTGCACAAGAAGATGTTCAATGGGAGAATGAGCAAAATTAATTTAGAAGATATTTGATCTAGATGAAAAGTCATGCATCACAGTGATAAATAAAACTCCATTTGCAGCTGCATATATTAAACATAATCGATGTTAGTGTATTTTCAGTAGATTTGTGTTTTGGTTTTTACACGTTCAGTAAAATTGCTGCAGTTCCCATGATAAGATAGACATCTTGTGCAAGTTACATATTCTTTACTGAATATCATAAAGAATGAAAATGCAGTATTGAATATTTCATTAAGCATGTGCTTACACTGTTTTGGATTCACTAATGTTGATAAAGTTCATTATAAAATAAAAATCACTTGCCAATTTAATGACAGTTGTGGATGTATACCATATAATAAGTAACAAAATGACCAGAGGGAAACTTTCAGACTACTTTCTAAATGCTCTCTTGCAGGATCGCAGCTTCTATTTTCTGCACATATTTTGCTCTCACCTAACCTATGATTTCCCACATTATGAGAACTCTGCTCAGTGAAGCCTGGCAGCTTTGTGACTCAGCACAGACCATGGTATGGCTGGCTGGTACACCAAGCTGCCAGTCAGCCCAGCAACATTTAGTATTCTCCCACCACTGTCTGAGACTGGAAGGAGCCAGCTGTCCCCAAATGCTTGTGAGTGAGCACACTGTTCTTTTAGCCACCACCCTGCCTGCCGTCCCCAAAAGGGAGGTGTGAGTTACGTTGAGTCTGGAAAATGTTGGGAAAAAAGAGTTTCATTCATCTTTCAGTTTTCCCATTGAGTTAAAGTGAGAACTCTATAAGTTGAGTATGAGTCTTCCATGCTCCTAGTGGAGACCTGGGAAGAGGTGAAAGTACCGAGCTGAGATCTACTAAGCTCCGATCAGCTTATTTCAATGCAACTATAGCTAATGATATTTCCTTAAAAGTGAGAAATCCAGGACAGATGCCAACAAAGACAGGATGCCAGGACAATAGCATTATTGGAACTGTTCTATGCAAACTGATGCGTGGTCACCCTGTCCTTAGCAGCCTGATGGGGAAAAGTCTGAATTTTGAATGACTATTAAAATCTAGACAAATATCTTGGCTTGGATGTTTTTAAGCTATGACTTACAGTGACCAAAGGTTGTCTATTGCTTAAGAATATGGGTCTAGGGGATGGGGTTGTGGATCAGTGGCAGAGCACTTGCTTCGCACATGTGAGGCACTGGGTTTGATCCTCAGCACCACATAAAAAAATAAATAAACAAAACAAAGATTTTTTTTAAAAAAAGAGTATGGGTCCAGCCTCCAGAATGCAAAGGCTTCTGGAAAGAAACCAAGCAGGGCTCCAACACTAGTGATAGAATTCCAGTGATGGAATTCTACCAGCGATAGAATTCCAATTAGCAACAAAGGAACTCAAAAAAAATCAAAACCCTTCAGGAGGAATATCTGAAATTAGCCATCACCTATATGACACAGGGTAGAGTGTGGGATCAGAGGATTGTTTTAAACAGAACCTCTTACGCATATGCCTCTTCCCTTACTTTTCCATGTTGCTGAGGAGCATTGAGCTTCTATTTTATCTCTACTTATTTTAATTGCTTTGCTCCCATTGTGTTCAAATGTAAAGAAAGTGTCATGTTCTAAAATTGATGTGGGATTGTAGTGACACAGTAGTTATTTTTTAATGAGGTTTTTTTTTTTTTTTTAATCATAAAGGACTGTTACTCTTCAAAGTAGGACTTTTAAAGCCTTGGAAGGCTACACATTTACTCCAGTCATTATAATGAAAATGTAAATAATAATAGATAATAAATACAGTTATCTGCTCTTATCTGCAATTTTGCTTTCCACAGTTACTCATGGTCCGCTGCGGTCTAAAAATATTGAATGGAAAATTCTAGACATTAACAATTCATAAGTTTAAAATTGCTTGCCATTCTGGGTACCATGATGAAATCTTGGCTGTCTCCCTCCCTCTTGCCCAGGTATGTATAATCCCTTGCCCAGTGTACTTACACTGTATATACTACCTGCCCGTTGATCAACTTAGTAGCCATTTGGGCTATCAGATCAACTTACAGTATTGCAGTGCTTGAGCTCAAGTAATTTGTATTCAATAATAACCTCAAAGCATAAAAGTAGTAAGGACAGTAATTTGGATATGCCAAAGAAAAGCCATAAAGGGCTTCTTTTAGGTGAAAAGGTGAAAGTTCTTGAATTAATAAGGAAAATGAAATTATATGCTGACATTGCTAAGATCTATAGTAAGAATGAAACTTTAATCTGTGAAACTGTGAAGAAGGAAAAAGAAATTCATGCAAGTTTTGCTGTCACACCTCAAACTGAAAAAGTTTCAGCCATAGTGTGTGATAAATGCCTAGTTGAGACAGAAAAAAAAAAAAACCACATTAAATTATAGAGTTCAGCACTTTCTACAGTTTCAGGCATCCACTGGGGGTCTTGGAACATATCCCTAGTGGAGAAGTGGGGGCCAGTATTAAGAACTTACTATATACCAATCTCTGGGCAAGGTCCTCTTCTGAGATATCTTATTTAATCTTCGCAACAAAACCATAAGGTCAATACTATTAGTATTTTATAGATGAGGAAACTGAGACCCAGAAGGGATGTTAAATTTAAAACTTTCAAATGCATAGATAGTACACATGTGCCAAATTCTTTTTTGCCTTTAAGGCACTTTGCCTTTAAGGTACCTAGTGTGTTTGGTTCTAAAACTTGGGCTGATTGTATTGTCCGTATTGTCCATCCCATCTCCTAGCCAGGCTGGGAAGGGAAAATACAGAAGCAGGAAACAGAGGCAAACACAAGGAAGAAAGGATAAAATGTCATGCTGAACACTAATGGGCCAAAATATTGGCATAGATAAGGAAATATTAGAATCTGGCTCATGGCTGCTTGGATATGTGTGTGGTGAATGCCCATCTCCTTGGTGGAATATTCTGGCAAGAACCTGGGTTTGTGTTTCGTCTCAGAGGTGGCTGCCTGTCTGCGGTTACACCACGGCTCATTGACCTGGGCGCTGAGCGGTCCTTGATTCTGGGATGAAAAGAGCCATATGAATGGAACTTTCATGCATTCCTGGGTGCGCCTGCCTGTCAAGTTTGAGGGCAGATCCGCAAATGGTTCCTGTGTTCCCCGGAGAGCCAGAGTAGCAACACCGTCCAGCCAGCGAAATGCCTGCTTCTGCATTTGGGGTCAGTCCTCATCCTTTCGCAGGGCCATGCTCAGACTGTGATTTCCCATCCTCTCAACTAACACGGCTCAGAAATACCCTTGCTTCTCCTAGTTTTTCGTTCTTTTCATCCTTAGGGGGAAAAAAGGCATGTTTAAAGATGTCAGTATTTATAGTTTTCAACTTAACACTGCCAAAAAGCCTATTGGTTTTCTTAAAAAAATTTAATTTAACAATCTTTTGTTCCCATATGATTAGCATTTCTCACACAGAAAGAATATATTATGGCAACAGCTGAGTGTGGAGCTCAGTGGGTAGAGCACCTGCCTAGCATGTGCTAGGGCCTGAGTCTGATCCTCAACAATGCGAGATAAATAAAGAAAGAAAGAAATAAAGAAATAAATATCAGATTATATTATATTATGCCAAATCATCTTAGCATTTTAGCATCATGTTAGTATATTTAAGCCTATGCAAAGCCTAAATCATCAAGTAAGTATTGGATTAAAACTGCAGTTGATTGAAGGTAAAATTTGATGACTTTGAAGTCAGATACATCAAAATACTGCTGATTGGGGCTGGGATTGTAGCTCAGCAGTAGAGCGCTTGCTTCGCATGCGTGAGGCCCTGGGTTCGATCCTCAGCACCACATACAAAGCAATAAAATAAAGACATTGTGTCCATCAATAACTAAAAAAATTAAAAAAAAAATACTGCTGATTTATTTCTCTATAATAAGATAATTGAACTCTTCAAAATAGACACCTCTTTAAGGACCAGTAAAGTATTAAGGAAATGCATTTCCTGACCTGGAAAAGTAAGGAGGAAGGTGTTTTGTGACACAGCACAAGGAAACACTCTTCAAGGAAGGCATCAGGATATTCCACCTAAATTACAATAGATAAATAGCAAATAGAAAATATCAGAAGCAGTTGTCACAGCAATTGCCTCTTACCATGAAAAACCAGAGGCCCCTGGCAAAAGGTGTCCTCACACACGTGTGCACGTGTGCACATGTGTTTGAAAGAGTAAGGGTTGGAGAATGCTCCAGAAGCAGAATCTTTGATACTGCGTCAGGCTGAGTTCCTCTTGCCACACCTCACACTAGGCAGAGGCTTACTGCTTTCAAGGACAGATGGGGTGGGTCCCTACTTGTTTCTTGGGAAAGAACTATTTTGATCATCACCTTGATCACGTGTATGTCCTGAGTACTTGCCATGGACCAAGGACTTCACAAGCACTGTTTAATCTAGTCCTCATATAGTCCTGTAAGGAATGTGCTGTTATTGGCCTCTTTTCTCAGGTAGGAAAATAGGGCTTAGAGACATTAAATGATTTGCTAAAGTTACACAGCTAGGAATGAAGTGCAGGAGGGTTTCATGAAAGATTGTGTGAGAGTCTGAGCCTAAGTAGTCTATTTCTGGGCTCGGGGGTCCAATTAGTTACAATAATAACTCATTGAATGTTCATCTCAGCCCTATGGATTAGATATCATTATTGGCTCCATTGAACAGATAAGGTTGGTGAGACACAGGAAGCTTAGGGAACAGCTTCAACATTACACTAGCTGGAAAATGGTACCTTTGGAATGGGACCTTTATTCTGGCTCCTGAAACCATCCCCTGCACCAATAGACTACACTACCTCCCAGTGACTAACTCCCTTCCTTTGCACCATTCTGGGGACACCGTGAGAGCATTAGGGTACAAAATACATGGTTCAGACTTCCATTCTTGTGTTGGACATATCACAATCAACAACAGGGTGGTGCCTTCAAGCTGTTCCCCGGCTGCATGTGCTGCACCTCAGAGCTGGGGCAAGGAACGGCTGATGAGGTGGGGACAAGAACAGACAGCCTGGTCTCTCAATGTTGCAGGACAGATGAAGATGTACAGACGAGTCAGGTACAAACACAGCACATGAAGGATTGAGCCATTATGAGTAATGGAGAGAAACTTGGAAAACAGTGCTTTAAATGCTCATTTGGAAATACAAAATGTCTTTCTATTAAAAAAAATGTATTTGCCAAATGTATTTGTTAGGACTCTGGATTGTAAGTGACAGAAATCCAATTCAAAAGAACATAAATATGAAAAGGGAAGTTCTCAGCTCACCCAACTAAAAAACCCAATAGTGTTAGTGACTCTACATTCAGCTCAATCTCAGGGCACAAATAACTTTGGTTTCCTCCACCTTCCCTGTGCCAATGTGGCTTTCCTCATGTCATGGCCCTGTCCCTCCTGCTCTAGACAAGGCCAGGTAAGACAGCCCAGTCAGGGTATCTGTTCCCCAAAGGAACTCTCTGCCCTTGAATGTGCCATACGCTTATCCTGGACTAATCACTGTGTCCAGAAGAAGTGGTCCTATTTCTGGTGAAGCCTGGGGTCATATGTCTATCCCTGACCAATCACTGACTACCCTGGGTTATGTGCCAATCTTTTTGGAGGGAAATGAGAGGCCCATAACTGACAGACCAGTAAGACCACATGGATAGAAACAATGTATGCTGGGCAGATCCAGATGGCATGACCATAACAAACACCTGGGACTTCCAATTTCAGGAATTTATTAGGACACTTATTTTGGATGCACCTACTGCTGCGTGAGCAAAGTCAATGCAGAAGAATAACAAACATTTCAGGAAGAGTTCGCAAATACTTTCAAGTAGCACATGTGGAAATTGTATCTGTTTCAATCTTAGATTCTAAAGTAAGAATGTTGGAAATTTTAAAAATGAATTCTAAAAGGCAAAGAGTAAAAGCTTATCTTGCTGGTCTTTGCAAGTAAAATGAAATAGAGACAAGATGGAAAACCCACAAGCCTCTCACTAGCTCTGGGGTGATGTGATTTGCCTGGCTAAGTCTCTAAGGCCCAGAGTATGTCCCCTGTTCTGGCTTCTCCTGTAGGCTTCAGCTCTACAGAAGGCCTCAGGGTCGTGGCCAGGGCCCACCCATGCCTCTGGAGCTGAGCTAAGGACTTTTGTTCCAGGGCTTTCCTCTGCCTCACATAAGCACTAAACACATCTTTTTATCCCCATTTTCCAAAAACGGCAGTAAACTTTCCTCCCCCACAAAGCAAATAGAAAACAGCACATTCTAGGAAGGCCCTCCCTGACCAATGTTTGTGCCCATGTCATTACTAAATATTCCCGCTTCCAACGGCTGCCCACGTCTCCCTTAATAACTGCTCTATTTCAGCAGCCGGCTCTCTATAAATCCTCCTGGGCCCTCCACCCTAAACAGGCCTCTTCTCACGCCGAGGCAGCCTCCTTGCCAGAGGTGTAAACACTCGCCAGCTCTTGGGGATGCTCTGGTGTGCCCAGCTTGGCCTGGGCATTTACCACATTATAGCCAACGGACAGTGGGGCTTCCTCCTGCCCAAGGCTCAGATAGGATCAAGTCCCTGTGACCTACATGGGAAGCATTCGGCAGGCAGGGTTGTAAGGAGGCATTTACCAAGCTGAGACAGCCCTCAGGCAAAGCTAAGCAAAAGGTGTGGTCTGAGACATTTCTGAGGTATTAATGTATGTTTCCTTCTCTGTGTTTTCCCCTCCTACACCCTATTTGCAAGCAAGTAGTCGGGCCTTTTGCAATCCTTTACCTCAGGGATTTTTGGCTCCATTAAAAGCTCAAAGTGTGTGTGTGTGTGTGTGTGTGTGTGTGTGTGTGTGTGTGTTTAGGAATAGGATCCTATTCTAAAAACCCTCCAGCAACCTGGACAGGTTTTGCTGGAGGTCCCCAAACAGAACTGTTCTGAAAGGGAAGTCCTCCAGACAACTGGATGCCCATCGCAGAGATTTCCAGACTGGACAATGCTACCGGGATCTGTAGAACCCCTCAGCTTGATGGATGCCACCATCATTTCATCATGATGGATAGGAATATAGTGGCTCCATCACACCTCTGGGTCCTCTCTGACTTTTGCAAAATAGCAAGAGGGATCTCTGATTCTGAGTCAGCAGAAATGACCCCCAACTCCACCTGCTGGAGATTCAGAGTCATCTCTAAGTTTATTTGAAGATGTGGCAGGCTGATCAAGATGTCCCTGTCCTAACCTTTAGAACCTACCTGACAATAGGAAATTATAAGGTAGCAGATGGAATCAAGGTTACCAATCAACTGAGCTTGACATAGGGAGACTCCAGGATGATGCCTGGTGGGCTCAATGTAAACACAGGGGTCCTCAAAAGTGGAAAAGGAGGTAGGAAGAAAGGAATCATAGAGATTAGAAGATGCACTGTTGACAGCTCAGAAGATGAAGGAAGGCAGGTGACCTGTAGAAAGCAAAGACAGGGATCCTTTCCTAGAGCCTCTGGAAGTAATGCAGCTCTGTCATGTTGGACTTATAACTCATAGTACTATAAGATGATAAATCTGTGATTTAAGTCACCAAGTTTGTGGGAACTTGTTATAGCAGCTATGGAATGTGAATACAAATGACAGTAAATGATATTTCTTATATACTTGGCTCCCTGCTTTTTCATAGCTTCTGCCTTCCCTGTGTTTTCTCAGGACTTTCCATTTGCTCTTGTCTTAGGGGCTCCACTAACATTCGGTTCCGCATAGTTCAGTTCCATAAGCAATCTGTGTGTCGCCTATGTCTAGAATGCTGTGGGGTGCAGTAGGGTTGAAAACAAGAAGATGGCCTGGCCCCTGTCCTCAGGAGCAGTGAGCTAGGGAGACAGACAGACACACGTGACTAATGTGGGCATGAGGCAGGCCATAGCAAGTGTGGTTCCAGAAGTCTAAACAAGTGTTATGAGTGTAGTGGGAAGAATGAGAGACAAATCAGCTGGGAGAATCTCAATTACTCATCCCCGTTGAGGACAAAACCAAAGGCAGGACTGTACTCAAGCAAGGATAAGAACTGCCAGGCATACATACTTATCTATACCTTGCCCATGGCAGACATCACTAATCAATTACTAATTCCATTTTTTCCTGCAGAGCTCAGATTTTGCCTTAGAAATTTTCTCAATTTTGTGCTATTTGGCACTTGTGGAAACAACCTATTTGCCACATCTGTGGTTATTTGTCACACTGAAGTGGTGTCAAATGAATAATGTAGAAAAGAAATATTTGAAAATTGATTGCTCCTTTTTTCTTTATTATTGCCTGGAGGTGCCCCACTTGGGTTAACTGTACTCTCTAGTCATCCTAATATACCCCAGAAACTAGAGTTTCCATCCCTTAAAACATCTCTGGCCTGTATCACCATCTCTCAAGGTGAAACAATAGAGAATGTTCCACCCAGGACAAGCATGTAGAATTTGACAACCTCTCCAAGATGGAGGCAGTAGATATTAGTGTCAGGTGTAAGCAAGAAGACTCAGGAACTTGCAAAAGACAAGCTTCCAGAAGTGACCCAGGAACACTCTGGAGCAATAGCAAAGTAGCCCTGGGAAAGTGGCCCAGCATCCTAAAAATTCCATGGTGAAATGGGTCATCAGTGAGGTTGTTCAAGAATCTTGGACTCTCTCTCTTTAATATTTTAATTGTAAATTTATACATCCTTATGTTTTAAAAAATCCAAGCAGAAAAATGTAACATTAAAAGTTTCCTTTAGGGCTGGGGCTGTAGCTCAATGGAAGAGCGCTTGCCTCGCGTGCGTGAGTCACTGAGTTTGATCCTCAGCACCACATAAAAATAAATAAATAAAATAAAGATATTGCATCCATCTACAACTAAAAAAAATTTTTTTAAAAAGTTTCTTTTAGCCTCATTCCAACTTCTCAAAGGAAATCTTTAAGGCTTTAGAAAAATCCTTGTAGAAAAATGCTATGCACAGAATATATGTGTGAATATATGACTGTGGTTAGGGGCCCTCCTCCTCCACCAGAAACATAAATGGGATCATGATCATGCTGAACACATGGCTCTGTAATGCCCTCATTGTCACTACTTAATCTTCCCATGATGGCGCCTATGGTGCAAGGTAAGTCAGGGTTTCAACACCAGACCTTGCAGGATGAAATCCTGGCTAGGTACAGTTGAGAACTTCAACAAGTTCCTGAACTTCTCTATGCTTCCTTACATATGGAGGCTGTCTCCAAAATTACTATGGAAAATGTCTTTCTTTGCAGAATTTTTATTCATGGTCAACATAGTGGGGTATATTTTTCATACAGTGATTTGTATCTTTACAAATCGTTGATATATAGTATGTGTTATTACTTCAATTTGGTATAGGTTCAAAAAAGATACCAAGGTATTATACCTTGATGGCTCCTCTTTGGGGTCATTCACTTCCCTAGTCCTCTCTTCCTGAACTGGATTACTGACACTGGCCACCCTTGCTAGTTCCCTGCAAAAGTCTCCCTTATATAGAAAATTAGCTGCTACTGTCATCCTCCAAGACCCAGTTCAAACCACTCCTGTCTTCTATGCATCACTAACGTCCCTTCAGTTGGGCATGGCTTGTCCATCTACATCATCAAGGCTGTTGTCACTGATCACCCCGTATCATAACCATTTTCCTATGTGTCTGCATCCTCTACTAGATTTGGAATTTCAGAAAACAGGAACTCTGACTTGTTTATCTCTATGATCTTAGCAGAAGTGCCTGATGTCTGAAACAGAATGCACATTCTAAGAGAGTTGAGTGAATGAATGACAGATGGATAGATGAATGAGTGGATAGACATCTCAGACCCAACATGTTCAAAACATGAACTGTGACTCCTCACACTCTCCTTCCCTCAACCCAGTAAACAGCTGCTGCCACCATCCATGGGTCTAAGCCAAAAACCTTGGTGCCATGTTTGATTCTTCTCTTTCCTCACAACCCCCATCCCAACAATCATTGCAAGTCCAAAATATACCTGCGGTCCCACCTCGTCCATCCACCAGCCTCAACACCAACCAATTCAGGGTCATGTCATCTCTCGCCTCCATTATGCAATAGCTTCCCATCCTGTCTCCCTGCCTCTACCCTTGCCCCACTCCTAGTCCAGCCTCCACTCAGAGCCAGAGTGATCTTCCTGCAGAGCCAGGTGTTGTGCTTGGCACTTGCTGAGAGCATTCCCTCCAGACACTTTCCATAGCTCTTGCCACAGAATCCAAATATCTTGTTGCAGACTAAGACAAGCCAATCTGGCCCCTGCCAGTAGTCCAGTCCCCCCATTACACACTGGTCTCCTCTCAGATCACTTTTCTGCAGTATCCCAGTCTCCTGGAGGTGCCTTCAGCATGCCAAACTGTCTCTCCTATCTTGGGCCCTGTCTCAGAAATGGTCTTCCTCCTACCCTCACCTATTCCCTTCTCATTATTTGGGGTTCAAAGTAAATTCCACTCTTCAATGGCCTCTCTGAGGACCCTCTCCAAATCACTACTAAATAGCACCCTGTCTTATGTACTTAAGACTTCAAAATATTTATCGTCCACTTCATGCCTTGCCAGAATGTTGGCTCCAGAAAGCAGAGCCCTTTCTTGCCTTGTTCTTTGCTATATCCCTTGTGTCCAGCGTCAGACCTGGCACATATTAGGTGCTCAACAAATATTTATGGAATGAAAGAATGCCTGGTAACCTCTTTTACCACTTTTTCCAGAGAAGTCATGCATTGATTTCAATAAGCTGCAATTCCAGTGCTGCCGGCTACAAGGAAAGTTGAATTCAAAGATTATTTGCTATGATGATTTCTAAAACTTTTGGTTTCTACGGTGCTTAACATCACTTCTGCTATCTATGCAAGTAACAGACTGAGGGAGGTTAAAGCAGTGGAGAAGCCCCTGTGAGGAATGGAAAGGTGATAGAGTCACAGTCCCCACCCTAAATCATTTTAAGTCCTTAATGCTTTGAGACAATTAAGAGAGCAGAGGAAAAGGTGCCTACATAATTTTCATTTCTTAGGCTACACAGTCTTAGGCTTCATAGTATTGATAGTGTTAGCAACTAATTAAGAAATCTTGACATTACTCGAGATAGATATAATTGAAATGGAATTTGAGAGAGACTTTAGATGTCTGTAATAAGCTTAAAGTCAAGTACTAAGAAAAGGGGACCCTGATCAAACAGTCTTCCTGAAGCAACCAGGGACATTCAAACAGATTTATCCTCAAATCACTCAAGAATTGTGCTGCTGCTAAAAACAAATGGTCCATTTGTGTTACCTGGGGTGGGAGCGGGGGGCTTTGGTTTTGCAAATTGAAAAACCTGGCGGAAGAAACAGCATTGGGGTCAGACCCTTGGTAATACTAAGACGCTCATTATAGGAAAACTAGGGGATGTTCTCCAAAATGCAGGTGTAGACATATAGACAGTATGCTTTCAGGCATGATCTCATCTGGTATTTGTGACATGAATAAAATCTGAGCTCTAGCTAGATAATCATCAACATCTGGTTGAAAACAATAAAATGTCCACCAAACTAATTATTAAAAATCAGCAGGCTCAGGATTCCCTACCATTTTCTGCCCTAAAACACTTGAAGGTTATCCTGTTGCTTGACTTACCAGTGGCTTCCTGGGGGAACAGGATAGGAGGGGAACTCAACCCTTGGGTGAGGATGGGACAGATGCCATCTGAAAAAGCCTCCTGGGTGATTCTTGTACCCTCTGCTATAGGTCATGATTCCCCCCCATTCCCCACCAGAAAAATCACTGTCCACATCATTTTATTTAATTTACATTTTAAAAATATATATATTTTTAGTTGTAGATGGACACAATATCTTTATTTTATTTATATATTTATTTATATATTTTTATGTGGTGCTGAAGATGAAACCCAGTGCCTCATGCATTCAAAGCCAGTGCTCTACCACTGAGCTACAATCCCAGCCCCTTCAATTTACATTTTAAAAAGATCTGAGGAAAGCAAATCAGTGATTCCCTGGAGCTAAGGGTGGGAGGGACTTGTAAATGGGCACAGAGGCAACTTTCTGGGACAGTGGAAGTCTTCCAAAACTGGTTTGTAGTGACAGTTACACAACCATGTTATGAAGACTCACCCAACTCTACACAGAACATGGGTGAATTTTATGGTCTGCAAATCACACCTCACCAAAGCTACTAAAAAGTGGATCAACCCAGTTTGTATGTGTAGATAGAACATCCAAACCAGCTCATGTTCTCCACCCACCTTCTCCCACATTCCCACATTCCCTGTTATCTTGATGAATGGTGTCATACCCACCCTGAGTGTCCCCCACCTTTTATCTTCCCCACCTACATCTGACTAGTTCTACCTCTTGAATATCTCAGGAATCTGTTCACTTCTCTCCAGCCCTCATGCCACTACCTGCTTGTTCAGACCATCAGTTTCTCCTGAAAGGTCAGCCTCCTGATGATGGCCCTGCCCTCTCCCAGTGCACTTTCTCCTCCAGGAAACTCCTTCACCTGTTCCCCACCATCCTGGGATAAAACTCCTATACCTCCGCAGCAGGGTACAGTCTACAAGACCGCCCATGACCCAGCATCTGTTTATTTGCCCAGTCTTATCTCTTGGCAAACCAAACATAAAGCCATTTGACCTACTTAGCTGTATCTATTCCCTGAAACAAGATAAGCTTTTCTTCCCGCCATTGCTCACAGAGCATCCTCTCTACCCACCGATCACCACTCTGACAGAGACAGGTGGTTGATTCTCAGTAGTTTCTCTTATTCTTTGGTAACCACACTGGCTGTTACCTGGCATACTGCCATGTGAAGACCTCTTTCCCTAGCTTTGCAGCTATGTGGAACAACATAAGTTTTGTTGATGAGAAAAAGTATGACACATCAGAAGTTCTTCTTAAAAGGCAAAAGGCTTCTTTCCTTCCCTTTATGCTGTTTGGAGTGAGGATGTCAGGGCTGGAGTACTTGCAGCCATTGTGGATCAAAATGTAATCTGGGAGGATGGAAGCTATGCACCACAGTGCAACAAGATAGTGGGTCTTGGGTTGCTGACACTATAAAGCCTCTCTATCATCTCTGTACTTTGATTATGTGAGGAAAATTAGCTTCCACGCTATTTGAATCATTATATTTTAGGTCTTTATTATTTGTAATAATAAACAAGATCTTGTAGACAAACAAGATCTTAACTTCAATAAAAAAGAGTGCTTTCATGTATTATTTTAATGGTTGATTTCCTCTTCTATTCATGTAACCCTTGCATTTCCTATAGCATTCAGTTGAGGTGTCACCAACTCTGAGAAGCCATTCTGGCCTTCCAAAGACAGGTCCGACACCCTCCTTTAACTTCCAGAGCACCCCAACCCCAGCACTTCTTCCCATGGTGCACTGTTATGAATCAAATCTGACCACATTTTGCCCATATCACCACATTCCCTACAGACAAAGAAGGTTCCCTTCTTTCCCTTTGTATGCCTTACACCAGGCATTGTGCCTGGCACAAGAGGTTCTCAGTGCATTTGTTGGATAAGAAACTGTGTTTAACACCCAAGTGATTAGCCCAAGTGGAACAATCATGCTGCAACTTTGAAAGGGAGCCAAGTGAGCAATCATAGCATTTCAGTTTTATGCCAACTCCACCCCTCAATGTGTCTGTAAAAGACAGATTTGCATCTATTACATACGTCAATAATTGTCACAGAAACAATAAAAATTTCACATGCAATATCAAGAAACACAAATTGGTAGAAGGTTAGTAACTCAAAATCTTTCGCTCAGAGTACCTAAGGACATACTCAAAAGTTACTGATCCAAGAAGGAAAATACCAAGAATACAAAAAGAGTAAATGACTTCTCTGTGATGACTTAGGGAAAAAAATAGAATAAATGTTCAGACTAGTAAGTGTGTTGATTTGAAATAGATTCCTGTCTAGTGACAGATGCCACCTACCTGAAGGTACATTATGTGCACAAATCTCGGTATGCTAGGTTGGATATTTAAACCATGATTTTTGATTTCATGATCCAACAAGCCATGGGAACCAAAGTGGAAATTCAAGATTTTAAAGCTCAAATGAATCTCAGAGCCGGGGAAGGGGTGACAAATAGGATCCATTGTGAAATAAAACTGAAAGCTGAATCAGAGTCGCGTTGAAGTGGAGGGTGGGCAACACCCCAGAGGAATGTGGAAAAGACACCACTTCTGAGAATGAAAAGCAACAGCTCTGAACTTGTTCTGAGCATCACCACAACCGATTTCAAAGGCACAGACGTCACAGCGGTGTTTACAGTAAGAGTGATCTCATCTGGAAGTGTCTGTTGATACTGACTTGGACTACATGGGAAAGAAGTTTTCGTTTCTTGCAGGATTTCAGCATGCACGTCAAAAGCATGAGCGAATGTCTTGCATGTGAGCCTAAATTGTGATATTTTAATGTGCCTAACCTCTGATAAAATCATGCAAGGTGTCACAGCAGGAAACTGAACCCCAGGGAGGCTATTAGCAATTTACCATCTCATTTCACGTGGGAATGTAAATGCCATGTACTCTCTGTACTCATAGACTCAAGTACCGACAATGGTGCTCCACACCACACTGAGTTCTATATTTTCAATTTACCCACCTGCATTATTTGACTTTTCACTCCCTCCTCCATCTCTTTCCCTCCTGGGACTCTCCAAGCAGCAGAGGTCTCTCAGAGGGCTTGTTAAGAGAGGATCCTCCTGACTAGCAGGCCTATATGCTAAAGATATAGAGGAAGCCGTTTAGAAATGAATATTGTTTGTTCAAAGGCTCAGGGATGGGGATGAGGGGTAAAATTAAACTCCAGACTGAAGTGTCAAAGATTCTGTAATTCTTAGGGTATTTGCCTGGGGGTGTTGGGTTGGAAGCAATAATAACTGGCTTAATAGCTACCCCTGGCCCCAGACAATTGAAAACCCCAGGCTTAGAAAACAAGGGTACATATATCACAGATGCTCTGAAGCAGCATCTTCACATCGTTTTGGTTCTTGGGCTGTGATTGTTAATTCCATCTGGCTTGCAAACTACCAGAAAACCAACACACTTCACCTACTTGGACTAATGAGAAGAAAATGATTTGGAATCAGTGAAAAGCTTGCAGGTATCAGTGCCATATGTATATTTATTTAAAGAAGCATTCTTTGCTCACTAGGGCAATGAAAAACACACATTGCACAGTTAGATGATTATAGATAATGATAAGGTACTATATATTTCAAAAATCTAGAAGAAAGGATTTTGAATGGTTATCAAAGAAGTGATAAATGTTTGAGGAGACAGATAATTGTATCCTGTTTGAACACCACACAATGTATACATGTATCAGAACATCATAAGGTACCCCATAAATGTATATAATTTTTATGTACTAATGTAAAAAAAAATAAAACTCAGAAAAAAATGTATTTTGTAAGAAATAATGAGAATAGTTGTAGTAACCTTTATAATTTTTTCTTGGCATTGCAAAAGTTCTAATCTATCTTTATCTTAGTTCCTATTAAAATATTAAAGATCCTATGCCTAATCTTTAAAAATTTAAATTGGATTGGAAATCAGAGGCCCTGTTAATTAGCAAAGTGGCCTTGTCCTTAATAAATATACATATGTATTTTTTTAATTTCGTTTATTTATTTATTTATTTATTTATTTATTTATTTATTTATTGCACTGGGGTGCCTTGTCACTGAAATACATCCCCAGTTCTTTTTATTTTTATTTTGAGACAGGGTCTTGCTAAATTGCTGAGCACCCTGTTAAGTTGCCTAGGTTGGCCTCCGACTTTGTGATCCTCCTGTCTAGCCTCCTGAATCACTGGGTTTACAGGCACATGCCACCATGCCCTGCTATCCACTAATATCAACAATACTATGACACATAAGCAAGCCTGGTTGGTGTCAATCATGTGGCTTTCATGCATTATATATCCTTTTCACAATACTACAGCAAAATAGACTTTGATCCCATTTCACAGATTAGGAAACTGAGAAGAAAATTAGGATTACACAGCTAAACAGTGGTGGAGCTGGAGTTTGTACCTACATAGGAAGTTACATCTACTCACCTAGACGCTGGCTTCCCTGCTCTGCACTCAAAGCCTCAACCTTGATGACCTTTGTTTCTCACCTGGTAGATGAGGTTTAGGCCTAGACAGTCTCTGTATCAACTGCTGCTATAAAATATTTGACTTCCTAGTTCCTGGATAGGTTCAGCCTTGTTTGCTAATTGGAGGTGTTTCTGAAGAGTCATTTCATCATACACAGGGATGGATGTTATAATTTATAATGAAACGTTTGTGTTTGTAAATGTGTGCTTCTAAATGCCAGAGAATCCCTGAGAGGAGGTTGGTCTTCCTGACATCTCCTTCACGCTATTAATTTGTTTGGTAAACCTTTTTTAATGGAGGGAAAAAAATAGGATCTGCCGTGGCCTCTGTTTATCCTAGAGTCAGTAACATCAGTATTGCTTGGTAACTCGTAGAAGTACACATTTCTGGGGCTGGCTCCAGATCAGAGCAGAAAGAAGTATGTAGGGGGCCTCAGCATTCTGAGTTTGAACAAACCCCTTTCTTCAGAGCCTTCTAAAGCACACTCAGAAGTTTAGGGATGATGGTTTAGGATTACCAATTTCCACTTTGGGGCACCTGAGTGAATGAGGTGTTCCTAAAATGTTGACTGGGAGCCAGGGCTAGCAAAACGGAAACCCATTAGTTTAATAATAGAATGCCATTTTGAAATACTAAAGTATTTCTGGGTGCCATCTCCCTTGCAGGGGAGGACTAGAAAGAAAGGGACATTCTGGTAGAAGGAAGGCAGAGGGTGGGGCTCGGGCAGCCAGGGGAGGAGAGAGGAGGAAGGAGGAGTACAGAGCCCCTGGGCCTCACAACCCATCTGGTTGGAAACATCCCGCAGTGCCCCGAGCCACAGGAGCCAGAGCCAATTACAAGTTTATATAATAGAACAAGTCTCCCGGGCCTCCCCTCCTCTGCCCCACCCCTGCCGGCTTTGGGGACGGGGCAGGAAACGCTTTCTCTGAAATTCAGGATTGATCTAGGCTGGAAGGTGCTTTTTCTGGGTTTATAGCTCGGGGCCAGTTCCCCCATATGAGAAACTTCTTGGGTCCTGCTTTTGTGTTCTACAAACCTCCGGTGCCTCGCAGCCCTTTCTGTGCCTGGGAGAGGGCCCTCACTTAGAGTCCCGGAGCTAAAAGAGGAGGTGTCTGGGTCGGAGCGTTCACGCGGCTTCCCCGTGGCACGGTGTGAACTCGCGGGCGTTTATGTAACTCCTGCCCTTCACGCAGGATCGTGTGACACACTGAATCACAGAGGATGGGGGAGAGGAGGGAGGAGGCGGGGAGAGAGAGGATCAGTGACGCCCCGCCCACGTGACCCGTCAGATGCCTGCGTTCTAAGTTTGCACGGGCTCTTTTACCGTAAGGCTGAAGGCTTCTAATCAACATCGATTCGCAGTCATCCCTGAGTGACATTTGATATGAGCAACAGCTCAAGACTAGGAAATGGCAACGTGGATGATTATGGAGGAGTCGGGGCGGGGTGAGGGAACGCGGCTCCAGCCGCCTCTGATTTTGTTTGGAACGGGAGGTTAGGCTGAGTCAAGGAAACCTACTGCAAAATTGTCAGAGAAGACAAGGTCTCTTCTCTAGAGGCCTTAGATTCCTCTGGACTGGAGGCAGAGAATCCTGGAAAGACAACAGCAGCCCACTCAAGCCATGCTCCATATTTATAGATTGGTTTTAGAAGTTGCATGAGAACTGTCAGGACACTCCTTCTGGTTTGAAGTGTTAGTTCAATGATCAATTGCCTTTTCACAACTTCCCTAGGATCTATCCTAGGGACCATGGACCAGTGCCATCCCTCCCACCAGGGAATTTGTTAGGAATGCAGAGTCTCTGCTGCATCCAGGCCTGCAGAAAGAGACTGTACCTGGAGGATATGGCCAGACCCCAAGAACACAGGCTGTGGAGAAAAGTGTCCTGGACACTTAGGAAAGGAGCCTATCACAGACCTTATGTGTCCTCCTACTGTATTCTGGAGTTTGGGGACATGCAGAGTTGGAGTCTGACTTTTCATTAGTTTGGTAAGTATGGGAAGCTTATATTCTAGACCCAACTCAGTGGAAATCAAAAAGGGCTGAATATGACACCCCTGTCTATACCACTACCATGCCATAGCACTGCAAGCACATCCAGCTACCACATGACTTATTTATTTAAAAAAAGGAGGGGGATGGGCTGGAGTGTACCTCAGTGGTAGAACTCTTGCTTAACATGTGTAAAGCCCTGAACCCAGCGCTGGGGCGGGGTGGGGTGGAGGGATAAAAGAAGGGAGGGAAGGAAGAAGGACAAGGTGTTTGTTAATAGTTAAATGAAACCAAACAAAAAGTCAACTTGTTCCTTTCACTGGCAACAGTTAACTCCGCAAGCAATTTCCTCACTTAAAAGAAAAACAAACGAAGTAGGATGGTAGGCTTTTAAAAGAAGGGGTAGAGAGAGCTCTGGTGAGTGGAATCTGCCTTTATTTACTTTAGGGCCTTGTTAAGACACATTTGCCTTGAGATAAAAGGTTTTCTTTTGGGACAATCCCAAAATGACTTTGCTTGATTCAATTAAGTAAGACCTAATGAAAGCGAAATCCAGCTTTGAGATAGGCATCATCTCACCAGGTGAGTTGTAAATACATTCTGACCAGGTTTAAGAGGCAAGCTCTTGAAAATTTAATCTATTTTAAAAATGCATATCCTTGCCACAAATTGCTTTGAAGAAGATCACTGCGCTGATTGCATGCTGAGATAATTATTCTGTATCACCAGTTAGGGAACAAGATTTTTTTTGATAAATACTACAGTGTCAGTCTTTGTTAATGATTTGGGAGGGGAAGGAGAGAATCTCAGAAGGCTGAGGCTGGTTTTATTTGCCTGATTCCTTTCTCTGAACTCAGGGTGTGGGAACTGGTAGAGTCTTGGACTTGAGCTTTGAACCTATTAACTTCTGCTGACCTGTCAAATCTCTAGTCCTCACGTGAACGTGAGATGGTGGTATACAGGTAGTACTGGAGTAGAACTCCAGTCTTTACCTTCTTGTCCTTGAGACCAGGCTTGGTGATTCTGAGCAGCGGGATACTTGCACTTGTTCTGATCAAGGGCTAGCCCCCTGGGGGCTCAGAGAGTGGGCTGAGGAATCCCATCCGTGAATGAACCCATGCTAGTATGTTGCTAGGTAGTGATGAGGGAGAGCCTCACACTTCCTTCCATTTTGGATAACATGACAGGTCAGGGCTCACACATACAGGGCATTTCTCCCAGTGCTTGGTCCCTCTGAGCCTGGATGTAACCTCACAATCTTCTTTAGAACTGCATTACTAATCTTTTCATAGCTTCATTCTTCAAAAGTGTTTATTAGGAATCCATTATAGGCCAAGCACTAATCTGATATAGATAAAGATATGGATGGATGGTGAACAAAAGCAAAGCTGTGGGCTATAAAATAAATGAAAGTGAGCAATGGTTAGTGATTGGCTAATGACTGGGAGGGGTCATTTTAGATTTGATAGTCAGGGTGAGCCTCTTTGTGGAGGTAACATG
Source organism: Xerus rutilus (assembly GCA_028644305.1). Classification (NCBI taxonomy): domain Eukaryota; kingdom Metazoa; phylum Chordata; class Mammalia; order Rodentia; family Sciuridae; genus Xerus; species Xerus rutilus. The sequence goes on along the minus strand of CM053401.1, from coordinate 119,253,164 downwards.
AGGAAAGGGTATCTCAGGAGCCAGTGGAGAAAGCTGTTCAAAAGAACAGTGAGTACAAATGTCCTGGGGGCAGAGGTGAATTTAGCAAGGTTGAGGATCTGAGTCAGGAGTTGGACTCTGTGAACCACCCTTGAAACAAGTTCTTGGCATTTATGGGGTTTCCTCTTGTGATCTCTAATTCCTGGTTTGTTCATTTTTCCTGACTGTGACCAAAATACCTGACAAGTACAAGTTAGAGGAGGAAAGATTTATTTTGGCTCATGGTTTCAGAGGATTCAGTCCATGGTTGACTGGCTCCAAAGCAGAGACATTAGGGCAGAAGGGCACATTTCCAGGGCACGTCCCCAGTGACCTACTTCCTCCAACCTGGTCCCACCTCCCAGTAGTCTGTTCAGCTATCAATGGATTAATCCACTGATGAGATCAGAGCCTTTGTGATCCAACCATTGCCTAAAGCTCCACATTTGAATTGTGCTGTATTGGGGACCATGCTTTCAACACATGAGTTTTTGTGGGGATGTTTCAGAAACTAATCATAATGCGTGGTGATTGGGCTGAGTGAGAGTTGGACTTCCAGGTGTGTAGAGCAGGGTCTGCAGCTTCATTTGGCTGCTCTTCTTCACTCAGGTAGCATTTCTAGTGAAGGAACGGTTGAATGGCATTCATGGAGGTGTGTGAGGAAGCAATCCAGCACCATGGCCAGGAGCGTGAGAAGATCCTTATTTAGGTCACAGCTCTTTTCACTGGTTTTCTGACCATACACAAATTATTTCACATACTCTACGCCTCAGTTTTCCCATGGAGATAAAACTATTCATAGGAGTGAAAACAACTCACTGAACAGCTAAGTCACTGAACAATTCAGCAAATTTAGCAATTTACCAAACATTAAAGAGTTTTTCATGGATTAAATGAATATGAATATTCTTCAAAAACATACATATGTAAAATTATGTAGCATGTTAATAGAGTCCTCATGAATATTACCATTTAGTTTAATCAAATAGAGAAGAATTAGAAAACAATCCACTCCTCTGTATGATTAAAACATTTTCAGCAATAATAAGGTGAAATGAATAACAAAAATTGTCAGAAAAAATGCAAACACTGAAAATTTCCTTGAATTTAATATTTTTTATGTGATCTCAGTAAAAAAGAATAAAAATAAAATGGATATTATGCAAAAAAGGAAGAAAACCTGATTATCATTTTATACCTTAAGATTAAATATTGGTCTTTATTTTATGTAGATAATTGTTTATTCTCTGACTGAATTTTAATACAACTGAAATAATCTATAAAAGGTACAATTTAGGCAAATACCGTTGTTGTAACAATTTATTTCCTTGATTTGTCCTTTTGTTTAAAACAAATGACATTTAGAATAGATATCAATGTTAAATTCGGTAAAATATTTCATGTATGTACTAGATAAAATTTGCACTCTTGAAAACAAAGTGTTATGCCTTGTACTTCTCACTGTTTCACTGTCTTAAACTTTAAAACACAAATAAAAGCTCATGTGGTTGCATAGAATGAGAGAATTGAAATACCTCCAGTTCTGTTTTCCTTTTATACAATCAGGTTACTATCAGTGTTTACTTTGAATCTACACTTCAAAAGCAGGTATATGTCAATTGACAAAATCATGTTATGTACATATGTAAATATGCCACATATTTATAGTGAAGTCCACATTTATGTATAGCTCTAAAGTATCACTTAAAAAATAAATAAATGGAAGGCAGAGCAGTAGAGGAAAGGAAACAGGGAGGGAGGAGAGGAGGAAAAGAGGGACTGGGGACTGAAGTGAAGCAAATTATATTCCATGCATGTATAATTATGTCAAAATGAACCCCACAATCATATATAACTATAATGCACTAATAAAAATATTTTTTAAAAAGCAAGTATAAATAGTAGCATAGGGCTGGAAATGCCAATGGGCAGCTCTGAACTGTTAAAGTGACAAACTTTTTAAACAGAACTCTGACAGCAGAGGACTCATGTGAGGGATGGGCTAGAATTGAGGATTCCCTGAATTAACTTCCATATGGAATAAGATTATTAATTAAAGGATAAGTAATAAGAATATTTTAATTTAAAGCTTACATATATAGAGATGTCTCTCAACTTAGGACCAGGAAAACCCGCCATAAGTTGAAATGCATAAGACCAACACGCATTCAATACACTTGACCTAGGAAACTCCCTAGCTTAGCAACACAGCACATGGTAAAGTATCAGTTATTTACTCTCATGATTGCGGGGCTGACTGGGAGCTGTGCCTTGTTGTTACTGCCCAATGTCCAAATGAGTATGGTACTGCGTTATCGCTAGCCCAGGAAAAGGTCAAAATTCCAAATTCCACATAGAGTTTCTATTGAATGCATATGTCTTTTGCACTACTGTAAAGTTGAAAAAGTGTAAAGTTGAAAAAGTGTAAGTCAAACAGTTGTGCATGGGACAGGTTGCATATCACTCATCTCAAATGATGATCCCTGCAACTGTTAAGAAAAACCAAATATTTGAGGAGAGGAAGTATATTTCATCATAGACATTATTTAGAACAACATTATTTAGGACATGGCACTGTAAAGAGAAGATCAATTCTCAGTTGGTTATGTTTGCGCTTTTAACTTCTCTGTGGACAAATTATCTCTCCCACCACCTTGCCCTCAGTATCCTGAATGTATTAGCCAGTTTTCCAATTACTCTTCATAACTGTGATACTTGTAATGGATATCATAGGTACTATAAGACAGTGGAGGGTCTATGTGTATTAAAGAGGATTTCCTTGAAGAAAGGATTTTTTTAAAAATTTAATATGATCCACATACTGGAAAATTCACCTTTTGGTACAGACTACATACAGCGCATAGTTCAGTGGTTCTTAGAATTTTCACAGAGTTTTGTGACCATCATTAGTACCTAATTTTAGAACATTTTCATCAATCGCCAAAGAGTACTGATGGGCAGTCACTCTGCATGCCCCACTCCCCTCCAGCCCCTGCAGCCACTGACGTGTTTTGTGCAAAGAGATGCTCCTGAGTTGAGATCTGAGGCATAAGTAGAAATAACTTGTCAAACAGAAAGGGGAAGACCATTTCTGGCTGACAGCCTCATGGTGAGCATCTAGCAGAGGAAAAGTGCAGACAAGGAATTAATAGGGAACCTGTATCACCAGAACACAGAATATGAGGGTGAGTGGTATGAGCCGGCATGCCATCAAAGTCATGGAGCTCCCCTAAAGCACTTTGCCTGTCCTCCTACTAGCAAGGGGGCCAGAAGTTTGACACAGAACCTCCCACACAAGGCATGCTCAGAAGACACTGTGTGAACAAATAAATACATCCTTCATTCCCTTTTAGAACATCATTAAGGTGCACACCTATAATCCCAGCAACCTGGCCAGCCCAGGCAACTTAGGTAGACTCTGTCTCAAAAAAAAAAAAAAAGAGAGAGAAGGTGCGGGGGGATGGAGGTATAGCTCAGTGGTAAAGCACCCCTGGGTTGAATCCCCAGTATTGACAAAAAAAAAAGTTATAAGAGATTATTTTGAATATTTATAATAATAAGTCAGAAATATGAGACTTAAATGCCTACTCCTACATCCATGGTATAATCATGCTGTTTGTTTTGGAGAAATCTAGTTGAGACTTTTATGCTAAGCAAATAACTGAACTATACTTGGAAATCAGTTGTAACTTATCTCCTCAGGAAGCCCCAATTCCAAACTTGTTGGAATTTCTTATTGACACTTGATAGAATGGAAGATGGAATTCAGAATAAAGATTTGGGGTGGGTGGAGATTCAAAGCAGTTTTTTTTTTCCTATTTGAATTTCTTCCCATTGATTTTTTCAGTTTTTATTTGAAATTTATTAATCCATTTGGTGCTCCAAGATAAGGTTTTGGATCCCTCTCAGGGTGTCAGACCCAGACCCAAATTCTCAGTCATTGCTTTATCCCTGGCTATTCTGTTTCATCTAATGCCCCCCATAATCACTTTGATTATTTTCTGGTGTGTTCACTCACTGTTGTTTATGCAAATACATGCTAATGTAAACAGGCCATCTTATGTTCTCCCTTGATTGCATAGTTCTAAAATGTGCTTCCCTCACTTACTATTCCATGGAGAATTTTCCCTATTATGCTATTGAGAGCCCCTGATTCATTTTTTTAAACAGTAGCATGATATGATGTGGTTTATTTAATCACTCTCCTATTGATGGACACTTGAGATGTTTCACATTTCTTGCCTCTTACAATAATGATACAATAAGGAATCTCACTCACGCATAATTTTATCCATCAGGAGCTGTATTTGAACGTTCAGAGGTAGGACTTCTGAGCACAGGTAGTGGGTTAGCCTCTTTGATATATGTTTGAGCACCAGATCATCCTAAAAGACAGCCGAGCCATTTTGTTTTGTTACTGTGTTGCCCACAGACTCAATGGCAGAGTGTCTTCTCAAACTTTTTGATGGATGAAGAGCAGTATCCCAGGATAGTTTTACTTTGCATTCCCTTCATTAAACATCTTTCATAAATTTAAGATCCATTGGTATTTCTTGTTTATGAAATCTCTTTTCCAATTCTTTGCCCATTTTTATTGAACTACTGGCTTTTCATATTCTCTATTTTTGGGAGCTCTACATAATGGGCAGAAATGAGTTGCAAATATATTTTCTTATTTGTCTTTTGACTTTTCTATGGTAGTCTTTACTTCTCTGGAAAGCAAAAACAATTACTTTTACATAATAAAACTTTTTAATCACTTCTGGATCTTTAAATCATATGTAAACCATCTCTACTGCAAGGTTCCCAAGATATTTGTCCATGTTTTCTTCTTACACTTTTATAATTTCATTTTCATGTCTAAATTTCAATGTATGTTATAACCTTCTACATGAGAATAAGCTCCATCTTTTTGGATGATTGTCCATTCATCCTAGCACCATTTATTAAAAATGTTAACAATATTTATCTCCACTGGAATGAGACACCTACTAAATTCTTATATGTCTCTGGGTCTATTTATGGATTTTCCATATATTCTTGGTACTATGATTTGAATGTGGTTTGTCTCCTACAAAACTCATTGAAATTTGATTGCCGTTGTGGAAGAATTGGGAGGCATGGTCTTTAAGAGGTGATGAGGTCATTAAGAGGGACAAATGCCTTTCTCACATGAGCAAGTTCTCACTTTCACAGGACCAGATTAGTTGCCAACAAGCAGGTTGTTAAAGCACAGCTGCCTCTCCTGTTTTGCCTCTTCCACACATGCCATCGCTTGCCCTTCTGCTTTCCATGATGAGTTGAAGCAGCATGAGGCCCTTGCCAACACCCTGCTCTTCAACTTCCCAACCTCCAGAACTAGGAGCCAAACAACAACAAAGCCAAAACCTCCACCACCACTAACAACAACAAACCAAAAAGAAACCAAAACAAAAAACCCTTTTTCCTTATAATTTACCTAGTCTCCAGGATTTTGTTATAGCAACAGAAGATGGACTCACTCTTTAATGGTTAAGACTTGGTGATACGTTTTTCCTAGAGGGCTAGTTCCCACATCACTGAACTTTTTTAAAAAATTATTTATATATATTGTTTGGGTTGTTGATGGACCTTTATTTTATTCATTTATTTATTTGCAGTCCTGAGAATCAAACCCAGTGCCTTACACATGCTAGGCAAGTGCTCTACCCCTGAGCCCACAACCCCAGCCCTCATTGTACTTTTTTGTCCAGTTTTTCCTGTTCAGTTTTGCTTGTTTGTTTTTTCCCCATATAAACATTATAGTCAACCTGCCTCCTCATGGGAGGAAAAGAAGTAAGTCTTCTTCAGGATTATGTTACATTTCTCCTGGGTTTTTGGATTCATTCACCTGCTAGTTGCTGCTATCCACACACTGGGGCTCTTCATTTGCTCTTTGGATCCCTTTTTCTCTGATCAATGCATTCCTTGAGACTGATCTATACCAGGTCCCTCCCCCACCAACCTACCCTTCTGCCCTGTGTTAGCATATTCCAGGACACCTGCAGAGCCTATGAAATAGGCCTTGCTCCTGGTGGTCCAGGGTGTTTCCTCTATCACTTTCACCACCCTTGAAAGAGGTCAAGGCTCCTAGTTTGCCACTACTTAGTGTGGACTGATTAAACTGAGCACGGCAGACAGCCAGCGGCATGTGTGCAGGGGTGAGGGACTAACCCAGTGTAGACACCACTGGAGTCAAGGCTCAGGGCAGAGAGGAAATTACAAGTTGATCAGCTGCATCTGTCTCTCCACTGGCCACTTTGGGGAAGATAAGTAACACAGTATCATTCTAGTAGGAAATGCCCTGGACCTTTCCCCAATTAGGGAACCAGTCCTAGGGAAAAGGCTCTGGTTTGTTTTCCATTAGAAGTCATCCATTCATGAGTTTTCTGCCTGCTGGACCACCCCTTCCTCCAGGGAATTGGGAGAAATGGAGCAAATTATGCTCCTGGGAAGCTAGGACTGGGAATCCCAAGACTCCTGTCTAAATCACCAGAAAGATCAGAACAGAGACCTTCACCCTTTCCTTACCAGGACAACAGCAATGCATATGATACAGAATGTAAAGTCAAAAACCCTAAATGGTAAAACATGTGAAAAGAAAATTATTATGAGCTCCCTGTGGCAACATAAATCTTTTATAGCTCAGTTCTTTCAACACTGCTCTTCTTTTTCTCTTTTTAGATATTCACTTGGGTCTCTAGACAAGGTGACCTCAGGGATGGTGGCGGCTGAGAATCCAGGCAAGGAAGCACTTGATTACAGACGTTCTCTGGGTTTTCGTTGGTTTGTTGTTCATAGGCGATGCCTGGGCAAGCTTATTTTCATAAGCCCGTGCAGGCAGGGTCTGGTTATCTTTACCTCACCTTCCCCCCAAACTAACTCAGTTCTAACACTTAGAAGGGCTCAACAAATCATTCCTTTAATTGATCTATTGATGACAACTCATTTGGGGCAAGTGTTTTCTTTCTTGAATCAGGAGGAAGCCCATCAGCAAACCTATTTAAGAGGATCCATGTGGTCTGTTAGTTGCTGGCTTTGTTCAGAAACTTTTGCTCAAAAACATGTCCTGAGCCTGCAGCTATAAATTAGCTCATGTTCTGGCATAGTCTCAATTGTCTGTGACATCACCTCCACCTGACAGCCCTGTCTTCTTCTTAGAGATCTTGCCATATTTCTCTACCTCCCCTTAAATCCTGTTTACAGAATCATATAATACTTAAGTTCTTCCTGGTCGGCTCAGAAAGTTTGGGCCATCTGCCAAAGTCTGAGCTGCCTGGCCAGGCAGAGATGTACAGGCCCCAAGAATGTGGGGCAGGTGCTTTGCTTTACCTAGGGAGACCTGTTGGTTTGTATCATTGAGGGCATCAGAATCATTGCCTGCAGTTTTTGTTTTCTGAAAGACTGAAATATTCACATAGCATCAATGTTTCACCAACTCTGTGCTCATAAGGTAGCTTTGTCCATCCTGGAAATGGGAGGATGCTCAAGGGCTGAGCAGGATGGCCACATGGCTCTCTGTTGCCTTTTGCAGGCAAGAGGATAAAACAGCTGACATCTGTTTAGGGCGTGGGAATCCTACTACACTGGAAGCCTCAGATAAAGTAAACCAAAACATTTCATTAAAATTCATTTCCTTTTCTCACATCTTACTGAAAACAGAAAAATATTTCAACCTTGGCATAACTGCTGAATTATTCATCTGAAAATTAAAAACAAAAAAACAAAACTCTGATGTAACGTAAACTGGATCCTTCTGCCCTTTGCTCTTTGCCAACCTCTTCCTCTGAAATGAAACTGGGGCTTGATCTCCCACCGTGGCCAGTGCCAAAGAAAGCATGTTCCCTCTTGTCCTCTCATGGGAGCAATGTGGGTCCCCAGCCCTGATGACTGCATGTAGCCATGAACCTATGAATTCTTCGGGGAATGGAGCTAAGGCGGGGGAAACACCAGGGAGGTGTAGACACTGGCACAAGGAGGAGGCCTCTCATGTCTCCCTGAGGTAGGGGCCAGCCAGGAGGAAAGCCTGTGACATACCACCATGTCACCCAGTGCCAGGTGATGCTCCTGGGCAATCCCCCTGCAGCTACCTGTGTCTTCTTCCTGGAGGATGATACTAAAAGACAGCAGCAAAGACCTTGAGCTCACTTCATTATACTCACTTGTGGGCAGGCACTTAGCAGCACAGGGAGTGGGACAGTTAGGAACTGTCCTCTGGATGCCCCCCCCTTGGGTTATTCATTTGAGACTTTTCCATTTGAAGGCTATCTCTGGTGCTCATCTTAACCAGATGGAATTTGCTCAATAGTTTAGGGGAGGAGACTTTCTTTGCCCCAGACGTGGGCCATTGGGATTGCTGACATCTGTAGATCTGGCTGCTCTCTCAATTTGTGGCCCTTCCTCCAATCTTCCTCCTTACTCCTTAAAGATCTTCCTTTTCCTGTGCTCTCAGATAAGCAGGGGCTTTCTTCATGAGCCTGGCATCTGTGGTGACTATATTTTCTGAATCCAAAAGCAGACCATGTGTGCATAAGAATTCTTGGGGTGTTGAGGGAACTAGATCTTTGAAATCACAGCTACCCAGGGAAGCACATGGTATATGTACCTCTGCTCAGGTGGGAGCTTTCCAATAATGGGACTTCCCTTTTGCATATGGTCAGACTAGTGGCATATGTTTTAATGTTACTTGTTTCCTAGGTTTCTGCCTCAAGAAATTTATTTCAGTTACTGCAAAGTAGTTTGTAAATAACAATTGAGACTTCTTGCATTGATGGCCCAGGTACTTTGGAAGTTCTAGGTAAACTAGATGAGCCAGACACCAACAGCCACCTCCACACATCTGAAAGAGGAAGAGTGCTAAGAACCCATCTCTTGGGGCTGGGGTTATGGCTCAGTGGTAGAGCACTTGCCTCACACGCGTGAGGCACTGGGTTCAATCCTCAGCACCACATACAAAATACGTAAATAAATAAAATAAAGGTTTAAAAAATCTTACATATAAAAAAGAACCCACCTCTTGCTTTAATTCTGGCAAAAGTCCTTCCTCAAGAAAAGTGGCCTAATTATTTAATGTGACTGTCAATGTTAACAAGGCTATCCCAGGGATGCTCAAATGTTTCATTTTGTTGCACAAATAAAGCCTAAGGAGAGGTGAGAGATTCTGGCTTCCCCTAAAATACTCACTCACAGGTTGTAGACATTTTTATAAGAAGAGGATTCTTAAAGTGAAGGTGTGGTCCTTGACTACTGTGATCCATTTCAGGTATGTTGGCTGCAGTACCAGGAGGGTTTCAGAGAGAGAGACTTAGGGCACCAGAGGGAGGACAGATGGGCAGAGTGAGGTGGGCCTGGAATGGGAAGTCAAGATGGAGATGGAGCCAAGAGCTGAACAACCCCAGTCTGGATAGTCGGGAGAAGATTGCCTCAAACCCTGGTGATGAGTGGAGGTAGGCTGGGTGCGTTTGTTTCCTAGAGTCACCATAACAAGGTACCACAGGCTAGGTGGCTTAGGATGGATATTTATTGTCTCTCTGTTTGGAGGCCAGAAGTCTGAGATCTGGGTGCTGGTGACATTGGTTCCTTTAGGCAGCTTTGAGAGAGAACCTGTTCCAGGCCTCTCCCTTAACTTCTGGTGGCTTGTTGGCAGTCACTGGTGCTCCTGAGTGGCATAGGCCTAGCGTGTGTATCTGCCTTCATAAGGTATTCTCCTTGTGCATACTTGTATTTGTCTAGGTGTCCAACTTTCCCTTTTATAAGGACATCAGTCATCTTGGAATAGGGACCTATCCAATGTGACCTCCTCTTAACTAATTACATCAGTAACAACCCTATTTCCAAATGCTATCTCATTCATAGGTATGAGAGATATGAATGATTTCAATATATAAGTTGGGAGGGGGTGGAATTCAACCTGTAACACCAGGTCTTTTGGGTGAGGTAAGGGCTGGATCATGCCTGGGCAGTCAGTCAGAAATGGGGTTTGGGGTGGGAGTGGGATCCCAGGAAGCAATAAGGAAATTGGGATCCCAGGGACTGAAGAATCAAAGAAAGAAGAGGGAGTAGCTGAGGCACACCTGAAGCCTGGCTTCTGGCCCAGAGCTCCTCCTGAATGGTTTGGAGAAGCAGAGTCCATGCAAGGTGCCTTAGGCTCAGTCCTGGAGGTCATTCAGGTCCTTGCATACTTTCTAAAGTATGCATTTGGAAAGAGAGCATTCAAGCCATGAAGGAGTAGCACCCAGCATTCATAACCTCAGGGATGCCCCTAATGGGGTTCCCTGATGGTACATATATGGGAATGGTGGTAAGGCCAGTGTGCCTCAGTAAGACTGAGAAGATAGAGTGTCCATCACTCCACAGACCTGGTTAAGGACTTTGCCTCAGGCCCCATTTCGGACTTTTAGAGGGTTTTTCCTATTCCCTGGGAACTTAGCAGTCATGAAAAATGAGCCTTATCTAAGCTGTTCGGAACTGTGGCAGAAACTTAGATTTTTCCCAATATCTATTCTCTTTTTCTTCTACAATAATAAATCCCCTGATTTAGCCAGGCATATGAGTCCTGTATAAAATAAATTAAAACTACATTTTCTAGCCTCTCTTGCAGCTATGTGATCATGTGACTAAGTTCTAACCAATGAGAAATAAACAGTAGTTCCTGGGAAATTTTTGCATTTGGGAACATCCTGCTTCAAGGAAACCTTCCTTTTTACCTCCTCCTTTCTCTCCTCCTGTCCTCTTTCCATAGCTCTCTATTATTGAGCATTTAATATGAATCAGGTACTCTTCTAAACTCTTTAAGAATATCAACTGTTTGTTACAACCTTGGAAGTATTCTTTTTAAATTTTATTTTTTTGATACTGGAGATTGAACCCAGGGGCACTCTACCACTGGGTCTCATCCACAGCCCTTTTTATTTTTTATTTTGAGACAGGGTCTCGCTAAGTTTCTGAAAGCCTCCCTGAGTTGCTCAGGCTGGCCCTTGAACTTGTGATCCTCCTGCCTCTACCTCCCAAGTCACCGGGATTATAGGCATGTACCACCATGCCCCAGTTGAAGTAAGTATTCTTATTTTCTCTGTTTTAGATGAGGAGACTGAAGTGCACATGGCACATGCCCTCATTTCGCTGTTTGTTTGTTTGGGGTTTGTTTTCCCTTCCTCCATCTGATAGATGCAAATATCCAAACTGACCCAAGAGCTGAATTATTTAGAGAGTGATGACACACTCAGAATTTAGCTCAATGGCTCTTCAGGTTGCCAACTAGAAAGTGGCTTTGCTGGCTGCCACTTTTGATCAAGGGCCAGACCCTGAGGGTGACACACCACTGAACTGCCAGAAACTGGGTGGATCCTGGGTCCCAGTAGCAGAGACTACTCTTCCAAGCTATTTACCCTTCTTCTGGGGCACAAACTAGGCTACATTCTCCAGCCTCCCTTGGGGCTTCTAATAATTTCTAGCCAAAGGAATTGGGTGGAATTTGCATAGAAATGATGTGTGACTTTTTCAGAGATGGTCCTTTTGAATCCACACTCCCTCCTCTGTGCTCTGTCCATCATCTGGCTATATGCACAGGATTCTGAGGCTTTAGAAAATGGAAGATGGTAGTAATCTGTGTTCCTGATTCTTTGAATAGATTTCATTAAATGATTTATTTAACTAAGACTTACTCTCATGGAGGAAAAAATGCCTGCTGATGAGGAACACTTACATTGGACTGTTGAATAACAATGGGAAACAACTTTTGTTCTGTTAAGACATTAAAATTTGCAGGCTTGTTTGTCACCACAGATAGCATTGACCTGAACAGTCCTCAAGGCCATTGTGCAACAAGCTGGACATACCAATCCTGAAGGGCCCACATTGGTACTTCTAGATGACAAACAAGTCATGCTTCTTGCATTTTCTCTATATAACTTCTACTTGATATTTCCTTCTATATACAGATGCATATAATCTCAAAAGAGAAAGTGATAGTTGCCTTGATCCCTCTTGCTGCTTCCCTAACTTTGCTTTTTGTCTCTGTTTTGTTCCAGTGGGCATCTAACATTGACCTTTGAGTTTCCAACAAATTTAATTTTGCCAGCTTTGACCCTCAGAGTCTCCAAAATGCCATTTACTCCGAGAATGCTGTTCCACGTCTCTAGTCCAAGTTACTTCAGATAACCAGCCCTTCTACCTTAAAGGGCTGGGCACCCTGACATGCAAAAATCCACACTAACCGGACAGATGACTCAATTAATGAGTGACGACTTCAATTTAGCATTCATTATAGCAGACTTTCAGGTTAAGATCTTCCCAGCTGACGATGAAAAAACTTTGTCTCTACAAATTCTTAAAACCCCAGTTGGCACATTTGGATTAAAAAAAACAACTAACTTCAGAGTTGGCTCTTTCATTGAGTCTCAAATATTCCATATAGTCAAAAGCAGGTCCAGGAAATGGCAGGATGACTGTGACACTTGGTCATGAACCAGGTATTTCTTCCTCCCAGTCTGTAAAATCTCATCCTTCCTTTAACCTTCTATGAATAGACCACAACTCTTGATAAATCTTGCCTTTAAAATGAGTTGAGATAAATGCTCATAGCTCTAGAAATCTCCCAGGAACCAGAGAGCATGAAACCCCGGATGGGCTAGGAGATCCGCCATTGGAATGGTGGAAAGAGAGCAAGCTGGAAACTAGACAGACCCAGCTTTGAATCCCAATTCCGCTAAAATACTCATGTTTTTCATTTGCAAAATGGTGCATATTCGTACCTTGTGGGAGTTAGATGTATCGAATATGGTTATTTTGGGAAGTGATTGAAGTTCCCTTGCCTTGCAAAATTTTGTCCGGCTTGATGTTGCTTTGTCTTCATTCTTATTCTACTTCTGGGGTCATTGGGTCTAGTTAGAATCCCAGTCCTGCCACTGAAGGAGGTATATGACTTGCTCAATTAATTTAATCTCTTTGTACTGTTTCCTAGTTTTTAAAAGGGAGATACTGCTGTGAGGCTCTAGTGATTTAAAGTATGTTTGGCATGTAGAGCAGAGTTAAGTGCATAGAAGTATCCAGTAAACTAATCTTATCCTATGAAGGGATTACTTGGCTCATCTTGTCTCTCCTTATGGACTGAAAACTCTTTGGATCCTAAAACTTCTATTCTTTACCATTTGCAAACATCCATTTGCTGTTAAACTTAGTCCTTGGGATGTTCTGTCCATTTGTGTGAACTTGCTGGCCGATTTGCTCATGCAAGGACAGGGTAGGATACGACCAGTTTTTAAGAAGGTAAAGCTTTTGACACTCACTTAGCCTCTGAAACCCAGGGGCCATCTCTAAGTAGATGGAACCCTGCAGTTGTCTGTGCCTGAAGCATTGGTCCATCTGTTACCAGAAAGAAATCTTACTGCTAAATAATCACTCATTCACGTAGAATCTAGAGCTACTGTGTGGGATGTTTTTAATCGTTTCCTGTTGAGTTATTTATTAATCCAAACAGATGTGCATCTAGGGGGCTGGATATCCTCTTTGGTATTCTCCCTCATTTTCCTCCTCCAGTATCTTCCCAATCTCTCTCTTTTTCTCTTCCTCTCTCTCTCTCTCTTCCTCTCTCTCCCTCTTTCCCCACCTCTTTCGCAACCCTGACACCTCACCACTCCACATCCACTAAGATTTCCCAGCTTGAGGTCTACTGGATCTATCAAATTTTCCTCTTTCAGAAATTGGAAATTGGAGGGAGTTGGCTTCAGATGCCCAAGGATAGAAGCCTACCTGTCACACAATTTTTCTTTGGCTGCTCTCAACCCCTCATTTTGCAGGTTCTGATACCAGGCTTGGCCTCTTCTTCTAGCTGAAGACGACCTGCCAGGAGAAGGATGCAAGGAAGAAACCATCCTGCCTGGGGTACAGATAAAACCACCATCAGAATCTCTGTAATGTCACTATCATGCAGCCCCATAGCTCAAAGCACTCACCTCTATGTCCATGGTGAGGTCTGGATTCTATGAATATTAGATCTCCTTCTTCTCCTTCCTCCCTGCATGGAGCTTTTTGTCACCCAGCTGATTCCCAGAAAGACCATCCGGGGGTCAGTTTCCAAGCTGTCACCAAGAAAAGTTTTTCTTAGTTCCCAGAATGGTGGGATGCAAGCCATTGATTACCTTGGGAGTGTTTGAGCAGGACCAGGTTTGCTCATCCCAGAGGAAGGGCCTGTCCTTGAACTAGGAGGCTCAGGTGGGGAGATGAGCTCATTCCACCCAGCTTGGAGTCTTCTCTGTGTGGTGAAACCATCACAGGGATCTACATTCACATGTGTGTCCATCATCATGTATTTCCCAGCACATGCACCATCAGGAACTTAAATTTCTCTCCTCTTTCCCTTGTGTGAAGACCTGCCAACCAATCCTGCCTTAGGAAGGACACTGAACATTGAATGGAGCCTTCCCAACACCCCAGAGCAACTTGTATTCTACCTCCAAAGAAGGAAATGGATACATCCTCATAGTGTTTCTTCAGTGTGATAGACTTTTTCTTTATCACAATCCCAGATAACCTGGAGATAGATATACATATTTCCAGGTTTTGTCATCTTTGAGGACTACTTGATATCTAATTATAAAAAGAGGTTTAGTCGATAGCTAACCAGCCATTGCATGTCACCAGAGACATAATTTATCCTTTCTAGATCCACTGGGGGAGCAAAGGAACAAGGAATTAGGAAAAAATGCTACAAACAGCACCGACACATATCATTAAATAAAAATGTGAGCAGCTTTGATTACAAGTGTTGTTGTCTTCTCTTAGCAGGCGCACACCCCGAACTTTCATTAACCCCAGGGAGCTGAATAGCAGCTTGTCCAACTGAGGTGCCGGTGCTGTGCATTTTGTCAAAGCCTGCCTTAATGAAAAAGGCAGGGCCACCTACCATGAACTTCTCTCTGTGACTTCATTCTTCAGCCGTGCTCAAGTGTAAATAAACTTGTTTACCAGGATCAGAATGGCCATGTTAATGAAGTCTTATTTGTGTCACCACAATGACAAGTAATTTGTGCAAAGTTGAATCCAGGAGAGTGAAGGAAACCAGAGAGATTGTATTTTTGTTCTGAAGTTTTTGTACAGATCACTTTGGGCCAAAGTTAGTACAGTCAATATTCGCCTTTTCTTTTGATTGTGTGTCCATGGTAGAGAAAAACCTTGTTACTGTGCCTAATGTGGTAAACAAAATTATACTGTATGCCATGAGAAGAAAAGTGAAATAAGAAGCATTGATGAATGTACCAAGGGGTGTAACTTCAGTGGTCAGTATGTGGTTTTTATGAAATGAATGCATGAATATGCAGACCCTAATTATTACTTTCAATTGACAAAGTATGGTGAATATAGAGAGAATGTTGCAGTATAGTTCTGGCTGAGTCTCAAAGCAACTTTAGAAGTAAATATAGAAATTCTTGTGTACATTGTATTACACAAAAAGATCATTTTTTTAAAAATTGAGACTATTTGTTAATACTTTATTGAGTGGATCTGCAGGATGATCAATTTTGTTTGTTTTTGTTGCTTTTTAGTAGGGATAAACAAACTTGCCCGTGGGCCAAATGTGGCCCAAATGTGGCCCACTGCTTACTTTTATAAATAAAGTTTTATTGTAAAGAGATACATTATCTGTGGCTGCTCCATGCTATAATGGCTAAGTTGAATAGTTTTGACAGGGGACATATGGTCCATGAGGCCTAGAATATTTATTTTATGTCCTTTTTACAGAAAAAACTCAGCAGTGCATGTTCTATTTGAAAGAGCTATTTCAAAGAAGGTTCATGTACTGTTAGTGAAGTGGTGGCCAGATGCAGTGGGAAAGAAGAAGTCACACGCCAAGATAATGGGAAGGAAGAAACAGAATAGAACGTAGGCAGGGAAAATTGGGCCCTTCCATAGGAGGTGGGTTCCAATGTGAACAGGGCGAGGAGAAAGTTCCGTGGGTTGTGATTCCATTCTTTAATAAGCAGTCTATGTGTAGTATAAATCTAAATGGAAATGCTGGGTACAAAGAGAAATTACCATGTAGGTTTTTATAGAAGTATTAAACATTTTATCAACTCATGGGATCTCTGACTCACAAACAAATCATGTTGAGGTCAGAATTTCAGTAGAGCACATCATCTCATTGGAAGCTCTGCCATAGGAGGTAAGGCTCCTAACTTTCTCTGGTCAACAGGTAGAGGTATTTAAAGCAGCTGTGTTCTCTAACATTTAAGGCTCTGCATGAAGGCCATCACCTGCATTTGTACTGTGGCTGCAAATTAAGAGAAAAGAAACATGGAACATCATTTTTTTTCTCAGGCCAAAGGGACCGATTGCCTAATAGGGTTCATTATATTAAGCCAGTGCCTACCTGTTTAATAATTCTGTGTCTGGATTCAGGAGCCCAGTGGATCATAAAAGTGGGTGCCAACCATGGATTTTACTGGAGATGAGTCTTTGAATTCCAAAGGTGAGGTTGTAAGATTGCTCTGGGTAGACACTAAATGATGTGACTATTAATACAGCAAGGACTCATTAGCTCAGATAGCCCGATGAGTGAGCCTTCTTAGTCACACAGAAGGTGACTTCTAGTTTAAAACTTTTACTGTTGCTTTCTCTTTCCTACTCTCTTAGTGAAAGGAGGACTGTGTGCATAGTCTAGCAGTAACAGAGCCGTGTGCTCAGCAACAATAGCGATAGTGGCTAACCTTTCTTTACCTCAGGTACTGCTCCAAGAACTTTCCACAAGCTAACCCTTTTTGTGCACCCAATAGTACTTTGAGGAGTTCCTAGCATCATCCCCATTTCATAAATGAGGAAACTGAGGCATGGAGAGGCTAAGGAACTTGCCTCTGGTTGCACCACTAGGAAATGGGGAAGCCAGGCAGTCTGGCTCCAGAGTTCATGCTTGAAAAGCTTAAAAAAAAAAAAAAGTGAAGACCTCAGGTACATAGAATTGGATTAATTATAATCCTTGTCCATGACACAATTTCTCATGCATGGGTCCTCTTTTACTTAAAATTAATAAAGTTACAGGGGCTGGGATTGTAGCTCAGCGGTAGAGCGCTTGCCTCACATGCGTGAGGCCCTGGGTTCGATCCTCAGCACCACATACAAAGCAATAAAATAAAGACATTATGTCCATCTGCAGCTAAAAAAAAATTTTTAAAAAATTAATAAAGTTACAAATCATTTATCACATACACACATGTACACAATCTTTGAATCCCACAGAAGCAGATGTGGAGACAGGGTTTTGAGTGTAGGTGGTTTATTTGGAATGTGAAGGAAAAAGCAAAAGAGTGGGGAAGTGAGACAGGAAAAAGAAGGCAGTAAGTAAAAGGAACATTCCTGAGCCACAGCCACAGAGGGCGACTGGCCTTTAACCTGTGGCAAACTAGCTTTAGAAGTACCAGGTACATCCCAGGGGTGAGGGAATGGGAGTCTTCATACACCAACCCCGGTCACTTGCTGGTTGATGGATTCTCAAGGACACAAATGAAGATCTGGGCAGTTGGGAGTCATCAAGGGAACGTGAAAAAACTGTGCAAAGCACTGATTCTCAATCTTTTGTTTTACATCATTGGCACCCTTAAGGATCTTTTAAAAACATTTTATTAATTGCCTCCTCCCCACTGTTTCTACACTGTGCCCCTTGGAAGGCCACAAACAATCTGATGTTTGTATACATCAGGCCCCACACCATCCTGCCCATGTCTCCCTATCCTTGTTTATTGAGGAGACTCAGTGCTGGAGTGGTGAATCCATAGGAACAGAAAGAGAAATGGACCTCATCACTTCATTCTTTTAGGCTAAGGAGTCCTGGAGGGAGGAGAGCAAGAGATAGAAAAGGTGCGCCAGATTTGAAGCAAATGATAAACATTAATAATCACTGCAACAGAAAGGAGGCTACCATTTTCAATATTTTCAGGAGACTGTTCCGTTTCAGTGTCCCCTAAAGGAGCCCCAGCACAAAGCAATTAGACCTGCCTTGGTATTTCTTTGCCATTGAAATCAGATCCTAGAGAGGATGTGAACAGCCCTCTCTCTGCCTGAGTCCCACCACAATCTCACACTAATGTCAAGCTAACTTCTCATGTTCCCAAATTGAAAAGTAGTTGAACAGATGGTGGCTGACACCTTTCTCAGGAATCCTGGAAACCCACCAGTCTACCCACTGAGGCACGAAAAAAAAAAAAAAGGATCTGAAAACGTGGTATAGAGAAAAACAACAAAAAAAATGACTGAAATGGGATGAGCCCAAGAGAAGCCCATTCTGCCTGGCATGATGGAGCAGTGTTCTGTGTTTTCACATGCCAGGAAATTGGGATCGGGGGCTGGGCACCTGTAATCTTCAAGGTGAGAGATGCTGCTACAGTCAGGAAGTGGAGACCAAACAGCATCCTGACCAAACCCAGTTACTCAGAAAACTTCTCCAGAGATTCCAGAGATGAGGTGGAGCAAAACATTCCAAATTTTCATGCTTGCCTTAAAATAACAGAATTTCTTCCAGGTTCTAAATGGAAGCTTAAGTTGTGAAAACTAGATCATAAAAAAAAAGTGAAGAGAAGAAAAGGAAAATCAATGCAATATGGTACCTTCTTTTTCCTTGAGAAAGCAAAACTCACTACAAATCTATATCATCTTTAACACTGAAGATCAAGCAAGGAATTTTTTTTCTTGCTGCTTTTTTGATAGAGTAAGAAAAAGATATCTGAGCAAATAATGTCTTTAAGGCAGAAAGAAAAATCTTGGCTTTAATTGGGAAGAAATACCTTAGTAAGATATTCCTGCTTTTACTTCTTTTATTTATTTATTTATTCATTTATTCATTTATTTATTTATTTTCGGTACCAGGGATTGAACCCAGGGGCGCTTAACCACTGAGCCACTTCCCCAGCCCTTTTGTGTATTTTATTTAGAGACAAGGTTTCACTAAGTTGCTTAGGGCCTTGCTAAATTGCTGAGATTGGCTTTGAATTCGCCATCCTCCTGCCTCCAGCTCCCAAGTGCCTGGGATTATAGGTGTATGCCACTGAGTCAGGTGGTATCCCTGCTTTTATGCCAAATGATTTCAGAGTTTTAAAAAATTAATTAGATAACAAGTGCAGCATATAGTCTAAGGTATTATAACAAATCATTTCACCTTCTTATTAAACTTGAGATGAAATACCTATATTATATTTGTCCTGGTGGCAAATTCATCTTTCTTTCCCAGTGGCAATTTTTTGACTACTTAAAAATTACTAGAAATTATGCTATTCTAACAGAGTTCTTCGATTTTTCAGTTTCTTCAAATTCAAGGCATTAGGACTATAGAAACCATTAGGGAAACCAGAGAGAATCATAGAATGCAGGATATAGTGTTGTATTAGGATCAGATGGAATTTTCAAGAGCATTATGCCAAACCAATCTCTTCAATTTGCAGTAACAGAAACTGCATTGGAAAAGTTGAGCAGTTGACTCAAGGGTACTAACTAACTGGTCAGCAACTGTGTCAGTCAACTCTATCACTGAAACAAATATCAGATAATCAATTTATAAAGAGACAGGTTTATTTGGGCTCCCAGTTTTGGACATTTCAGTTCATGGTCAATTGGCTTCATTGCTTTTGGATCTGGTGTGAGGCACAACGACATGGCAAGAGCACCCAGCAGAGCAAAACAACTCACTTCATGAACAGGAAACAAAAAAGAGAAAAGAAGAAACTCCAGTCCCATGATCCCCTGTGAGGACACACTCCCAATGACCTAAAGACTTCCCACTAGGCCCTACCTCTTAAAGCTACCACCACCTCCTCATATTGCCACAGTGGTGACGCCTTTAATAAACCAGTCTTTGTAGGACATTCAAAATACAAACTATGGCTATAGCAGACAGGTAGCGAGAACTCAGGTGTCTTGCCTCAAGCAGACCTGCTTATTCCTCCTAAGATGAAATGAGAAAATGACCCACAGGTTCACTGAAAAGCCTTCTAAATGAGAGACTAGGGCCACAGGTTGGCACCTTAGCAATTTTAAAATAAGATATTTACTCAGCAGTGTTAGAAGGAGAGAAAAACAGTGACTTCAAAGGGCACACATGGGGTTAGTTTTATATTTACTGAGTAAAGAAGTGTCCAAAGGATTCATTGAAAGGATACCAGGAAATCTCCATGGCTGCTCACCCTTCCCTCCTAAACCACATTCACATCCTATATACCTTGTTTATTCAAAGCATATGTTTTCAGATGCCCAAAGAGCAGGAATAAATGTTTCATTTCACAATTAAAAGTATGCTTTGTGAGCTGTAGTGTAGCTCAGTGGTAGTTGACTTGCCTGGCATGTGCTCTGGGTTCAATCCTCAGCACCACATAAAAATAAATAAATAAGCCGGGCGCGGTGGCTCACGCTTGTAATCCCAGCACTTAGGGAGGCTGAGACAGGAGAATCGCGAGTTCAAAGCCAGCCTCAGCAATAGCGAGGCACTAAGCAACTCAGTGAGACCCTGTCTCTACATAAAAAACACAAAATAGGGCTGAGGATGTGGCTCAGTGGTCGAGTGCCCCTGAGTTCAATCCCCGGTACCAAAAAAAATAAAAAAAATAAAAAAAATAAATAAATAAATAAAATAAAGGTATTTAAAAATGTGTTTAAAAAGTATGCTTTGTTACCCCAATAAAGTGAAGTTATAGAACCATACCTGCAGAGTAGAAAGCTAAGCTGAGTGAACTGGCCCAGATCTCCTGCAGCAAAGGAAAGAGTTGGAGTGAGGTGGTCTTACACTCTGTTGACTGAAGCAGGTTTTGATAGAATCACAGGTTTGGCTAGAATCTTAGGACCCCTAGATTGGTAGATCCCAAATTCAAAAAGGAATGTATGAGATGATCTTTTAGGATATTAGAAGGAAACATTAGACTTTAAGTTTTTATGTAAAAAGTAAGGAAGAAATTGGTTTTTAATAGTACAGTTGTCCTAGCCATGGGATTTGGGCTCACAATTTTGGAGATTTCAGTTCTTGGATACAAATTTCATGGATACTCCAATCCCTTATATAAAATATCAAACTACTTGAATATGACTTACCCACATCCTCCTGTATACTTTAAATAATCTCTATATCATTTATAATACCTGTTATAATTGAAATGTTATATAAGTAGTTTTTATACTATATTACTCAGGAACTAATTAAAAGAAAAATGTATGTACATGTTCCTCTATAGATGCAAAATTTTTTCAAATATTTTACATTCAAGATTGGTTAAATTTGTGGGTATAGAATCCACAGATATGGAGAGCCAACTTTAATAAGTTCTGCTGTCTTTTTGTCAGATATCTCCAATTTGTAAGGTGCCAAGAATCCTGGGGTAAGAGACTGAGTTCTCATCATAACATAAGACTGTCTGAGTATATGAGATTAAATGATTTTATATGTTATAGTATATAGTTTTAAGTACACTAACAAAATGGATAAGAAAAACCTCTGGATGCATTAATGGTGAGCTAGGTTATTTAGACCCACCATCCTACTGTAAATATACTTCCTAAAATCTTAAAATTCCAATGAATTGGCAACATAATAAGGAACTACTGTGTAACTGAAAATTGGCAGAAAATTGAGAAACCTGAAAACTTTTGTTCTCAGAGTGCTTGCTGGTCTAGACACATGGATGCATTACATTTTACAGTCTCTTGGGGCAAGAGGAACGGAAATCAAAATCATAAGAAACCCTCCCTCTGATAAGCTGGAGCCTCCAAGGAATACGTTCTTTAGTTATGGGTGAACCAATACTTGAATGTATTTGAAGGTCACACTATCACCATGTTGGCAGATCCAAATCCTGCTAGCTATGAATTCATTTGAAAGAACCTCAGACTGTTTTGCTTTGAGGTATTTGGCAGAAGCAAAACCAAAAATTATTGTGAAAAGATCCCTCCCTCTTAGATCTCAAATCATTCCTACAAGTAGTATTTAGTGACAAAAGCAGCACTCAACTAAAAATAATCAACCACATAAGCAAATAGCCTCCCTGAATGAGAAAATCAGAAAAAATATAAAAATAGAAACATTCAAATACTTCATATACTGGAATTGTCAAACATGGGTCATAAAATAAACGTGCTTACCATGTTTAAAAGTACAAGAAGAGAATCTTAAAAGTGTATGCAGAGAACAGGAAACTATAACAAGTAGCATAGAAGATTTGAAAAAGAACAAAATAATATTTCTACAAATGAAAAGTTTAAGAATTTAAAGAATTTAGTAGATGTATATAAAAACCTACTTGACATAACAAAAGAAAGAATTTAATGAAATGAAGAAATGCTGGAAAACACTTTCCACAATGCAGTACAAGGAGACAAAAATATGGAAAGTATAGAACAGAGGTTACATGATATGGAAGATGGCTTGAGCAGAGTCCCTAAAGAGTAAATATAATGATGTGGAGGCAGTGTTTGAAGAGATCATAGCTGAGAATTCAATCATGAACCATTCTATAATGTATTCAACAATTAATATTAAACAAGATAAATAAAAGAAATGCAAACCTAGATATATCATAGTGAAGCATCAACACACTACAAATAAGTAGAAAGCTATCAAGGAACTGGAAGTAACAGACGAACAGCCGATTTATCAACTGTAACAATGGACATCATAAAGACTATGAATTGATAGCTTTACGAAGAAGAAAAGTAGGTGATGACCAAGGACTCTATATTCAGAAATAGCATTCTTCAAGGATAAAGGCAAAATAAGACTCAATTTCCTTCAGAGCTTCCATGAGCGAGAGGAACCAGGTATTATACATGAGGCCAGCTGAGCCAGCGTTCCTGTTCACCTTCAAGGAGCAGGTGGGAGCAGGCAAGGGCAAAGTACAGAGAACAAGAGGATCTGTCCTCAGCTCCCACATAAGGGTAGTAATCACAGTGACAAAGAAGATTAGCAGTTCCAAGTAGTGATTTTAAGAATAAGAGCAAAACAAATACACTTTCAGAAACAAAAACTATGAACTCGCCATTAGCAGGCTCTCATTAAAAGATATTCTAGCCAGGCATAGTGCTGTCTACCTGTAATCCCAATACTTGGGAGACAGAAGGAGGAGCAACACAAGTTCAAGGCCAACTTGAGCAACTTAGCAAGACTCAATCTCAAAATAAAATAAATTAAAAGGGATAGGGATATAGCTCAGTGATAGAGCACCCCTGAGTTTGAATCCCTAGTTACTGGAAGAAAAAAAAAGGGATGGTCTAAAGGCAGAAACAAATTTAAGAAAGAATGAAAAGGAAGAAGACAGAAAATATGTAGCTAATTCTAAATAAACATTGATTGTATAAAATAGTAATAATGTTTTCTGGGGCTGGGATTGTGGCTCAGTGGTAGAATGCTTGCCTAGCATGTGTGAGGCACTGGATTTGATCCTCAGCACCACATAAAAATAAATAAAATAAAGGTCTTGTGTCTATCTACAACTAAATATATATATATATTTATTTAAAAAAAACAACAAGACATCTCCAAAACCCCTCAAGAACCCTCAAGTGCAAGTGGATGTGTGGACAAACTGCCAGTAACCACAAGACCTTCATGATATTGGAGTCTGTGTGGGGAGAAGGAAAAGGAAGCAACAGTAGCAATCAATACACGGAGTACAGCAGAATCCCAGCAGGAATTTACTGGAAAGCTGGGAAACCACTAGGGAAGAGCAGGTGACACTTAGAGGGGCTGATCCTGAGTGAGTACCAGGTTCATGAACTCTGATAACTGACCTTCCAGGGCTCTCTTCTAGGACATGGCTCTACACTGAGGGGAGAGTACTAGGAGCAAAATCAAAATTGCAAAAAGCAAAGACTATGTAGAAGAGATAGATGGTCTATCCTAAAAGAGGAGAGGAGACCAGAAACAGGAAATGTAAGAAAGTAAGCTATCATGTTTTTGATACTATATAAAAGCAATGGAAAAGGAAGTGTTACAGTTTAGACATGAGGTGTCCTGAAAAACCTGGTGTGAAACAATGCAAGAATGTTCAGAGGTAAAATGACTAGATTATGAGACATGTGATCTAATCCATGGATTAATCCACTGGTATGGATTAACTGGGTGGTAACTGTAGGAAGGTGGAGTGTGAATGGAAGAGGTTACTAGAGGTATGACTTTGGGTTTTATATTTTGTTGCTGATGAGCAGAGCTCTCTGTTTCCTGGTTGCCATGTTCTGAGCTACTTTCCTCTTCCATGCCCTTCCACCATGATGTTCTGCGTCACGTTGGGTACAGAGCTATGGAGTCAGCTATCTATTGACTGAGACCTCTGAAACAGTGAACCAAAATAAACTTTGCTCCTCTACGTTGTTCTTATCAGGTGTTTTGGTCAGAGTGGCAAAAAAAATTAAAAACAAAACAAAAACAACCCAAACCTGACTAAAACTAGAAGTTTTATGATAGTAGGAAATTTTCTTTAAGCTTACCTCATTCTAAAATCCAGGAAAATGAATTCTGCCTAGAACACAGTAATAGAAAAATAAGAAGGTCAAATTCTATACCAAGTTAGAATTTTTAAAAAAAAACAAAATAAGGAGCAAAGATAATAAAACATATGAAAAAAGCATGCCTACACAATAGATTAAAAATATAATCTACTGTTCTGAAACAAGCTAAAAACCATTAATAAAATGATTAAAGATGTGGGAATACAGTAGAATTTTAAAACTTAGAAATGAAATAGATTTTAAAAACAAAGTTCAGACGAAGAGGAGGAGGAGAAGGAGGAGGGAAAGGGATAATAAGGATTTAGGAGAAAATAACAAATGTTAAAAATAGCAGAGGAGCTGGGTGTGGTGGCACATGCCTATGATCCCAGCTGCTTGTGAGGCTGAGGCAGGAGGATCTCAAGTTCAAGGACAGCCTAGGAAACTTTGGGAGACCCTGTCTCAAAATAAAGAGGGTTGTGTATGTGGCTCAGTAGTAGATTTGTCTGGGTTCAATCCCCAGTAATACAAACACACAATAGCAGAGTAAATATACGAATAACAGAAGACCTGAAGAAGTAAACCAATCAAGGAAGCAAAACAAATCCTTAAGACTGAATGAAAGAAAATATGTCTACAAAAATCTTTAAAGGACTTAAAAGTACATGTCAAAGAGGAAACCATGTCCATGTGAATATCAACCCAATGTTATTAACACCTAGATGTATTCTATTATAATTACTGGATGTTAAAGAAATTTTTTTAACGTTTAAAAATTATTTACACATTCAGAAAAAAGAGAATGGAACTTGTAAGAAAAAGGATGTTAGGTTATCATCGAGCTTTTTAATAGTAGTAACTAATACTAGAAAAACAGCTAATTGAGGAGAAAGTAGGTCCAAATCTTCATCATGTGGGATTAGGCCCCGAATTCCTTAACAAGACACCTATAGCACAAGAAATAAAAGCAAGAATCAATAAATGGGATGGACTTAAACTAAAAAGCTTCTCCTCAGCAAGAGAAACTATCAATGAAGTGAACAGAGAGCCTACATTCTGGGAGCAAATTTTTGCCACATGCACATCAGACAGAGCACTGATCTCCAGGATATATAAAGAGCTCAAAAAACTTAACACCAAAAAAACAAATAATCCAATCAATAAATGGGCTAAGGAGCTGAATAGAAACCTCTCAGAAGATGATGTACAA
>CM053401.1:119066412-119226974 GCA_028644305.1 Xerus rutilus | reverse complement strand
GCAGACAAAAGAACAGCCCCCTCCCGCCCGAGGTGCCGGAACCTGCGGGTTGTTTACCAGTTCGGGCATCTCCCCAGGCGTTGCCCGGCGCCGCCACCTACCGGCGGGAGACGGAACCGCGCCGGTGGTGCGGGCCAGCGACTGCGGGCGGATGACCCAACGCCGCAGGCATCTGAGGATAACCTTTCCCCTTTCTTTCCAAGACCAAATAAGGGGGCTCTTCCCTCTGCGTGCTGGGCCTGTGGCGGTTAGGCCAAGGGGCGTGGAAAGGAGGATCCGGGAACGAGGCTGACAGTCGGCAAAACAACCCACCACATTGTTCCCGCGGCGCCCGGCCTCCTCCCAGCTCCCCGCGGGCACGGCCGGTGCCCAGGCTGACGCTCCCTGCAGCCGCAGTCGCGGAGGGCTTGGCGGGCAGGGCTCCCGGGGGATCGAGGCCCCCAGAACCCCATGGGCAGCGCCGTCAAGCCTCCCACACTCTCCCCACGAAGTAGCAAAGGGCAGAGTGTCCGCGGGCCCCTTGGGTGCTGCCCCCGCCCCAGGCACTCGCTGCAGACCTTCCAAGCGGGATGGACGGCAGAGCTGGCCGGGCCCGGGACCCCGGCAGGCGCGGCGGGCGCAGCGCGAGGGGAATCAGGCCAGGCTGCCAGGCCTCGGAACCCTGGCATCACCCCCGAGGGAGGGAGTCACTGTGGTTGACAGTGTTTGGTAACCACAGAAACCGAGATTTGACCTATATTTTCGAACATGGCCTAGACTCTAGCTTTCCTTCTAGAAATCAAAGTGAGAAAGTCTGACTTGACTGACTGGTAATGTTCCTCAACTTCATATTCCAGAATGCCACCCAGGAGGTTGGGCAAGGCAGGAAACCTGGCGAGCTGGTTGGTGGATAGCTTGTGAGGGTCCCCGTGGTTTGAGGCCCCGGTGGCTGTTCCCACTGACTCCCACCGACCGCAGGGACCTCCTGCCCACCAACGGTTGGTATATTTCTGGAGGGCAATTGGATGATATGGATTGGTATTTTAAGTATGTGTGCTGTTCGACTATTTCTATTTGAAAGTGTTTTTCCTAAAAAGGCACTAAGAAGGGTACCCCAGAACAAGACATTATATACAGAGTATGATCACAGCTCTGCTAGGACTGTAAGCCTTAATTGAGCATTTACTATGTGCTAGACACTGTTTTAAATATTTTACAAATACCTGCAACATCCCTCCAGTGGGTATTAATACATTTACTTATTTATTTTGGTACTGTGGTTTGATCCCCGGGGTGCTTTATCACTGAGCTATATCTCCAACCCTTTTTATTTTATTTTATTTTTTTTAAAGTTTTTTTTAGTTGTATATGGACACAATATCTTTATTTTATCTATTTTTATGTGGTGCTAAGGATCAAACCCAGTGCCTCACACATGCGAGGCAAGCGCTCTACCACTGAGCCACAATCCCAGTCCCCTTTTTATTTTTTGAGACAAGATCTCTTTAAGTTGCTTAGGGTCTTGCCAAGTTGCTGAGGCTGGCCTTGAACTTAAGATCCTTCTGCCTCAGCCTCCAGAGTCACTGAGATTATAGGCATTTGCCACTCCACCAGCTTAATACCTCCATTTTATAGAGAAGGAAACTGCTCTCAGAGAGGGTGGGTTTCCACACATCATCACTGCAGCCAGACAAGCATGGCCAGGATTTATGTTCAGGCTGTAGGGCTCCAGAGTCTGTACCCTTGACCACAACACTAAATGTTTATCAATGGGGATTTGATTAATTTAGAGTACATCCGTATAATGGAATATTCTCTGGCCACTTAAGTGGTGATGTAGATTGGGAATAATTGGCAGGGGAAAATGTCCATGACATATTGTCAAGTGAAAACAGTTGGCTACACAACACTGCGTAACTGGATCCTGTGGCCTTGCAGAGGGTGCTCATGGCAGTGCTAACTTTAGGTGGCAGAATTTCAGGTGGCTAATTTTGTAGGTATGTTTTCTGTATTGTTGAACTCTTTTTGCTAACTGCTGCTAAACAAAGTGTGCAAAACCCACTTTCTCCACGAAGCCTCCTCTGAACTCCAAAGTTGAAAACTATGCATCTTCACGCTCCTTACAAGTGGGAACTTGTGGGAACAGTTATTCAGCTTCATAAGCACACACCCATATTGCTGGCTAAACTGTCAACTCAGGAAGGAAGGCACAGATTGTTTTGCTGTTTTCTTTGCAAGGCTCAAATATTTGTCTATAGATTGACATGAACCAACAATGATAGAATGATCCACAGAAGTAATTACATAATTAGTTGTTTGATGTCTGCCTTCAATTACCTAGATGGTAAATTCCTTGAGGACAGAGATATGTCAGTCTCATTCAGTTCCATAATCTGACACTATGGTAGTATCTGGCTTGTAGTAGATGCTCCATAAATGTTTGCTACATGAATGAGCCCAGGCAGCTCTGCTCCAGAGCAGCCTTTCTTGAGAAATCAAAATGAAAGTTTCCTCCCATTTTTCAGGGGCCTCAATCAGATGATTAATCATGTATGTAAGGTAGGACCTCCCTCAGTAGAAATTGGCTCTGGAAACAGCAGAAAAGGGAAGCTCTTAAAATTAATGGGAAGACAAGAGAAGGCTTGAAAATTGGGCAAGAAACAAAGGAAATCAGACAGGAGGAAGATCTGGTCAAAGCCATGTCAGTGAAGGGCAGCTGGTGTGAGCACTGCCACCCCTCACCCCTGACATGTTCTCTTGCTATGGCCACATGCCACTGCAGTAAGTGTATGTGGTCTTGTCCCTGGGTCTTGGACCAATTGTCGGAGAGTCAGGGCCTCTGATGGGACCAGTTGGTCAGACCAAAGTAGTGTGACTAGTGGTATGCTGGTAAATATTTAACAACCTACTTGCCAGTAAGAAAAGCCCTGATTTGTAGCATCTGTTGATTGCTATGGCAATACCGTTAACACTATGACAGATTTTTATCTGTCTACCATTTAACAACCATCTCAAGAGATTCCTGAGAATTTAAAAAGTTGATGGCATTGGGCTGTTGAGTCATGCTCCAACATCACATAACCCTGTTGTGTGTGTCCTGATGACTGAGATTCCCAGTGTGGAAAATGCTGGAATGGAAATGGGGTGGGATGCCAGGTAGTCCCCCTCCCGCAACACATGTCCACAAAGCAATCCAGGGCAATACAGTAGGGTCATTAGCTCACCTATAGGTTAATATGCTATCTTGCTATTTGTTCCCAGGAGCTTTTACAGGTAATCCCCAAAGGAAGATGAATAGACTCTGCAAGGGAACCTGATAGAATCACTGAGGGAGACATGTTTAGATCTGTGTCCTTCAGACCCCAGCCAGTGTTTTGTATGATCAGCCTTCCAAGAACAGAGAACCAGCCCTAAATATCCAATAAATAGGCACGAAGCAGGAAACCCCTTCTCCAGGAGAGATTTACCTTTTTTGCCAGGTCTCAAGTCCAAGAGGCAGAATAATTAAAACAATGGCTACTAAGGTGTACAGAGAGTTTTGTACACGTGCCAGGCAGTATTTTAAACTTAATCCTTTACCTAGGCAGCTTTTCTGACAATAGATATTTAATGGACAATCCCTCTGAGATTAGAGCACAGGCAATCTGATGCCAATGTCCATGCTGTTAATTATGAAGCCATCCTAACCTGGCTCATTTGTAGCCATTTGTAGTATTTTTTGTTTTGTTTTTTTGGTACCAGGGACTGAACTCAGGGGCACTCAACCACTGAGCCACATCCCCATCCTTATTTTGTGTTTTATGTAGAAACAGGGTCTCACTGAGTTGCTTAGCAAGCCTCACCATTGCTGAGGCTGGCTTTGAACTCACGATTCTCCTGTCTCAGCCTCCCTAAGTGCTGGAATTACAAGCATGAGCCATCGCGTCGGGCTTGTGGTTGTTTTTGATTGAACTATGTGGCATCCCTACATTTTTCGAAAATGAAGACACTTGGGCTTATAGGCAAACATTAGATTAAAGAGACTGCAAAGATGATGTGGTCAGATTGACCTAGATTGGCATCTTGGATCCACTCGTTGGCAGCTTCCTCCTATGTAGAAATAGATGCCCAATCCTTAGTTGCAGGATTGTGGTGGAGGCTGCATGAGATAATATGCCAAGGGCATATGACATCCCACATATCGTAGACTGTTCATAAATGTCATTATGCATGTTTGTATGGTAGTCTACATAAGGTAAATTAGCATGGACATTTATTTATTTTTGATTTTGGAATCATTTTGCAAACCTCATTTATAGACATTCATTCATCAATTTGGAGGTGAAAACATCAGAATGTGATGAGCTCAGGGAGCAGGTAGCATCACTGGATGTCATCATAAAAGCAGTATGCTTTTCATTTTACATTTCCCCTCAAGATTGTTCTTCCCTGGTTGTAAATGATATTTCAGGTCAGGCCTGTGACTTTTCTGGTCATGCTTAGGGACATAGGTGACAGCACAGATAACTTCCGTTCTAGAAATGAAATGTGCAGTTCCAGGTGATAACCAGAGGCTCTGCTGTCATCCACAGAGACAGCTGCTCACCTTCTACTGTGGGACTTACTGCAGGTGGGAGCTGTTGCCCGGGAATGAGGGAAGGGAAGCAGTCACAGTCTTCCTCTCTACTCTTCCTCGACAGCTTGAAGATGACTGTTTTAGCCAGCTTTGCATTACTGTAACTAAAATTCCCAACAAGAACAACTTAGAGGAGGAAAAGTTAATTTTGGCTCACAGTTTCATGAGTTCAGTCCATGGTCAGGCAACACCACAGCTCTGGTCCTGAGGTGAGGCAGAACATTATGGTGAAAGGGCATGTCAGAGAGAGAGAAAGAGATAGAGAGACAGCGCTTTGCTCATGAGGGACAAAATAAACCCCAAAGTCACACCCCAGTGACTTAGTTCCTTCAGCCACACCCTACCTGCCTACAGTTATAGCCCAGTTCATACATGCCACTGATTAGTTGAAACTCTCTAATCATTTCACTTCCAAAAATTCTTGCATTGTTTCACTTATGAGCTTTTGGGGGACAGCACATATCTAACCCATAACAATGACAAACTTGGACTCGTCTCAGCAAATTTGGTTCTTCTCAGTATTTAAGAACCACCATGAAATGTCCTGTCTGAATGGATGCCTAGTTGCTAAAATTGGAAGTAGGTGTGGGAAGAGGGGAGATAGAAAGGGTGCAGGAAAGTTCTTCCTTACTGACCTGACTTGTCACAAGATGCTTCCCTCCTCAAGCCTTGGCAAGGGGATTTCATAGGTTGTTTTGTGGCCCCCACTGAAATATTTGCATATCTTAGGCGAAGGGCAATGCATTTCCCCAGGTAGGCACAGGCTCTATTTTTGGTAGTCCATTCCACAGACTTTCTGTTGGCATCCTGTTGCCCAATAAGGCTAGACCTAGTCCGTGGGGAAAGATCTAGTCCATGTTTCTGTCCCAACAAATTGTGTGAGTGTAGTTCCCCCCAGCCCAGCCGCACCTCTACCTCAGCTCCTCCCAGAGCTCAGGATTTCTTGAGCTGTCGTCAGATACCAGCCTGCTGAGTCCCCTCGACAACCAGGGACACATGTTGAGTTCTCCATGTGGTCCCTTTGAAGCCCCTTACTCTTGTTTGGGGGAAGAAAGGAAGCAGCTCCACTCCTCCCTTCTTGAGTAGGTATGTTGGACACTTTTCCATTGCTGTGACAGATAACTGAGATGAACAACTTAAAAGGAAGAAGTGTTTATTTTGGCTCAGGGCTTCAGAGGTTTGGGTTCATGTTTAGTTGTCTCCACTGCTTTTGGGTCTGTGGTAAGGTAGAACATCACAGCGGGAGTGTGCAGTAGAGCAAAGCCACTCACCTCGCGCCAGCCAGGAAGCAAAGAGGGGGGGCGGGGCTGGGGTCCCAGGTGCTCCCTCAAAGGCATGCCCTCAGCGACCTAACTTCCTTCTATCTGGCTCCAAGTCCTAAAGGTCTTAGCACCTCCCCAAAGTGCCATCATCTAGGGTGCAAGTCTTCAGCACATGGGCTTCTGGGGAACATTCAAGATCTGAACTACAGCAGTAGGATGTGGTTTCTCTCAGCTCAGGTATCTCTAAAGAGATGCTCTTTATAAATCATACCTAATATCCAATGACCCAGTTGTTCTAGACCCTCTAGTGGATCCAGGTTTCAAGAGTCACTGGTTTCACACCACTTTGGGATGCAGCCTCTGTGTATGTCAGTCAGTGCCTCAGTTTGCATCCTGCAAGAATTTACCGACTGAGTGATAATGGCAGGGATCTTGGCCTGATGCTAATTTGCTAAATCAGACACTTAGGATTTAGGCATTTTTCTCTGAGCTCATTTAAAAAAGGGAGAAAGAACAGACAAAACATCTGTTCCAACAAAGCTATTATTTTTCTAGTGTTATGCATTTACTACCACATCAGATAGGGAGGTCACTGGTAGAAGGGAAAATGGATTGGTTCTGAAACAGAGTGCAAGAAATGTCAATGCTCATTTTAATTATGATCTGGAATCTTATGATTAGCCAAGTTCTTTAATGGTGGAGAGTGGGGCATGATGTAATTCTAGAATCCTTGACCCATGTTGAGCCTTCCTCATGGTCCCACTGAAGCCCCTTACTCTTGACTTTGGCTGCTGGGAAGATTATGCTTCCCCTGCCCCATCACCTCTGCTCTGTCTCTTGGTACCCTTGAGAGGAAAATTAGTCATCAACCATTAGCCATGATCAATTGGCTTCTTCTAACAGCCTCTCATCTCTCTACTTCCTGTGCAGTCTGCATGAGTTTGGTCCTGCTGTGTTAACAAACAACACTCAAATATCAGTGGCTAAAAACAGCAAAGATTGATTTCCTAATCATGTTATATGCCCATTGTTGGCAGACCTGGGGCTCTTCTATGCATCACCCTTACTCCAGGACCTGACTGACTGACAGAGCTGTCAGAATATTGCCAGTTATATGAGGAAAAGAGCTTAGCAAATAGTGTACTGGCTCTTAAGGCTTCCACCAGGAAGTGACACATCACATTTTATTGGTCAGAGCAAGTCACATAACTAATTCCATGTCATAGGGCGAGTCACTTGGCTAACTCAAATCCTACCAAGGAAAGAATGGGGAATATTTAATGAATACACACAGAGGACTACCCCAGAACCTTTCTCTGAGCCTGCCAGAGCCATTTGGAGGACAGCCTTCTGCAAAAGTAGGAAGGGGATGCTGGCTAGAAACGGGTTAAATACTTTGAGATAAAAATAAAGGGCCTGGAAGAAAGTTATGCGTAAAGACTGGTGTTAGTGGGCCCCATGGGTAGCCAAGAGGGGAGGTTTAAGAGAAATGGCTTATGTAGATGGATAGGAATGGAAACCAGAACCCAAAAATAATAAGGAATGAGTGAGGAGGAAATTCTCTCTCTCTCTCTCTCTCTCTCTCTCTTTTTTGGTACTGGGGATTGAACTCAGGGGTACTCAACCATTGAGCCACATCCCCAGTCCTATTTTGTATTTTATGTACAGACAGGGTCTCACTGAGTTGCTTAGTGCCTCGCTGTTGCTGAGGCTGGCTTTGAACTCACAATTCTGTCTCAGCCTCCCAAAGTGCTGGGATTCAGATGTGTGCCACTGCACCCGGTGAGTGAGGAAATTCTCATTGTCACCTCCTTGACTTCTGTGGGTACCCACCAATGAGACTTTCTTTGTAGGTTTAGTAGATTCTGTTGGGAACCTCCAAATTGGCTTCTGTTTACTGAGAATTTGGCAACTCCTGAGCACAGGGAAGAAATACTTTTCTGCTTTCTAGATCTCCCCCCCCCCAATCTCTCTGGTACTAGGGATTGAACTCAGGGATGCTTAACCACTGAGCAACATTCCCAGCCCTTTTTTATATTTTTATTTTGGGACAGGGTCTCGCTAAGTTGCTGAGGCTGGCTTTCAACCTGTGATACTCCTGCCTCAACCTCCTGAGCCACTGGGATTATAAGCGTGAGCCACTGTGCCCATAGATTGCTCTCTCTGACCCTTCCAGACCTGTCCTGAGCCCCTAGTGGGGCTTTACCCATTCTTTCTCTTAGATACTTGTATGAGTCCCTTTAAAAAATATAAAATATTTCAAATAGTCAAAAGTAGAGAGACTAGTACAGTGGATCCCATGTGCTCATCATGAAAAACACCTTCTGCAAGTGCACTGTCATAATTGGACCATCATGTTAAACCTTGCACAAATCTGGTCTCTTCCAATCTGCATAATAAACTTTATTACTTGTCTAATTTTAGGGATGAGGAAATTGCAGCTCAGAAAAGTTAAATGACTTGGCCAAGGACATACAACTAGTGAGGGCAGAGCTAATGGCATCCCACCCCCATGTCAGGGACACTGACATGAGGGTGTTATAGCCTCAAGGGGTAGTGGAGCTTGGATAGAGGCCATGGTAGGAAAGGAGCACATCTGTTTTAAGGAGGAGCTAGCTGCAACATGAGCTTGGTTCTTCTACAAGCCTGCTTTGTTATGAGTCAGGGGCTCACTTATCAGGAGCTAAGGTCCCGAGGAGGTATGGCCATGAAATGGAATGGTGTGGGCATGTGGACATTCCTCCTGCCATTCGCTCGAACATTCATTCCTTCAGTAGTGTTTTCCTGAGCACCAACTTTGCCCCAACTCTGGGGATACAGAGATGAGTGTGTCAGCCCCAGACCCCTGCCTCATAGAGGAGAACCTTCTCTTTCCAGCCAACTGACTGGATGACCTCAAATGCCGTAAGTGGAGTCTCAGTTTTCTCATCTGTGAAGATGGGAATATGAGCCACTGTACCATACACTCTAAAGTGTTTCATGGTTAATTTTATGTTATGTGAATTAAAAAAAATTTTAACATTTGTTCTTTTTAGTTATACATGATAGTAGAATATATTTCGACATATCAATACATGGAGTACACCTTCCCATTCTTGTGGTTGTACATGATGTGGAGTCACACTGGTCATGTATTCATATACGAACATAGAAAAATTATGTCCGACACATTCTACTGTCTCTCTCATTCCCACTCCCTCTCCCTTCCCTCCATTCCCCTCTGTCCAATCTGCCTCCTCCCTCCCCTCTGCCTATTATGAGTCAGCATCCACATATCAGAGAAAATGTTCAGCTTTTTGCTTTTTGGGATTGGCTTATTTCATTTAGTATGATAGTCTCCAGTTCCATCCATTTACATGCAAATGCCATAATTTCATTCTTCTTTATGACTAATATTCCATTTTGTATATGTACCACATTTTCTTTATCCATTCATCTGTTGAGGGGTACCTAGGTTGGTTCCATAGTTTAGCTATTGTGAATTGAGCTGCTATGAACATTGATGTGGCCATGTCACTATAGTATACTGATTTTAAGTCAGTATTTTGGGTATTATGCCAAGAAGTGAGTTAACTGGGTCAAAAGGTGGTTCCGTTCCAAATTTTCTGAGGAATCTCCATACTGCTTTCCAGAGTGGTTGCACCAATTTGCAGTCCCATCAGCAATGTATGAGTGTACCTCTTCCCCCACATCCTTGCCAACATTTATTGTTACTTGTATTCTTAATAATTGCCTTTCTGACTGGAGTGAGGTGAAATATCAGTGTAGTTTTAATTTGCATTTTTCTAATTGCTAGAGATGTTGAATGTCTTTTCACATATTTGTTGACCATTCATATTTCTTCTCTGTGAAGTGCCTTTTCAGTTCCTTTGCCCATTTATTGATTGGGTTATTTGTTTTTTGGTGTTCAGTTTTTTGAGCTGCTTATATATCCTGGAGATTAATGTTCTATCTGAGGTTCAGGTGGCAAAGATTTTCTCCCATTCTGTAGGCTCTATCTTCATGTTCTTGATTATTTCTTTTGTTAGAAGAAGATTTTTAGTTTGATAAAAATTCATTTATTGATTCTTGATTTTACTGTTTGTCTCTGAGTCTTCCATTCTGTACCATTGGTCTTCATTTCTGTTTTGGTACCAAAACAATGCTGTTTTTGTTACTATAGCTCTGTAGTATAATTTAACGTCTGGTATTATGATGCCTCCTGCTTCACTTTTCTTGCTGAGGATTGCTTTAGCTATTCTGAGCCTCTTATTTTTCCAAATGAATTTCATGACTGCTTTTTCTATTTCTATGAAGAACATCACTGGAACCTTAATAGGAATTGCATTAAATCTGTATAGTGCTTTTGGTAGAATGGCCATTTGGAAAATATTAATTCTGCCTATCCAAAAACAAGGGAGATCTTTCCATCTCCTGAGGTCTTCTTCAATTTCTTTCTTTAGTGTTCTGTAGTTTTCATTGTAGAGGTCTTTCACTTCTTCTGTGAAATTGATTCCCAAGATTTTTGATTTTGAGGCTACTGTGAATGGAGTAGTTTTCCTAATTTCTCTTTCAGTAAATTCATCACTAATGTATAGGAATGTGTTTGATTTATGTGTGTTGATTTTATATCCTGTTACTTTGCTGAATTCATTTATTAGTTCTAGAGTTTTCTGGTGAAATTGTCTGGGTCTTCTAAATATAGAATCATATTGTGGGCAAATGGGGATAGTTTTTCTTCTTTTCCTATTCATATCCTTTAATTTCTTTCTTCTGTCTAATTGCTCTGGGTAGGGGTTCAAGGACAATGTTGAATACAAGTGGTGAAAGAGGGCATCCCTGTCTTGTTCCTGTTTTTAGAGAGAATGTTTCATTTTTTCTCCATTTAAAATAACATTGGCTTTGGGTTTAGCATATATAGCTTTTACAGTGCTGAGGTATTTTCCTACTATCCCTAGTTTTTCTAGTGTTTTGAACATGCACGGGTGCTGTATTTTGTCAAATGCCTTTTTTCTGCATCTATTGAGATAATCATGCAATTCTTGTCTTTAAGTCTATTGACGTGATAAATTATGTTTATTGATTTCTATATGTTGAACTAACCTTGCATCCCTGGGATGAACACCCTTTGATCATGGTGTGCTATATTTTTAATATGTTTTTGTATGCAATTTGCCACTATTTTATTAAGAATTTTTTTCATCTATATTCATCAGGATTATTGGTCTGAAAATTTCTTTACTTGATGTCTGGTTTTGGAATCAGGGTGATACTAGCTTCATAGAATGAGTTTGGAAGGGTTCCCTCCTTTCCTATTTCATGGAATAGTTTGAGGAGGTGTTAGTCGTTTTCTGATGATCTGGCAGAACTCAATTGAGAATCTGTCTGGTTCTGGGCTTTTCTTTCTTGGTAGCCTTTTGATGGTGTCTTCAATTTCATTTCTTGAAATTGATCTGTTTAAATGTTCTATGTTTTCCTGATTCAATTTGCATAGGTCATGTGTCTCTAAAAATTTGTCAATGTCTTTATGATTTTCTATTTTATTAGAGTATATATTTTCAAAATAGGTTCTGATTATCATCTGTATTTCAGTACTGTCCATTGTGATATTTCCTTTTCCATCACAAATTTTAAAAATTTGAGTTTTCTCTCCCTTTCTCTTTGTAAGAGTTTATCTTACTTTCTAAGAGTTTATCAATTTTATTTATTTTTTCAAGGAGCCGACTTCTGTTTGCAGATTTTTTGGATTGTTTCTTTTGTTTCAATTTCATTAATTTTTGATCTAATTTTTATTATTTCCTGTCTTCTAATGCTTTTGGTATTGATTTATTCTTCTTTTTCTAGGACTTTGAGATGTAATGTTAGGTTATTTATTTGTTGACTTTCTATTCTTTTAATGAAAGAGCTCAATGCAATGAACTTTCCTCTTAGCACTGTCTTCATAGTGTCCCAGAAATTTTGATATATTGTATCATTATTCTTATTTATCTCCTTCTCTGACATTTCTTCTGCTCTGGTGTCAAAGGATTCTGTTATTAGAATATCTTGGTTTGTTTGGGGAAATTTTTTCCCTTGCATCTTCATGTTGTTTGTTTATCTACCCATCTAACAGTATGAGGCAGTAGACTTTCTACCCTGTGGACCTATAGTGTCCTTGAAGTTTTCCAGTACCTTAATGTTTAGGAGGAGACAAGTAATAACAACAACCACTGCAAACAATATACAGCATTAAAC
The DNA here is from genome assembly GCA_028644305.1 of Xerus rutilus. NCBI lineage: Eukaryota > Metazoa > Chordata > Mammalia > Rodentia > Sciuridae > Xerus > Xerus rutilus. The sequence goes on along the minus strand of CM053401.1, from coordinate 119,214,905 downwards.
CAAATGGTTCCTACTGTGACATCTACAATGTTAATTATCACAATAAACAGAAATGATATGATCAGTTATTGCCTACAATAAAAACAGCAAGTTTTTAAAAGGGTTTACAATTTTTTTAAAAATCATGAACAGGGAGAGAACATAAATAATATAGGATGTGATGAATTTGAGAGAGGAGGAGAGAAAATAGAAGTAAAAAATTAAAGGAAGAGTGAAAGAGAGAACAATAGAGACTGGCTGTAAGCAGAAGAAAAGAGACAATCAAGGGAAACAGATAAGAGAAAAATATATATAATAAAGTAAAAAAATTTTAAAAATTGAAAATAAAAATAAAAAATACAAAACAAAACTAAAATATACTTATCAAACATCCTAGTCCTCAAAAACCAATTCAGGAAAATAACTGGCTTCAAATATGCTAGAAATGAGAATATGAATATGTATTAATGTCTGTGAACCATTAAGGTCACAATTAAACAGAGAAAAGAATTTTTAAAAAATAATAAGGAAAAAAGAAAAATATCTTGATGAAAAGTTAAAAAATTCTTTTCTTGGAGTCTCAGCTTCCCTTCTGAGCAATTTTAGGTGGGATCATCTGGATCATCAATCCACCTCCACCCCGTGGATTGCTGGAGAGAGCGAGTTAATCCCACAAGCAGAGTTCCTGGAGGCAGATTTTAGGTTTAGGTTTGCTCTGGGCTCTTCGGCTCTTCACTGAATGCCAGTTGGTCTGGAGGTTTTAAATAAGTGCACCTCCAGGGCTCAGTAATTGCTCATCTTCACTGGAAGACTCTACCCCAGGGATCTCCCCGGGGTTCCACTCATGTGATGGGGAAGCTAATTCTTAGTCCTCTATGTCACCTCCAACATTTCCTGGTCTTGGATTTGGTCTCCAAACTCAATCTCTCCCATCCTCATCCTGACCCTTCCAACTTCCCACCCAGAGCCGTCTCTCCCAGATGATCCTGCAAGCAGACAGATTGGAGGGGGAGGGGGAGAGCCAGGAGGGTTTCCACAACCAGTTGTCCCCTGTGTAAATCCCTTTCCATGTTTGATTTTCTCCTGGTCACTTAAGCACATTCTATGTTATGTAGTGTGTGTTTACTGAGCTTGTATTTTGGGCCAAACTTGGGTTTCCCAGAAATCGGCTCCCTTAGCGGCCAGTGCCCACGCCACAGCTGCAAAATGATCCTTTCCTTTGTCCTCTGCATACCACTGGAGAGATGGTGGCTTCTTTCCTGCACAAGGATATTGTGCAGCGTACCTTTCAGGTTTTTCAGGTAATATCTTTGACCTCTAAATGTTCCGCCCCCAGACACGCCTCAAGCTTCCTAAAAATGTGAGTTTCTTTAATTCCCTTACCCCTTTACTTTGCTCATGGAGGGATCATGCTAGCTGTTGCTTCCAGCCCAGCTGTGGCAGCAGTTGTGCTGCTGGGGATTTCTTTCTTATTTTATTATATACAACCTCCTGAGTCCTCAATCTGCTTTGAATGTCCAGTTTTAAATTCCAGTAAAGTCCCCTCCCCCACTTTTTTTGTTCATCCATCTTGCAGAGAAGTTACCTATCTGCTTTCTTGGTTTCATGTCACAGAGTAGCCAGGAAAGCGACCTCCTCTATTTCACCATCTTGAAAACCCCCCATGTTATGTGAATTTTACCTTAATTTTTTTTAAATGGGCAGAATGAGAGGGCCTGCATGGCAACAGTGTTGTGAACAGAGTGGGGCCCACCTCCATGCCCAAGGGCAAGGGTGATGTTCTAAGTATGGAACAATCCAGAAGGTGTAGTGTCCAGGGACATCTGACTGGTCAGAACTGGGTTGGCCAGGGTGCTGAATACTGGTCTTGTATTGTTGCATTTTCATAAATAGACTCATGGACAGCCCTGGATAGCAGGTGCACCCTGATATAATGAAGGAAGGTTGCCCAGAGCCACTGGCTACTCTGCCCCTGCTGGCTGGAGCCCATCTGTGTGTTTCTGGTCACCAAGGGTTAGCAGGCACATATGGATGGACCCCACTCCTAACCCCTTTGTCCACTCTTGCCCCTAATACACCCATTCTTGTAAATACAGGGCTAAGACTATTGGGAGAATAACAAAAGTTTATTGATATAACTAGATTCTCCTCCTGTGCTGAAAGCCAGCGTCTTTTGCTCCAATAGCTGTCTGCAAGAGATGAAGGAATAGCTTACTCCTCCTGCCTTGGTGACAAGCCCTTCCTTAAGGACTTGCTATATCCAAACTTCTCCCAAAAGAAACAAGTATCCCACTGTACCTGCTAGAAAGGCTGAAATGTGAGCAAGAGCTTCATCTGCTGCTGCTATGAATCCACCTGCAGTAAATTAATCTGTTCTGTGCTTGTTACAGGCAAGTTACAAAGCCTCATCTTTTAAAGTGGCAGAAAATGTCTTATATTAATGAGCATGATTCCAGAAAAAAAATTTCTAGAAAGATTTTTTTTTTTGTTCTTCCAGAATCTTAGGCTGTCCATGTTTCATTTCCCAGTGGAGGCTCACTCCCTTCTGCCTCTTCCATGACATTAAAAACCAATTTGTTCCCCATGTGCACGTAGGGCTATGTGCTTAGACCACATGCAAGAAATTAGACAAGGACTGGAATTGGAATTGGGGTCAGATTGGGCAGAAAAAAGTGCTCTGGCTCTGTTTGAAGAAACCCACATGGAAAGACAAATTGCAGTGAGAAACTCTGATGGCCTTATGAAGTATTAATGCATCATGGTTGTAAGTATTTTAAATCACGTTCCTCTAAATCATTTTCCCCATTTCATCGCTACCAGAAAATTGAGACATTCACATATGGGATCCTATGGTGTGTTGCTTCTGCTATGTGATCTCTCCCTGGGAGAGATCACTGGGATTAGGAAATGGTAATGAATCGTGTGGCACATGACTCTCTGAATATGCTATTATTCCACCTACGTTACAGATGAGAGGCTGAATCATCAAAAAATTTAAGTGACCTGCTGATGTCAACTTAGAAATCACTGGTGATGGTTTTGAAGGATCCTGCTGTTCTACTCTAGCTGAGGCAGATTCACTGTTCCCCCAGGACTTAGGTTAACAAAAAAAGGGGGAGCAGGATACTCTCTGAACCCTCTAGACTTTGGACATTTCCCCATTTGTATGGGGGGAAAAGGGAAGTCTGGGTGTTGCCCCACAGAGACATGACCTTCAGGTAAACTGCAAGGACCAGCACCCAAGGAGCATACATCTGCTGTTCACTGACCATTGCTGGGAGCAGAAGGACCAATTCCAAATGGACAAACAGGTGGTAGTGTTGCTGCAGGGCTGCCTCAAAGGGGAAGGGAGAAAGGGAAAAGATTGGTCAATGGGTACAGTTAGATAAAAGGAACAAATTCTGATTTTCTATTGCACAGTAGGGTGACTGTAGTTAATAATAGTGTGTTGTATATTTCAAAACAACTAGAAGAGAAGTATTTGGATGCTCTCATCACAAAGAAATGCTAAATGTTTGAGGTAATGGATGTGCTAATTACCCTAAGTTGATAAATATACAATATATGCATCTGTTGAAGTGTCAAGTTTTGTCCCACAGTTATGTCAATTATTATGTGGCTATCAAAAATAATTTAAAAAAATAAACAAAAAAATTTTAAATCCCCAAACTTGTGTCTTATGGGCAATGGTCCATGTGCGCACGCGCGTGCGCATACACACACACACACACACACACACACACACTCTTATTTTGAGGCCAGGAGCCAGGAACAAGCTTTCTCCTTCTCAGAACTGCTGAGGTGGCTCATATTTCATTGAGCTCATATGGAGTCTGGGCACCTTGGAGAGGGTGGTGAATCCTGGAGAACTTGTCATTTCAAAACTGGAAGGGGTTTATGTTTGCAGGGTTTGGAAGCCTAAGTGCATCTTTGGAGAGGTGTCTCCTAGATTCTGGAAAAGTCTCCAAACAAGTATCCAAACACTTACTGATGCAGACATCTGAACATCTACCCATGTAAATGCAGGGTCTTGAAAACAGAGAATGCAAACCACAGACCGCATCCAAACTTCTGATATGATCTGTTTGGCCTAAACAGTGTCTTAAAAAGAAATTGATTCACACCTACACACATCTGAACTTTTAGCACCACTATACCTGCATTTGTGCATGGCCCCCAACTGCCCCTTTGGATGGGACATGTTCTCCAGAACATCTCTTCTCCCATACCTCTTGTACTGCCCCCAGCACCCCTAGCATGAAAGCTGAATTTCAGCTGTCATTTATGGCTTCATTTGCACCATTGCTTTTCACTGTAGAGAGCCTATTTTCTTGTATCCTAAATGAAATACATTAATGTTGCTCACTGGCTCCTTGAAGAGATTCGAGTTTGAATCCCTTGATGTAATAGATCATCTCTCCTGGAGGCAGATGCTAGTGAGGTCTCCTTTTGATAATGTTTTTCCTAAAAGAGGGATCTGGGCCACCTGCGGCATCCAACTGTTGTTTGTTTTTGAAGAAATAGAATAATAAAGCTAATATTTATTGAGTATTTACTCCGTGCCTGGCAATTTTCCAAACTCTTTACATGAATTAACTTATGTAATTCTCACATGAATATGCAGTGACCAAAGTAGTACTATTTTATAAAGGAAGAAACAAGCATAAAGAGCTCAAGAAACTTGTCCAACATCTCTCTATTAGGAAGTGGAAGAGCCAGGATTCAGATGCAAACCACTGGACACCAGAGATGGAACAGTTAACTGCTAAGCTATCCTGCTATCCTGCCTGTTTGTGGTTTTCCTAAAGCAGTTTTCACATATTAAGCAGGGAGAGACAACCTTCCTGATTGTACAAGTTTTACTAGTCAGGATGGGATAGACCATGCTACAGTGGCAACTCTCAAATCTCAATGGCTTAAAATAACAAAGGTTTATTTCTTGCTTATGCCACATGATTACTGAGGGTCAGCTGATGTCATTGTGGTCCAGGACAGACAAAGCTGGCCCATCTGGAGCATTGCCAGTTGCCAGGGCAGAGGGAAAGAGAACATAGACATTGAGCATCAGCTCTTAAAGGCTTCCCTTAGGAAATGAAGCTTATCATCTCTGCTCAGGTTTCATTGGTCAAGCAGGTCATGTGACCACACCCAACCCCAAAGGGCCTGGAGTAGCACAAGCCTCCAGCAATGAGAGGAGCTTGTGAAATACCTATAGGAGAGAAAATGGAACTGATCTGTAAGAGCAACACTCATGAATCTCAGGGAAAAACAAAGCTGTTTGGGGCCCAGAGGACAAAATTTGCATGGAATTAGGAAAGAGATTTTTTCTCTCTACCTCTGTTGGCACTCTCTCCGTGGGACTGATGGTTTTAGAAAACTCAGGAGGCCCCCCTATAAAAGATGTTGGCATGGAAAAATACACATTCCAGTAACCAGAGCCTTTGCAGATGCTGTTCCCTCTGCTCGGGTTTCTTTTCCTCACTTCACTTCCAGACCTACCAAGTTCCTATTTATCCTTCATATCCCAGAAAGAAGTTCAATTCCTCTGGGAAGCCTCTCTCACACCTGTGACTGGATTTGACTCTCTTTTTATTCTCCACAGCATCCTGGAGATTTACTCCTCCATACTTATTAAAGATTATTCTTGTAGGTTGGGGGTGTAGTTCAGTGGTAGAGTGTATGTTTAGCATGGACAAGGTCTTTGGTTCAATCCCTGGGACACAAAATTTATCCCCATACGCTAATTTGTATAATGTAATGGTTTGGATATGAAGTGCCACCACAAAGCTCCTGTTAATACAGGGATATTCAGAGGTGAAATGATTACATCACTAGAGCTGTAGTCTAATCAGTCCATCATAGTTTGAATGGATTGAGTGATAACTTGGATAGGTAACTGGGATGTGACAGGAAGAGATGAGACGCTGGAGCAGCTTCCCTCTGCTGTGCCCTTCCCTCACAACATGCTGCTTCACCTCAGGCCCAGAGCAATGGAGTCCACTGTTTATGGACTGGCACATCTGAAACCATGAGTGTCAAAGAGACTTTTCTGCCTCTAAGTTGTTTTTTGTTGTATTTTGGTCATAGTGACACAAAAACTCACCAAAACATGTAATAACGTAATTTGTGCTTTTCTTTCCTAAAAGACTGGAATTTTCAGGAAGGCAGGTTCCAAATTGTCTCACTCCCCTTGTATTCTCAGCCAGCATCTAGCATAGTCCCAGGGGTGTCCCAGGGTCTTTCCTTAACACCAAATGAGTGAATGATGGGGGCATGTTGGGGGGGATTGCTGATAAACAGGATTGTAGTCACATCCCAGCTTTCCCTTTGAGAACTCTTAGAAATAATTTAGAGGAAATTTTCAGTGGCCCAGAACTCTTGTAGATAAAGTAGATTCTAGACTGGAGAGAGTCCACACAAAGGATGAGCACTGCCTTATTAGGGATCCCCCAGAATCCCTGAACCTCAACCAAGTAGTGTATGTCATTTTAAAGGACACTGGTGGGACACTAAGGAGAAAGCCAGTGACTTGTCAAGTTACTACTGTGGGCCATTTAAGCACATCTCCCTCCCCATATCAGAGAATCCCTAGAATTATCCCATCTGAGGAGTGAGGGAGCTGGGGTTTTTATACACCAACTTCAGTTGGTCATGGATGGACGGCTGCTCTTAGAGGCCTACTGAAGGGATGACAGAGCTGCTTCTTGCAGCAAGAGAAAACCTCAGACAGATGTGCAGGAGCTGTTCATAGGGAGGATCAAGGGATGTGGCAGAGCACAGGTAGTAACTATGTCACTAAGGAAGTATAAAGTTACCTATTCTCACTGTAGCACCTCCTATAATGATGAGAGATGTGATTCTGCTGTAAGGTCCTCAATGTCTGTTTTGAATTTTGGGGGGCCTCTGGAGTAGTCTGGGAAGTCCTTGCTGTAGACCCAGGCTAGTCATGTACAGAATTTTTGTTTATGGCTTCACCATATCTCTATGGCCATGTCATTCATCATTCATCATTTCATTTAACAGACCTGCAAACATTTATTGAACCTCTTTGTTTTATAGGTAAGAGCTAGAGGATTGGGCACAAAATCAGATAAAACACAATCTCTGCTCTGAAGTACTTTATAAAGTGGTATCCCCTAGTATTTGGAGAGGTGCTAGATGCTCAACAGGATATTATATTAAATAAGTTTGGAAAGCTTTGCAAACTGTCACCTCACCTTAGACAACCACAAAGCACATTGACATATTAAAGGCTCTGAGAAGGACTTGCATAAAAGACATTGGTTGAACATTTTATTCAGGATTTTTCAAACTTACTTAACATTGGAACTTTTTTAAAATACCAAATTGCCTTTATTAACACCCTAAGGAACTAGAATTCTATGGATCAGCCCTGGAGAAAGCCCTTGTATTTCTATTCAATCTGTTGAAGGTGTGAGTAGAACAAAAAGACTGAATGAGGGAGAATTCACTAGACATAAGTCATCTGCTGCCTTTGAAATTGAACTTGGACTAGAATGTACAGCAGGCTCTGCTCATTCTTAGGTCTTTGGACTATGAGTGAAATGACCCCATGGACTCTCTTGGGTGTCCTTCTTGCTGACTGAAGACCTTAGAACTTCTCAGTCTCCATAATCACAGGAGTCAATGTCTTATAATAAATAAGTTCTGTACATCCTACTGGTTCTGTTTCTCTGGCGAACTCTGACTAATACAGACTTTGGAACAATTTTTTTTTGTAGGATGGCCCATGGGCCCTCATAGTTCAGACTGCAGATGAATAGCCATGAAGGAAACCCCAAGTCCTTCACATTAATTCCCTACTTGGGGATATAGACCACATCTTGTTCTTCCATGGAATTGGTGACATAAACATATGTCTTAGAAACATATTAATTGTACATTCACTAAAAATATTAATGCATCGCAATGGGCAAAAGTCCAAAGATTCGACATAACAATACAGTAGTTATGGTTTTAAAGCTAGTTTTATTGCAAAAGAAATTGTTCTTAAATATGTTTCTGGTCTTTGTCCATAATCATTACAAGTCAAGCTCCTACAGGAAATCAGCATTTGGCTTTTTAATGAACCAACAGTGCATGATCATGGAGACTGGTATCTATTTTGAGATCAAAGACAAAAAAATTAAGCCCAGAGGTACTTTTTTTCTCATATTCTTGTGCATTAGGGTGACAAGAATCTTCTTAATTTCACATTCTTCTTCTGACCATCTTAGCTACTCTTAGCATTAATCTGAATTTATTAATAGGGTTTAAATATTGCTCTCCTGGGACTGTGGGGGTAAATTCTGTGTAAGGCCCTGGGTTTCATCCCCATAGTGCTAATAATAATAATAACAACAAATAAATATTGCCCTCCATGCTGTTTATTACATAGTCAATGATGTACTTTTAATTAAGAGATTTCCAGAGTCTCATTCCATTTTATACCTGCAGCCAAACAACAGAGGGTGTGACCTTCCCATAAAAAAATGACTTTCCATAATTTGTATCCAAAAAGAGACACAGAGTAAGAAGAAATGAAGGAAAAGTCCCTCTATTTGACTTGAGAGAAAGCCAGGGTTAATAGATGATGAGCTTCCTTTCCAGAACTTGAAAAATATGTGGGCTAACTATATGATACAGACTGAGGCCAAACCTGGCAGAATACATGTTCACACAACTGTTCTGTTCAAACTTTGGATGCTGCCTGCCTGTCACCGCTTCATTTACCAAAAAAGAGTTCTGCAAAAACCTGGTTGTTAAACTGCTGTCGTGTGGACAATGCTCCATCTAGTGGTTAACTGGACAATTGCAAAAATAGCCTCATGTGCCAAACTTCTAAAACTGGGCTTCTGACCTAAGTTATCTATGCCAACAATTCTTGGACTTGACTTCACATTAGAATCTCTCAGGGAGTTTGTGAAAGGCTGATGCCCAAGCTACACACCATACTAATTCAATCAGAATCTCTGGGAGGGGAGCCCAGATAACGGCCTTTTAAAAACTCTTCAGGTGATTTAAATGGGCAGCTATACTCGGGAGCCTGCCATCTTTGAAAACAAAGAAATGGATTAACAAGTAGAAGACTTCATGAAGTTGTTACATATCATTGCAACATCCACTCCTTTGCAAGTTGCCCCATACAAGGTTACATAGCTTCCCTTTGCCTGGCTTTCTAAATTCTAAAGAGAAGCCACACCTAAATAATTAAGATCTTAACTGATAAATAATCTTTCTTTAAATTGTCAGAATCCAGAACATCTAGTGACTTTGAGATAACAGAACATATAATGCCCCCCCGCCCTTGGTCTTCAGTTCTGTGCATAAAATAACACAAAACATGTAAAGTGCTGTTAGCTTTTACTTGCAGAAAATAACATACTTTTCTAAAGAACTATAGGAACTAGCTCCAGGAGGTTTGATTTCATTGTAATGTTCCAATCAGAAAAGCAAAACAAAAAAGAAAAGGAGACACCCATCCTAATTGACAAAGACCCCACTCAGCAGTCTTCCTGCCCTGTTTCTCTGCTACTCCTTTCCCTCTTTATAAAAGCCCTTTTTATTTTGTATCAGAGTCCCCCAAGATGGAGCTTTGAGGATGAAAACCTTCCATCTTTGCAGAATGCCAGCCCCTGAATAAACTTGGTTTCTTTCTCACTCTCATCTCTCATCGGTTTTCAAGTGGCGAGCAGCCCAGACGTTGATATGATAGCATGCATCATAAGAAATACATACAGAGGTTGCTTCTTTTCCTTCTTATTTGTTAAAATTGCGACTTATTATTTAACAGAAGAAACCTGCAGAAGAGTTACCAACACAGAGGACCAACATAGTCTTGGAATGAGATTGCTTGGGGTCAAATCCTGGCTCTACCACACACCTACCCTGTGACCCACTGGTACCATAGCTTCTGTCTATAAACCAGGACTGATAGGAGCACCAAATTCATTGAATTGTCATGATGTTTCTATGAGTAAGTCCCAGTGAATCACTTAAAACTGGCCTGACTGCACAATATATGCTATTTACGTGTGTGTTATTAGAGCCTATAACATTACTTATAAACTTGCTTTTTCAAATTAATATGTATTTCCCCACATAATCATCGTCACCACATTAATGTCTATTCATGAGTATTTTTTCATAACCTTTCACCAAAGACAATTTAGTAATAAATGATTTTTAAGTAATACCAGCAAAATTTTTAAAAATTCACATAATGGTTACAACTCACTTTTTGGCCAAAAAAAATTGGTATAAAATCTGTAATGATTATGCAGTGAAATGCAGTATGTAAAGGACATATCAAATAGGCAATATGGAACTGGGGTTATGGCTCAGTGGTAGAGTGCTTGCATGTGTGAGGCACTGGGTTCGATCCTCAGCACCACATAAAAATAAATAAGATAAAGACATTGTGTCCATCTGCAACTAAAAAACATTTAAAAAAATAGGCAATATGCTAGTTCTAACTCATCTCCATTAGTTGTACACACATAAAAAATGTGTGAACATATACCCTTTGAGGTATAGCATCTACTAGTGGATTTCCTGGGTTAAATATAGTTAGCAATTTAACCAATACTGCCAGGCAGCTTCCTTGATTTCCTTAATTCATCCTCTATATAGAATTGTATGAAATGTGGTTCCTTCTACACCTTTGTAAACTCTGAATCTTATCAGAACTTTTAAATCTTGTCAATCTGATCTGTAAGAAATGCTACCATGTTGACATAAGTGGTAGCTCTCTAGGATTCTGGAGATCTTTTTGTAAGGGAATGACAACTTTCTTCTTTCTGAAGGTTCCATATTGAGTCTATGAAATAAACTGATAATAAGCAGATTAACAAATGAAAAATCATTGTAATTAAGTGCATATGCATGAGCGTCTCACAAAATATGAGACTTGAAGAAGGGCCAGATGGTTACAGTTTCATAGTATTCCGAGTTATGGAAAGGAACAGAGGCTTGGGACGAAGGTGGTGAGGAGTTATGGGAGGTGAGTAGAGGAACTGTACAGAGAGTACAGGTTGTCTTGTTATGCAAATAAAAAGTCACTGAAATAATTAAAGTTGTCTCTGAGCAGTCCTGTTTCTGATACAACTAGTTTTACTAATGGAGATTTTCTTTAGAGATGTAAGTTCTTTTTGCAAAGGACAACTTTTACCGGCTCAAAATGTGCTGAAGAGGTGTGTTTTGGTGTGGTGTGTCCTGAACCTCAACATTTTTCAATGTTTATTGGCCATGCTCATTTCTTCTATGCATTGCCTGTCATACCCTTTGCTCATGTTCCTAGTGGCTTGAGTCTTTTTTGTTTTCTTATCAGTTGCAAGAGCAAATATTTTTCACAGTCTGGTTTTGTATTTTAAAGTTTTATAGTCAAGCTTGTCTTTTTCCCTATGGGTTCTGAATTTCCCACATTACACAAGCATTCTCTCCCACACACAAGCAATCTTGAAGTTATATAAATTTTCTCCTAACTTATTCTACTGCTTTTCATGTTTTTCACTTAGAACTAGTTCATTCATAATCATTTTATTCATGGTTGATGTTATTTTTTCAGATCAATAATCAATTAGGATAATAGCATAAATTAAATCATCTTCTCCCTACTGAACTGAAATGCCATCCTTGTCATGAGTTAAATTATACTTAAAATTTTGACTTTGTGGTCTTCTAATCTGTAAGCTTTCTTATAGGAGTTAAAGCCACACAGTTTAAAAAAATTATATTAGCTTTGTAGAAAGTTGTAATATCTGTTAAGGCAATTCTACCTCGCTATTTTTTCACAATTAAAGATTTTTGTTTTAAGTTCTAAAAAATTTAGAATTTCTTCAATATAAATGCTAAATAGTTTTTGTACATCCCCAGGAAAACACCACTGATATTATAATTGTAATCAATTTAGGGTACATATTTTATTGGAAATCATTGACATTTTTGACTGTTAATTCTTCCCATTCAAGGACATAATGTGTCTGATCATTGGTTCAAATTTCGTCTTTATGCTCTGTAACAAAATGTTATGGTTTATTTCATGGAGGTCCCCTAACTTCTGGTGTATTTTACCAGTTAAGTTTTATAATGAAGTAAGATAGTACAATCAAAAAATAAAACTCAAACATCCACTATATAGTAACTATTAAAAATGTTATGTATTATTATTATTGTTATTTTGATTATTATCTTTATTCTCACTAAAATTAGAGAGAGGAAAAATTGTTAAAAGTCTTTACTGAATAACTCACATGGATCCTCAATATTGTAAAAATGTCATTTCTACCCTAACTTGATCTGTAAGATCAGTGCAATTCCAATAAAAATTACAGGAGATTGTATGCACATGTGTGCATACATGTGTGTGCCCATGTAAATTTACAAATTGATTGTAAAATTTGTACAGAAATATGAAGGACCCAAAGTAGACAAGCTAATATTGAAAGAAAAGAACAACAACAACAAAAAGAGTCTTGCCCTGCAAGCTATGAAGACCTATTATGAAGCTCAATAATTAAGAAAACATAGTATTGGAGTAAGTTTAGACAAAGTCCAATAGAACAGAATAGAGACTAGAAATACACACAAATGTTCAATTTATAACAAAAGCTAACTTTTGTCATCAGAGGAATGAGGAAGGATCTTTTCAATAAATAGTGCTGGGTCAACGGGAAATCAATATGGGCAATCAATATGCATCTAGATCTAAATGTGAAAACAACAAAGCTTATACAAGATAACAGGAGTATGCCTTCATGATCTTGGGATAGGCAAAGATTTTTTACATACAATACAAAAACAGAAAATGTAACATGTTGATAAATTGACCTATGTTAAGAATTTCTGCAGGGCTCAGTGGTGCACACCTGCAATCCCAGTGGCTCAGGAGGCTGAGTAGGAGAATTGTGAGTTCAAAGCCAGCCTCAGCAATTTAGCAAGGCCTTTAGCAACTCAGCGAGACTCTGCCTCTAAATAAAATATTTAAAAGGGCTGAGGATGTGGCTCAGTGGTTAAGTGCCCCTAGATTCAATCCCTGGTACAGGAAAAAAAGAAAAGAAAAGATTAACAATTTCTGTCATCAGTAGAATGAATCAAACATATCTTTCATATGAATATATGACTAATGTAACTCCACATGATATACAACCACAATAATGGGATCCTAATTGAAACAAGTTATACTTATTCTATATATGTATAATACATCAAAATACACTCTACTATTATGTATATATATAAAGAACAAATAAAAAAGAATTCCTGTCATCAAAATGCAATTAGTTGGTTCAACATAAGGAAATCTTCAATGTAGCACACCATATTGGTGGAATAAAAGATGTCAATAAATATGATCATCTCAACAGATGCAAGAAAAGCATTTGACAAAATCTAATACCCTTTCATGAAAAAAACATTTGACAAACTAGGAATAAAAGGGAATGTCCTTAACTTAATAAATGGAATCTTTGAAAACCCTGCAACTAACATCATACCTAATGGAGAAAGATCAAATGGTGAAATGGCAAAAGACAAGACTTTCCAAATATCAGGAACAAGGCAAGGATGCCCACTTTATTTCTGTTCAATATTGTTCTGAAGCTTCTAGAAAGGGCAAGTAAGCAAGAAAAGGAAATAAAAGATATTCGGATTGGAAAGAAAAAAGTAAGAGTACCTTTATTTGCAGAGAAATGATCTTGTGTACACCAAAAGTACCTATTGGGATAAATAATTCAGCAACATTACAGGCTACAAGGTCACTATATAAAAATTAATTATATTTCTATATATTAGCAACGGTGAATCTGAAATGAAATTTAGAAAACAAATTCATTTGTGATAGCATCACAAGGAACAGTGTATTAGGAATAAATTTAACAAAGAAGGTGCAAAATTTGTATAATGAAAACTACAAAGAAATGTTGGAAAAACTAAAGATCTAAGGAAATGGAAAGGCATTCTATGTTCATGAATTGGAACATTTAATATTGTTAAGATGGCAACACATTCCACATTGTCAACAGATTCAGCTTACTCCTTACCTAAATCCCAGCAGTCTTTTTTACAGAAATTGAAAGCTGATTTAAAAATTCATATCAAATTGTATGAGTCAGGGAACCCAAAATAGTCAGAATAATCTTGAAAAAGAACAAAATTGGAGGATTTACACTTCCTGATTGAGACTTTGTGGTTAAGGCATAAGGTTAGCTGTATACATATAAATAAATGAAGTAGAATTTAGAGTCCAGAATGAAACACTTTCTTTTAAGATAAATTGATTTTTTGACAGGGTGCTAAGACAATTCAGTAGGGGAAAAGAATAATCTTTTTGACAGATAATCCTGGGGCAACTGGAGATCCATATACAAGGAACGAAATTAGATTCTTGCCCTTATACCCTCAAAATTAACTCAAAATGGATCATATTCTAAAACTGAAGCTACAAAACTATTAGGAGAAAATACAAATGCAAATCTTTGTGACTTTGTATTAGGCAATGATTTCTTAGAATAACACCAAAAAATACAAGTAACCAAAGAAAAAAGTAGATGAATTGGACTTCATCAAAATTAAAAACTTCTATGCCTCAGAGAATTCTATCAATAAAGTGAAACAAAAACCCACAGAATGGGAGAAAATATTTGCAAATCATATATGTAATAAGGAACTTGTATCTGGAAAATATAAGTCACCCATGCAACTCAGCAATGAAAAAAACCCAAACTGCCAGGTGCAGTGGTGCAAGCCTGTAATCCAGCACTTAGGGTGGCTGAGACAGGAGAATCACGAGTTCAAAGCCAGCCTCAGCAACAGCGAGGCGCTAAGCAACTCAGTGAGACCCTGTCTCTACATAAAACACAAAATAGGGCTGGGGATGTGGCTCAGTGGTCGAATGCCCCTGAGTTCAATCTCCAGTACCAAACAAACAAACAAAAAACCCCAAACAACCTGAATAAAAGATGAGCCAAGGATTTGAATAGACATTTCTTCAAAGAAGATAGATGAAAAGATGCTACACATCATTAACCAGAAAATGCAAATAAAACAACAATAAAATGCCAATTCATGTCCTCTAAGATGGCTGTAATTTTAAAAACTATTCATAATGAGTTGTTGGCAAGGATGGGGAAAACTGGAACCTTGCTAGTGGGAATGTAACACGGCAAGAAAACTTTGGATGAGCGTAAGGCATTCCTTTAAAAGTTAAACAGATTTACCATGGGATCCAGCAATTCCACCTCCAGCTATGAACTCAAGAGAACTGAAAACATACGTTCACACAAAAACTCATACACAAATGTTCACAGCAGCATTATTCAGAATAGCCAAAATGTGCAACAACCTCAGATGTCCATCAGCTGATGAACTGATCAAACATACAGTGGCATAGTACTCAGCTCTAGAAAGGAATGAATCTGACACATGCGGAAACATGGATGGACATCGAAAACTATTGCCATTCAATAGAAGCCAGACACAAAGGTGACATACTGTGTAATTTTATTAATATAAAGTGTTCAGAATAGGCAAACCCATAGAGGCAAAAATTAGATCCATGGTATCCAGAGATGGGAGGAAGAGGAGATGAGAAGTGGCAGCTAATGAGAATGCAGATTCTTTTGCGGGGTGATGAAAATGTTTTGGAATTAGTGGTAATGAACGCACTACTGAGTGAATATACTAAAATTCACTGAAATGTACATGTAAAAATTAGGTTGTGAGGATGTGGGGAAAAGGGTACATTCATACATTGCTAGTGGAACTGCAAATAGATGCAACCACTCTGGAAAACAGTATGGAGATTCCTCAGAAAACTTGGAACAGAACCATCATTTGATCCAGTTATCCCACTTCTCGGTATATTCCTGAAGGACTTAAAATCAGCATACTACAGTGACACACTCTCATCAATGTTTATAGCAGCTCAATTCACAATAGTTAAGCTATGGAACCAACCTAGGTGCCCTTCAACAGATGAATGGGTGTTTAAAATGTGGTATATATACACAATGGAATATTACTCAGCCATAAAAAAGAAGGAAATTATGGCATTTGCTGGTAAATGGATGGAACTGGAGACTATCATGCTAAGTGAAATAAACCACTCCCCCAAAACCTCAGGATACTGAGGCAGGAGGACTATAAGTTCAAGGTCAGCCTCAGCAACTTAGCAAGAGCCTATATCAAAATAAAAAATAGAAAGGGCTAGAGATGTGGCTCTGTGGTTAAGCACCCTGAGTTTAATCCCCACTATTAAAAAAAATCTACTTAAGAAACTCAAAACTCACTTGGGAAAATGTTGAGCAATATTTTCTTTTTTATCAACAAACTGCTAAAGCCTCTTTAGGAATTCTTTAGGAAGATAGGCAAGCTGGAGCTACTGCAGATAGAGGCCAGCCCCAGGGGCATTTGTCTTAGGTATTAGTTAGAGGCTCAAATTTTCCTGCTAGACTACCATGCCTTTGGTTTGGTTCCTGGGCACCCTAGATCCACAGGCTACTTACGACACTTCCGTTAGTCTTTATCCCACTCTCAGAGCTGTTGGTGATGGCTTTTCTATCCTCAACTATGCACACTAAGTACAAATGATAGTAGAATCCATTCCTTCTTCTGTGGACTTCTTTGACCTAAGTAAGTAAATTATTAGCAGTGATGAGCAACTGGGTGAAGCAACCCAAAAAGATCATTTCTTCTTTTTTCTTTTTCCTCTTCCTCTTCCCCTTCTCCTTCTCCTCCCCCTCTTCATCCCCCCTCCCTCCGCTTCAATGCTAAGAATCAAACCCAGGGCCTTGTGTATAACTAGGCAAGCAATCTACTACTGAGCTACAGCAAGATTATTTCTTAACTACCTTACATTCTGTTACATAGACACAAAGATTTTTTTTTTTAATGGTACTGAGGATCAAATCCAGGGCTTCATGCATGCTAGGAAAAATATTTGTTTCAACTCTCCTTCTTTCCCTCTCTCCATCCTGGACACCATAAACTGAATGGCTTTCTTTGAAAACCAAACAAACAAATTTGCTTCATTACAAAGTTCTGGATATATATGAATGAAAAACCTCAGTTCAGAATTATTTCAATGGTCTCTGAATGACAGCTTTGGTGGAGCATCTCCAAATGGGTAATGACTTCATGGGCTTTCTCTGTTGGGCATCTCTGCTTGGCTGTCTGATACCTGGAGTATTGACTGCATATGATATATTTTATTTTATTAAAATATATATTTTTAGGGGCTGAGATTGTGGCTCAGTGGCAGAGCGCTTGCTTGCACATGTGAGGCACTGGGTTCGATCCTTAGCACCACATAAAAATAAATAAGCAAAATAAAGACACTGCGTCCATGTATAACTAAAAAAAAATTCAATAAATAAATAAATAAATAAATAAATAAATATTTTTAAAACAGTAGGTTGGAAATCTGACACTGATTTTGATCACATTGTCACATAAGGGTATTTCTAAATTCAATGTCTTTCAGGAGACATGATATCTGTTTAGAAATCAATTAAACATATTTAATCACACAACCAAGTCTCAATGACCTCTAGCATGGATGTGTATTTTTTTTTAATTATCCTATAATATTTTTAATCCCCAAATGACTTCCAGTTCCTTGAAGTCACACTCTGTCACTGCTTGCCTGCTCATCTTCACCATTTCTGCCCCTAATGGCCCTGAAACTTGCAAGCTCATTCCCTGGTTCACCTCCACCCAGGATAATGCCCAGCACATCCTGCCAGGCTGGTGGTCCCTTCTTCAGGAGTTGGAAGCCACCTAGGACTGCCTTGTGTCCAATGCCCAAACATCTGGATGAACAGGTCCCTAAATTGGCCATTTTAGCTCTCTCTTGCCCTACTAGAGAATTTGAATAACTAGGCCTTTGGCCTACCTCTCTGCATCTCAATTTTTCAGTCATTCTCACTCCTGAAAAATGAGGATAAAACAGCAAACAACAGTCAGCTTGCTCCCTTGCTCCATTTCCCACACGCCAAGTAGACACCACAACCCAATCACCATGCCTTGTTTTGCTGAGCTCAGAAAAAGCCTCAGAAAGAGAGCCGTGACGGAGTGGCACAATGCATGCCAGAATGGGGGACAGGGAAAACAAAGAGGACCAAAGAGGCACAAAGTCGACTGACATTTATTATTACTGGAGGGGACAGTCTGAAACCACAACCTGAAGTCTTGCCTAGTTGCTTGGGCAACCTGATCCTCTGGCACCTCGCGGCAGGTTCTGCTCTCAGTCTCTAAGTGGTAGCACAGGAAAGTTACCTTCCTTAATTTTCCATAGTCATCAGAGCCTTCATGAAGGCAAATGCAATCTGGTTCAGAGAGATCCCCAGTCTCTTTTTAGAGGCGCCTGACTCTCTGAGGTCTTATGTGGTGCCAGATGTTGGAGGTAAGGTAAAGCATGTGGGCAGGTGGGACTGGGAAGTAGAAGCCATGAAAAGACACACTTTTAAGGACTTTAAAGAAATGTCCTTGTTCCTGTCTACTCTTCCAATATACCCATAACACGACTGCTTCCTCCTAGGCTCCTTCAAATCTAGTTACTCGTTGTCCCTTATTCTACTTTCTCCTTCCTGATATATTTTTGCAACAATATAGTTTATTTATTTATTTATTCTTTTTAAAATACATGACAGTAGATTGTATTTTGACATATACATATATGGAGTACAACTTCCCTTTTGTCTGGTTTTACATGATGTAGAATTACACTGGTCATGTACTCATATATGAACACAGGAAAGTAATGTCGGATTCATTCTACTGACTTTCCTACTTCCATTTCCCCTCCCTTCCTTTCATTCTCTTTTGTATAATCCAAAATACTTCTATTTTTCCCTAACTGCCCCTGCCTTATTGTGAGTTAGCATCCGCATATCAGAGAGAACATGTGACCTTTGGTTTTTGGAATTGGATTATTTCATTTAGCACAATGGTCTCCAGTTCCATTGATTTACCAACAAATGCCATCATTTCATTTCTCTTTATGGCTGAATAATATTCCATTGTGTATATATACCACATTATCTTTATCCATGCATCTGTTGAAGGGCAGTTAGGTTGGTTCCATAGCTTAGCTATTGTGAATTGAGCTGCTATAAACATTGATGTGGCTGTGTCTCTGTAGTATGCTGATTTTAAGTCTTTTGGGTATATACTGAGGAGTGGGATAACTGGGTCAAAAGGTGGTTCCATTCCAAGCTTTCTGAGGAATCCCCATACTGCTTTCCAGAGTGGCTCACCAATTTGCAGTTCCACCAGCAATGTATGAGTGTGCCTTTTCCCCCACATCTTTGATAACATTTATTGTTGCTTGTATTCTTAATATTCACATTCTGACTGGAGTGAGATGAAATCTTAGAGTAGTTTTGATTTGCATTTCTCTAACTGCTAGAGATGTTGAACACTTTTTTGTGTATTTGTTAACTGATTGTATTTTTTTCTTCTGTGAAGTGTCTGTTCAGTTCCTTTCCCCATTTATTGATTGGGTTATTTGTTTTGGGAGTATTAAGTTTTTCCTGACATTCTTAGAAACACAGGTAAATTCTGCTGCTCTCTGACATGTCCGTCCATGAGCCTGTCCAAAGCCTTTCTGCCTAGATTCACTGCACAGTTCTATTTTTTTTCTGGAACCTTGTCATCTTCCCAGACCAGTCCCTGTCCTTGGGATGGCATATCCTTCCTGGGAGTTCCTCTGTCTAGGGCTGCAGTCCTGGGACCAGGGCACAGGAGCCCTCCCTGGGAAATCATCACTCTACTCAAGGCTGTCCCAATACCTCTTCTACTCCACCTAACACAGGGAATGTTTTTCTGGTCTGGGGGCTGAGGGCAAAAGGCAGAAAGCTGTGCTCTTCCTCCTGGAGAGGTCTCCTCAATTCTACCACCCATGCTCAGTTTCTTCTAGAATTCCCACAACTGAAGTACTGGAAAATCTAAGGTCAATGCCTGAGTCTCTGCTTTTCCTCATCCTTCCCTGAGTGACTTGGAAAGCCCAGCTGATGCAGTTGGGAAGAGCCATTATTTCAAATATTATCCACTCTCCCAGGATCAGCCCTGCTGGGTCTCTTATGTCTCATGTCTGATCAGATCACAGGTAAGGACTAAATTTCCACTGGATCATCGTTCATGCCCTGGCTTCCTGACACTGTGTCCTGCTTTACAAAGCTCAACAGAAATTGCTTCTTAGTTTGGGTGTGGTCTAGGGTTATCTTTATACCACGTCCCTCCACTAGCTTGACAAGAGAAGTTGTGACTGTTTGGGGGTTTGCTGCCTCTCTCTAACTTCTCTGAGCTAAACCCCAATGTGATCCCAGTGGAAAAACTGTGTCTAGGACTCAAGGCCTGATACTTATTACTTGGTGACTCATTCTGAATCATTCCCACACACTGAGCAAGTTGTTCAAAGCTCTGTGACCTGATCTTGTTGTTGCAAAACGTCAATGACATTTGCTTCCTCCCTTCCTGATAGTTATGTGGGGAGAATGAGTAAAATACCCGTGCTACTGTCACTAGTAAAACAACAGTTTATTGAACTGAAGGCGCTTACCCATCTATTATCACATCTATCCAACCACTTGTTTTCAGAAAAAAAATAACCCTCATGGATGGAACTGGAGAGCATCAAGTTAAGTGAAATAAGCCAGACTCAGAAAGTCAAGGGTCATATATTTTCTCTCTTATGTGCAAGATAGAAAGAAAAAAGGAAAAAAGGTGTGTGTCGGGGAATGGGAATATCATGAAACAGAAGGGAGACAGGCAGAGTAGAAGGAATGGATGGAAGAGGGAAGGGGGAGGAAAAAGAAGGGTACAGGGGAATGGAATTGATCAACTTATGTGTATGAGCAAGCGAGCAAATATGTCACAATGAATTCCATTATTGTGTATAATTATAATGCATCAATAAAAAAGAAAATAAAAATAACCTTCATGTGATATACAAATACAAGAGGGAGAAATTGTTCTTTAATCCACTAAAAGATACTCAAGTTCTTTTATCCTCCAGAAAGCCATTCCCTAGTATTTCCATTTTGATTTTTTTCCTGCTGTTTGCTCCCCAAGCACGTCTAGATTCTATCAACAAAGAAAAAACTCAAATCCAGGAGAAAAATTATGTTCAGCTCTGTGTGTTTTAACAATTTGAAAGGGATATGCTGCAAGGAGGAAGGAATCTATTTCAAAGATCTTGTCTTAGTCAGATTTGCTGGAATTAACAGGAGGTTTGCAGCAATGCCAGAGAACCCTCTAATAGTAAGTTCCTTGAAAGACAACCCACAGGCTGGGCATCCTCATAACTTCTCCTTCTGCCTCTGGCTTCACACAGCTTGCTTTTTAACTAACCTGTTCCTTTATTTTGTAGCAATACCAAGAGGCCTAAAAATTCCCATCTAGCTAAAAACATTTCAACCTTTTGGATCCAAAAAGGCAATTAATAAGTTCAAGATGGAGTTTCTCTAAATGATGGTATCACTTAAATAAGAAAATCTGTCAATAAAACCCTATTTGATAAAGATGCTTTCAAGAATGATATACTTTTAATCTCCCAGAGTCACCTCCCACCCACCCACACATTTTTTCCTAATTTCATTTTCTCATGCTCTTCTGTCCTTGCAACAAGTCTATATTGAGGGTCTCCTCCATAAAATACCAAATCTGGGGCACATTAGTGTGCAGAACAGAGGCTTGCTCTCCAAATGAGCTTTATAAGTTTCAGCTTCCTCTATTCCTTCCCAGCCCTTTTTTACACTCTTTCCAAACTCATTATAGGTTGGACATCCCTAGTCTAAAACTCTGAATTCTGAAATGCTCTGAAATGTGAAAATGTTTGAGTGTCAATGATGCCACAAGTGGAAAATTCCACACCTGACCTCATGTGATGCATTGTGATCAAATTGCAGACACACTAAAAACTACCTTCCAGCTATGTATATCAGGTGTGTATGATACATAAATGAACATCATGTTTCAACTTGGGTCATTATGTATATGTAAACATTACAAAATCAGGGAAGTCCAAAATCTGGAATACTTCTGGTGCCAAGCATTTCAGATAAGGAATACTCAGCCTGTACTTCATTGTCATTGGCCCTGACTCCTGAGGGTACCATGTTTTCATTTAGGGAGCTACCAGGACTCATGCCCATAGCCAGGGATACGGGTCTCCTTGATTAACCCTCCATGCTTGTAATTTTCTTCTTTTCTCCCTGTTTATCGTGGGATCTTGGTTTGATTTAATTTTTTTTTAACTTTTTGTCACTTCTTGTCTTATCAAAAGTCCAGCCTGATGTGGCAGTCCCATTGCTGGCTATCTCTTCCCAACCTTCAGCTATTTTTCTGGAGGTGACTTAGTAAGCTAAGCCCTGCCTTTTCCCTGGGGGTTTCACTGGGCCTGGGGTGGCCCAAGAAGGAATGCAAGAGTATTATCACTGCTCAAGAAAAATTTCTCAATATGAGATTGAAGTGAAACAAAGCAAGCCTGCCCCTCATCTTTATTCACCAGTGAAGAAATGCAAATGTATTGAGAGTGAAGACAATTTGCATTGTTCTAATCACCTAATTTATCTGGATTTCCACCTTCATTTGTGAAATAAAGGTTTCAGTGAAGCAAAATCAACAAAGCTTTTGGAACTCTTATAAAAACAATAAATATTGTTATTCCAAAATATATTTTGACATATTGTATATTATCTTTTTATGATTCTGGCTAGCAATGAGAAGGGTAGCAATAAGACTGTCAGAAACCAGGCAACTAACCCTGTAAAGTTCAAATACAGCTATTATATTTCCTGAATATGATAGCTATATTTCAGGGACTTTAGGTTCATAGGATTTTTGAGCCAGAAATAGTCTGTCTCTGTTACCTGTTGCTGCATAACAAGTGACCTTAAATCAACAGATATTTTTATCTCCCAGTTTTGAAGGGTCAGGAATCCAAACATTGTTTCACTGGGTTGTTTTAGACCTCATGACTCTTTCATGAAGTTACAGTCAAGCTGTGGACCAAGGCTGTGGTCATTTCAAGGACCAGCTGGGGCTAGTGGGTCCACTTCCAAGCTCATAGTCCTCAGTTCTTCAAGGCAGCTTCAGCTTCTCACTGCCCAGACCTCTCCAAAGTGCCGCTCATGACATGGTGTCCATCTTTCTCCAGAGTCAGCCATCTAAAGCAAAAAGGGAGGGACAAGGAAGAAAGTTGGTCCCTTTTATAACCCAGACTCAGAAGTGACAGACTGACTATCCCTGGTACAACAAGGGAGTGAACAACATGAAGTGGGGATCATCTGGAGCCATCTTGGAGGCTGACCACCACAGAACCTGAGAGAACAATAGTCTAACTCCCTCAATTACAGCCAAGGAAGCTGAAGCCCAGAGAGGCTAAGTGAGTAGGTCAAGATTACACTGCAGGTTAATTCCCAAACCTTGACTTAAACCCAGACTTTCCATAGTTTAGGACGTTGCAATTTAGCAACTATATGTGTTTACTTATTCAGTAAGCAAAGGACTGGAGAAGACATCATGAAGATTTTAGGATGAAGAATAAATCACGATCCCCCGCCTATGAGGTCAAAGGAGTGGTATGAAACAGAATATACTGAATGGGATTACCCAGTAGAAAGGAGCACATTTCAACAGAGTTACAGCTGGAGATCCTTGAGAATTCAAAGGCTGGCCTGACATCCACACACCATCAGGGAAGCCTTTGTGGAGGTGCTCACATTTGACTTGGGCTAAATTCAGTGTCAATAGATTTAGGCAGGAAAAGATGAATGAGGTGGAGCTAGTCTGACAGTCCATGATTTAACCCTCCTATCTCCAAATCTAACTCTGTAAAGTTCAAATACAGCAATATAAATCCAAGGTTCAAGCCTCAAATCACCTTGGCTATGATGACTAAAATTTAGAGCACTCTGGAAGGAAGACCCTGGCAGCTTTTCCAGAGCTCTGGTTGCCTTGGCTGCTGGTACTCTTTTTACTGGTGATGCTGATACTTTGTGATTGAGCAATTGAAATCAGCTTCCTGACCATGGCTACCATGTGTCGTTAAAGCAATTCTCAAGTACAGTGAAAAATAAATGTTTAAAGTACCACTGATGAGTCAATGTCTGTTCTTCTTAGAGAATCATTCTTGACCACTGATTCCCCTGCCTGTGAGTCAATGTGGGAAGTTTATTACTGAGGAGATGTTAAAAGGTTGGAAAGGGTAAACTTGGGTTGGGGGCTGCATTGCCTTCAGGAAGGTGGAAATGGAGGGCAGCCAGCAGAGGGCAGTTATAGAATATGCTCAACCCCATCCATTCTCCAGGACATTTGGAAAACCCAAGATGCCGATGAATGCCAGAACAATACCATTGATTAAAATGTAGCTGGTGTCATTTAGAAAGAGGGTTTTGAAATTATAAATCCAGACCCAATAATGAGTTATGATTTTAAGTTTGTGGGTTTAATCCAGCATTAAAAAAAGATTAAAAAGCTGGAGAGATAAGTCATGTTTATGGAACTTTTGTTTCAGTTACTTATATGTGTGCAATACACAATATATTTCTTCTTGATTTTGGCCACTGACAAAGAAGTTTGAAAGCCATGGATGGATGATGATTTTGCTCAACCTGAAAGAAAGGCAGCAAATCCAATCAACCACGTTGTTAGATCCTCTGTTGGAATCCAAGAGTTTATCAGTACACACACGTGTGCAGACACATAGAGAAATAAATATAGATATGCACATACTCATGGATTGTGTGTGTGTGTGCACACATGTGTGTGGCCATCTTAACAATGCTACGTCTTCCATTTGTTGAGCATAGGATGTCTTCCATTGATTTAGATCTTTTTATAAAAAGCTATTTTAACAATGATTTGTTTTCAGTACTTAAGTCTTTTAGTTAAATTTATTCCTAAATATTTTTTTCTTTTTGATGCCACTGTGAATAGAATTTTTTTTTCCTTCCTTTTTCCTTGAGGACAGAGGATTGAACCCTGGGCCTCACACTTGCTAGGCAACCACTCACCCCTTGAGCTGCATCCCAGCCCTGGGACTGTTTCCTTAACTTCACTTCTGGACTGTTTGCTTCTAATGAGTAGGTAGAGTTTGTTTTGTTTTGTTTTGTTTGGTATCGGGGATTGAACTCAGGGGCACTCGTCCACTGAGCCACATCCTCAGCCCTATTTTATGTTTTTATTTAGAGACAGGATCTCACTGAATTGCTTATCGCCTCACTTTTACTGAGGCTGGCTTTGAACTCCAGATCCTCATGTCTCAGCTTCCAGAGCTGCTGGGATTACAGGCGTGCGCCACCGCACCCAGCAGTAGGTAGAGTTTTGATATCATGCTGTTCAAATGTGTTTGCCAAGACTTTCAAAATCAATTAATTGGGACAGACACAGAGGGAGGGGAAGTAGGTGGAACAGGGGAGGCAGGTGGAAGGGTACAATACCAAGGGCTTTTGAGAAGTTTGGCAGAAAGAGTAACTAGGGCTATTACTCCCCCTTTTCACTCTTTCAACTGACTTTTCCTACGTGCTGCTGATTCATGAAGATAGAAAAATGTAGGTCTCAGATCTATTGCTCAGCAACTTAGAGCAAGGTGGACAGCTTAAAGCATCAGAGGATCTACTTGACTGCTCTTTTTATTTTGTTTTTGCTTTTGTTTTGCTGTGCTGGAGATTGAATCCAAGGTCTAGCACATGCTAGGCAAGCTCTGTACCACTGAGTTATATCCCCAATCCCAAGAATGTATAATTCTAGAAAGTTTCCAGGTGATGCTACTGTTGCTAAGTCCAGGGACAAAACTGAAAACTACTGGCTTACAGAGAGCAGACGGTAGCTGGTAAGTATCAGAAACAAGGTGAATAGAATTACTGTAATGAGCTAGAAGCTTGGAATGGCTGTGTGTGTGTGTGTGTGTGTGTGTGTGTGTGTGTGTGTGTGTGTTAAGGGATCTACAAAGATGACTCAGAACATAGTGTTCCTAGGGGGAAGATAAATGGGCTACCCACAAAAACATCACTAAATATATATAATCAAGAACACTGCTATGTAAACTCATGATCCAATTTTCCCTATGGAAAGTCATTGCCCAATGTACAAGCCTAAGTCACTTCTTAGACCCCAAACCCACCCACTGAAAAGGACCCCACCACCTCCATTGCCAGTGAATAGAGCTGTGATCCCTGGTCCTTTCCCAAAAGGACTACAGTCACTTATAGCAGGGAAACTGAAACATCCATTTCTTTTGAGAGTGGTTGGGCCTATCTTGGTCCATGTTCTGTCTAATAACACAATACTTCAGACAAGTAAGTTATACAGAAAAAAAGTTTATTTTGACTCATCATTCTGGACCAAGGTTGAGGGGTGACATTTGGTGATGGTCTTCTTGTTGGCAGAGTTCCAAGTTCCAAGATGATGCAGGGCACCATATGGTGAAAGAGTGTGTGTAAATGTTCTGGTCTCTTCCTTGTCTCACAAAGCTACCAGTATTCAACCATAGGGGTGCCACTTTATCTAATCCTAATCACCTCCCAAAGGTCCCACCTCTAAACACCATAGCTGGATTAAGTTCCTATCCTCTTAGTACCTCACAATAGGGATTAAACTCCCACATGAGTTTTAGAGAGGACAAACCACCTTCAAACCCTAGCTGACATCTAATGCTAGATCCAAGCTGACATTGATACCCAGGGACCCAAAGCACTATCACAGCCCCTTGTTAGGGTAGGGACAGGCAAGGCTCATGTCATACACAGAGCCCAGGCCGAAGACACAGTGGATTCAGAAGAGCAGTCTGTGCAGAGATGTTTGCTGAATGACTGGTGGACAGCAGTGAGGGGTAATCCTCCCCAAAGCCTCCTGTACTCTCTGGACCCTGAGTGTGAAGAAATAGGCAATGACTCCCTCCTCTCCATGTTCCTGACGCTCACCCAGCACCAGGCACAAAGCCAATGTTTGAATGACCCCATCAGGAATGCCACTAATGAACTCCATGGAAACTATGCTTTTAGGGATAGTAAGGGCAAACGTGCTGTTCTTCTTTGAAGACAAATTATTCTTTTTTTAGTTCTTAGATGGAAGTGAGAGTCTTGTTCCTGTTGGGAAGATTAACCAAGGGATGCTTCTTTGCCACTTGGGGCCCTTTCCAAGTTCATTAGTAATGTATATGACATGACTTTCCAAATTAAGAGAAGGAAGTTACGCAGCTAAAGTTACTGCACATTTTTTTCATGTGACGAATGCTATTTTTGCACCTTTTGAAACAACAGCCTGTACCCCCAACAAACACCTGCTGTGCTCCTATAAAACAGCTATAAACAAGTGATTTGCCTGCCTGAAATAGCCAGAAGAGCTATGCTAAATGGTGAACACCCTGGCTCTGAGAAAAAGTGGCTGGATTCAAATGGTTTTTTGAATGAGGTAGGGTGCAAAGTTGATCTGTCCTGGGCATCTTATATTCTAGTTTTATTTGGTCCTTGAAGCAACCCTGTGGAGTTTCACTTTATAGATGAGGAAAATGAGTCTTGGAGGTTCAAGGACAAGTCTGTCCCTCTTCTCCTGTTCTTAGACCACCTGACTGTGAACCCCGCCAACTACAGTCCCCTGGCTCTTCAGCATCTCCTCCAGGCCTTCCTAAGGCAGACCTCTGGCCGTCTCCCTTCATGTGATTACTGGGCTTCGAGACATCACTCACAACATTTGCTGAGTGTTGTGCCCATCCCAATGTGTGATGGGCAGTGGCAAAGTGGGGAAGGCCAGGGTCTGATTCTTGTTCTGCCACTTTCTACTTGTGTGGCCCTGGGCAAGCTGACAACTCTGTGGCTCAGTTTCCTTATTGTTAAATAGAGCTGATCATACTTCTTTCATAGGTGGCTGTTATGAGTTAATCCACTTAAAGAAATCAGGACTGTGAAACAGGGAAGGACTATGCAAGGACTAACTGCAAGTGTAGCCATTTGGTTCTCTGTGGGGTCCTGGGCCAACAGCATCAGCTTCACCTGACAGCATGCTAATGCTCAGCCTTTCCTCAGGCTACTGACCTGGACATGTGCACATGGGTCCCAGCAATCTGCATTTCAACAGGCTCTGCAGTGATGCTCATGCATGCAGAAGTCTTTCAATACCTCTATAAGAAGGTGATATTTTGTTCTCATTATTACATGAATAAGAAAACAGGCTCAGAGAGGTTATTGTACCCAAAGTCATACAGGTCTTAAGTGCCAGGACACAAAGCAGTTCATATGCTGCTCTTCCCAGCTCAACCCTTCCAGACACCCACTGCACTTCCTGTCCCCCACTTTGCTTCATTTACCTGGGCAAACCTATCAGGGCAGGAGTGTCTCTCAGCCCACAAACTTATATGTGTGGAAATAGCAGATTTATCTTTTTTTAAAATATCTCAACCTAATTTCTATTTTAAGCCCCTATTTCTACCACAGCGATAGAAACTCAATCTCTGTCAGTTCAAGGGCCTGACCCTTTTCCCTGGGGTGGCACCAGAATTGTTGAAGACTTATACAGGGCCATGGCACCAGGATCAGGAACCTACTTGTTCCTCATGTCACCTGTCTGTGCTGGCATTCACTAGTTTTTAGATGAGTCCCTCATCTTCATCTACTAAGGCAGAGGCTGGGACAATGAGCCACCAGGGACAGTGAAGCAGCTTGTTCCCTGCACAAACATGCCTAAAGGAGCGGGTGAGTAGGACTGCAATCCTGCCTGTGCTATACTCACAGTCTTGGATGAGGATGCAGGGTCACATTCACCCCACGGAAGGGACACCTTGGCCTTAGTATCAAGGAACCATCCACTCACCATACCAGGCACTGTGGACTCATTTGCCCAGAAAGTGTGGCTTCTTCAGGTTTCCACAAAGGCACCTTACAGCAGGGTGTGGCCCTGTTGGAGTGGCTCCCTCAGTTCTGTAGTTCCTCTGCCACTTCTGGATGGTGCTGGGGCTCTTGGCACCCTCATGCTGGTGCAGGAGCCTCAAAAGGCTCTCCTGGGCCAGGCTACAGCCCTTCTTCTCAAGCCTGCTGTCCTCCTAAGGGTACTCCTGGGAAGTAGGGCACAAGGCCCCTGTGCTTGGGGCCCACGATGTAACTGGAATTTTGCTGTCTCCTTGCAGCTCTGCCCAGGGGCCCCCCACACCAAAACCCACTAAGGTCTGTCCTTTCATTCTCCTTCCTCAGCAACCCCCAAAATTTTCTTGTCTCCAGAGGAACTCCACTCTCCCTGCCCTCTTATCCTGCTTTTCCTTAGGATTTTCTTTCCACCTTTTATCTAGTTGGAGGTACTCCTTAAGTCCCTAAGACCGGTGAATTTAGGATGCCAAGGGCAGTTAGAATTGTTCCTTTTGGCTTTCTGCATGGGGCATAGCCTTCTCCTGGGCAGGGAGCAGGAGTGAGCTGGAATGGGAGGAAAGAGAGGGGGCCATCTCCACTCCCATTATTCCTTACGTCTGGGAACCCAGTAGAGTGTGGCTCCAATGCTCCACATCCCGCAAGTAGGGAAAAGACCCGTTATTCCTATTTCCCCAGCCCAGCCCAGGGCCTGATGGACAAGGCTGGACTCCCTACGTCCCGCGCAGCTCTCTTGCTTCTCCAGCTTTTGGCAAAATACTGGCTGCAGGTCGGCTTAGCTTCCCATTCACTGTGCCTCTTACCCAAAGTGATCCTGGGGCGCTTCTGCGCTCTCCATTCTTGAGCGCCCCCTGCCGGGAGGTCGGCGCTACTCCCAGCAGCCAGTCAATTTTACACCTGCTCATGTGCTTCTACTGTTTACCTTCTGACATCAGTGACTGGGACTAAAATGTTACTCTTTTCTCCCCAATTCTGTGCTATTCTGAAATTCTGGTAATGGGAAGAGTAAATAGTTCTTTAGGTGTTTAGCCTGCCAAAGGAGATTGAGGTTTAAAAAATCATTTAAACCATTGTCTTAACAGTGGTGAGCAATTTGTTTGGTATAAGGCCAATTCTACAAAGAAAATATTTACAGGTCATTTTTTCATTCAAAGTACAAATTATTTGAATCCATGGTAAAAAATATATATGTGTGTGCATATATATATATATATATATCCTAATTTTCTTACAGCTCAAATTACTCACTCTATAGAAGAATATCAAAAGGAAATGAACACTCTTATGCTACTAATAAAACTGCATATTTCTCGATATGGTGGCAACATTGAGGCAAATTTAAAATTTTTATTACAGGCAATAATATAATCTACAAAACTCCTGATCATAAACTCCATGTAGCAAGTTAATTCTCCCAGAATGTTTTCATTACTTTTTGCAGAACGCTGGTGTTTAGTCATTCAATGGTTACAAGTGATGAATGAGTGTAGCGGCATAATATGAATGTGGGTTGGTATTTTTGCTTACCTTAGCAAGAAAGGTGAAATAACTAAGAAACTTCATTCATTCCTCATCATGAAAGAACTTATTGCTGGCCTACATAATAGGCTTGAAACACAGAAAAAGTATTTCTCAAGTTTTATGCTATTCACAATTCAACAGCTATAGACATAACACAAGTAAGTTTAATCTGTATTATGAACATATTCTTCACCACTTTCGTAAATCTAGACAATCCACAAAACAATAAATGAAGCTAACAATAATGAATTATTTGCTGATTTCTGCAGTGTAAGTGTTCAAGCTACCAATGTGGTATCAGTGAACATGGAGTTGGTAGCACACATTAAATAGCATTTGCCCTATACATTTACAATGACCATATAGAACTCTAAGAACACAAAGATGCAGTTAAAAAAATAGAAGTGATAACTTTAATATTTATTTCCTTGTTCTTGAATAACTGTAAGCTTTTATCATATAATTTTTAAAAAATATTTAGTTGTAGATAGACACAATGCCTTTATTTATTTATTTATTTCTGTATCTATCTATTTATTTATTTATTTAACTTTGGTACTGGAGATTGAACTCAGGGGCACTCGACCACTGAGCCACATCCCCAGCCCTATTTTGTGTTTTATGTAGGGACAGGGTCTCACTGAGTTGCTTAGCGCCTTGCCATTGCTGAGGCTGGCTTTGAACTTGAGATTCTCCTGTCTCAGCCTCCCTAAGTGCCGGGATTACAGGCTTGCACCACCGCTCCTGGCTTACTTATTTATTTTTATGTGGTGCTGAAGATCAAACCCAGTTCCTCACATGTGCCAGGCAAGCTCTCTACCACTGAGCCACAACCCCAACCCTTATCATTCAATTTTTAACCATGACTGTATTTAATAACTGGTTCATCACATTCCTGAAAATATAATAGCTGGCACTCACAAGCCAGTGGGAATTGCCTCCAGCACACTCCAACCAGGTTCCAGTAACTTCCACCTTCCATAGTGGGAAGGGCAGGCATCCCTTCTCCTGTCTCTTCTCAGGATGCACTCTGCAGCTGCTCTTCTTCCAGGAGCTCTCTTCTAGAGATTCAGGCTCCTGTAGGCTCACCAACACCCTATGGTGCTAAGTTCTTCAAGCTTCCCATTCTTGCTAGTCCCTGGTATCCCCTCATCCCACCCAACCCTTTGCAAATAGCCCTCTCCTTTCAGCCCATCAGCCATTCCCTTCACTTTGAGTGTGCCTTTGATTTCTACTTAGAATTGACTGCTGAAGTCTGCTCCCATGATCACATCTTCTAATAACTTCTATTCCCAAATTTAGGAACTGTGTGTGTCCTTAGGCAAGTTGCTCAATTTCTCTGAGCCTCATTTTTGTGAGGATTAAGTATGATACACCAGGCTAGTATTTTGAAAGATTAACCAATACACTTTTTTTTTCTCCTGCTATTTCCTGGTGTCCTATACTTCTTTTCCTAGCTGAGCAGTTGTACCCTGTAGCAATTATTTCCTCAGGGACAGGATTTAGAGCAGAAAGAAGGGGAAAGTTTTGAGTTTTAAAATGCAAGACCCTAAAGAGCGTGGGAACAAAAAAAATTAAAAGTCAGAGCAAATTATCCTGCTGGGAGACCATCTGGTGTCTAACAAGCTACTCCTCCCTGTAGAGCTATCCCCTGCCCAGCCAGGAGACAGGGACAGTAGAACACTTAGTGGCATAGGGAATCAAAGAGCTGAGAATGAATGGCTGCAGCTGAGTCCAGGCAACTTTGTGAATGACCCTACTGTGCCTCGATGTCCCAGTGTGTTCAGGAAAGATGCTTGGATTGGTGGGGTCCCCAGGCAGGTCTTTAGTGATGATACCACTGTGATGTCATTGCTGTGCTTGTCGATGTGCACCTAAGTGAGTGTGAGAAGGGTGGACCATGATGGGAGTCCAGAGGCCCCTGTTCTGTGCCTTAATACTGGGGAAACTTGCCTTCTACCTCCACTTATCCTTAGCAGAAAGGGAGAGGGAATTCTTACCCAAAAGATAAAAATTTCTACCACTGGCACAATGGGATGTCTGAAATGAGGTCTCCATATAAACAAAGACTCGCTTTCTGCCCCATTTGTGGTCAGAGACTCAAGCCTGTCACAAGGAGAACCCTGGAGGCCTTTTCAAGGGAACTTCTTTGGACAACTTGCTAGCTGACTCACCTTTCCATGCCCTCTGTAAAATGCACTGGCTTGCTAGGTGGAGACCTGTAGGTGACTCTCCAGGCCTCCCCTGAGCACTTTTGTCCCTACCCTGACCAAGGGCCCCTGTGTTTGCTATATGTCCCTATTGATACTTCTATTGGTTATTTTCATTCATTACCTAAATAACTGTCATGAAAGGTAATGAAATGCAAATATGCAAAAAATAGCTGTGGTTTCTATGGCAATTGAGTGCTTTCTTAAGGGCACATTGTTGAAGACAAAAAAAGAAAGAAAAGAAAACCTGCTGTTACATTAGGTGTGTGTTGGGCTATTATAAAAGTTTGGGGAGATGTTAGATGTTTAGAAAATTGTGCAATCAGAGCGCTTCAAGGTCTCTAAGTTTTACTCCAGAGGATTGAAACTGATAAATTTTAAGTGTTATGTCCCATGAGGGTCGTTAGTATAAGAGGGAAAGGAAAACAGGATTCCAGTAGTGAAAGAAAAAAGTCTTACCTGTACATCAAAATATTGGCAAATGGAGATATATTTATGTTTTAAGCTAAAAAGACTATAGTGCACACATACATACGTGTATGTATACAATATTCTATGTATATAGATATAGATATAGATATTTGTTCTTTCTTTCCTTCCTGTGATGCGAATGGAACCCAGGGCCTTCCCCAAGCTAGGCAAGTGTTCTACCACTGAGCCACATTCTTATCCCCGAAAATATTTTTTAAAAATTAGAAAAACCCCAGCACTTTGGGAGGCTGAGACAGGAGAATTGCGAGTTCAAAGCCAGCCTCAGCAACAGTGAGGCGCTAAGCAACTCAGTGAGACCCTGTCTCTAATTTAAAAAAAAAAAAACACAAAATAGGGCTGGGGATGTGGTTGAGTGGTCCAGTGCCCCTGAGTTCAGTCTCCAGTACCAAAAAAAAAAAAAAAAAAAAGAAAGAAAAGAAAAAAACCTCCCGATCTTCAGAGTCTTGAATGAAGTCTTCTGTAAATAATGAGTTTCACAGATACTCAGCCTGCCTCAATGGTGGTGACTTGTTTTTCATTCATGAGTGCCAGGGCTTTTGGGTCCTGTAGATACGCCTGAAGGGCAGCATTAAGGAGGCCTATCTCGCATCCCTCTCGGAGTCCTGCCCACCAAGCAAGCCACTGCCAGCTGTACTCCGACGGCCACAAAAATGACCAGGAAGCTGGGCGCAGTGGCCCACACCTGTAATCCTAGCACTTTGGGAGGCTGAGACAGGAGAATCGCGAGTTCAAAGCCAGCCTCAGCAATGGCAAGGCGCTAAGCAACTCAGTGAGACCCTGTCTCTACATAAAACACACAACAGTGCTGGAGATGTGGTTCAGTGGTCAAGTACCTCTGAGTTCAATCCCTGGTACCAAAAAAAAGATGACCAGAGGCCCGGGCTAGGCAACCAGGTGGCGCCACGGTCAGCCCGGCAGAGGGCGCTGGCCGGCCGCAGTGGCCGCGCCTGGCCGCGCTCTGATTGGCTGGGGCTGTGGCCCGCGCCCACCGCTATCCTCCGGGTCCGCTAAGTGCAGCGGTTCGCCAGTTCCCGCCCCAGTCTGCGGGCCTCCGAGGCGGCGGCTGGGCCGGAGCGGCACGGCGGAGGGGACAAGATCAGGGCAGGAGGGAACTGGCCAGCCGAGAGGGCCCGGCATATCCAGCAAGATGCTGTCCTGGCGGCTGCAGACAGGGTCCGAGAAGGCTGAGCTGCAAGAGCTCAACGCCCGGCTCTATGAATACGTGTGCCGGGTGCGGGAGTTGGAGCGTGAAAACCTGCTCCTGGAAGAGGAACTGCGCAACCGGCGCGGACAGGAGGACCTGTGGGCCGAGGGGCAGGCCCGCTTCGCGGAGGAGGCGCGCAGCTTGCGGCAGCAGTTGGACGAGCTGAGTTGGGCCACCGCACTGGCAGAGGGCGAGCGTGACGCTCTGCGACGCGAGTTGCGGGAGCTGCAGCTGATGGCCACGGAAGCGAACGCCGCCCGCCGCCGCCTAGACGCCGAGCTCGGTGCGCAGCGGCGCGAGCTGCAGGAGGTGCTTGGTGCGCGAGCAGCCCTCGAAGCGCTGTTGGACCGACTTCAAGCTGAGCGCCGAGGCCTCGACGCGGCCCACGAGCGCGACGTGCGGGAGCTGCGCTCACGCGCCTCCGGCTTGACTATGCACTACCGAGCCCGCGCTGTCGGCCCCGCCGCGCCCCCGCCGCGTCTGCGGGAGGTGCACGACAGCTACGCGCTGCTGGTGGCCGAGTCGTGGCAGGAGACAGTGCAGCTGTACGAGGACGAAGTGCGTGAGCTAGAGGAGGCACTACGGCGCGGCCAAGAGAGCCGGCGCGAAGCCGAAAAGGAGGCGCAACTGTGCGCTAAGGAGGCAGAGGCGCTGCAGCACGAGGCGCTCGAGCTAGAGCAACTGCGTGCGCGGCTGGAGGATGAGCTGCTACGGATGCGCGAGGAGTACGGGCTGCAAGCGGAGGAGCGCCAGGTTCGTGCCCGGAACGCCTCCCTCTTCCCGAAGCCCCGGCTGGTCACCATGCCCACGGTGTGGGTGGGAGAGTGGGGTTCCCAGGAACCGCAGCCAGTTCACCCAGAGTCAGGGCGCGGCGTCAAGGAAGGATAGGGCCCGCCCAAAGGGTGCCCGTTTGCGGCGGAGCCTTCGGGTCCAGCACCTTGCCAGCCTTGGAAGAACAGTGCCATCCATTGGCTCTCAACTCTGAATGGTCTAGATCGGGATAACAGGTCCTGTGGCTAGCCTATTCCCCGTCATTTTGTTAGGTTGGCAACCTCAGAGAGTTTTTTGTTTGTTTTGTTTTGTTTTTGCGGTAACAAAAACAAAACATAACAGGATAGAACTGAGGGCCTGACACATGCTAGGCAAGCGCTCTATCTCTGAGCTACATCCCCAGCCCTATTTTTAAATTTCGAGTCAGGGTCTTGCTAAATTCCCCAGGCTGACCACGAACTTGAAATCCTGCCTGAGCCTCCCGAGTAGTAGGGATCACAGGCATTCACCACAGGGCTCCACTTTAGATCTTGACATGACTGGGCACATGCCAACAAACGACCTTCTTGGCTTTAGGTTTCCCCAGTCACTCGTGCTTTGTATACCTAGTAAACTGGGACCCAAAAGTCAACTAAGAAATTTCTCTGACTTCCAGAAGTGACAGTACATTCCTACTTGGATATGTCAGCGTGTTGGGAAGTTTCAAGGCAATGGCAAGTCCTTACCTGGAGGCCTCCCAATCTTAAGTTGGTTTCCAAAATGGTTTTTATTTTGTCAGGATGATTTCTCAGATAGTTGTGGCTGCCTTGTTTGTTTTTGAGAGGAGCAGCTACTTATTGCAGTAAAGGTCCAGAGTCATTTTGCTCACAGTAAGAGCTGATGTCAGATCTCTGGGTAGTATAAATGTTGTGGAAAAGCAGGTCCCTGTGGTGGATGTTATTACAAGTGCAGACTTCTATAAACAGTTACTATTTCAGAGAAGCAAAAAACTCACCCTCTGACCTCAGCAGGGTGACACCTGTGGCTGATTTATTGTCTGTACACCCAGTCCAGTCTTTCTTAGTGTTTGGCTCTGGCTCTACCTAGCCTCAGCCAGGGTTGGAAATGTTCCCAAATCTGTAGTTCTCAGGACAATAGTTTGAAACAGCATAAGCACAATTTCGGAAAGATTTTTTAAAAAAATTTTTTTAGTTGTTGATGGATCTTTATTTTATTCATTTATTATTTATATGTGGTGCTGAGGATTGAACCCAGTACCTCATGCATGCTAGGCAAGCGCTCTAGCACTGAGCTACAGCCCCAGCCCCGGAAAGATTTTTTAAAAATATTTTTTAGTTGTCAATAGACTTTTATTTATTTTATTTATTTATATGCGATGCTGAGAACTGAACCCAGTGCTTCACACATGCTAGGCAAGCATTGTACCACTGAATCACAACCCCAGCCCCTCAAAGATTTTAAGAGAATAATTTGCAGCTCTGAGCTAATGGTTTATGATATGGTGATTTTGTGCTTTTTTAAAAAATTAGAAGTGAAGGGCACTTGTGTGTTTTGATATGAAATGACAGTAATGATGTGACAGGTATCCACAAATAGCAAATATCTTATTATCTTTGGTCTCCTGCACTGTGCTAGAGTTTCAGTATCCAAAGAGCTAGATACTAGATGGGCAATCATAAAAGTAATATGGGACTAAATTGTATGAAATTTCATCTTTTGGGTTGTGGGTTTTGCTTGTCTTCTTCTCATAGGTCGCTTTGGCTCATTTCAGACCTTAAAGCTCTGGTTTCAGTGTTCTTTTTAGCAGTAGAATCCTTTACTTCTAATGAAATCTTCAGAGGAACCCCAAATCTGAGACAAGTGAAAACAGAGTTCCCCTGACTAGAAGAGAGATGGGGACTTGGAAATGCAGTTAGAATCACTGTCCAGCCCTTTCTCCATACAAGGATCCTAACTACTTGGGGAAGTGCCTCCCTGAGGTCACACTTGACCCAGAATAGCACCTCAACCTTAACTTTCTGTTCAGTGATACCTCTGTCTTGTTGAAATTTGCTTCTTTCCCCTAAAAGTAACAAGCAAAGTGCATGTTGATAAGGACCTGGTTTTTTGTTTTGTTTTGTTTTTTAGTCCCAATTTGTGGAGGTTTCATTTTACAGAATGTTACTAGTTATTTATTACTTTATCCATATCCTGAATCTTTTCCCAGTCAGCTTAAAGCAATGATATTTCAAATTTTGCCTCAAAAGATTAAACACTATAAAAATGCTCAGAATTATGTTAAAGGGTATTGATGATATAATCCCAAACCTCTCCTTTATTCAGGTTCCATACAAGCTCAGTCTGTGGAGACTGAAAGCTGCTTTGGCTGATTTCCTGTACTCACTGTTTTATTACTAACAGTTAACCTTTATCAAAGTGCTTCTTGTATGCCAGGTACCACAGGTATCAAACACTTCATGCGTATTCACTCTTTTTTTTTTTTTTTTTGGTACCGGGGATTGAACTCAGGGGCACTCGACCACTGAGCCACATCTCCAGCCCTATTTTGTGTTTTATGTAGAGACAGGGTCTCACTGAGTTGCTTAGTGCCTCGCCATTGCTGAGGCTGGCTTTGAACTCGCGATTCTCCTGTCTCAGCCTCCCTAAGTGCTGGGATTACAAGCGTGAGCCACCGCGCCCGGCTGCGTATTCACTCTTGATCCTTACTCAAAATCCTAGCCAAATTTCATAGACGATGAAACAGGTATATAGATCATCTAGTCTTTTTTTTTTAATTTTTTTAAGTTTTTGATGGATCTTTATTTTGTTCATTTATTATTTATATGTGGTGCTGAGGATCGAACCCAGTGCCTCACGCATGCTAGGCAAGCGCTCTACCACTGAGCTACAGTCCCAGCCCCCAGATCATCTAGTCTTTAAGTAGCTAAAACAGTGTTCTTCTCAGGCTTGGTGCCTGAACAACCAATCACTGGTTCACATTTCCTCTCTGTTTCATCCAAGAAAAACCTCTGAAAGGGGTCACATGCCCATATGGGATTGTAAGATATGAGTCTAGAGTTTAGGGTGCTGTCTGGGATAGAGCTATAAATACTTAGGCAGCATCCAATTCATGCTTATTATTATTAATACATTTCATTTTTGTATTTTGAGTGAGGTTATCACAGTATTTGAGTCCCTTTAAGCTCTAATGTTCAAGAGTGTGAGTGGCCGGACATACGCCATCTCTTCCTATCCTGTCTGTGTGACGGGCTCAACAAGGGCAAGTTTAAAAGATTTGGTAGAATGAATTAATTCTCTTGACATGAACAGCAGCACACTTTCCCTGGTGTAGAGCTTGATTTCACCATCAATTGTGATGCTGTCCTAAAGCTGTCTCCATTGCAGCTGGAAAAGCTGACCTCTCTCCCAGGTTTTTGCAACATTAGTGAAATGGCTTTGCTTGGGTTGGAACTAGTATCCTGTGCCTGGTTTCTAGCACTCCAGCCTGGTCCATAGCTTGACATCTTCTGGCAAACCAGAGCCCATGTCTGAACCTTCATTTCATCAGCAAGATAAGTTATGATTTTTGTGGAGACATTTGGGAGCCACTAATTCTTATGTGCCTATCTTCCTGCTTCCAAAAGTCCAAGAATTTTCTTTTGACAATTTAGGAAGAGTTGACTCACATGGAAGTGTGGTTGGAACAATACTAATTTCAACTTAAGTGCAGGTTGATTTTCCTCAGTTGGTGGGGTACAGAGCTCTTCTGTATACTTGCGGGGACAGGGAGAAAATCTGTATACACACCCCTTTAACATGGCTTAGCCATCTTCATCTGCTCAGGAGGTTTGTGGATAGAGAACTGAACTCATCTGATGTTTTTTCTAAATAATCTAACAACACTTGAACTTCTTTGTAAAGAATCAATTACTACAAATTCTGGAGTTCCTATATTAGAAAAGATACATGGTATGAGCACACATGCACTCATTCACATGTATTTATAGCACATTTTATATTATAACCTTGTACCTGAATTTATATTCCCGGTAGAACAGGGAGCGTAGATGTCAACACTGGGACTTGCTATAGAATGTGTGAATGTCATGGCTAAATTTGGCAACTCTGTCACAAATAAAGGCTGACAAGTGCTTTGCTTTTGTAAACTGCTTATCTGCTTATAATGCTAGCTTTGGGGTCTGTTAACACATATTCATCCTGGGACATTAGTCAGTGGTTCTTAAATTCACTCCTTTGCTTTAAAAGCATAGTGTGTTTTGCTTTTAGTTTCTAGCACCTATTACATACAAAGAGAAACTAACACAGTCATCAGCTTAGAAATCAAACTGTTATAGAAAGCAGAACTATTTACACGCTGATCTTGCATTTTAGAATGATAAATCCAGTGTGAGATCTTAGTTCAGTTCATTCCTTGGTTTCATAGACACTACACATTTCTTCTGGACCCTCAGTAACTTTCCAGGTGCATAGGATGTTAGCTAAATTCCAGCAGCAATGAAAATACATTTCTCTCCCCAATAGTCTTATAGTTTTCAAATTCTATAAAGATAAGTGCTTACAAATGTGGTTTAGTTTAGTTAACTGTGTTAAAAAATTCTACTGCTTTCCATTCCATACTAGAAGTTATAAGTATATGGACTTATTTCAGGGTTTAAATGTTTGCTTGGTTAATTATTCCCGAGTGACCAATTAACAACTATGATGAAAACACAAAAGTGTAAAATGTACAAATGAAGCCATTGTGTGCACTAACAAAAAGATCTTATGGACCTAAAATGATACACTTTGAGGAGGGTAATATCTTGACCATTTTATCTTAAGTTAAATTCACTATGTGTGTGTTGTGTGACTGGCATTTGGCGGGGCACTGGTCTGGCAGCTGAATGCAAAGGGCAGTGGTGTCTCCTGTCTAGGGAGGGACAGGCCAGGTGAAGGTAATTAGCCAGGCATGAGGACACCATGGGAGTGCTTATTAACTATTTGTGCAAGAACAATCCAGAATGATCAGTTATGTCCAGAATATATTTCTTCCCTGGTAATTTTAAAGTAGTTTCTGTAGGTGAAATAAAGAACTCTGCATTAGTTTACTTGATAATTATTGGAGGAAACATGAGTTTTAGGGAAATTTTAGTTCAAATCTGAGTGTCTTTAGTTTTAAGTATTGTAAAATCCCCTGATTTCTAGTTGTGGCTTATTTTCATTCACATATCAATTGACCTGTTGAATGTATTGGCTTTCCTAAGTGGACTGATGTCTGAACTTGTAGAGATGATTTGAATAAACACCTTAGCATTCATTATTATCAGAGTCCGAGCAGAGAAGCCAGTGAACTATCAAAATCCTCTATATGCATCAAAAAACAATTTTCCATATAGAAGAGAGACAATATTTGAAACTATCCTTGCAACTGATCACCTGTTTAATAAGTCCGGAGATTTTTTCATCTCCTTTTATGCCCTGAACTGTTGGCACTCTCAGTTCGACCTAGTTCTTGGATCTAAAAGCCCTTCTGTTCTCTTCACAGAGGGCAATTGACTGCCTGGAGGATGAGAAGGCGGCCCTCACCTTGGCCATGGCTGACCGACTGCGGGACTATCAGGAGCTTTTGCAGGTGAAGACTAGCCTCAGCCTGGAAGTGGCCACCTACAGGTAAGAATGCCATGCCAGTTTGTCTTGATGAAGCTGGTGGTATAAACTCACTGTAGCCTTTGAAGCATCTCTGTAACTTTGTGATAAGCAGAGAACATCCCTTGCCATGGCCAGGTGAGGAGTCAAGTTCTCTACAGCTGAAAGGAAGATGAAGAGGAAGAGCAAGGTCTTGCTCAGATCACTGGCCCAGGATCCCTCAGTGTTGGCAATAGCTGAGTCTTTCACCTTTGCCTAGTGTTTCTGCATCTTTTTTAAAAATATATGTATTTTTAGTTGTAGATGGACACAATATCTTTATTCATTTATTTTTATGTGGTTCTGAGGATTGAACCCAGTGCCCCACGCATACGAGGCAAGCGCTCTGCCACTGAGCTACAATCCCAGCCCTGTGTTTCTGCATATTTTAAGAGTTTTGTACATGTCAACTCACTAGATCCCAGGAGTTAGAAAATGTGCTTATAGAAGAACAAACTTAACTCAGAGAAGTTACAAAGCTAGAATATAGAGGGCCAGGATTTGGACCCAGGACCTCCGAATCCATCTGCCTGTTGTGCTATTGCTTCAAATTCCAGAGCACAAATGCACACACCCTCACCTCAGCATCAGTTTGTCCTTGAAAAATTGCATCTGTGCCATGAGATTAGCATGGAACTTTTAGGCAGCTGGCTTTATCAAAATGTTGACTTGAATTCCATCCAATCTAGATGGAAAGGTCACGAGCACTCAGAGAAGTGGGGAGCAAGTGGGGCACAGAAGGCAATCTCGGTTCTCTGCAGACCCCACTTTGTGTGACCTCTCCCATGTGGTCATTGACCTTAGGTTAAGATGGTGCCCCTTACTTTCCAGCAGCTTTCATGCTCAGTGAGGACTGCTACCAAAGAGCCCCAGGGCTGAGCAACTTATCATGGAAGAATAGAGACCTGGGTTTCCATTTGTAAGAATTGTAACAACAGTCACCCTGACGCAGTCGGTACCGCCTGTCAGATATGGTGCTCAGTACTTAGCAGCTCTGTTCCTTGTCACTTTCTGAGGTGGATGCCAGGCAAACCTTTTACAGGTGAGCGAGAAAGGCCTGGAGCTCAGGGTTACAGGCCAGCGAGGAAGGCTGGAGCCAGCTGAGTCTGATCCCAGATCTGTGGCTTCCTCACCAAACTGTGTAAAGTGAGCACAATGCCCACTTCATTTGCAAGATAATGGTGAGCACACATCAATTGCAGGTATGAAGAGCTCTGAAAACTGCCCTGGCAGAAGAAGAGAAGGCATGGTCAATGCCATGTTGCAGTGGTATCATGCTTGACAGATGGCAGAGTTAAACCTGGAGAGGATAAGAACAGGACTTGGGCCGGGTTCATCACTCCCTGCATGCTGTCTCTGCAATCTTTGATCCTAATTTTTTGTTCTCAGATATCAAAGTGATCTGGGTTGCTTTGATGCCCATTGAGAGACAGGACATCTGGCCAGTATATGCTTGCAGCCCACATTGCAGGCGTGGTGGCCTCACAGTCTATAACCTGGAAGACTTGTGTCAGCCTGTCCTTCATCCCAGCCCTCATCTCCATCATGGAGGGAGCAGGCTAT
Organism: Xerus rutilus; assembly: GCA_028644305.1. Taxonomy (NCBI): domain Eukaryota; kingdom Metazoa; phylum Chordata; class Mammalia; order Rodentia; family Sciuridae; genus Xerus; species Xerus rutilus. Next base: position 119,172,648 of record CM053401.1, on the reverse strand, counting down.
GGAACAGTCCTGGCCTGGGCTCAGGGAGGCTGCTAAGGAGTGAGGTCTTCCCAGTTGCCCTTTGAGGAACCTCAGCTGAATTGAGAGGAGGTCCTGGGGCCACACCTGATCCCCCATCTGAGAGCTGAGCCTTGGCTTAGTTCTACAGAGGGGTCCCAGGCTCAGGGCTCAGAGAGAGGGAAGAGGAGGCATCTCCCTCCTATCCTTCCCTAGGTCCTTCTCTGGCATTTTTGGAAATCTCATAGAGCGAGCAATGGCAAAATTAAATTGGTTGGCTATTTACACATATGCTGCCTAAGATGATCTAAACTTTGCTAATAATGAGTACTTCAACAGAGTCAGGATTTATTTGAGGGAAGGAAAGCGTTAATCAGGTTTTTTTCTACTTGTAAGTGACAAAAACCCTTCTCAGACTGGCTCAAGTAAAAAAAGTGGTGGGAGTGGGGGATAATTTTTTCCTTTTAAAACTGAAAAAAGTCCTTGGTTGGGTTTCAGGCATAATTGATCTAGATGGCTGAATGAGGGTAACAGTGATATGTCCCTGCCTGCTCCAGTCTTTTTCTTCTGGGCTCTTTCAACTCTGTGGCAGGATGGACCCTGAACAGCTCTAAGCTTACAACCTCTCAGCTCCATCCTCCTAGTTGAAGGAGAGGATCTTGTCCCTTAAAATTCTACCACAGTGCTGGGCACAGCTCTCTGGCTCTGTTCCTGACCAGTGGGATGAAGTGCTTGGGAATTGGGTGGGGCCAGCCTCTCCTGAGTCATGTGGTTGGAGGCTGGCAGGGATGGTATCACAAACCAGATGCTGCTCTAGAGATAATGCTAGGCAGGCCTAAGAAGCTGGCTTCTGTGCCATCAGGGGAACACCTGATGTCAGGGAAATTTCTTCCCTGCAGAGGTGGTTAGAATTTTCCATTTTCTTTTTTTTTTTAAATATTTATTTTTTAGTTGTAGGCAGACAGAATATCTTTATTTTATTTTTATGTGGTGCTGAGGATCGAACCCAGTGCCTCACGCGTGCTAGGCGAGCACGCTACCACTGCGCCATAACCCCAACCCCTTTCCATTTTCTTTTAATAGTAGTTCTCTGGATTAGAATCAGACTTTCATTTTATGCTTTGTTTCTCTGGGATTTTGATCCTTTTTCTTCACTACTTTGTTCTGTCTCCAGCTCTTGGGGGAGCATATGTGGACATCTTGTCTGAGAGTCCAAGGTCTGCTCTTTTGGTAGACTGTTTACAACTCTACCTGCTTAGATTTTTCCAAGGGCATTGACTGTGAGCCATTTTTTCTCACTGTCAGCAGTCTTCCTGTTGGCTGGGGCAGAGTTTATTGCTTCTGTTTATTACTGGCATTTCCCTAATCCAATTATGGATTGACCAGGCCATCTTCTAGGGCTTTAGGAGCCATCAATGCTTTCATGGAGTGAGCGATAGATTTCACTGGGCCTCTTTCTGCTGTCCATGTCTGCATAGGGAAGATGAGGAGCCCTGGCCACACCTAGCCCTATCCAGCTGAAGATAATCAGCCTCAATAATTAGAATTGCCGCAGGCCTCCCTGCCTCCATACAGGGTTAGTCTGGAAGATGCCCATAGACATTAAAAACCTAGGCAGTTGAATATAACTCATTTCATTGTATAAGAGAGCCTGGGTTTTTTTTTTTTTTAAATTACCAATGACTGTCTTGAAGTAAGCCCTTGTGATTCTTTTTCCGTTATTTGTGCTATTGCTCAAATTCTGAGGCCAGATGTGGCAATTCATATTTCTGTCAGTGTACTTTTCATCTGCTGACCCTGGCCCTTTCACTAAAGTGCCCACTGGATCTTTACACACCTTCACAACCACCAGTTTTGAAAAAGTTTATCTTCCTCCCTGGCCTTACTGGAGGTAGTAGATGGATACTGCCTCACAGGGAAGAGGAGCTGATGATGGTAATGCTAGGGCTGGAATTGCTCCCACTTATGACTTCCCAGTGGTAGCCACTGGCCCCGCCACTGCCTAGTTGACAGTCATCCTCCTGTGGACTATCTGATTGCTCGTGTGAAAGGGAAGGGACTGGGGCTCTTTAAAGATTAAGGCACATTTTGCTGCAATTTGTTGCTGACCAAGGCCAGCTCTCAAAGATCTTCCACCCTTCCCAGCCCAACCCTTCCTGGAACCTTCACAGTGGAGGAGATACATTAAAGTGATCATAAAATAACAAAATTGCATGTCTATGGTTTCCAAACATAGATTTATAATTTATAAATGAATGTATAATTTAATAAAGTAAACATAAGTAATAAAATGAAGACAGTAAATGTCATAGTCTAACATTGGAGATTTTCATCAATCCCCGTTGGCCTGTTTGTAGCCAGAAAGATACAGGCATCCTGCCTGGCAGGTGGACAAGAGAATGAGACCTTTCAGTGCCAGAAGACAGGAAGGTCACTGCCTTTGTCTCCCGCATGGTAAGTGGTGATCAGCAGTGACCATGAGGCTGGTCTTGGGGCCTTGGATACTAAGAGGAGAGGAGAAGTGGCCCCACCCACAGGTCTGTGGTTGCTCCCGTATCCCTGTCACCAGCATTGCTGTGTGGAGCTGGAGGCGCTCATCTGCCTGATACGCAATCACAAGGTTTTTCCTTCAGTATGAGTGTTGATTGCACCAGCATCAGAGTGGTTACAGAAGAGAATGCAGGATGAGTTCTCAGCCTGAGCTATACTGGGAATCCCCTGAAGACCCTGAGAAGGCACTGACCCCTGGCCCAGCCCTAGAGATTCTGATTGGATTGGTGTAGGGTGGGACCAGGTGTGGTGGTTTTAGACCGCCTCTGGGTGATTGTCAGGCACTGCTAGCATAGAGAACGACTGGTACAGAGCTTCCCTGCTTAGGCGATGGTCTGCACCCAGCCACAACTGCAGCATGAGACATTGTAAGCTTGTTGGAAATGCAGAATCTCAGGCCCACCCCCCAGCCTCCTGGATTCTGGAGGGCCTTATAATAAAATCCCAGGTGATTTGTGTATACTCTGCAACCCCAGAGTGGTGGGGGATTGGTAAATGCTAAGTCTGTCCCACAGCAGCCTGGAGTAGGAGACCAAGGATGAATTGATATTGGAAAGCAGAAACTGTGGGAGTGTTGTACAGGCTCACATCAGTCTTACCTGTTGCAGCATATGTGGCCATCCCCTCAGGGCCACATTGGATCTGCCTAAGGTCACAGATCCTGTGGAGCCACCTGATAGTGGCCTGAATTAGATGAAATTTGAAGTTCTGAATATCTTAGATAATAAGCAACACTCTTCATTCCTTGAGTCCTTATTTTGCAGATTCATGTCAAAATGAATAGTCTAATTCTTTCTAATGTATTGTTGTAAAATTTTTCAAACATAAGAAAAGCTGAATAAGCATTCCTGTACCTGCCATCTGGATTGTCCAATGAACTAATTTGCTTTATCTCATGACTGTCTACCTGTCTGTCCCTGTATCATCATCCCTCCTATTTCTGATGCATCCTAAAGTAGCCTGCCAGGACTTCTGATTGTTACTATATGATAGGTAATGGTAGCTGCCTTTTGTTGAGTACCTGCCATGTCCTAAGTGCTTTGTAGATAGTATCTCCAATTTTTATAACTTTATTGCCAAGACATATTTTGCATGTAATGAAACCCAAGCTCCAAGAGGCTGTTACTTAAAAGATCACACAGTAAGTAGACAGCTCGAGATTCTAACCTCAGATCTTAAGCCAGGGCTTTGCCTCTTCATGCCCTCCTGATTGTCCTGTTAGACAGAAAAATGTTGGATGTATTGGGATTTTGTGGACAGGAGATGGTGAAGACTCAGCCCTTGTCCTCAGCTGTGGGATAGTGCTGTTCTCATGCAGTGGGAGCCCATGTGGCATGCAAGGAAGGCTTCCTGGAAGAGGTAATGCTGGGTTTTTGTGGGAAGAGAAGCCCAATGAATGGGCTTTCCAGGCTGAGTGAACAGTGTGTTAGTTTTGCATTGCTGTGACCAAAAGATCTGACAAGAGCAATCCACCAAAATATCATGGTAGAAGGGTGTGGCAGAGGGAAGCTACTCTACTCATGGCTTATGGTGGCCAGGATACAGAGCGAGTGAGGGGGTAGGGGTCACGGGGAAAAGGGACCCTTCCAGGGCATGTCCCTAGTGACCCATCTCCTTTAGCCACACCCCACCTGTCTACAGTTCCCACGTCAGTCCATTGAAACTAGGATGGACTGATTAGACTACAGCTCTCCCAATCCAATCATTTTTACCTCTGAACAATTCTGCATTAACCCAGCTTTGAGGGGATATCTCATATCCAAATATAACAAACAGCCTGGGTGGGGACCAGAGGACTAGCATTGCATATGTGGTAGTTCCAAGCATTTGAGTGTCCCTGGGCAGCTTGGTTTTGGGGATCTGACATGGAGGATTGTGAGTAATGGATGGACAGGCGCCACACCTGTGAGATTGTGTCTTATGAGGTGGGGTGTGTGCCCTCAGGCTGCTTCAGAGACACATGACATGTAGGGTTCAGTTCTGGACCCAGGGGACTGCAAAAGTTTGACTGATGTGGCCTTGGTGTTAAGGATCCTAAGCTGTAGATAAGGGGGCGTGGACCTGTATAGTCTTATAGGAAACAAATATAGGTTTCTGGGGATCACTAGGGGGTTGTGAGAATTGGGGAAGGCTTCTGGAGGGAAGAGAGATTGGCCAGGGTCTTGAAGTATGTGGGGGGATATGCACAGATACAGGGTGGAGGAGGTGGCAAGTAGAGGAAATGTGGTAGGAGGGACACTGTTTAGGTAAAATGTTAGACAGGACATCAAAATGACAGAATGCACATTCTCAAGGAAATATTGGGGATGGTTCACTGCCAACTGAAAGAGCCTAATAAATATGGTTCAGTGACAAAGAAATTTTCAAAGAACATGGAATTTGAGTTGGGCCTTGAAGGTGGTGAGGGAAGCAGGGACTTAGGACCAGCAGAAAGGGATCAGGAGGTAGCTCCAGGTAGGCAAGAATAAATCAAAAAATGAAATGAGCAGAGGAAGGAAACCCAAGGTAAGTGAGCAGAGATCTGGGAAGGTGGCTGATTACAGAGGCTTTGAATGCCAGGCTGCTGAGTTGGGCCTTTCTACAGTAGGCAGGGGCAATCCCCAGGCCAGCAGCATGGAGTGGGGAGGCAGCCACAGGCAGGTGGGGAGCAGGAGGCCGAGGTGTGGAGGTGGAGGGGTCTGTGGGCAGGAGGTAGGGAAGACTCAGAAGTCTCCTCCATTGGGATTCTGGTAGTGAGAACCTGATGTAAGTGACGGTGGTAACCACAGCAGAGCCTGGCTGGTGTGGGAGTCAGCAAGGAGCCCGAGGGACTGGGGGTTTTTTGGGTAGAAACATGTGAGAAGTGTGCCGCCAAAGTGTGCTGTATCAAGCTAGACCACCCAGCACAGAGCCCTCTCCATAAATAGGTGCTTACAAAGAATTGGTTAGTAATCTGAAGATGACAAAAATGAGCAATATCCAGAACCCACAGTGTCCCAGCCCATCTTGCTGTGGTGTGAAGATCTGGTCCAGCTGCTCTAGGCTGAGAACTAGTGGAAGCAGTTAGAATAATAGATATCTTCCCCTACAAAGCAACAGCAACAGCAAACTTATCATCAGCAATAACCCATTAGAAAATACAGTGGAAAAAAAAAAGATAATCAAAAGTGAAACAAAGAATGCAAGAACAAACTCAGGAAAAAAACTAAGAGCAGAAACTGCAAATCTGAAGAATGTGTTAACTGTGTAACAGGTAACAGGAAGAAGGCCCACCCTGGATTTCTAGTCTGGCAGACAGATGATGCAGTCTTGGTCAGAATTAAATGCTTATAATGTTTTAATGTTTTTATGTTTTTTGGGAGGATGAGTGTGGGAGTTAAGAGTATGATGATTGCTCTATATTTCACCTGAAAAAAAAAAAATAAAAGAAGACAAGGCCAAAATGATTTCCCAAAAGAAAAAGCCTGAAAGAAATCTTGCCTAGCCAGCTATGAAACTGTAATGCAGAAATGTACTGCCTGGGGTCTTTAAGGCAAAAGTCCTTTTAAAAGCTTAATTTAGAAATAACAACATCCAAAAATGTTCTTGTTGTCTACACAGGAGGTTGTGAAGCTTCCTGTTTCCTCCTCCTGATCCCAGTGGGCAGTGAGGGTATGTTTTAACTGAGGTACAAGGCATTTTGCTCTCTAGTCTAGACTTTACTGCTCATGAAGCAGCACAGATAACTCCTAATGCTTGCAATCCCATCATTCTCCTGATATTTCTGGTTGCTCCATTATTTTTTAGATCACTTGTACTTTTTCACGTGTGTTCAAAGGAAAGCATTTCTTAAGGGTTTCTGAGGTCTCAGAGAAGTACATTTCATTTTTGAAAAGTTAAATCCTACTTTTGTGGCTGAGCACAGTGGCACTCACTTGTAATCCCAGTTGCTGGGGAGGCTGAGGCAGAAGGATGGTAAGTTTGAGGCCAGCTTGGCAACTTAGTGAGACCCTGTCACAAAATAAATTTAAACAGGGTTGGAGATTGTGGCTCAGTGCTGGAGTGCTTGCCTAGCTGGAATGGCTGGAAATGGCCCAGTGCCACCACCTCCTTGGTATCTTTCACATAAAGCCAGTGGTCCTTCTGACCCCTTTAAATTCAGTCTCTGCTCTCCTCCCTTCTGTTCTGTAGTCTTCCCAGTCAAATGACCTCCTATGGGCCAGGGTCTTTGGTGTTCACCTTCCACTATTTGCATCGAGGAGGCTGAGGGAGGCAGCTCTGAGGCTCCTTCTCTCATCTCTGAGTGTCTCCAGCTTCCTCCTCCTTTTCCCATAGCTCCACTTCTGCATTTAGCTAGGAAGTACCATGTGAGCCATCCACAGACCCCACGGCCAGGGTAGGCTCTGTACAGACGGTGCTTCTGTAAACATCCTCTGCCTGTCCTTGTCCCTTCACTCTTGTCCTCATTTATGAGAGGTGTATGGTGTGGTGGCCTTGTGCCTACAGTGCTGAACAACAGCAGATATTCTTTGAAATTCCATTAAGATCATCTATCCCAGGCAGACGGCCCTGTCTTGGGGCCAGTTGGGATGCTGGGTGGCCCATTAGGGCCTGGAGCCTGGCCAGAGGCCACATTACAGCTTACTTCCGCACTATGGATTTGTGCTGGACTTCTTAATGAGGCCAGAGACTGGGGTTTTCCCAAATGTTTGCTTATTTTCCTGCTAGAGGGGCCGCCAACCTGTGGGCTCTGTGAAAGGCTCACTAATAGCCTGTGATTCAGGGGTTGGCACTCCTCACGGTCTCCATGGCCAGGAGGCAGTTCTCCTCCACCACTCACAAAATAACCAGGTTTGATGGGGGCCACAGAGAATACTCTGTGCTTTTCTTAAAGAAGAAATTGTTTCTTAAACTGTTCCTTGAGTGTTAGAAGAAATATCCTCAGAGGTTTTGTTTCTGCCTTTGCCCTGTGAGTCTTAGGAGCTGAATTTGACAGGGGCAGGATTCCATGCTGGCCACTGAGGTGCACATGCTGCTGGGGCATGAATTAAATGACCAGTACCTAGCTGTCCTTGTCAGGCCCTGTGCTGGGCACTCAGGATAGAGAAGGTGATATGTGCCTTGCTTCTGGGATCCAGCCATTGGCAGAGGACACAGATGAGGGCTCTTAAAGGAAAGCACCGATGGGTTCTTTGGATAAAATCACCAGGAAAGGTTAAATTACTTTCATGAATGTAGTCTGGAGAGCTGGTCTGTAGGATTTGTGTTTTTCTGAAATTTGTATGAAATACCACTGTCTCTGGCCTCATGGGAAGGCCTACTGCATGGCAGTGAAAAGGTTGGGAATGCCAGCCACCTGGATTTGTGGCTCACTGTTCTGGTAAGCTGTGGTCCCTTAGCCAAAGTGCCATCTGTGTGCTCCATCCAGCCTTCTCACCTGCAGAGTAAGGGTGTGTTGTGGGGTAGCTGGGAGTGCATGAGGGAGTGGGTATGCGAGGTGGAGCTGAGGTTGGTGCTGAGGGTTGGCCAGGGCTGAGAAAGATCCTGAATGTGGGAAATGTTGGTGCTGCATCTTAACCCTGTCCCAGACCACATATCTGTCTTGTGTACCTTACCACTCTGTTCAGGGTCCTGAAGTCAGTAAAAGCTTGGTGGTGCTCTGAATTTCCCCCCAAAGAAGAACAGAAACACTCTCCTTGGCAGAATGGAGGAAGACATAGTTTCCCTCAGGGAATCTGTCCTCTGTCCTCTGGGGCCTGCCACTGATGTCTTTTGCTGGCCTGAACTCCTCACAGACACCTTCCTTCCTAGCTTATCCTGATGAGAGGGCCTGGGGCACCCAAGTCTTACTGTGGAACCCTGAACAGGATCTGAACTAGAACTTGGCCATCTCCCTGTGCCCTCCTCTTGCCCCCTTAGCTGTAGGATGCTACCTTCTCTGCTGTTGTAATGTTGGGGTTCAGACCCCTGGAGTCTGGCTTTTATTCTGAACATTTCTCTTATTAGACAGACCTCAGAATTTTCTCGGTGGTGGAAGCTGTTTGTGTTCCTGGAACCTAAACTGCTTGGTCATGAGGGTGTGGGATTAATGGGAGGTGTCCTGTTTCCTGGCTTTCATCCTGAGTAGAAGGGCTGGGGCTCTGGCCTCTGGTGTTCTTGGATCTCCACACACGTGCACTTCACTGCCTGCTTCTGTGGCAAGCTCACCCACACACCTCTTGGTAGACCCCTCCTTGCCTTCTTTGCTTTGTTCCAGCTGCCCATGGGGTTCTTGCCTTTTTGGGGATCACTATGGTTAACTCAGTACAAATAAATCTCAGTGTGGTTTGCCTGAGCTGCCAAGTCCCTGCCAAAATCTGGGCTCCCTCCTCTGTTTTCCTGCCTGGCTCTCAGTAGTAATATCAGCATTTCCAAGTGGGCTGTGGTTCTGGTTGCCCTTTGCCATATACAGTGTATTTCTGGGAACTGGGGTTAGTGACATCACACGTTGCTCTAGTGACCAAACAACTGTTGCATCTGTAACTACCAGCAGCCTTGCGGGCCTCTGGGAACCACCAGTTGATTGGCAGCCCTGTGCTAACCCCCACCCTACCAACATGCCCGGTCTGTCAAGCCCACACCCACTTCAGTGCTGGATCTGAAATGGTAGATGTGAGTAACAACTTAAAGAAGATACTGTAATTTTAGAATCTTGCTGCTAAGCATAGCCAAAGAAATCACCTAGGTGGGTGCTTTCCATTATTTTACTAAGAGACAACACAATGGCAATTTGGATGAAATGAAGCCTCAGGATCCTCAAGTCTTTCTTTCCCTACCTGCCTGCCTCCATCTCCCACCCCCCTTTTTTTCCCATCTCCAAGGTGTCCCCAGGAACTCTATTTGAAAACCACAGATACAGTCTAGCTGCCTTACATATGAATGGTATCATTCTTCTTCAGGTCAGCCCTCTGCGGTCTGCCCCCAACCTACAACTCCAGGAAGACTCCAGTAGGTACTGAAGTTGTTCTGGGGTTCCAGTAGCCCAGGGGAGGTGCTGGCCTGGGCCCCTCCCTATTGCCCAGAGAAGCCAGAGCTTGTCTTCCCCTCCTGCACCTGTCTCTGAAACACCACCTTGTACATGTTCCTCCTTGCCCTAAGAGGGGAAGGCCTTCTAGAAGGAATTTGCGTTCAATACTTATGAATCCCTAGCCCACCCATTTTCTTCATCTGGCTGGTATCTGTTGAGCATCTGTCAGGTGGTAGGAGCTGTCCTGGGCACAAGGGATTTGGCTATGAACCTAGCAGTGCAACTTGGCCTGGGTCTGGGGAGGCTGGTGAGTGGGATAACCATCTATGGTGCAGCCCTTGCTCAGCCACGTCTCCAGACACAAGTCCTAAAACACATGGCACTGTGATAATGTGGTCATTGACCAAATGCTACCCAATATGTTTTATAAAAGGCACATCTCTCTCTTTTCTTTTCTTGTCTTTCCTTCCTTATTTGTTTGTTTGTTTAGAGACAGCATCCCACTGTGTTGCCCAGGACGGTCTCAACCTCCTAGGCTCAAGTGATCTTCCTTCCTCAGCTTCCCAAGTCGTTGGGACTATGAGTGTGGGCCACCACACCTGGATGTTTTCACTTTTTAATACATTATTTTTAAAAATTATTTTTACAGGGCCTTGTTGGAAGGAGAAAGTAATCCTGAGATAACAATCTGGACTGAGCACACCGAAAATGTACCACAAGGTAAATAGAAGAAAAGCTAATTATTTAACTTTAAAAAGCTTTCTATCAGGCTAGGATTGTAGCTCAGTGGTAGAGCACTTGCCTCCCATGCGTGAGGCACTGGGTTTGATCCTCAGCACCACATAAAAATAAATGAATAAAATAAAGATACTTGTGTCCATCTACAACTAAAAAAAATTAAAAAAAAAAAAAAAGCTTTCTATGTACACTGTCCATTCCATGGGTAGAGAGCAAAGTGCCACTGATTTGGAAGAACAGGGCTTGGCTATGTTTTTTCAGGTGACAGTTCATCTCTCTTTCATATACCAAATAGATTTTAGTTTAATAGAACATTATTTAAATTATAATGTTGATGAAATTGTTTGGGAAAGTGCTTTTTAAACTCATGTGCTCATTGAGCCAATATTTTGAGGTCTTCCTGGCCAACATGGTGAGGAGCCAAGTGGCGATCCAGGCAGAGTAAAGCATAAGAAGGCTGTGGACATGGACCTGTTCATCATGTCCTTGGAAGGGACATGCTTTCCCTTTCCAAACTGAAGCATTAGAGTTGTATCCAGCTTGGGAAGATATTGCTTGGACAGCAGGTGGTCAACATTCTGGAACCTGCTACCTGGGCAGAGGTGGGGATGGTTATAGCATTTCTCCCACCTTAGGTGGAGGCAGTTTCAGGAAGATGTGTCTGGGTGCCTTAAGCACTGTCTTAGTTCAGGCCCAGAGCTGCAAGACAGGGCCATCCTTCCTATAGCCATAGAACCAACACAGGAGAATTTGATGTTCATTGGAAAGACCCTTAGGGACCTGTAAGATAACTTTAAAAACACTTTTTAAGCCTTATATAATTTTAAAGGGATTCTAGCTAAACAATGGAGGATTAAATTACATATGGTATGTTTAATATACAGTCATCTCTTGGAGGCTGGGGATGTAACTCAGTGGTAGAGAACTTGCCTACCATGCACAAGGCCCTGGGTTCCATCCCCAGCATTGCCAAAACAAACAAACACACCCCCCAAAGTAAGTCCTGGCTCAGTCATCCCTTGGTATCTGAGGAAGCTAGGTTCTAGGACACACCCCATCCCTTGGATATCGAAATCCATGGATGCTCAAGTCCATTGTATACAATGGTGGAATATTTGCATTTAACCAATGCATATCCTCCTGTATACTTTAAATCAACTCTAGATGACTCGTAATACTGAAAATGATGTCAATGCTATGTAAATAACTGTTATGTGATATTGTTTAGGGAATAGTGACAAAAAACAGTCTGTATGTTTAGAGAAGTTGTATTTTTTAAAAATATGCTTTACCTTCAGTTGGATGAATATGTGGATGCAGAACCTGAGGAGTCCATAGTTACATGGCCAACTGTATGCCTTACCCTCATAGTTTTAGTCATCATTGTTCCTATTAGGCCCTTCACAGATTTGACAATTCAGAAGAACAACTTGGGTTCTCATCACCTGTGACTGGAACAGATTTGGCCTTAGACATTGTCTGCAAGTTTGCTTTCTAATTTTAAGAATAAGCCTTTAAAGAAAAGCAAAGATGTCTTTAATCAACCTGCCTGGTGTCAGTTAACATCTGGCATCTATATAACAACAATTATACATTCACCAGATTTCAAGGTTTACCTAGTCACCCTCATTTTTAACTCAGACATATGTAAGTCTGGAAGACTGTGACATAACCTAGAGGGAAGGCCCAGGGCCAAGCTGCAAAGAGGACCAACATTTTATGAGTGGAGCTTGATTACAGTTTACTAGTGGTGACCTTGGAGCCTAGGAAGAGGGCTGATGGGTATCTCTGTTAACTTGTTTCTTTCTGCCATTGTTTTTTAAGCTTCTTGAAAGACATAGAAACATCATATTTGTAACTAAATTTACTTTAGCATTTGTATATTATACCAAAGAAAGCAGCTGTGGAAAAAAGACTACTAGTTGTTAACTTTTTATTTAGACTTTAAGCTTCCAAGTAGGACTATGCCCTGCATAGTATACACCCATGAACTCTTTGTTGAATAAATCTACAGGTGAGTTCAACAAAGAAATAGATAGGAAATTGATCAACACATATTAGTACACTTATATGGCTTTTGTCATATAAGTGTACTAATACAAAAGCCATATAAGCCACTTATATGACTTTTGCCTAAAATAATGTTGACCACTTGTTCATGAGATGATAGACCTGAAACCAGTCTGTGATCATCCATATTCATCTTGCTGAACCTTCATTAAAATCCAGGGGTTTCTATACTGTTTCCTGGGGGTTCATCTTCTGGGATTTATCAGTTTAAGATCAGTATTTTGGCCTGAATAGAGAATTTTTAGTGAGAATTATCTTGGCTTGGTCCCTTTTCTATATCTTAGGATCTGTCTGAAGAAAGCCTTTGGCATTGGGTTGTCATGAGGGACATAAAGGGAGAGAGATGTTTCTGCCCCAGCTCAGTTGGATGTGGTGTGGGAAGACACTAGGTGGCGCTCTTGAGAGGATGGTGCTTTGGCCATGTTAAAACACTGGCTGCCATGACTAAGAGCAAGTTGCCCTGGTGGAGTTCAGGCACCCAAAGGGGACACTATTTGTGGATGGTCTGGAGCAAAGCTGGAAGCCTTATGGATACTTCTTAACTCGAGGAGAGACTGATGGTTGTCTTTCCTGGACAGAAGGTAGTGTTGACAATTGGTATGCTTTTTGCATGGGTATTTCATCAGACAAGGAGGTTGTCAAGTGTAAAAAAAGAAATCAGGAAGCTTAAAAGAGTTAAAGTCTTTGAGACCTATTGGCCCAACAGGGAAATCAGTAAAAAAATAAAAATATATTAAATGGAGGAGAGTTATACTATTTGGTGTTCAGTAATTATACACTTTATAATTATAGAGTTCTTCTCTGTTGAAATAAGTAAAATAAACTTACCTCAAAAAAAGTGGAAATTAATGATTCTGAAATATCATAATATTGTGAAATTTCAGCTACAAAACCCAGCACCTCTGGCCTCTCCAGCATATGTGCCTTGCTTTATTATCAGATCTTTGATATTTCTCTTAAGATAAGTGAATATTTTAAAATTGGGAACTGGAGAAAAGTGTTAGGTTGAAGTATTTGTAGTGCTATATTTTATTGTGACAAGATTTTTAAATGACAAAAAAGAAATGGGAGACTTCAAATGTTTTATTTACAGGAGCCCTCCTGTGGTAATAGGATATATTATGTTGAGAGGGATTTGACCTGCAGTAGTGCTTTTACGATAAAAAGGTAATGATGCCTGTCATCTTAATGAACTGTTTGTTCAATTTCTACAGAATTCAGAAATGTATCCTATCAATATACCGACTCAGTATTACAGAGGAAAAATGAAAGAAATCTGTTTCCAAGGCAGAAAGCACCCTTGGCGAGTTTAAACCACAGTTCAGCTCTGTATTCTCATGGGCCAGGGCACCTCGGATCTCAGACCACCATGTCTGTTGGAAGTGCTGCCAGGAAAGGATATTCTTCCTCCGTCACTACCCAGCAGGAAAGCTCTTATGAAAAAATTGTCAACGGTCAAACCAATTTCCGAACTTTCTCTCCAACCCCCAGTCTTATAAGAACAACCGACACTCAAGTAAAAACATTCCCTAGTAGACCAAAATCTGAAGGTACAAGGGATACTTCCACTTATTTAGGCAAAGATTCTACCGTTGCCCATGAGTGGTACCGAGAACGCCGGGACAACTTGAGAGCAGGTGTTGTGGAGAACAGTCGGCCAAATGACAGGACGGTCACTTTGGGAAAGAGAATAGAAGTGAAAACCACCAGGGAGCAAGAAAGCAATAGATCAGAAGCCATCAAAATAAAGCCAGAAGAGAAAATGTTTGATTCTAAAGAAAAGGCTTCAGAGGAAAGAAACTTAAGATGGGAAGAACTGACAAAGTTGGATAAAGAAGCCAGAAAGAGAGAAAGCCAGCAAATGAGGGAAAAGGCCAAAGGGAAGGAATCATTGAAGGAGAAAAATGTGAAAGAAAGGGAGATACCAGTTAGTTTAGAAGTATCCCAGGGCAGCAGACCAGAGGTGTCACCAAAAGGCATACAGATGCCCAGGGAGGAGGATACTGGTGACAGTAAAGCTGGAGAGACAGTGACAAAAGAGACAAGGTTCAGGTTGGACACCAGTAACACCGCTAGCTCCCTACAAGGTGATTCCATGACAGAAACCATAGCAGAAAACATTGTTACCAATATCCTGAAGCAGTTTACCCAGTCTCCTGACACCGAAGTGTCTGCTGACTCTTTCCCAGACACAAAAGTCACTTACATGGATAGGAAAGAGCTTCCTGGTGACAGGAAAACAAAGACGGAAATAGTCGTGGAGTCTAAACTGATGGAAGAAATCGATGTTTCTGACGAAGCTGCTCTGGACCGCCTTTTAGGCAAAGATGTCAAGGAAGTGGGGCTGAAGGGAAAATCAGCAGAGCGGATGATAGGAGATATAATCAATCTTGGTCTGAAGGGAAGAGAGGGAAGAGCAAAGGTCGTCAACGTGGAGATCGTGGAAGAGCCGGTGAGCTATGCAGGCAGTCGAGGGGCAGAGGAGTTTTCTACCCCCTTCAAAGTGGAAGAGATCGATGATGTGTCTCCTAGCTCCAAGGGCCGTGTGGAGGAAGAGGAAGATGATGGAGAAACTAACGTCATGTTCTCAGTTAATCAGCGTCAAAGGACCAAGCGGCCCCAAGAGAATATAACACACGTGGAAGAAGTGATGGAGGCAGGTGACTCAGAGGACGAGCAGAGTTATTTTGTGTCGACCCCAGAAGAGTGCCCTGCGGGGCATGATGGAGATGAAGGCTCAGTGTATGGGCAGATCCACATAGAAGAAGAATCCACCATCAGGTACTCCTGGCAAGATGAAATTGTGCAGGGGACTTGGAGAAGGAGAAAGAAGGATGACACGGTGGAGGAGAAGGATGTGGAGACCCTGCATATTCCAGCAGCCTCCCTGGGGGGCAGCATGGGTTCTGCTCACTGGAAGGAAGAAGCTAGTGGTGAATTGCATGCTGAACCCACAGTCATTGAAAAAGAAATCAAAATACCACATGAATTCCACACCTCCATTAAGGGCGGCTTCTCCAAGGAGCCCAGACACCAGCTAGCGGAGGTTATCGGGCAGCTGGAAGAAACCCTTCCTGAGCTGCCTGAGCGCATGAAGAAAGAGCTGTCCACCCTGACCAGAGAGGGTCAAGGTGAGCTGGGGAGTGTTTTAGTTGATGTGAAGAAAGTACAGGCCTCTGATGGTGGGTCTGTGACCTTAGTTGCTGAGGTCAACCTCTCACAAACCGTGGATGCTGATCAATTGGACCTAGAGGAACTGAGCCGAGATGAAGCCGGGGAAATAGAGAAAGCCGTGGAGTCAGTGGTAAGAGAGAGCTTGACCAAGCGACATGGCCAGTCACCTGGAAGCCCACACAGGGAAGAGGGAGCTGAAGTGCCAGCTGGTGGCATTCACTTCAAACGCTGGGCTACCAGGGAACTGTATAGCTCATCTGGTGAGTGGGATGATGCCGGCAAGGCCTCTGCCCCAGGCCCCGTGTCAGCCACCGTGGAAGTCAGCAGCCCCAGGGGCTTCATGCAATCTCATGTGCTAGAGGATGTCAGCCAGTCTGTAAGGCACATTAAACTAGGCCCCACTGAAATCTGGAGGACTGAGCAAGTCTCCCACGGAGGACCCACTGCAGAGGTGGTGGAGGTAAGTAGTGACCTTAGTCAGGCAGGCAGCTCAGGAGGAGCCAGTCGATCTGTGAGGCACTTCACAGTGGGTCCCCATCAAAGTCAAGTGTCCACAGAAGTCATCTTTCAAGGCCCTGTCTCTGCCTGGCAGGAGGCAGAGGGTAAAGAAGAGCCTGACCTAGCAGAGCTGTCCACCACAGACACTGAAAGATTGGAAAGGCACAGCACTTTTGGCTCCAGGCAGTTTCATGCTGAGAAGGAAATTAGTTTTCAGGGTCCCATTTTAGGGGCAGTGAAGGTTGGTGAGAGTTTTGCAACTGAAGAGTCAGTGGGTACCCAGACTTCCGTGAAGCATCTTCAGTTAAGCCCTAAAGAAGGATTTAGGGAAGAAATTCAGTTTATAGCCCCCCTCTCAGACAAAGTGGAGTGGGGTATCAGAGGGGAGTCTTTATGCACCCAAGAGTCACCAGGGAGCAGTACATCTGTCAGGCACATTGACATTGGGCGTCAGAGACAACCAACCACTGAGCTGACAGTTTCCCAACCTGTGGAATTTAGTGACTCACAAGGCGTCATCCAAGGAGAGGGCTCACCAGACATGGCCCAGGCCACTCATAGTAGTTATACCTTGGGTAGAAAAGTCCTCATGACTGAAAAGAGCACATTCCAAAGGCTTGTTTCTGAGTCTCCTCGGGAGGGTAGTACAGGCGACATGTCAGGGACAGAAGTGACATCAGGTATTAGCAGATCCTTTAGGCACATTCAGTTAGGTCCTACAGAGACCAAAACCTCTGAACACATGGTCGTCCATGGACCCATGGCCAAGACATTCCCACTTGCTGGTTCAGCAGACTCCCCTGAGCTAGGCACGGTAACAGACAGCAGCAGACCACTGCGACACTTGGCACTGGGGCCCAAAGAAACTTCCTTTACTTTTCAGATGGATGTGAGTAACACAAAGGCGATCCCCAGCTGGACACCAGGGGCAGGGACAGAAGTGGAAGCTCCCAGTGTATCTGACCGTGGTGTCTGGAGAGATGCTGACAGTAGGAAAGACCGGGCAGCTGGCATGAGCTTTCAGGCCTCTGCTGGGGATGGACACCAGGCCCACGGACAGAAGGGCGCGGAGCAGGCGGGGTTCGATAAGACAGTGCAGATGCAGAGAATGGTAGACCAAAGGTCGGTAATTTCAGATGAAAAGAAAGTTGCCCTCCTCTACCTAGACAATGAGGAGGAGGAGGAGGATGGACATTGGTTTTGATAAGCAGAAATATTTTGTTTTAAATGGCATCTTGTTTGGTAATATACTAACATACAAAGGCCTTATTTTATGGGGTGAGGGAGGCTCATTATCAAACTGCCCCTATTTTGCTTTCTTTAGAGAACTCTAGGCAATGTCAATTTACGTCAGAGTTTATCTGAATTTCCAATTAATTCATGCCTTTAAAGGCCTCAGAGTTTTGAATTGGGACTTTTACAAAACACTTTTTATCTTTTTATCCTTAAAAACTTCTTTTTTCTCTACCTGTGGAGATCGTTTCTACCAATTTTGCACTTGGTCACAGACAGAGCTTCCATCTGTTTGAAACTGTGGCTAATCATCTATGAACAAGATGCCTAAACATTAACCAGATTAAAATGATATATTTAAGAGTAGATTTTGTTTGCATGTGCTAACACGAAATAATAAACTAATATTGTAAGGGGAAAATAAGTACATTTTTCTCCTTCCAAAGTCTTTCAAATAAGCAAGACTATATCTTTAAAAAAATCAAAATAATTTCATCTTTAGTAAAAAGTCACTTGTCAGCTACTTAAATTCATTTTAAGACTTGAATGAATTGCTTTCTATGTGCAGAACTTTTAAAAAATAGTGTTTTATTTATGAAGAGAACAGCTGCAGTCTACTGTGATATTTTAGATCAACATACCTGGTATGTTTGCACCTGCATTGGATCCATGATAGAGAAACTGATTATTGGAAGTTGCTTATAGTGCCATTTGTTTTTTGCAATACTTAGTCATGAGGTAGTGTACGGCCTGAATACTCTTTTTTTTGTTATGGCCTAAGTTCTGGAGTAGCTGGCTTCTGTCAGAGATTGCATTCTTGAGCATCTATCTCTGTGCCTCAGCCCTTAGCACCAGTGTTGTGTTTCACTGGTGAGAAGTAGAACCCTGCACACAGTGAGGAGGGTGTTGATGCTCAGACTGCCCCTGGACTGGCAAGGTGATTCTGTGCAGGAAAACAGAAAGACAAGGTGGACTGTGCCTCCCAAAGAGGCTGTTCTCAACTGCCCTCTTGTGGGTTGAAGCTCTGAGCTTGAAGAGAAGGATGAAAACACAGCAACTGCAAGCCAACCTCATGGAAGCTTTTTGAACTTTAAACAGAACTCCTGACAGTTGGTCTGTTTTGTCCAGTGAAACACATAAAACACTAGATAAAACAAGGTGTATGGGGGGAGGAACTGGGTGGCTTTCCTGCAACCCAGCACTGAGGCACCCAGGAAAGGCCCTGTAGGTTGGCAGAGGCCCCACTCTCACAGGCCACGTAATGTGGACCTGCAGATGTACACCACTGAGTTTAAGATATTAGGAGGAGCGTGCTCATTTGGATTAATTTTTTTTGCACATGGGTCTTGTTTTTAAAGCTCCTATCTTTAAAAGATGTAGAATCACATATTAATAGTGTTTCTAGCAGCACAGCATTATTTTAGTCCAGATTAGTTGCTCTCACATAATGTGGGCTAAGCTTTGCACAGTGTGATAGATCTGACTGTAGTGAATTCAGGAAGAAGGATCTGCAGTAATGCCACCTACAGGTAGGTTATGCGGATGGTGGCGTAGGTAAGGCATTGGAGGATCTTCACTCCTTTTCTCACACGGTGGGTGCGGGTCTCCTTGGATCCCTGTAATGGCGATGACAGGTAGGTTAGGAAGAGTTAGTGTTCATTAGTCAATAAGTGGAGGAGAAATACAGAGTGTCTTTCAAGATGATCTGTTAAAAAAAAAAAAAAGGGCTGGGGTTGTGGCTCACTGGTAGAGCGCCAGCTTAGCAAGGAACTGGATTCGATCCTCAGCACCACATAAAAATAAATAAAATAAAGGTATGTGTCCAGCTACAACTAAAAAATTTTTTTTAAAAAAAACACCATGAATCCAGGTAAAGAAAGGAAGTTGATTTGAATTGCAGGTTTAGATCTTTGCTACTCATCTGCCAGATGAACTAACTAGTGGTTATCAGACTAGCATAGAGGTGACTGATTTGCAAAGGTTTGTCCTTTCCAACACAGTCAAAGATGTGGTGATTTATTTTCACCTTAACTGGTAATGATGTTTGTCAAAGTGATTTATTAGACTTTGGTCCAGGTGACAACTTCTTTCTTGATGACAAGGCAAAGTGACGATGAAGAGTCTATTATAAATCTAAGTGGACTTAGCTGGATATCACTGTCCTAGCTCATGAACTTGCAAATGGGTGCTGATGTAAGCAGGTTATTACTATCACAACCCACCTCTACTCATTTTGGAAAATAAACATCTTAAGATCTTAATTTTCATCTCCAAGTTGGAATGCATGTCTGCAAGGAAATATTCTGCCAGAAGTGTTTACCAGTATGGAGTCATGAGCTGTCATCGATTGCTAAGTCTCTGATCACCCAGGAGCAGGGCTCGCCCTTGACATTATGGCAGGTCACCCCAGAGCTCCATGTTCTTTAAAACCAGTCACTGTGGTCGATGAGGGTGGGAACACAAAGAGCCTTTCCCTATTCATTATTATGTGGACAAAACAGTGTTTATGTTCTTGAACTTCCCACTGGTTGATTTGATAGTTTGTTTAGGATGTGTGTTCTTAGATGAATGGAATCATCTAAGAAGCTGACTTTGCTAACCTCCTGTTCATAAATGGAAATGTCACAAGAATGTGTAGAAATAAAAATCTGAGGGTAAAAAACCTAAAGAGAATGAATGTTTTCCATTCCATTTTGGTGTGTTTTCTTTTAAACTCTAATGAAAACAAACATAAGTTTACATGCATGTCTTCTTGGTAGCACAGAATTACTGGGGAGAATATATATATCAGAACTTCCAGTTTACCTAAATCAGAACATGATATTGTAGGCACAGAATTAGAAAGGATGGCAGACAGAACATAAGCTACCTGGCTGGTATTCAAGTATAGCCTGGACACTTAGTGGTAAAAATGTCATCACAGCCTAGAAGACGAGTGCCAGCAGGATATGACCATTCTCTCCATTGCACCCAAGACCAAGGGGTTTCCTGGGACACAGGGCTTCCTGTGCTAAAACCAGACTGTACTGGGACAGTTGCTTACCTTAAGTGCAAACAGGAAGGTTAGTTAGTCATTATCATTTGTGTGTTTTTGTGGTGCTGGGGATTGAACCCAGGACCTTGTACCTATGAGGCAAGCAGTCTACCAACTGAGCTATATACCTAGCCTAAGGTTAGTTAATCATGACTGTTTTTTAGGTACTTCAAAAAATGGCAGTAGCTTGAGACAAAGGAATAGCTAGATGTCTTTACCTGTTTGTAAACTTTTAGCCTTTTACCAACAAAAATAAAAACACAAATAGCTGTATTCTTCCTCTCTTGTATAAGTTAACCAATAGATGACATTTAATGAGACATTTCTAGATGCACTGTTTCCAAGGCTTAGCGTGGGGCACTAAATTTAAAAGATGTATATAGTTTCTGTGATTCCAAGATACTCTCCAAGAAATACAGAAAAGAAGAATCATAATCTGTATTTCATAATCCATATTTCTTTAAATGTGCTGCCATGACAGAATACTATAGCCTGAGTGACTTAAACAGCACTTACTTTTCAAGGTTCTGTAGACTGGTTAAGGTCTATAGATTTACTTTCTGGTAAAGACTCATTTCTTGGCTTGCAGGCAGCCACCTTCTAATTGTCATCATGTGAGGAAGGGAGATCATCTCTCTCCCTTCTCTTATAAGAACAGCAATCCCTTCCACCAGTGGAAATAAACTAATGGCTTAATTACTTCCTAAAAGCCACATCTCTAAATAACTTCAATTAGGGCTTGTTTTAGTCAGCTTTTTCATCACTGTGACCAGAAAACCTGACAAGAACAATTTAGAGGAGGAACAATTTATTCTAGCTCATGGTTTCAGAGGTTCTAGTCCGTGGATGACTGACTTCATTGCTGTGGGCCAGAGGTGAGGTAGAACATCATGGAGGAAGGGCCTAGCACAGGGAAGGCAGCTCAGTACATGGCAACTGGGAAGCAGAGAGAGAGTTCTACTCTCTAGGGACAAAATATAAACCCCAAAGTCACGTTCATGGTGACCTGCCTCCCCCAGCCACACGCTACCTGCCCACAGTTACTGCCCAGTTAATCCATATCAGGGAATTGATCTGCTAATCAGATCATACATCATAATCAAATCATTTCACTGCTGAAAAATTTTGCATTGTTTCACATGAATTGGGGGGGGGGTACCTCATACCTAAATCACAACAGGGCTTCAAAAATGAATCGTTGGGGGGACCCAGTCCATAGAAGACTCCAATGTGGCATATTTAAGTGCTTATTCTATCTACATTGAAACCCATGTCTTCAACCAGTTGGGAACCTGGTAAGCAGCAATCACAACTCCTTTTGCTGTTACTACATGGGCCTGAGTCTGGCATGGTGGGTATGAACAGGGATGGCCTATGTGGTCAGCAATCACTCTCGAAGAAGAAGAGGATGGTCTTTTCACCTTGTCATGATTCTTCTTAGTTTATTTCCCCCATGAGTTCTCGAGGTGTTCCTCTGTGCAGTTGGACCTGGTGTGAATGGGGTTTCCTCTGGGGCATCAGAGCACAAGGGAATTGAGTTGTAATACCACTGCCATCCTAGCACCAACCTGCAGTCTCACTGGCCACACAAGGTGGAACAAGGGAATGTGAGGGAGGGACAGCATTGCCCATGCCTGCACCCCCACCCTCTGGAGGCTCCATCCACCTTGTGCTATCCCTGATCTTCTTGTTGACAGGAGAAAGAGCTCAGAACCTTCTGCTAAAGGGCCATCATCACATGACTGTAGCATCCCGCCCACTGTCACCCAAGGAGGCTGAAGGCCACTGTGGACACAGCACTAGAGACTGTGTGGCTCCAGAGCAGTGCGGTTTGTCTTGCCTAGCGGAGAGGCCACAGGAAGAAGCGAAGCAGCAGGGAGAGGGTGTCCCTTTATGCATGGTCTCCTGTGCAGACCTTGGTCCTGTGAACATTTCTTCTCACCCTTACAGCTGCCACCCCTGAACCCATGTCCACTTACACCCACCCCATTGTCCTCAGTTCTCTGTTGAATTGCTACTGCTATCATTTACTAATTCCACCATCATGTTTGATATGTAGTGTAATATTGGGTTGCAAGCTCTGAGAGGGGGTACTGTATGTGTGTTATTATGTCCCAGTTCTTAACACAGGCCTGGTACATGCTAAGTGCTCAGCAAAATTCACCGAGTGATCAAGCACATGAATGAAGGGACAGCAACTCTGTGTACCTTTTCAGGGTCTGAGGAACCCTGGGGAGTATTCATTTATTTGTTCATTTCAGTGCTGGGCATGGAACCCAGGGCTTCAAGTATGCTAGGTAAGAACTCTACCACTGAGCTACACCCCAGTCTTCATTTCAAAAATGCACACCAATACCAGTACTTTTGCGTTTCCCTTTATTAGCATTTTATTCTCAACCCCTATTACCTTCCTATAAGAAGGGTCCTTTCTAGAATCTTTTGTTCTGAATCTGACTCCAGATCTGTGCGAGGGGCTACGTGCACAAGGAAGTTCTGAACTTCTGCAGAAAAATCTTTCGGCCACAGTAGTTCTGATGGGTAAATTCTTGTTGGCAAGAAAAACCTCAAGTGGTGACAAAAAGAAAAAATAAAAGTGGCAGACCAGCCTGAAGGGCATCCACTGTCAAAATGTGGCCCAGAGAGGTTTTGGTATTACTGTTGCATGTTGGAACAAACGGTTGGCCTTGGGAATCTGTGCATGGGTAAGTTCCATCTTCTAGTTGAACAGGTTTGTACAGCCTCTCAATGGCAGTGCCTGGGACCGCCCAAGGTTTTCTCTGGAGTAAGGGTCGGGGGGTCTCAGTCTGCCAGGTTGGGCCTGGCCTTTCCCAGTGCAGTGTGCTGAGGGACAGTGGTGCAGAATGCCACTCTGGCTTTTGGAGACTTCCTTGGCTTGCCGGTGACCTCGGGGGCCCTGTAAACAAGGAAAGAGTGGGTGAGTGTGGTTCCCTTGGACCTCTGCAAGGTTTCCACCTCCACGGTTTCTTTGCTGCTGTGACAGGAACCTTGTGGCTAACTAGAAACATTGTATAGTCTCAGGAAGGAGGTGTAAGTGAGAGAATCATGGCACAAGAACATCAAACACAAGATGCTTTTCTTCTGTCTCAAGTCTTTGCCACCACCCTGGCTGAGCTGAGCCACTCAATAATTTTAGCTCAGTGAGTGGGACAAGAACAGGGAGGGGTGTCAAGTCTGGACAGGAGGCCAGGCTGGCTCACCTGCCTCCCTCAGCCCCCCAAAGAGGACAATGCTCCTGTTGGCTGGTCCAGGGTTCTACCCCAGGCTACTACTGGGGCACTTCCCTGAATGTGGACACAGTGGGCACAGGCTATGTGAAGTGGGGGACCTTCTGACAGAGTGCTGGACTTCTGCTCAGGGTCTGCAAAAGGATGAGCCAGCCTTCCAGATGAGGTCAGGGACTCTCTGGCTCCTACCATGACAGCCCCCAAGAGCTGAGGGAACTCAAGGCAGAACTCCAGCAGGCCACCTCCTCGCATCACAGTGGGTGTCTTAACCTGCAGGAGGCTGATCTGCGGGAGGATGGAATCCAGTTTGTGTTTCTGAAATTGTTTAAGAGCAAATTCTTTTCGAGTATTTAGGCAAGGAAGGTATTTTACGACTGAGTTTTCAAAGGAACAGGTCCTGCAATGCAAGTTGTGGGAAGTCAATAAAACATTCCACAGAACCTTATAGAAACGGCCTTCTCTGAGATTCTGAATGGTAAAGGAATGGGATACTTAGAGAAGAGCAAGGAAAAGCCAACTCACTTGGACAGAGTGTCCACGGACTGCTGGGTGGCCAGGGTCCTCTTGTCTTGCGATCCATATAAGAGCATCTGAATCTGAAGACACTGAGGAACACCAAAGAGACATCATGAAGTTATGGAAATGCTCCCAAGAGCACTTTGCAGGAAAATTAAGTCTCCTTTGGATCAGAGAAAGAATGCTAGTGCTTCTGGGGGTTTATCCTTGGCACAATCTGACCTTTGATTCAGATATTCTGAGTGACCCAGAAAACAGATGTGCATTCTTAGCACTACTTAATAAAACTCTGTGTATGCAAAAATATATTTAAAAGTGTTTTCTTTTTTTATACTTTTTTTTAGTTGTAGATGGACACAATATCTTATTTATTTATTTATATGTGGTGCTGAGGATCGAACCCAGTGCCTCACGCATGTGAGGCAAGCGCTCTACCACTGAGCTACAATCCCAGCCCCTTAAAAGTATTTTCAAAAAATAAAGGCAAGCCCATTGGTACTGATCAGAGGATGGTCTCTAGTTTCTATTTTTAAATGGCCCTTGCTATAGCCCAGAAAATTAGGGGGAAAAGTTTTGGATTTTGTAAACAAATGCTTAATGTTCATTACTACACAGTAATTTTTAAATTATTAGGTATTTACTAGCTTATTTACTCAGGACTGACATTGGCTTGATTTCTCCCTTTTGTTTAAGTATTGACATTTGTTTGTTTGTACTAGGTCAGGGCAAACTCAAGGAAAGGAAAAAGATTAAAGATGTGCCCCACATAACCAAACTAGTTGTGAAGAAGAATGAAGTGTAGGAAATTGCTTTCCTGGATACCAAGACCTTTTATAAAATGACAATAATTAGAACAGTATGGTTTTCATACTGGGGTAGACAAACAGACCAATAGAACAGGGCAGAGAGCCCCATCCTTGATAAATGACAGAACTGGACTTGAAGAATCAGCAAGACGAGGTGGACTAGTTAATACATGGTATGAGAACCACAGGATTCCAAATGAAAGAAAATGAAACCATAACCCATACCAACACAAAAGTTATTCTGAGAAATGTTTAAAGAGTTAAATATGAAATGCAAAGTTTGGAGTTTCACACGGAAATAATGGGGAATCTCTTATGATCTTGAGGTAAGGACGTATTTCTTAGACAAGATCTGGACAAACCAAAGGTAAAAAACTAATAACATTTAACTACATGGAAATGCCAAATATCTTTGCACCAAAATTCATTGTAGGTAAGATACAAAGGCAAATGGAAGATATTTGCAATGCACATAACTGAAAGAGGTTTAGCTTTTGGAATACATAACAGACTTCTAAAAAGTCATGAGAAACACCACCACCAACAACATCCTCCTAATAGAAAAATGGTCAAAAGATACAAATAGATTATTTGAAGAGTTGAAAACTGGCCAAGAACCATGCTTAATCTCACTCAGAACCAGAAACACAGACAAAAACATCAATGAGTGCCCCTTCACCCATCAGACTGCAAAAATTATACTCTGATGACATCAAGCTTTGCCAAAGATCGGAAGCAACAAGAACTTTTTTTTTGTACCAGGGATTGAACTCAGGGGTACTTGACCACAGAGCCACATCCCCAGCCCTATTTTGTGTTTTATGTAGAGACAGGGTCTCACCGAGTTGCTTAGCGCCTTGCCATTGATGAAGCTGGCTTTGAAATCATGATTCTCCTGTCTCAGCCTCCCTAAGTGCTGGGGTTACAGGCTTGTGCCACTGTGCCCAGCTAACAAGAACTATTTTATATATTTATATATTTTATATATTGATAGTGGGTGTTAAAATTAGTACAACCCCTTTATAGAACAATTTTAGCTATATTTAGTAATGTATAAGTAAATAGCGACATGTATATATGTTGTATGTATATGTATGACATCATATATGAGTATGTGTATATACATATATGTGTATATATGTATATATATATGAATATATATAGATGAATCTCAAGATTCTAAGCTCAAGAGGAAAAAGCAAATTCCAAGTTAGTGCATATGAAGCTTTAAAACATGCAAAACAAAACCACAATAAAATAAGAAAAGCATAGAAATCATATCAAATTCAAGATAGTGGTTATCGAGGGCAGGCCAACCGGAAAATTCAACTGTATGGTTCATGTTTAATTCTTACATTGACTAGTGAGTTCACAGGTGTTTGTTATATTACACCATATCTGAAATATTTCTTAATGTATTTTTTTAAAGATAGAATTAAGTTTTCTACATGGCTAACAGCTTGAGTTTTTAAAAAAAGTGTGAAGTTTGGGGATGTAGCACTGAAGACTTGATTCATTCTCATCTGCCAACCATTTTTGAGTCTTCAAGAAAATGAAAATGCAAGCAGCTGAAATGCTTTGTCTCCATAAGCTATGGAAAACATCAAGACTAAACGTTTGATTCTATCTCGAGGAGCTCGAGAGTCTGGGAATGTGGTTGTCTTGGAGGAAGGAAATACCAGACAAGAATATGACAGAATTTTTTTTAATAACAAAAATCTTTCACTGTTTCTTACTTAAGTGTAGAGCACCAAGCAGTAGGAAACTAGTATTTTACTTGGTAGATAAATCAAATTCTGCAAAGGCAAGGGACCCAGCCCCTCTGTCGGATGAATCTCTGACTTCCTAAATCTGCACTGAGGTCTTGGACTGGCCTCAGCAAGGAGCTACTTCATTTCATGGGTTTAAACCAGTAATGCTTTAATCCACAGATCGACTGCTGTGACCTTGGATCTTCAGGAACCTCCAGAAAGCTCTGCTGCTTTGAGGGGAGGGGATGGGGCATGCTTTGTGACAGCCTTGACACTGGGTGAAAACTCTTCCAGCGCTCACTCGGCTTGGGAAACAGTTGTGGGAAGCCTTGGTACTTCTGACCCTGGAGGGGACAAGTCTTACTCCATATAGGCCTGGGAGAGGAGGAGGTGCTCAGAAAGGGACAGGGGACAAGAGAGGCAAGCAGTCAGCAAGAGGCCCCTCTCTCAAGCGCTTACTCTTCCAGCCAGAACAGACTTCATTTCCTCCTCAGTGTAAGAGATGAGGTCTAATTTTACCCACACCAAGTTCCCTGTTTACATATTTATGAGTGTCTCCTATGCAGCTCATTTTGAGAGGAGCTGAGGTTGATGTGGCTTGGTGTTAATTCATTCAGTGTGGCATTAGAATTTTACTGACAATAATGATTATCTGAGATAGTCTAAGGTCTCAGCTCACTCTGCCTTAACAGATGGCCCTAAAATCTAAAACACGGGAGGAATTTCCATCCTACTGTTTTGGTTATTGAGCTGCTTCTCCCTGGCCATCCACTCTCCAGGGAAGAGAAGCTGCTTGGTGAATAGGCTCAAATTCCCAGGAAGAACGAGAAGGCAATTGAGAGGACTTCTACAAATCCACCCATTCACCAAACTGCTCTTCAACACATACCTTTCTTATTTTAATTAATTTTTAAAAAGGCATTATATAATACAATGTCACTTAAGAGAAAAATGCACCGAGAAAGAAAAGAAGCAAAATCATTAATAGGGGGGCTTCAAATTTTCATTATACTTTTATGTATTTTCCAAATTTTCTCCAATTATAATGAGATTTTAAAAATAACTTTTTCAACTGCATGTCCTCATTTGGACATATTTAAAATGTTATATTTATTGACATCAATTTGGTAAAATTCTTTGCCTTTCTTTTTTAACTCTGAAAATAACTTTGTGAAAGTAAAATTAACCTTTCCCAGAGGAAATCTTAGAAATACTAAAGAAGAGACTGGAATGCTGACGATCCATCGTTTGTCCCTTCAGTTTGTGCCCTGTGACAACAGGGGCAAGTTCATCAGCCAAATCCTTCAGCAAGACACTAGCAGCATACTCTGCCAGTCACATGGCTCAGAGACCATGACCTTACACGGGAGACTTATCCTCTTCAACCAGATTCTCAACAGGTTGCCCTTGACAGGTGGCATTCTGAGAATCTCCTTTAAGGAAGTCAAAAAAGTGACAACAGAAGAATATACCAGTGACAGTCGAGGGGTGAGGCCTGGCAAAGTTGAACTCAGTGGGCCACCATGAAGCAAGATACCCTTTTAAATAGCAAAATAATCCAATATATACTTCTACCAGAAACTTTTTGTGTGTGTGTGTGGCGGTGATGGTTGTTTTTTGGTACCAGGGAATTAACCCAGAGGGTGCTTTACCACTGAGCCATATCCCCAGCCCTTTTTATTTATTATTTTGAGACAGGGTCTCACTAAGTTACTGAGGCTAGTCTCAAACTTGCAATCCTCCTGCCTCAGCCTCCTAAGTTGCCGAGACTACAAGCGGGCATCACTATACCTGGCCAGAAATGGTTTTTAATAGCTGTGTATTTATCTGAGGAATTATAAGTCAATTTTTCAATGTTCTACTCCTCTTTGTTGTATTTACTTAAGCATTTTGAGGTGAAGTTGGTGTTTTGATTCTTTTGTTAAAAAACAGACATTGACAGAGTTGAAGCCAGTAAGTGTTCATTGAAACTGCTGGGAGCCAGGCTGAGCTGAGTAAAGAAGAAGCCCCAGACTTTAACATCAGAGCCGTCTCCACCAGAAATAAAGGTATCCCACACTCTCCATTGTTCCAAGAGGACAGTGCACTCCTCGTTGACATCAGCCACTAAATGGTGTTTCTCATTTTAAAGGGTCAATTGAAATTCCAAGTATCCAGAAACATTTAAGGAGTCCTTATACTGCTGTTCTTCCGACTTTATACCTATGGGTCGTGAGCAGTCACTTGTGTTTCTGTGATTCCTTAAATGCCAAATAGGGGGCTTTTCCCTCCCTTGTGGAAGATAACAGGGGATGTCGGCTCTCATTCTAGCCAGTGAGCTGTTCCCACAAGGGACTGTGTTTGTGTTGCTCACCTTTGTGTTCCAGGGCCTGGCACAGTCCCTGGAACACAAATAGATGCAATATTTACTAAATGAACCAATATTAAATAAGCGAACAAGCAGATAAACTGAGGAAATTCTTATATGGAGCTTTGAGATGTGGTTGGAGCCTTGGGCTGCAGTGATTCATCAGCTACTGAACCCTCTGGGGAGGAAGCTCCATGGTGCGTGCAGGGTTGAAAACTTTGAAAATCATACTCCAGGTAGGCTCAGTAGTATGAAGAGTACTGTCACTATTTGCTGCTTTCTCGTAGGAGTCATTTGTAAAGCTAGGATCTTTAAGAGATGATCTGAAGCATTTGATGCAAATTTTAAAAATTATTTTTTACATGACTCTGAGGTTTGAAAGCTAGGTTTCCGAGGAGTCCAGAATCTCAAGAAACTGGGATAGAGCCATCAGTCTGCTGTCTTTCTAGCTGTGGCCTACCTTTGTCCTTCTAAGCTAACACCCTTCTCAGTGTAGCCAGAGGGTGGCTCAGGGGCCGCTGCATGGAGGTTAGCTAACCTATTACACTCTGGATTAAAATATAAAACACAATAGTCAAATGCCCAAACTCACAAGGAAGTATGTTTTCTGTTTTTTGGGGGGCCTCTGAAAACAGATTGCCATGTCTTAGGCTGTCTTCATGGCAGGACCTCTGCAGAAGTGGATTTTCTTCCTCCCTCACCCTCCAGTCCAAGGTCCCAGAGTCACATCATAATTTCTATTAGGAAATTTCAGATAATGAAAATGCTGATGAAACATATCCTGTTTATTAACAGAGCCAGTACAGCCAGGGCTATGACTAAAGAGTCACCTAAATTATAAGGTTACACAATTCCATAATAGAAAATCGAGAAAGACATATTTTTTTCATTTCTGGTAAGGGCCCAAGCCAAGTTTATCACACTATTACTTGTATTTTCTTCACATGGAAAAGTAAAAGAGCCAGAGTGGTGTGTGGACTACTCTAATGCTGAGGATCTGAAATATCTACTCTTTGTTTACACATTCTGTTTTCATGTCAATTCCCAAGGCTAATATTAAGAGAGTAAAAGACTTCAGAAACCATCAAACATGGAAGTGTGAAATGTTAAAGACTTGCCATGGACTCAGGGGCATAGAAGAGGTCAAGCAGAGCACTGTTCATCGCAGGGCTCTGCTACAGAGACTGTCAGGGGTGGGGGGTGGGGGTCTTCCTGAGCCAATTAGAAGCCAGCTGTGTCTTCACAGGACATATGTCTTCCACATCCACTCCTGCTTGCAGCTGCTGTTTTCTTTTTTCTTTCTTTCTTTCTTTTGGTACCAGGGATTGAACTCAGGAGCACTCGACCACTGAGCCACATCCCCAGCCCTATTTTGTGTTTTATGTAGAGACAGAGTCTCACTGAGTTGCTTAGTGCCTCGCCATTGCTAAGGCTGGCTTTGAACTCGAGATTCTCCTGTCTTAGCCTCCCAAAGTGCTGGGATTACAGGCGTGCACCACCATGCTCGGCTACAGCTGCTGTTTTCTGAGCACCTGCAATATGCCTACCCTGTACCCACCTTAGGACGTGGCAGGGAATGGGCAGACGTGTTCCTTGCACTAGGGCTTCTAGTGTAATAGGACAGACAGACATTTAAAATTATACAAGTACATCTCAACTTGTGATAAGAACTACAAGAGAGAAAAGAGGAAGAGGAGGAGGAGGAATAACAGGCCAAGGGAAAGAATAAAAGGGCATGTGAGTGGATGGTAGAGGGCACGTGGGTCAGGAAGGGACTCTATGAGGAGGTGGCATTAAAGCTGAGAATGGCAGTGAGCCAGCTAGGTGAAGACCATAGCGAGGGAGGAGGTAGTGGTGATGGGGGTCCCTGGAAGAAGGAATTCCAAATGTCTGGGAAAACACTTTGTCTGTGTGTCTATCTCTCACACACATGCCCACCGTACAAAGCTTCCTTCCTTGGAAGGTCACTAACCCAAGATCTGAGGTCTGATAACACTGATGGGTAGGGAGTCTCCTGTAAGAAAAATAGTTAAGGCAGGAATAGGACCCTTGGTTGTGAAGAGAAGTCGGAGATGTGGGAGAGAGAGGCTCAGGCACTGCCACACAGTGGCTCTGTGTAGACCCTCTGGGAAAACTGTCACTGAGTATCTCCTGGGTGCCAGCCTTGGGGTGTGGACACCATCCTTGCCATCTCCTCTCTCCTCACCTCCAAGTTGTCAAATGCTGGGGGCTCTATGTCCTTATCATCATCCCTTGATTCCCTCCATGACTTTATTGCATCCCCTAGCCACTGTCTTGAAGCAAGCTAGCATCATCTTTCTCCAGAACAATGGCAATAAATATTTAGGAAACAGGAGCACCAGGGGGACATGCTATCAAGGTGGATCCTGCCGTGCATCCATGCACAAAGAAGGGCTTCGTTTGGGAAGTGGAGAGCCAACTTGCTGTTTAAAGGTTGGACTGGCCTGTTTGAGCAGCCAAGGCAGGGAGGAGACTTTCTTAAGACTGAGCCCTTTGAGTTGCCTTTTCTTGGCACATTTCCCTGATGTTGTAGAGCTCATCTATCTCAGTTGATCCTTCTGGAATTCATGCCATCTGTACCAGCCACTCCTGACCAACATTCGTTCAACTTGTTTAAGGTTACACTCAATTTATGCAGGAGGAGGTCTGGTTGCCTGGCCATCACCCATAAATTCCTGTTCTCCGGTCATTTAGTGAGGTTCTGATGAGTTGCCAGATAGCCTCAGGCCGGGACAGTTTGCCCAGACTCGCAGTGCTATCTCCCTCCAGACCATGAAGCCAACTATGGAACTTTGAAGGCACTGTGCACTTGCTAAGCTGTAGTAAGAGTCCTGATATTTGAGGAGAAAATGTAGCTGGATCCATGGACAGTCCTTGCCCACTCCCCATCTGGGTTTTCTAAGGGACAGCAAAAGCAGGGGGCACTGCCTGGGTCCTGGCCTCAGGAGAGCTCCTTCTTCCTGCTGTAGATGACACCAGGGTGACCAGTGGCTAGGGGACCTGGAATTCTTGTTTCCAACCAGGCTACAACAGAGAAGAGAGGCTCCATATTTTCCCTTCAGAAAGTTAAAATGACCTTGACCCCTATAATTGTCAGCTCTCCTTTTCATATAGCTGGTTTACAAATATTTTCGAGCCTTTAAGTGCATTTCTCAGCCCAAGAACAGGATTTTTTTTTTATATGAAATCAACATTATCATGCTTCTTCTGTAAACACATTAAGAGTGCTGCACCAACAATGAATCAATCAATCAATCAAAGATAGTCAAAAGAATCAGTGTCAGGGAAAAATGAGGTTTTACACATGAAGGTGAGGTGGCTGGCCTGGTGGCTCTTGGCTCCAGAATTTCTGGTGTCTTCAGGGCCTCAGGGAAAACACCAAATGTACAAAAGGAAAAGTAAAATGAAGTGGACTACTGAGGGAATCACAGGCTATGAACCATATATGAAATATGGCTGTCACTGAGATGGCTGTGTGTATTTAGCCGGTTGGAAGAACCACTAGACACAGTAAGGACCAGATGACTTGTTCTTCAGCCTTGACCTAGAATCATGGAAGACCAGTCCGGCATTGACTTTCTTGCCTACAATCTGAATAAAAATCATGTTCCAGCTCCTTTCTTCAAAAGATTCATTAAAGCAGGCTTCGAGATTTTTAGAGAAAGAAGTCACATAAAATTATGTTACTCTTTTATGGACGTCTATAATGCTCACGGTGTTAAGTACCCAGGCAATGGACAACACCCCGCCAGTGATAGTACCTGGTATGGAGGCCAGATTAAATCTAGACTCCAACTTGACTTCACATTGTACTCAGGCCCAGTGGATTCCCAAGATGTTACTGACCTAGGAAACAGTCTCAAAAAATTCTGTTTGCAGCCTTTCACATGGATGAAAATCATTTGGGATGCCCATCCTAGAATCAAACCAGGTTTCTATGTGAACTTTTGTTGTGGAAATTTCCATCTGGAGTCAGCAGAGTTCTCCAGTTTTCCCCTGCAGGCAGATGTCTTTAAAAGACAGATCAATAATATGGTTTCCTTTTCAGTAATTTAATCAAGCTGTCTGCTTTGTTTCTTGAGCCTTCCTGTTTTCCATGCCTGCAGGCCTCTGCCTGGACCATTCAGCACAGGAGGGTACATCTGTAAACACCCCTATGCAGTGGATTCCTGCTACCAAGCTGAAAACTCGGGCAATGCATCTGTTGTGGTATAAACAAGAGAAACACTCTAGTCACTTTAGAAAGCTGCTACTTTATAGATCCCAGTGCTAAACATGACTTTTGAGAAACTCCAGTGAGCTGCAGATGTCAAAGGCATGTTTAAAGTCCCTGTCTGTGCCCTGGTGTTCATGGAACAGCCAGTCCTGTCCTCAGGTGGGCGCATGTGGAGAAGTGGAAATGAGAACTGCATGTACCACAGCATGATAACCTTCGTGCATACAAGTTCCAACACGTTCTGATTCTGGCAGAGGGCCAAGGAGCTTTAAGATGTCAGAGTCACTGTTTTCAGGACTGATGGTTAACCAGGTCAAATGAAAAGAAAAAGAGGTTGCCAACTTCCACTACAGATTTTAGGGATGAAGTAACCTGAGAGTGTCTTGAAACTGAGCTGATTTTCAGCCCTGAATGATAGTATGGCCCAAAGCAATGATTCTAAGTCTCTGTCTCCCCAGGAAGCTGACAAACATGCAGATTTCCAGAGATTGACTCACAAGATGACCCTGATGCAGGAACTTTAAGATGTACACTCAGAAAGAGCTGGGTTTTACTTAAGAGTAATCTGCCCTGGGGAAAACTGACTTAACTTTCAGGAGCCTCATTCCCTTTCTCTCTAAAACTGGGCTGCTGGGAATGATGGAGGAGCTGCCCCTGGCAGCAGTGGGTGGGGCCCTGAGCCTGGGGTGGGGTGCAAGGTACCAACCCAGACCCACTGGTGTGAAGGCCTATGTAGCCCAGTTCAGATTTCTGTGCACATCTGTGTTACAGCCTCAGAGATCTGTCCCCATGCCTTTTGCTGTCACCACCCCTACCCCCAATTGCTTTTAGTTGCTTAAATATATTGTCCTCTCTTTGTTCTGGAGCCTCCTTCTTCTATTCCATTTCTCAGCCAGTAAACTCCTGGTTCTCCTTGCCTCAACTCTTCCACGATTACCTATCTGGATGCTTTCCTAAAAGCCTTTTCTCCCATAGATCCCAGGATGGACTTGTAGCATGGAACTTTGTATAAAATATTCTTGGGAGTTTACGGTCTATAACTCCCTTACTGGTCTGGGACATTCTTAAGGAAAGGGACTGCTTCTTCATATTTTACTTTTTGCATATCCCCCTTCCCCAATAAGGAGAGGCTCTAGTGATCCTGTCCTAGGTTTTCTCACTATATATTTCTTGTGCCACCTCCTCCCAGGTCACCAGCTACCTTGAAACATGTTGTTCTCATAGTCTATCATTCTCCTGGCCTCACTGACTGATCTAAGGGTGGGCACTGGATTCAAACCATGCCCCATAGTCTTCCCTCAAGGTCTTTCAAGCTGAGGCAAAGAAAAGGCACAGGGATAGAGGTATAACTCAGGAGTGTTGGAAGCCACGATCTCCATCTTGGGCAGAGATAGTTTTGTAAGGGATGAGGAGGAGGATGTGCAGAGAGGCAGGGAGAGAGCCCTACTGGAACTAGAGTCTGGCCCCTGCAGTTTCTCCCAGAGTTTAGTTGCAGGCCTGCCTGCTGCTCATCTGGCTATTCCACTCTTCTTTGGAAACCATGAGTCAATAGATACCCCTTCATACCTGACTTGGTCCCCAACTCTGCACCCCCCCCCCCAGGTCTGGCTAACTCAGCAACTGGTCCATAGAGGGTACTCAATAACTATTTGTTGACAAACTGATAACAGATATGTGTCATCTCATTACAAATTGTTACCACACATATTACTAATCCTGGTATCTTTTGCAGCAGAGTCAGAAAAATTATAAGAAAGAAAATGACAACTTGTAGAACAACTTACTCAGAACAAAAGTAAATTTTTTAGGTTTAGTCAGTTATGTTACCGAGAGATTACCAGGGTTTCCTCATTATAAAACTAATAAGTATAATGAAAACACAACATAACAAAACTTGAGAGATATAGTTGACAAGAAAAAAATTCATAGCTACAAACAGAGTAATAAAAGTGAAAACAATTAAATTCTCAATTCATAAATATAAGGGCAAAACTTCAACAAAGTGAAAGAAAACAAGGCATGAGGACAGAAATAATGAAGACAAAATAATAAATTAATGAAACAGAGAACAAGAAGGCAATAGATCTATGGAAATAAAATCCTTGTTCTTTGGGAAAATTAACAGAAAAAAACATGAATTAATTCAGTCAAGGAAAGAGGAGAAAAAAATATATAAAACCAAGAAATAATGTTGGGGAAATAGGTATTAAAAAGTGAAAAATTTTAAAATTCATGAGATTATTCTGCAAATTTTATGCAAATAAATCTGAAAGTGTAAGTGAAATAGATAATTCCCTATAAAAATTCAATTTTCCAAAATGACTTCTTTAGAGATAGAAAGCTTCAACAGAACACTTTTTGTACAAAAGTGGAAGAAATTTTGATTTTAATTTAACTACAGCACCAGGCTTATAGGATTTCACAGAAGGTCCAACCCTTCAAACACCAGGTGGTTTCAATGTTGCCTGAATTCTTTCAGTGCATGAAAAATAAAGGTAACTTTCAAATTATTTTTCTGAAGCAAATGTAGCACTGTTCCTTAAACAAATACCACATACAAATATTAGTGCAAAAATCCTAAAATAAATATTAGTGAACAGAAACAATATCTGCTATGGTTTGAATGTTTTCCCTAAAAAGCATGTACTGGAAACTTCCAGTGAAATGGTGCTGGGAAGTGGGATCTAATGAGAGGAATGAGGCCATGAGAATTGTCCCCTTGTGAATGGATTAATACTGTTGCCATGGGAGTGGGTTCGTTATTACAGGAGAGGGCCCATTATAAACGACTGAGTTCTGCTATGGCATGCCCAAAATCCCAGTTACACAGGAGAAGCTTGTGATTTCTAGGCCAGTCTAGGCAATTTAAGGAGACTCTGTCTTAAAAGTAATTAATTAATTAATTAAATAGGGCTAGGAATGTGGTAGTGGTAGACTGCCCCTAGTATTCCCCCGCAAAAAACTGAGTTCAACCTCCTTTTCTTTCACTCCCTCTCCCTCTGCCTTCTGCCCTGAAATGACACAGCAAAAGATACTCAACAGATGCCAGCCCCTTGATCTTGGACTTCCCAGCCTCTCAAACTCTGAGAAATAATTTTTTATTCTTTACAAATTAGTCTCTGGTATTCTGTCACAGCAGCACAAAAGGGACTCAGACAACATTGTGTTAGGAAAATATCAAACCTAAGGGAAATTTATTCCAGGAACGCAAGGTTGATTCAATATTATAGCAAAACACACCATTTCAGTGATTTATGAAGAATAATGTCATAATCTCCATTGATGCTGAAAAGCCTTTGATAAAATTCAAAATTTATTTCTTACTTAAAGAATACTCATAAAAAAAGAAAATAAAATTATGGCATTTACAGGCAAATGGATGGAATTGGAGAACATTATGCTAAGTGAAGTAAGCCAATCCCAAAAAACCAAATGCCGAATGTTCTCTCTGATTAGTAGATGAGGATACATAAGGGGGATGGGAACAGGAAACATAGGAGAAATGCAGGAACTCTGGATGCAGCAGGGGGGAGGTGGGAGGAAGGAAAGGGGAATGGGTATAGTAATGATGGTTGATTGAGAGGGTCATTACTACCCCTGGTGCATGTATGAAGACACAAATGGTGTGACTCTATCTGGTTTGCAACCAGAAAAATGGAATAACTGAGCTCTGTTCATGTACTATGACTTGAAATGCATTTAAATAAAATAATTAAATCAAAAAAAAAAGAACACTCAAGAAACTAGAATTCGATGCATACTTCCTTAACATGAAAAAATATATAAACCTTAGCTCATGTATTAAGTGAAGAATCACTATTGGCATTTCCACTAAAATCAAGAACAAGGCAAAAATACCCATTATTTCCATTATTATTCACTATTGCCCTGGAGTCATGAGTCAATGCAATTAGACAAGAGAAATCAATTAGAGGCATAGAATTTGAAAACAAAGTAAAACTAAGCCTATCTGCAGATAATGCAATAGTATACCTCAATCTGAATCAATCTTCAAATTAACTCAAGCAATAAAAGAATTAAGGTAGAGAAGCCAATGGTCTTCATAATCACAAAATAAATCAAAAAATAATAGTGAATAAATTACTACTTACAATAGTAATAATAAAAACACTTTAGAAATAAATTTAATAAGAAATGGGCAGAACATATAGGAGAAACACTTTCAAATGTACCCAAAAGGTATAAAAGTTGACATGAACAAATGGAAAGATATCTCTTCTTCTTGGGTAGATGACTCAACATAATAAGGATGTTGGTTCTCCCAAAATTCATTTATACATAATTTAATTTAAAAAAACCAGCAAACTCTTTATGCAGCTAAATAAATTGATATAAAAATCATGTAGGAAAATAAACATGCAAATATCTAGAAACCCTGATACTTTAGGAGAAAAAGAGCCACAAGGACTGTCCAATTCTATTTTGCATTAATTCATTATATAAAATCTCTATAGCTAAAAATGTGAGGTACTGGCACATGAATAAACAGAGATTAGTTGACTAGAATGGAAATCAAGAAATAGACACAAGTATATATGAAAATTTAGTATATGGTGAAGGTGTTCTCTTAAATCCCTGGTGCGCAGGTGGGCTGTTTAATAAATGAAATGATGCTGGACAATGAGTTAGCTCTCTGGAAAAATGATAACATTAGATACATACCTCACACTATCCACAGAAATAAATCCCAAATTTAAAATAAAAGGAGAAGAATAGGAGAAAAATATAAAAGAATTCCTCTATGAACTGGGCACATAGAAAGAACACAATAAAAACAAAGGCTTGATAAATTACACCCTGTAAAATATTTGCAGGGTCAAAAATACTTGATAATTCATTTTTAAAATGTCTATGTTTAAGAGGAAATCTTTTACCTCAAGTGTTATCTTAGATCTACTGCCAAAGCAATGACCTCTTAGCTAAATAAGCCACTTACATCGTTTTACTTGATAGGAGCATGGTGGACGGAGGGAACTTGACAGTGGAGAGGGAGAGAGAGTCTCATTTGGGGTTAGTATTGGCTTCCACTTTACCTTCTTCAGTTTCTTGTGGGCCCCCCTGTGGTTCCCTTGCACCAGGTCCGCCCCGCCCAGGAGCCGGTAAGTCTCTGCCACCTCAGGGCTGAAATCGCCAAACGCTTCCAGTTTGGCTTCCAATGACTCTCTCAGGATCAAGGTTGCTCTCTGAGAAAGGGACAAAAAGATGTCTAGTTAAAAAGTTCAAAGGCTGATTAAGATCAGTGGTTTCTTAGGAAATTAGGTCACTGTTATGATTTGGATCTGAAATGTCCCCCAAAGGCTCATGTGTTGGAGATTTGGCCCCCAATGCAGCAATGTCCAGATGTGGGGTTTAGGGGAAGTGATTGGATCATGTAGGCTTTAATCTTTTCAGTGCATTAATCCATTTGATGGACTAATAATTTGAATGGACCACTGGAAGAAGCTGTAAACTATAAGCAGGTGAGGCATGCCCTTGGGGACAATATCTTGTCCCTGGCCCTTTGCTCATTATTTCTCTCTGTTTTCTGGCTGCCATGAGCTGACAACTTTTCTCCACCATGTCCTTCTGCCATGATGTTCTGCCTCACCTGGAGCCAGCCAACCACAGACTGAAACCTCTGAAACCATAAGCCAAAATAACCCCCCCCCCACCCCCGCTTTAAGTTGTTTATGTCAGGTATTTGTTCACAGTGATGAAAAGCTTACTAATACATAACTGATGTACATTTTCATGTTTTAGAGGAATGGGCTTGGAGGTCTCATGAACTGGGGTTACTCTTTGGTTAAATAGGAGACAGAAAATAACATATTTGGGGGGAGAAGGTTAAAGTGTGAAAAGAGAATCTATCAAGGCCACTGCAGGGAGGAAAGTCACTTCAGCTATTACTGAAGTCCATTTCAGTTGGGTAGTAAAAACAAAAGCAAACCTATGTTAACAGAGTTCTTATGTGTCAGGAATTGCACTGCACAATTTGTGTCTATGATCTCATTTAATTCTGTCTTATTTAGACAGATACAATTTTAATCCTCATTTGACAGAGGGGGAAACTGAGGCATAGGGCAGCAGAAATTTGCTCAAGTATCAGCTCATCAATGGTGGAGCTAGGCTCTGTATCTGGCCAGTTATTTTAATACCTTTAAAATCCATGTTCTTCTTCCTCTATACACACTGATGTTCTTATACAAGAGAAAACTAAATAGAACATCCAGATCATGCTCTGGGTTTTCTATTCTCAGGAAAAAAATAGTTCAGGAAACCAAAAGTAAACATTCCAACATGATGTGATATTTTGTTTGGTTTATTCAACTTACTGATAGCAACTTAGAATAAAAAAATGTGAATTGGTCAGAAAACAGTATTTCCTGACAATATCTTCAGATACCAGTACTAAAACCCTGTTTAGGCATGCTGGTCTCCCACACTTCCTCCTGAAATTTGACATGATCTTCCACATGAAAACACAATTATAGTTGGAGGGCACAAATGCTGAATCCAACAGCCTAATAAAGCAGGAACTTGTGAAAGGGTGCTCCATAATAGCCCCATAGGTGTCCTTATGGTGCCCCACAGACAGACGAGGCAAAGGGCTTCCATCCTTTTGTTGGCAATAATGTGCATTAGGGGATAGGGTGAAATGGCAATGGTGGGGACACCACATTAAAGGTGCTGATGAGGCAGAAATCCATTTCTTAGGAAGAAAGAGAAATTGCTATAGGAGCAGAGTGATTGACTTGCCATGTGTGGCCCACTGAAGAAGATGAAGGACTAAGATTTCAATCCAGACCTATCTGAGGGTAAAGCCCATCCCATCCCATCCCCTCCTAACATCTGTAAGCAAGGACACAGACTGATGGGAGTGTTTCATTTGGTGGCTTTGTTACAGGAATTGAACTGTCAGTCTTTGGGGAGCCATGGATGGAAAGAAGAGCTGAGGCTCCTTTTCCTAAATGAAGCTTTCAATGCTGTTTAAAGCCTGACTGGGGAGACGAGAGATGGATGATCACGAAGTTAAATGGCAAGTCAAGATGACATGGAAATCATGCCTCTGGGTTTAGAGGAAGCAGGTGTCAGACTTAGGAAATAGTTAGGAAAAGCTTGAGACAGGAGCGGAGAACATTAGGACTTAGGTGAGGAGAGCCCCAGAAACTGGGAGTACAGAAGCATAGGACCTATTTAAGGCAAGTGAGTAGGTTCTTTTGATGGCAGCCAAGTACAAAGGGAAGAAGAGAAAGACGGGTCTGGGGGATGATCTGCTTTGTACCAGGCTCAGGAATTTGGATTTTCTTACAGGAAATAAGAAGCCAGAGAAGTTCTTGAACAGGAGAGTGGCACTACTAGAGGTAGCCCCTCCTCCCTCCCCCTATATCTTAACATGCAGCAGAGTGACCTTCATTTACATTTTGTTGCGAAAGGTATTTCCCCCCCAAAGATCACTTCCCTGTTGATGCAAGCTTCTGACTCACGTGTAGGCTGTGAGCACATCTGGGAATGTCTATGTGCAGCCACTTGCTTGTCTCTGTGACTGTCCTTGGGCCCATCCCTTTTTGGCTAACTCCTACTAAACCCCACAGGGAGAAGTTTGTGACCAAAGAGTGAGAACAGCATGAGGCTGCCATGTTCAACTGGGCAGGCTGCACCATGCACAAGAGCATCTCACAGGAGAAGAGAGAGGGCTGGAGCCAGCCTATGTTGCACATTCTGGGCACTGTACTCTGGCATGGGCTGTGTCCACCTGAGCAAGAACAGTTTTTCTATTCTTACAAGGGGCACTGGGAGGACTATCAGTGATCCTAGAATGAAAACAGTATTTGCTAAAATCTCCAATGTCAGCCTGGGAGAACAAGGAGCATCCTTCAATCAACACCACTGATTTGGGTGACTGGGGCAAACGAGGGCAGACAGGCACAGCATCAGTGACACTGGGCATCAGTGGTTCAGCAAGAGACACCATGGCAGGAAGGCAGATAGGGATAGGAATGGGGCACATGGCCATGGCCATCAGAGGAGTCAGCTGGCCTGCAGCCAAGTAGCCATTCACCCATCTGCTTATCACTCCTCACCATAAACAAGAAGGTCCCTGTTCTCATGGAACTCAGTCTAGTCACACAAGAGACATTAAACATCTACACAAATTTATATGTATGAATACTAGAAAGATCCATGGGGAGAGTCAAATGCAGACTGGGGAGAAGAAGCAAGGAAGCTGGTAAGAACGGAAGGATGCATTGGTGTTAGCATGGAATGAATGGAGAAGGACTTCTGGAAGGATATGAAAGCAGAAACAGTACAGAAATGGGAATTAGAAAAGGCCAGTATGACAGCAACACAGACTGGGGATCAGGGGCAAAATGAGATCAGAAATGTCGGCAGAGTCCATACCACAGAAGGTATTGTGGGGCATAGAGGGATTCTGGTTTATCCCAAAGGCACTGAAGGGCCATTGAAGTATTTTACAAATGAGTGTTCACTAATCAGATTTGCTTTTTGAAAAGTCACTGGGGCTTCCTTGTTCTGAAGGGATTAGGAAGGGGCAAGCATAGAAGCAGCTGGAAGACAGGAGCTTGCTAGAACAGTCCAGGCAAGAGAGGATACCCAGTGGAAGGAAAAGGGAAAACAATGGATGGACTTAAGATATATCTTGGAGGGAAAAATGGCTATGGAGTTGGGTTGGGCAAGACAGGAGGGGCATATTTACCCTGAGTCCTCTTACCTGAGCACTCCTCATAGAATATCTAGAGGTAGAAGTAGGGGTGGGAATCTGAGGCCTCTGGCAGGCCCCTCTCTCTTTGTTTGGGTGATCCAGAAAAGCAGTGAAACTCCACTTGCTATGGTGACTGTGGCCTTACTTTGGCCTGAGAAACATGGAGCATCTAGATTAAAAGCCTGTGTTCCTTAGCTGATAGAGGATTGAGGATGAAGGAAGAGCTGTTGGGGAGGAGGAAAACAGATGTCAAGGAAAACAAAGTTTTTACCTCCAAGATTTGCCATGATAGATTGGAAAAAAAATTGAGCTACACGCCATGGCTTTCTGGTAGCTTTAGGTTTCACAGGGAATAAATTCCCAAGGGTTTCATTACCAATGAATATAAACTCTTGGTCTTCTTTCAGTATTATAGTGCATGTCAAGCATGCCTGGATGGATCCATGGTAAAAGAGAGTGAGCTGAAACTTCTGCACTGTGTGGCTTTCACTAGATATGCAGATTCCATTCATTACGCAAAACGAGGAGAGAAGAATAGACACACTAGCTGTTATACTGTATCCTAGCCAGAACTTAGGCTGCAGTAAGCAGGGTTTTGTCCGGCAGGTTCTCAAGATTTCTAACCCTTCAGGAGCTTTTGTAGGCGAACATGACATCTACATTCTCATTAACAATTTTCCAGTTTCTTAGTGTAAGTTCTTTGGAAGCTACCCAAAGTGGCCTCCTGGTCTTATTTATTTGTGTCCCTCCAGGGTAAGATCATGCCTTGCACATAGTAGGTACTTAATGGATACTTGCAGAGTAAGAAATAGTCCTTTGGATATCAGTTGGGTTGTCCGTGTGAAGAACCAGACAATTATGATCTGAACTCACCTCTTTTTGTCCAGTGATTTGTAGAAAATGGCAAAATTCATCTTGAATTGAAAGAAACTTGGCTCTTCCTGTCCCTTCAGAATCCTTAAGATGAGCCAGGCTGTCTTGAAAATACTGCTCAGCCATATCTAAAGAAAAGCATCATAATAACAATCTTGACAACTGCTCACACATTTGAAATGGAAACAGAACAAATATGCTTTTAACAGTGGTGAACTATTTGAAAATAATCAGTGTTTGAACAAGAGAAACAAGTTAAGGAGACTGCTCTTTCCCCATTAACCTGCCTGTTTTACCAGAAAAAAGATTTAGATCTCAGAAGGATACTGCAATTTCTTTTCCTTAATTTTCACACATTTTAGCTTTCCTTGTGAGAGAAAAGGCAAACTTAATGCAAGAGGAGAAACTATCCCCCCTAACCTGAAGGCGGTGGCAAGTTTCCACGCTGATTGTTCATTAATTCTTCCTATAACTCCGGTTGCTCCTCCCTGACATTAGGATCCTCAGGGCCCACTTATTTTAATGGACTCTGACTGTAACCTTGTTACATATTTCTATAACATGAAAAAATCTGGAAAATACAGTTGACATGCTGCTGAGGGAAAATTTCCAACCATTTCTAAACCCTTAAAAATACTGGCTATAATTTAACAAAAATATTTTTAAATATCTGCCATTCATGAAAGCAAAAA
Organism: Xerus rutilus; assembly: GCA_028644305.1. NCBI lineage: Eukaryota > Metazoa > Chordata > Mammalia > Rodentia > Sciuridae > Xerus > Xerus rutilus. Next base: position 119,129,201 of record CM053401.1, on the reverse strand, counting down.
GGGAAAAGTTTAGGTATGGAAAATGAAGAGGGAATTGAAAGCCAGAGCAGTGAGTAAGCATTAGTTAGCTTTCCATTGCTATAACAAATACCTGAGATAAATCAATTTTAAAAGAGGAAAGGTTTATTTTGTCTCATAGTTTTGGAAGTTCCAGTCCATTATCAATTGGTTCTGTTGCTTTTGGGCTTGTGGTGAGGTAGAACATCGAAATGATCAGGAAGCAAAGACAGAGATGGGAAGGGGTTTGGGTCTCCGTATTGCCCTCAAAGGCATGCCCCAAAATGACCTAACTTCCTTCTACTAGGACCCACCCTCAATAGTGCCACAGGCTAGGGCAAAGACACATGGGCCTTTGGAGGACACTTATCCAAACTATAGCAGAAGGGAGCTGAGGCTGAATGGTCCATGAGCACATTAGAAATAATGACATATTCTTTATTCTCTTCCAGTTTCCGTAGGACTTAGGGTTATGGCCTGAGGCCTGTCTGTGGTAGGAAGCTGAATGGAGTTCCCTGCAAAAAGCCAGGGTAGCCAGCAGAATCCTAAAATGACTCCAGGGACCTTCACCCTTGTATTATTGCCTCCCATTTGGTTCTGGGTACAACTTGTGATTGTGATGAGTGTTTCTGTGATGAGTTATGCTATAGAGCACTTTTGGCCTTAAGAAAGCAAAATTATCCCTGGGGCCTGAGATTCTCCAGCTGGTAGCAGAAAAGGAAGTTGGATTGGAAGCTTTTATGATTTGGATCTTTTATGATTTGAAGTTTCCCCAAAGCATCATATGTTAAAGGTGTGGTCCTCAGTTTGTTCTGCTACTGGGAGGTGCAGAGCTTTTAAAAGGTTAGGCCTCGCTGGAGGAAGTTAGGTCACTGGTGGGCATTGCCCTTGAAGGGGATATTGGGAACCAAGCCCTTTCTTTTTTGCATCCTGGCCGCCACCAGGTGAGCAGTTTCCTTTGCCATGTGCTTCCACCATGTTGTGCTGTCTCATCACAGGCCCCATAGGATCAGGGCCAAGTGACCATAGACTAAAACTTAAGAAATCATAAACCAAAACAAAAATTCCCACCTTTTAAGTTGTTTATCTTAGATATTTTGTTGCAGCAACATAAATCTGACAAACACGGAAGCCTTAGAGGGATGTGACAAGCAGGAAGTTCTCCACTGTTATGGGGAGGGCTGTGATGCAGGGACCAGAGAGCAACCACAAGGAGCTGAAAGGGTTGCTGGCCAATGGTGAGCAAGAAAAGGGGGATTTAAGTCCTGCGGCAGCAAGGAACTGAAATCTGCTAATGACAGGAATGAGCTTGTAAAAGGACCCAAACTCCACGAGACAATGGAGATGGCTCATAATTTCATTTTAGACTAAGCAGAGAAGCCAACCTTACTGTGCCAGAGTTCTGATTTGCAGAGTTGTAACCTAATAAATGGGTATTTAAACAGCTTTAATTTTTATGAAAAGAAAATAAATACAGTTTGTGCTGTGATCTGAACATTATGCTCCCTCACACTTATATGTTGAACTCCTAACCTCTAAGGCATTAGGAGGTAGAGTCTTTCAGAGGTGATTAAGTCATGAGAGTAAAGCCTTTATGAATGGAATTAGTGCCCTCATGAAAGTGACCCTGGAAAACTCCCTTTCCCTTTCTGCCACGTGAAGACACAGTGAAGAGTCTCTAAATCAAGAAGCAGGCCATCTTCAGGTACCAAATCTAGTCTTTGACCTTGGGCTTCCCAGCCTCCAACTTTCTGAGAAACACATTTCTGTTTTTTATCAGCCACCTGATTATGGTATTTTGTTATAGCAGCTTGCACAAATTAGAACAGCCAAGAAGCCCTAAAATGGTGATGGGAACCAATGCTCTGGTCTGAGGTGAGGCTGTAAGGCTGCCCATCCAGGGACCATGGCTAGAAAATGAATATTTGAAAGAAAGTAGAATTCTACAATTATGAAAACTATCTCAAAAGTTTAAAGTTAACATTAAGTTAATTACATGTCAGGTTTCTTTTTAATTTTATATTTTTTCCTTTCTTTTTGGTATTGGGTATTAAACCCAGGGGTGCTTTACCATTGAGTTATATCCTAGTCCTTTTATTTATTTAGTTTTTAAACTTTGAGACAGAGTCCTGTAAGTTGATGGGAGTATTGCTAAGTTGCTAAGGCTGGCCTCCAGCTTGTGATCCTCCTGCCTCAGTCTCCTAAATTGCTGGGATTACAGTTGAGCGCCATCACACCCAGCTATATGTCAATTACATAATTGTTGCTATGGGCTTCTCATCTGTACCAGCCGGATGAGCAGGTGCATTGGAGGCAGCAAGCAGCAGAGATGGACACTGAAAGGACAGAAATGTTATGAAAAAATGGACGGAATGGTCAAAGACACAGAAGTTTGAGATCATGTGCAGATAAATGGCCCGGCACAACTCAATAGCTCTGAAAATATGCTAGAAATTCACAGTGAGAGTCTTGGGTGTTGAAAAGAGATCCAAGTACATTCTGTGAGATCTACTTTAGAAAGGAGAGAAGTAAACCCTGGGAAATATGTCTGCCAAAGAAAATTTCAGTCTGAAAATAAGTTGTGTTCATCCAACTTCTGTTCATAGACACTCTGTGCCGATTCTAGGCAGATGCTAGACAGAAGCAGGAATCCCTCTACCAGGCATTTTCTCCCAGGGAAGTAGGTGTCTGCCCAGGGTCTGTAGCTGGGCAGGAGTTTCCGTGCTCTTCTCTCTCAGACCAGCAGGTACATTCCTGCCATACTGGTCAAGTTTTTGTCCTGGTAGAAGAAAATGCCACCACATGGACAATGTCACATCTCTTCTATTCCTAACTTACTCATGGGAGAAAATACTACAGATTTAATGCTCAAACTAAGTTATTAACTTTGGCTACTTTGACAATCTGAAGACAGTGAATGTTTGGGTGATGTGTCGTTTGTTTTGTTAATTCTACATTTTAGAACTGGGTATTTCATGTCTAAAGTGATGGTGGATATTCATAAGTGGAGTACTTTTGATACTTTAAGTTTCTGACTAATTAAAGAATATAACTCAGCCCTTCTTTAAGAGTAAAGATCTTGCTGGGTGCATTGGTGCATGCCTGTAATCCCAGTAACTCAGGAGGCTGAGGCAAGAGGATCGCAAGTTCAAAGCCAGCCTCAGCAACTTAGTGAGGCCCTAAGCAACTTAGTGAATTTCTGTCTCAAAATAAAAATATAAGGGTTGGGGATGTGGCTCAATGGTTAGGCATCCCTGGGTTCGATCTCTGGTACAAAATAAATAAATAAATGAACAAACCATACCCCAATGCCCTTGGAAGCAGGCCCTAACTGTGAAGGGTGGCAGATGTGAGGGCTGTGGGGAGGAGCTGCAGCTGAAATGCACTGAGTTTCGGACCCTGGGTGTTGGCAGAAGTGGTGCTGCCATGCGCATGGGAAGGTGAAAACCAAAAGCACTGGGAGGCGTTTCCCTCCTCTCTCCTGGGGCAGGAGCCAGTCCCCCAGGCACAGGTGGACAGCCGTGTTGGACACCTCCCAGTGTGCCTCCCCTGGGTGGTCACTGGCAGGCCAGTCACCGCCCAAAAGCACCCCATTTAGGCTCCAAGTGCAGCATGCTGCTTGCCCTCAATGCAGCTAAGCACTCAGAGACTTTGAGAAAGGTGACTAATCCAAATTGGGCCTAATTCGAATTCATGTGCAAATGGCTTATAACCAGGGCTCAGGAAGATTGATACATATTTTCCAAAGAAGATGCTTGCAGGAAAATATGAATCTCTAGAAGAGGGAGCGGAAGTGATGCAGGAAGGAAGGAATATATTACCTAAACTAAGGCCACAGCGAGTGGCCTTGCATGGACAGGAGGAGATGGGACCTGCCTGGGAATCTGCCCTCCAGAGTCAGGTTCCTCAGGTCCTGCTTCCCTTCCCTCCTTTCTGAGCCTCAAATTTCTCTAAAGTTCTGTGTGTTTCCTATTTCTGTTCCTAGAAGCAATGTAGTCAAGGGGGGCAATGAAGCAAGGGAGAAGGGTCTCCCTGACAGTGTTGTCACATGCCAGCTGCATCACACATCAGACACCTATGACCTGCTGGTAGGACCTGTCTATATTAGGACAACCTTGAGTCATGCGAACAAAGGTAGGTCTAAGTCATCCACAGTGGTCCCCTCCTGTCTATACATTTGAAACCACTTTTATCTGGTCCAGGAGAATTCCTTCACTGTAAGATCCTGCCTTATATTCCCTCACACCTTCAACCCCCAAATTAACTTTGTGAAGGACAATCCACATGACTGATCTTTGAGGGGAAAGTAAATTGAGTCCTATTCCCACAGCAAAGGAGCCATTTCCTGATAAGCTGAGTTTGTTCTCCCTGGGATGGGCATCCCAGAGATCCCTCTGGGACAAGTGACAACAGGATTTCCAAAGAGACAGGAAACCATAGCCCCTGGGGCAGGAAGCCACCTCCCTCATGTCTCTGGGTCCTGGGTGTGGTTCACCAAGAGCCAGCAGTTTCTGTGTTCTTGTACATGGCTGTCCCTACTTTTAAAAAACACTTCTAGAATCCTCTGCAACCTGATGCTGGTGGCCTGGGCAAAAGATGAGGTCATTTTCTAAAACACAGGAACACGACCTAGCTTGTAAATCTGAGCCCTGGTGGCAGAGGTGTTCCAAGGCCACAAATGCTTCCAATTTTTACCCCAGCAGAATGTTTTGGCTTCTGTGAGTCAGGGGGTAGGGGTGTGGGTAGGGCCAGGGGAACAGTATGGCTAAGTGGGCAGGGTGGTTTATTGTCTATAGATGGCTTTGTCTGGGACTGGAAGTCATGCCCTTTCCAGACAGACTGTCTTGGAGATGTTCACATATAAACAAGAGAAAAATGAGGCTTCATTCAAAGAGTAGCAGGAATGCAGGATTGCAGTGTGGCCCACTGGAGGTCAGAGGCTTTTAATTAAAATAAATTCTGGTAACCTGGGGCTTGTTTCCTGAGGCTATCCTGAACAGTAAGGACAGCTTTCATTAAGAGGGAGGTCTCTATGTACAATGTGACAATTATCTTTTTTTTTAACAGTCTTAGAAAATAGTCTTTATACTAACTAAAGACTCAAGGGAATTTTTTTAATTTTTAAAAAATTTATTTATATTCTAATTAGGTATATATGACAGCGGAATGCATTTTGAATCATCGTACATAAATGTAGTACAACTTTTCATTTCTCTGGTTGTCCACCATGTAGAGTCACAATTTAAAAATGGAAAGTCTCAAAACCTGGCCTGGCATTCATCCAGCAAACAGATTGAACTGTTTAACAGACCCTGCTGTGGCTGCTGCCCAAGGCTACCTGCCATCTTTGGGGGTCACAAGGGAAGCCTGAGGACACCTGAAGCCCAGCACACTCTCTCTCCTTATCCTTTCTGCATAGCAGACCCTTTTTGGGAGGGATACCAGTGCTGGCCTGTAACATGGTTTCTGGGGATAGCAGAGCTGCTGCTCACTGGTTGTGTGATCTCAGGAAGTCCATAGCTATCTATGGGGACACGTGTGCATATGGAAATTGCCCCAAGAGGGCAGCAGATTGAGGAGGCTCAGGGTATAAAGGTGCCAAGTGCCCACAGAGGGCCTTGCACCTGTGAGCAGCCCCATTGGATCTTCCTGTCTTAAATGTCCTCACCAGCAAGAAGCTGGCCACTACTCAGAGTCCCACCTGGGGCCACTCAGGTACTGGTCAGGCTTCCAGCAGCACGGGACCTATGGCTCTACTCACTTGTTTTGGTGAAGTATAAGCTACCTTAAAAATCCTTTCTGAAGCTACTTGGGGCATAAATAACACAGGCTTTTCTGAGAAGTTCTGAACACAAATTATGAGGCAGTATCAAAGTAGAAGACCTGAGCCTGGTGAAAGTGGCCACGGCAGTAACCCTACCCTTCACCCTCCCTGGGAAAGGCACGAGCAGGCCTCAGGCCTTGCTCCAGATACAGAGGAAAGAAGGCAGTTGATCAGCCAGGCTTGCTGGGGTTTCAGTCCCATCCCAGCTGCCCTCTGGGAAGAAAGGTCAATAGCACAGACTTGCATTTGAGGAATGGGCCACCTCTCTCCTCCTCTGCTGGCCTCAAGTGTTGCCTGCAGCCCCTCCTCCCCCAACACACAGTTTGTCTTCTGGGGCTTCTTGGCTCCCTGGACCTCTGGCAACTGGGACAAGGCTTCCACAGCATGACTACCTCTCTGGTTTTAGAGTGCGGTAAGAAGGCAGCACTTGAGCTCCAGTCTAGGCCTAGCTGTGTCTCTAACTTGCTGAGTGACCCTGGTCTGCAATCCTTTAGATTTGATGATTACAAGGTAACTTCCAGAAGTTTCTGAGAGGGGATACTTCTAACACTGGTACAAACTGTAAAGGGTTTCTCTTGGCCTCACCCTCTGCACCCTGTCTTTCCCTCTCTAACTTGCTCCCTATGGGGCACAGAACCAGCATGGGGCACTCAGAGGCTGAGCTCAGTGACCCTGGAAACAGGGGCTGAGGAAGAAGGGGCAAGCTGAGGAGGAAGGACACAAGAGGAAGAAGTGAGAAAAGGGAGGATATGTAAAAAAGAGGAGACTTGGGTGAGATATAGTGCCTAGCCTCAGATATGTGCATTTTTCATGTCTACTCTATAAAAATGTGGGGAGAGGCTAGGACCAGTGGGGCCTGGGGAGATACACATATTTGTGCACAGAGAATTATATGCTGAGAATCCACTTAGTCAGGGATCCCTGCTCCTACCCCCCAGGCTCCAATGGGGCAGAGCCCATTCCATCCGCTGTCACTGGATCTGGCAGAACTCCCCAGCCCGCAGGAGCCCAGGCCACAGATGGGGCTACTTCCAAACAAGGCTTTCTCCACTCAGCAGGCTCTGCTGCCCAAAGGTTTACACTGAGATGTACTTGGCTTTGAACCACTTCATTTTCATATCCTTTAGAAGACTTATAAACACAAGGCCAAGACCTCGAACGCTTAGCAGGGCTGAGAGAGCTGTTAATACCAAGTTTGTCGATGGCTGCTCTGGGAAGCTGGCCAGACTCAGGTTAGTGACATTCCAGGAGCCAGAATTGGGAATCTTTATGCAATCGCAACCCTCCTGACTTCTAGGGCAGTTTTGTCTGTATGAGGAATGCAGGGAAGGTGCAAGGCAAAGCGATTATCTTGAGCATGGAGCCTGAAACTCTTGCTTCTTGGCCAGCAGTGTGTGGTTTGTCAGAGGGCAATGCCTTCAATGGGCATCCAGCAAGCAAGCAGGCAGGCCTCAGAGAATCCTCCAATGAAATATTTTCTCATTAAAATTCTACTTTATTTTTTTCAAAATCAAAACCCAAAAGGATCTCTGTACCCTGCACAGATGGGTTTAAACATAGATAAGTGGAGCTCAGACCCCCTACCCCGCCTCATACTTGAAAGAATTGTAGGTTTGCTTCTGTGGGATCTGGCCTGGACTTCTGAACTAGAAGTCCAAAGTCCAGGCCAGAAAGTCCTGTGTGGGTGAGAGCTGGGGGTCTTGGTCTCCCCTTAGTTCCAAATTGTCTACTTTCATTTCCCCCTGCTGGAGGCAGCAGAGGCCTGAAGAAACTCCGGGCGTGGGTGGGTTTCTCTCACTCTTGCTCTAGGGGCTTCGACCATATGAGGGGACAGCAGAAAAACAACATAAAGGATGGGGGAACTCACACACCTGGGTTCCTGCAGCAGCCCCTGGCTGGGTGGTGTTTGTCTCATTCCTGTTTCCAGAGGGAAACTGATACCTTACGTGCTCCATGGTGGCACCCACCCTGCCCACACCACATGTAGGCACTTGCAGAAAAAGTCGGGACTATGCATCTCCACATGATGGCCCAGCTGCTTCATTTTTTCAGCTTTTCCTACACTTGCCAGTAAGAGAGCAAGGATTCTGACAGCAGCTGTTCTCAAACTAGGGTCACAAAGTAGGAATAGCTTGGGGTTTCTCCTCTCTGACTCCTTTCTGACTTGCCCATTTAGGTGATCCACTAAGGCCTTAGAGGGAGGATCTGTGCTCCTTTCTGGCCCAGTTCCAGGGCTTCATGTTGCTGTGGGAAGATTCTCATCCATTTCTCTCCTGCTGCTTCTCTGCCCAACTGCCTCACTTAGCATTTACTTGCCTTCAGGGCTTTGGTAAATGTTCTCCCAGTGAAACCAAAGTGACAGATGTTTCAGCTGGTTGTGCTGAGTCTGAGAAGGGTCCACCTTGGAGCAGCCTACAGACTGATCTGGACTTTATCCTTTTGGGGTAGCACAGTAAGGGGAGAGAGAAGCTTGTCTAAGTTGATGGAACTTTGTGGAAGACAGACCTGGTTGTGTGAGCTCCTTTGTAGACTGGGAGGTTGTGTCCTATTTCCAAGGATTGTTAAAAGAATAAATAAGCTGTTTGTGAAAGTTCAGCACCTGCATACAGAAGGCGCTCAAATGCTGCTGCTATTGTTGGTGCTATTATTATTACTATGATTCCCTGCTGTCTATGCTCCAAGCAACTAATCCTCCAGCCCTAAGCAGAAGCCACCCCGGCTCCTAACCTATAGAGCCATCAGCTCCAATGCTCAGTTCCTGGGAGAAGTCCTCTTCTCGCTTTTCTAAATTCACATTCCTCACACATTCCAATTCCAACTGGCAAGTGGCTTTCTGGGTGCAGGTTACCAGATGCCCTGAGCATCAGCAGAGATGTGGAGCGGAGGGTTGAGCTGAGACCCTAAACAGGCTGCTGGGCCCTGGCCCTTCCTGAGGGTTCTCCAAATCCTTCTCTTTGGGCTGCCTTTGCTCTTCCTCGGTCCCTTATCTGCCCCAAGCTCCAGACTCTGCACGTCTAAGCAGGCAGGTGTAGGAAGGAAAGGTGATACACAATGCCAATCCCGATAACACAGTGACAAATGACCTCTGGGGAGGACTTTCTGGGATTTAATCTCTACCATTCACTGGCTGGCAGCCTTTGGGAAAATCATTAAATTTCTTGATGCTTCAGTTTCTCCATCCAAAAACTGGGGATAATTATACCTATTTCATAGAATTGTTATGAGGATTTCCGAGTTAATGAGTGTAAAATGTTTAGAGCCATGGCCAGTTATGTCCTATGTAAGCATTAGTTACTATTACTGTGTGAGCTCATTTAATTCTCAAATGCTTTTATAAGTATATCAAAAAGATATTATTAATATTATTCTCAATTTATAGGGGAGGCAATACCAGCAACATATTTTAACTGGAAGATTTTAAAGAAAAAATGTAATTCAAATAAGATTGCCTCAGATTTTGTAAATTGGGCAGAGTAGCCTAACTTTGCGGTTCTGGAGCAAGAAGATCTTAGGGATGTTTCTGTCGGTCCCCACCCAGTTCACACACCCAACAAATGAGTATGCTGAGCCGAGGTGAGGTGCTGGGGACCAGAATCCCTCTAGGCCTTACAAAAAGGCTCTTTTGGCCTTTGCTTGGTAGTATCTCAGGAACAGACCCTCCTCTCTCACCTCCTACCAATTTAAATGTTCAGAACCTCCAAGTTGTCTTAACTCATGAGCCTCCAAGAAAAACAGGAAAATATCTGACATTTACTTATTCACACTCTTGCGGCCTAGGTTAGAAGTTACGAATCTGGTCCTAATGCTTGTTTTTGACTCACACAGAACCTAAAATATATTTGAGTTCATTACCATTCATTAAAAGCTGGAGATTTCACATAAAAGTCCAAATTTTGCATTCTCTTGAAAAAAAGCAGATTTGTGAATATAAGCCTGCCTGCCACATGGAGTGATAGGCTGGAGCTAGGTGGCAGGATGTGGGCTTCTCTAGTTTGCCAAAGGCCTCACCACTCGGTATTATCTCTCATACTACAGCTGTTATAAGTAATCATTAATAATTACACCTGCCTCTGCTCTTGGTTTCTAACCATTTCACTCACATTGCTTGCTTGGTTCATGTAGACGTTTGGATCTGTGATTCCTGATATTCTAGGGGTTTCCAACAAATAAATATTTGCATTTTAAGTGTTTTTTTGGTAGTTGTAGAATGGAAGTTTCTTTACCTCTTTTAAAGGAGTTTTAGGCACCAAGAAACTGGTTAAAATGTTGGTTCTTTAATAGTTTTGAAGGCAGTTTTGATTGTTAAATGTGAAATGCTCTAGGGAGGCAGGATCAGACAAGTCATTTCTCTGTGTCCCTAGCCAGGTTCCTCCAAGCTCTAGGAGGTCAGAATGAGGGGTCTGCAAGGCAGGATAGTCGGGTGAATGAAAATCGAAGCTCTTAATCCATGGACAGAGTTCCCTGCCAGGCCTGTGGATCTGTTTAGACCGTGCTGCTCATGGAGGCTTCCCCTTCATCTTCTCCCAAGCCTAGCTTGCTAAGCTGGCTTCTGCTTGGTCTGACTCCTGCTTTCTGAGTCAGCCCCAAGCCTTCCAGGCACTGATCTTATGTTTTCTGGCCCCTTATTTTACTCAGTATATAACCACTTTTCTCTGATTTCTTTGAATACACCCCTAGGCTTGAGCTTTCTTTATGAGTTGCATTCTACTTCTGGATATTCTGACCCAAACAACAGCAGAATCACTAGAATGTGTGCTTCCTGTCAGTAGAAGCTCTGAGCCTGGGATGACGGAGTCAAGAATTTCTGAAGCTTGCTGCACTACCTATTACACAAAGATAAGGAAAACCACATGAGCCATAAGTGGCAACTTCCTTTTGGGATTCTGAAGCTGTGAAAGTTCACCCCAATTGAAAGCTCTGCCCTGAGACTCTGCAGGCCAGAGCAGTTGCTGCAGCAGTTCCACCACAATGGTTGAAAACTGTCGCTTTTGAAAGCAGAGCAGATTTCCCTGTGAGCCCAGCACCAGTCCCCTTGGATTCTTAATAGCTTTGGATGAAGAGTAGCTGTGATGAAGAGGAAAAGGTCAGAGGGAGGCTACAGCGAGATAGAAAGTGAAGGACACTGGGGAAGCGGCAGAGAAGGAAAGTTACAAATTAGAGGAAACGGTGAAGGTTCCCTGAAGGTTCCTGTCAGGCCCCATCCACTTGTTCACCCTCCCCCTAGGCGCAGGCACGTGAGACAGGAAGAGGGAAGACTGGTTCTCACCATGGTGCTCGGGCCTCCCAGAAGCGACAGCAGCACAGGCGACAAAGTGTGAGGAGTCGGCTGCCTCCTCTTGAGAGGGGTTTCTACTCAGGACGATGACATGGGCCTGGCACCACAGAAAGAAGAAACAAATTGCATGTTTGGCAGCAACAACAGAAAACAAACTGTCCTTAGAATGATAAGCAGAAAGTGAAGGAACTTTCCAGCAAGTTGGAAGTAGTGATTGACATGGAAGCACAATTGACTCTTAGGAGGGCTGGGTTTTAAAAGCATTGAGTGGTGGAGAGAACACTGGGTACTGAATCCATTTGGCTCAATGCTATGTCTGGGGCCTATCACTAAGTAAACCATTAAAAAGCCTACAATCATTTGAGTCAGCAAAGAGGATGGGGGTGGGGTGGTCAGTAAGTAAAAAGCATCAATGCTGTGCAAAGGAAGTGGGCAAGCCCAGTTCCTGGGCTATGGGTCAGCCTAGAAAGTGGGACCTATACATAGGTGATGATCCGTGCCTGATCCACCAAGCCTGTGGGTCTGCACCCTCTGCAAACTGGCTAATGGGAGCTGCCTGAGTGTGGAAAACAGGTTCTTTGTAAATAAAGTCCATTTTAAAATTAAACACACACACACATGACCCTATGAACACCAAATAATAATAATCTTTTCAAGTAAAATGCAAAATACATCCCTTTGAATAAAAAGTTACTACTCAGCTCCTTGTTAATATTTAGTTTTAAAATACTGTAATATTTTTACTTTCATCCAATAAACAGACACTTACAGATTGCCTACAACAGGAGAGGTATGGGCGAGAAGGTGTAGGCAGCCACAGAAAACCAAAATGAAACATGGTGAAGTAATACAACAAGCTAATGTGAGATGGTAGGGAGTTTGCAATTAACTGCCAAAAGAGCAGAAAGACTAAAATGCCATAAGTTTAAAAGAGGGGAACACTAGATTGGGGTAGGTAAATTGTACTAGTGACAACTAAGATTTAAGTAGCACTTTAATTCTTTTTTGTGATACCACTTTTAATTTTATTTATAATTTTTATGACCCTCATTTTATAGATGAGAAAACTGAGATTGCTGAATGGGTAAGTGCTATAGTTTGGATCTAGAATGCCTCAAAGGGCCACGTGTTAAAGGCTCAGTCCCCAGGGTGGCACGATTAGAAGGTGGTAGAAACCTTTAAGATGTGGGGCATAGTGAGACATGTCCCTGAAGGGAACTGTGGGACTCCTGTCCCTTCTTCTTCCTCTCTCTTGGTTTTTTAGCTGCCATGACATGACTAACTTTGTTCTACAATGGTCTCCCTACCATGATGTGCTACAGACCCCAAAACAATAGGGCCACCCCATCATGGACTAAAATCTTCAAAACTATGAGCTAAAATAAACCTTTCTTCTTTTTAAGTTGATGTATAACAGTAACATTATTATAGTAATGGAAAGCTAATACAGTGAATGACCAAGATTTCTCCCTCCAGCTAATAAGGAATGGAGATGAGGTTCTGACCTTGATACTCTGATTTCATATTCTGCTTTCAGTGCCATGTCCTGAATGCTGCCATTCATCCCTCCAACCCATGGTGGCAGATGTCACTAGTTGATATCAGCACACTCCTAGGAGCACACTGATTCAGCCTCCAAAAGCTACAACAAATCCATGGAGCTGGCATAGGAGATAAAGTCATCTCAGTAGAGCCTTCTAGTCTGCACCAAGCAGCACTTGATCCTCTGATGACCAGCTGGATGCATTTCTGAAACTGTCATCGGCGTGGAGTACCATCTCCCACTCTAATTGGGTGCATCACTTGTCACGTGTTAAAATCTGAGTGGCTAGATCTGCACTTTGGTACTCCAAATCAAGATTGCTGGCAATAACTTTTACTGCTACGTCAGAACAGTCAGAATTTGTTATTCATAAATGCTAACAATATCCTTTGCTTTATAATGACTTTTCTCATTATTGGATATTAAGAACTGAATGAAGGATTTTGGCAAGCTCACGTTAGTCACTGTCCTTGCTTTTATTTTGAGTACTTCAAAATAAAACTTCATGAATGCACAGACTATAGGAGCCATCCGAGACACAAACTGTCACATGTCTAGTGTTTGGAGAAGGGGAAAAAGAGTGACACATCCCTCTCTTCACAAAACTCCTCAATTGCAAACTGAGTAGTGCTTATTTTGCGTTTCTCCCTTGATGATCCATCTCTATGATGATCCGCTATTTGAGGAGAACAATCACTCTGTGATGCTAGGGAAGGTTTTCCTCAGACTGTTACAAAGACTCAACATACACTATTTTAATTTCAGCTCAAATCCAAAGAAAGATTTCTACTTTGTTTCTGCTCAATATTATAATTCAAGGAAATGTAATACTTATGTGTCTATCAAAATTATTTTCAGGGGCTGGGGTTGTGGGTCAGTGGTTGAGTGCTTGCCTCCCATGCGGGAGGCCCTGGATTCAATCCTCAGCACCACATTAAAAAAATAAAACAAATAAAATAAAGATATTGTGTCCATCTACAATTTAAAAAATATTTTTAAAAAATTATTTTCAAATAAATAATTCTGTGTTCTGGAAGTATTGTGAGGTACATTTTGCCTTGGAGACAAAATGGGATGTTTTTCTGACAGCAAAAAATAAAAATAAAAAAATTTAAAAAAATACAAAGCTCATTATGTTAAGAAAATGGGTCCCAAAGGCTCAAGGGAATCTGAATTTATCACAAAATTTTCATGACCCCAAAGTGAGATGCTAATACTGTATTAACAGACATTTATTATTTATTTCAGAAACTCATTTCCCTGACCTAATGTATTATTTGACTAGTTCATGAAGTTTTTAGAAACAACATGTTAGAGGGAGAGGGAGCAGGGAACATCCAGGATATTTCAAATGTGCCAAATTAGTATCTTATTTATTCAGTAAAATTCCATTCAATTCAGTTTAGTTTAATTCGTTCCTGTTTGATTTTTTTTTTTTTTTCAGTTTTGAGTGCCTCCAACTTGCCAGATATTGCACAAATACTAGGATTCACCAAAATAATCAGGCAGGAATTTTGGTTTTAAAGGAGATCAAAGACTACAAAAACTGTGGGATAGTTTCATTTTTACATAGATATACAGACACTGCCCTGTACTAAGTTTAAGCACCTGGCTCACTAACTTCCTCTTTACCCTTCTGCTATTACCATTTCCAGTGATTACAGTATCCACCTGATCAGCCTGTGCCTATCAGGCAAGAAAGATGACACATGCATACAGGTTAAAAGTAGTCAATAAAATGATTCTTCCCACAGATGAAACCCAGTAGTGAGAGTCCAGGACCCCAGAGCAAAGTGCTTTACCACCAGATGAGCAAGACTAGGAGCATTTGCTCTAACTGGAAAGATGAACTGTAGGGAAGTGAGCAGTGGCTTTCAGTAGGGATTCAGCCTGTCTGCAGGGAGCCTCCAGGAAGGAGCTGGGGGGATGAAAACCCTGTCTCCACTCCCTTTCCATAGTCTGCAATTCATGTTGTGTAGCTTTCAGCAGAGGCCAGGGGCATTAATCTTGGACTGAAACATCAACATCTGGGGCACAGAGCAGGGCTGAGAAGCATGCAGAGTGGAGCTGAAAGAGCAAACTCAAGTCCCAGCGAACAACTTGGCCTCTTGGGTTTTCAACAGACTCCTTTTCCTCTGTATGCTCAGATGCCCAGTATCACATTCCTGGCCTTACTGACTACTGGTTACCACTTCTGCATCCTCCAGCTTGCTGACCATATTTTGTGCAGGAGCCCTGGCTCTATTACATCCATGTAGCTTCTAGTCTTCTCTGCTACCCACTCGCCATACTCTCACTCGTCGTCTAAACCCCCTAATTTCCCTTCCCTCTCCTTCTTGTCTAGCTTAGAGTGCACTGACCATTGTCTATATATAAAAAAAAATGTCCTCACCAGCACTGAATAATACTGAGATTTTCATTATGGAAAACCATCGAAATACCCATTAGCAGGGGAACAGATATATTGTGGTTCATTCATACGATTGAATTCTATATATCAATCTGGTCACATTTCAGAAACATACCTGTGAGTGGAAACAGTGACTTGCAAAAGGATGCAGACACCATGACACCACTGACTTTCAAGCTTCTTTTTTGAAGCAGAAGGGCCCCTCTCATTCCAACGAAATCTTCCATGGGTCTCTAATACACACAGCAGGTAAGAGCACAGCTCCTCTTCCTGAAGCAGGTAGAGGGCATCTGGAAGCACACCTACTCCCACACAGCTGCCCAGGAAGAATCTCCGTGGAATGTGAGTGCTCTGGGAGGCACAGACTGAACCACTGTGGGCAGTGGGACCCTCAGGGAGTGAAGGTGAAGGCATCGCAGGTCGGTGGTTAGGCCATGCCATCTTGCCTAACTTAACCACTGTTCACGATTTCAGAACATGCTCTATTTGCTGAGAGAATAAATAAATAAATACCCCAGTAGATGCATATGAGAGCATTTAGGGAGTAGGAATCATAATGAACACAATGGTAAGAACCCTGCTTGCCTCTGCTGGCTTTCCAGAAGAGCTTAAATAATGGGCCCTCCCGAGGCTCTGCAGCTCAATGGCACTCACTCCTTCACCACATCATTCATTAATCTCCCTAGGGCTCTGGCTTCTCTTCATGTCCTTTGTTATTTTCAGTATCTTATGGTTATATGCTTATTGACTGTCATCTTGAAGCTGACGAAGAATGTTGAATATTCCCAAACCTCTTGGGCTGCTGCATGTTGGACTGGGTTAAAAAAAACAAACAGAAACCCTTTAATAGACACATTGAACAAGGTCATTAACTGAAAAAGGTCACTCACAAGACCAGCTACCTCAACCCTTGCCAAGGGACAGAGCAGCTGTTTCTTCTGGTGCCTTGTGTGCATTTCTGGGGGAACCATTGATTCCTCTATGAAAATCCAGCTGTCAATAATCACAGCCAGAGCCAGAGCTGGCGGACTCTTATCTAACGGCCTGTCTCCTTGGATTTGTAAAACATGCAATATTTCTTGAGGAGAAAGCTTGATGATAGTAAAAAGGATGAGGAAGTATTTCTGTTTATGCAGGCGGATCCCAGCATGTGAACACTAAATGCCCTGAGTGTGCAATCCCAGCTCTCAGGGAAAGGGTGTTTGGAGGAGGGGAATAAATTTCTCCCAACCTGGCAATAATTCAGGGATCACCGAATTCAGGGATTTCCTCTCCTATAGCAAGGTGAAGAATAAGTACACAAATAACTCACTGTACAACTTGTGGATCTAAAACTGAGTATGTTTATCCTGGAGATGATATCACACTCATGGGGAAGACAGGGATGTCCCAACTTGGTAATAAATAGCCAGGATCTCTTTATAAAGTGGAACACTAGCACTACAGAAGGATAGAGGGAAAAAGGGAGTCAACACTGATTAAGCACCTACTTTTGCCAGGTGTGCTGCCAAGCAGATTATATACACCAGCTTGCAGAATCACAAAATGACCACTGAGTGACGTTGACAGCCCACTTTACAGATGGGGAGTGAAGCCTCAAGCTCACATGTCAGGTCAGTGGCAAAGCAGAGATTCAGACTAAGGTCAGTAATTCCAAACGGCATGCTTTTCTAGACTGACACTTGGTTATCAAGAGAGTAGAAGTTCCAGAAAGATGATTTTTTAAAAAGATATTTAAAAAACAAAAAACAATGTAATGAAGGACTATTTGCCAGAGAAAGAGGTTGCTGAATTGTAGACTCTGCCCAGAAATGGAGTGGGCTTTCCAGAGGGAGAGTGAGAGACTCAAGTGGCCTCTGAAGGCTTTAAAGGGACACTACAGAGGGGAGAAAAGCAGAGCATGTGGATGGATCAGACGTTAGGTATCTTCCACCAAGAGTCCACCTTCTGTTTAGTTCAAGTTTATGCCTGTTCTCAACAGAAGCTCAAGTCCACTTGTCACTGAGCTGTGAGCCTGATCAGCTGTGAAGCTGCATAGCTTTCTCTCTTAGCCCTGCCAAAGCTGGCCATTCCACCCCTCAGCTTTGAGATGACACTCTTATGCAAGACGGGGTCACGTTGCAGCTCAAGGTTGCCACTTCCTTTCTTCTTCTATCCTTGCCCAGTAGGGAAGCCTTTCCTGGGGTGGGGTGGGGTGGGGTGGGGTGGTGGGGGAAGGCAGCTGGAGAGGCTCAGCTAAGAAAAAGATGGAGCTGGGAATCCCTGGGGGGGATTAGATGAACGAGTAGTCACTGGGGGCAGAGAGGATTTGAAAACTGAGGGCCCTGGACTAAGCCAGTTTCTTTTAATAGTCAGAGAAAGTACTCAGTGGCAGTTCTCCAGATGTCAATTTTAGCTCTTCCAAAGGGCTGAGAGAACAAGCTCTACTCTTTATAAGGGTTAGCACTGAAATAGATGTGTCAGGGCTTATACTTTCTTGTTTTTGTGGCAAGTAGGAGTTTCCTTAAAACTTAACTAGATTTTCAAATGCATATAATTAAATCTTAAAATCTTTAAAAATCTTTAGTGGTAGAAAAGGACAACAACAATAACAACAAAAATAAATAAATAAAAAGTACTCCCTCCTTTTTGTTTATGTGTTTCACTCTTTCTTCCCCAATTCCTACTCTAACTCCTAACTGCTACCCACCATGAATCTTTCCTGCATATCATTCCAGAAATACTGACATGTGTATAGAAACACACACACACACACACATCCCACACGGATTTTAACCTGGCCCTGCCCTCTCAGCTTTATTTCCCATGACCTGCTCTGGCCTCTGGCCACAGTGGGAAGACAGTTAAATTGCATTTCTTCAGTAATTATTGAGGCTGAGAATTATTTTTACATGGTTATTGACCATTTGATTCCTCTTCTGTAATTGTCTGTTCTAGTCTTTTCTCCATGTTTCCATTGAGGTGTCTTTTTCATCTATATTTTATAAGAACTTTCTATATTTTTCCCTTTTTGACATTTCTTTTTTGACTTTATGATATATTGTCATAGTCTTTCATTTCCATTCTGTCAAATTCATCACCCCTCCTTCCTTCCTTCCTCTTTTTTTTCTTCACTCTGTCTCCTAATCTATACCCATCTGTTCATATCCAGAAGAAAGGCATTCAGCCAGGGTCAACACTGGCTATTTCTGGGCAGGGAGGACTTGGGTGACTTATGGCTCATCTCTTTGCATTTTTCTGTGTGATTTCATTTTTTTTAAATAAAGAGAATATATCAAATTTATAAAAGATAATTGTTGCTTAAAAAGAAACAATAATCTTCCACTTATGGCACTGAGATTTATGTCATTCTTAGACATTTTTTATAATGATAAGATCATAATTATATTATACATATTTTAAAATTTTAAACAGACTGGTTTTCAGAGATTTTAAAATTAAAAACAGCATTAACCCGGGCGCGGTGGCTCAAGCCTGTAATCCCAGCACTTAGGGAGGCTGAGACAGGAGAATCGCGAGTTCAAAATCAGCCTCAGCAATGGCGAGGTGCTAAGCAACTCAGTGAGACCCTGTCTGTACATAAAAAAAAAAACAAAAAATAAGGCTGGGGACGTGGCTCAGTGGTCGAGTACCCCTGAGTTCAATCCCCAGTACCAAAAACAAAACAAAACAAAAAAACAGCATTAGTCTGATTATTTATAATACTTGCGTTTCATATTATAGTAAATACACATTAGATAATAAGAGCCAGTTGGAAGCACTGCCATTTTTCTGGGGAGAAAAAGACCTACTCTTTATTAAGCACTTTGTATCTGCCCAGCATTACATACAAACATGAGCAGCCATCATCCTAGGCCTGACCAATGCCAATAACATGCCCGGAGCTGGGGCCTCAAATTACATTTTGTAGAGCAAGTGATAATAATTTCATCATACTTTGCAAATAAAAATTTCCTAAATTTGGGAACTACTCAGAGGCAGAGCAGCCCTGAAAACTGAAGAGATGCAATTCAAGTGTCAGAGATGTGAAAAAGCAACCCAAGCTCCAGTGTTAATTTATACTCCTTCGACCATAAACATGTTCTTGTTCACATAAATGAAATCCTGTGATTTTTTTTTCCTTTTGGGTAGGAAAATAAGGTTTTATTGCCCAACTCTGCCAATAAGGAGTTTCAGAAACAATCTATTTGCATGGTTTTCTCATGGACTCCTGCTGCAGAGGAATGGATGCAGGGGGTGAAGTCTCTTTCATCAGTCGCTGGGACTGCTGCCTTCCTTGTGTGGCTCTGTGGGGACTTGGTTTATTTTTCTCCATTTCAATGGTTCAGTTCTTAAAATACTGCAGAACTTTTTTGCATTCTATGGGAAATAAAAGGTCTTTTCTCTCTGGGTGTTTCTGTCACTGCAAAGGAATGAAGAGCAAAAAACAACAGGGAAGATAACAAAACCTCTTTGTGTATACTTAATAAATGACTTTTAGACATGGATTCTCTTGGAGAGTGATGGCTACCCTGTACCTTTCTGTATCTTAGGTAAATCTGCTAAAGAAAAGGAGCATTGATAAATGTTTAACAATTACTGTTAACAAAAAAAGCAGGTTATACTGGCAGCAATCCTAATAGTTCACAAAGCACTTTCCATTTTGAAGCTTTGAGCAGTTCTGTGATGTGGATAGTCTTTTGTGGAGGTTATTTTATCATCATCATCATCATCATCATCATTTGCAGTGGGTGGAGGTTAAATGACTTATCTATAATCAACCAGCTGGTAAACAGAGTTTGTACTACAACCCAGATTTTCTGGCTTTAAATCCAATGTTAGCCTTGCTTCATCAAGCTATTTCTTTAATAATGATCAAATTTTATCTATTTAAAATGCTCTAATCTTTATTAACCTCAAGAGTAAATACAGGGGCTGGGGTTATGGCGCAGTGGTAGTGTGCCCGCCTAGCACGCGTGAGGCACTGGATTCGATCCTCAGCACCACATAAAAATAAAATAAAGGTATTCTGTCCACCTACAACTAAAAAATAAATATTTTTTTTAAAAAAGAGTAAATACAAAGAAGAGTCACCTATAAAACTTTGTAGGTATTTATGAAAATGAGTGAATTCCTCTTTGACCTGGGGACAGGGAAACTCTTCCAACTTAGATGCAAAATTCAAATACACTAGAGGGAAAAACTGAAAATTTGAACACATTAAAAAAATTGCATGGCAAAATGTGCTCATAGCAAGTTCAGTAAGGTTGTAGGATACAGATGAACATAAAAGAAATCATTTGTTTTCTAGACAGTAGAAATGAACAATCAGAAAAGGTAGCTGGGAAAACTAACTAGCAATTTACAATAGTATCAAAACAACAAATACTTAGGAATGAATTTACCAAATACGTACAACGCTTATGCTCCAAAAAGTACAAAACACAGTTGAAAGAAACAAAAGAGAATCAAACATAGAAAGATATCCCATGTTGATGGACTGAAAGAGTTAATCTTGTAACAATGTCAATACTTCCTAAATTGAAATACAGATTCAATACAATGCCTGTCAAAATTCCAGAGGTTTTTGTTTTGTTTTGGCAGAAACTGAAAGGCTGATTCTAAAATTCCTATGAAAATGCAAGGGATCCAAAATAGTTAAAATAATCTTGAAAAAGAAGGAAAAAGGGGATTCATGCTTACTGATTTCAAAACTTACTATGAAACAACAATGACTGAGATGATGTGCTTCTGGCAAAAGGATAGACATACAGATCAATGGAATAGAATTGAGAATCCAGAAATAAACTCTTACACTTATGGTCAGCTGATTTTGACAACGATGCCAATGGTAAGAAATGGTCAGAAAACTGATGAAAATGATGGAAGACAGATTTTCCAATAATTGGTGCTGGGACAACTGTATAGCCACATGCAAAAATAGTGATGTTGAATTTCTATGTCACACCACCTAAACAAAGAAAGAAATGGATCAAAGACATCAACTGTAAGAGCTTTAAAACTATGAAATTCTTAGAAAAAAATGACAATGTAAGCCTTCATAAACTTGGGTCAGGCTCTGGTTTCTTAGATGTAAAGCCAAAAGCACCCAAAAGAGGGGGAGGGAACTAAACAAATTGAACTTAATCAAAATTAATAACTTTTGTGTTTTAAAGGACACTAGTAAGAAAGTGAAGACAACACACTAAAAGGATAAATACATTTACAAAGCATATATGTCTGATATGCATTTAAAACCTAGCACCCAGAATATATAAATAACTCCTAAGCAAACAATAAAAAGACAAATTACCCTATCTAAAATGGGAAAAAGATTTGAATCAACATTTATCCAAATAAAATATAGAAAGGCCAATAAACACATTAAAATGTACATCGTTAGTCATAGTTATAAGAGAAATTAAAATAACAAATATAATGCGATATCACTTCACTCTTGCTAGACTAGCTCAAATAAAAAGAAAATAAAATGTGTTGGTGAGGATATGAAGAAGTTGGACTATTCATGCATTGCTGATGGGAACATAAAATAGTGAGGCCACTTTGGATGTCAGCTGGGTAGTTCCTCAAAAAGTTAAATGTAGAGGGGTTACCATATGGCTCATCAATTCCACTCCTAGTCTCATACTCAAGAGAAAAGAAAAGGTATATCCATGTAAAAAAAACAAAACAAAACAAAAAAAACTTGCATACAAATGTCCATAGCAGCATTATTCAAAATAGCCAAAGTGGAAACAACCCAAATGCCTATCAACTAATGAATCAGTAAACAAATGTGGTACATCTGTAGAATGGAATATTATTTACCCATAAAAGGAATGATGTATTGATACATGCTAAACATGAATGACCCATAAACATATTATACTAAATAGAAGATGCCACATGTAGATGCCACATATATTGTATGATTTCATTTGTATGAAATGTCAAGAATAGGCAAATCCATAGAGACAGAAAGGAAATTGGTAGTTGCTAGGAGAAAGGGTAGAGAAGAGAATGGAAGAGGACTACTAATGGGTACATGGTTTCCTGAAAATGTTTTGGCATTAGATCGTAGTAATGGTTGCAAAAGTATGTAAATACAGCTGGGTGCAGTGTGCAAACTTGTAATCCCAGTGGCTTGGGAGGCTCAGGCAGGAGGATAGCAAGTTCAAAGTCAGCTTCAGCAACTTAGTGAAGTCTTGAGCAACTTAGTGAAGTCCTGAGCAACTTAGGGAAACTTTGTCCCAAAATAAAAAATGAAAAAGGGCCAGGGATGTGGCTCGGTAGTTGAGCACACCTGTTCAATCCCCAATACCTAAACAAAAGTATGGAAGTATAATAAAACCATAAACTAGAGACTTTAAAATGATGAAATTCATGGACTTTAAATTACCTCAATAAAAATGTGATGAGTAAAATTAAAAAACAAATGACAAATTGGGTGAAAATATTTACTGCTTTTATCATAGTGAAAGGGGCAATATGTGTAAGATATGGAGAACTTTTAACAGTTGAGGCAAAATAGATTTTAAAAAATTCTATTCAAAAATTGGCAAACGATATGAATAATTCACAAAAAGACAATTCACAAAAATACTAACCTGCCTTAAAGCATATGAAAAGATATTCAAAACTCCACTTAAAAATAGAAATGCAAATTAAAACTATGCTGCGATGTCATTTCTTACCCATTAGATTAGAGCTCACTCAAAAGCTTGACAATACACTTTGTTGGAACAGGTTGTGCAGAAACTGGCATTCGTGCAGATTGCTCATGGAAATACAAATGGTACAAGTCCAGTTGAAAGGCAATTTGGCAATATAGTACAATTAGCAAGAAGACAAAATATTAATAAGTTATGCAATAAGATGAAAATAACAAAGCATACTCCCTTTGACCTAATAGTCCAATGTCTATAAATTTATTCTGAAGATACAATACCAGCAATATGAAAATAATTGCAAAATATTGACACTTATCTAAATATCCAAACAGGAAATTATTTGGGAAGAAATTCATCCTATTAAACATATATAAAATGTATTATTCTACACAAGTCAATGATAAGAGATTTTTGAGCTGCTACAACATGATTTCTAGATATTCTATTAAGTGAAAAAAAGCAAATGTACAAATAAACATAAATAATTTGGTGGAGGAGAGAGAGAGGGATATTTCTAACAACAGAATGTCAAGGATAAGTGAAGATAAAATAGCAGAATGGAAAATCATTATTTTAAAATGATCACAATTAAGACTGATATCTTTACAACTTAATCAATGGATGCTAAAACCACAGGGAAAATTTTGATGAGAAGTAAAATATTTACATAGTCAAAAAATATTTCATTATAAGCTAAGCTATGAAACCAACTGAGGTGCCCTTCAACAGATGAATGGATAAAGAAAATGTGGTCTATATACATAATGGAATATTTCTCAGCCACAAAGAAGAGTGAAATGATGGCATTTGCCAGTAAATGGATGGAACTGGAAACTATCATGTTAAATAAAATAAGCCATTCCCAAAAAACAAAAGGCCAAATGTTCTCTCTGATATGCAGATGCTAACACACAATAAGAGGTAGGGGAAGGAAGAAAAGAAGTTCATTGGATTAGACAAAGGGGAATGAAGGTAAGGGAGAGGGGATAGGAACAGGAAAGAAAGAATGAATCAGACATAACTTTCCTATGTTCATATATTGAATACACGACAAGTATAACTCCACATCATGTACAACCACAAGAATGGGAAGTTAGACTCCATGTATGTAGAATATGTCAAAATACAGTCTACTGTTATATATATCTAAAAAGAACAAATTTAAAAAAGAAAAAAATATATATCTCATAATAGAATGCTTATTATCTGTGAGGGGGAAAATAATTATCATGTAGTGAAGTAACTGTACATCACCATGAATGGATGATAAGAATCAACATCACCAATGAAGGAGAGATGAACATTGTGCCTCTGGATGCAATACCTTACCCCTGCCCAGTCTTTTGTAGTGCTCTCGCTGAGCATGCATCACCAGAATCTACTCACGAGAAAACATCAGACAAACCCCCAAACAGGGACAGCCTGGCCTGTGTTCTTCAAAAATTTCAGCATCATAAATAACAAAGACAGGGTTAAGAACCTATTCTAGACTAAAGGAGACCAAAGCCATGGCAATTAAACTCAACACATGATCCTGGACTAGATCTTGTACTGGACGGAAAAAAGTCATAAAGGACAGAACTGGGATAATCAACAAAATGAATAGGACTTGCACTAACGTTAAATTTCCTAAATTTGATAATCATATTGTGTTTTACTATGCCAGAGAGTATATGCTTATAAAACATACACTAAAGTACACTGAAGTATTCATGGGTAAAGGGACATAATATATTAGATATATTTTTCAAATGATTAAATATATAAATAATTATCCCTCAAATTATGTAAATGCATATGTGTATATACGTATATATATGTGTGTATATAAATATATACCTATATGTATAAATAGATATCTTGTCTATATAAATATAAGTAAAATATATAAATCTCTCTATATAAATACATATATAAATACACACATACACATATAGGTAAGGAAAACAAATATGACAAAGTAGTTTAAAATGGTGAGTCTGGTCCTCACAAACAGAACTCACTTCCCATTCATACAGCACTAAGAACTTCTGACTGAAAAGGCCTGCTATTCTGAAAGCTCACATTTATATATGAATCTCTCTGCTGATTCCTGCTTTTGGACATTTATATTACTTTCTCTAAGCCTATGTGTCCTAAACTGTGACTTGGATAACAATGTCTTACAGATTTACTAGATCACCTTCTTTATTCAAAATCCACATTGGCATATTTAATGCACTGTAAAACCATGTGTTAAATAACTGTTTAATTTTAACTTAATACATGTTGATTTTTTTTTAAAAAACCATAAATACAATTTCCAGGAAGACCTACAAACTCTGGTGATATAGTAGTATCCTATAGGACATAGGTTGGAGAATACTTCTCTAAAGGAGACCAGAGCTCAAATCTTTGAATGCATACTGTTGATGTTGGGTCTTAGAAGCCATCTTTCATTCCAGTGAATTTTTTCAGGGGTAATAGTCCTTGGAGGATGGCTGTGAGCATATTATCATTTGATGTCTGTCTTTGAACTTTAGAAATTAGTTGAGCAAAGACAGAGCCAAGACTTGAAGGGTTGATATATATTTAGTCATTAAAAATTTAGGGGGCAACATTTGCAAACCAATTTATATAATCCATCACACCAATAGGCTAAAGAAGAAAAATCACATGATCATATCACTGGATGCAAACATTTGACAAAATCCAACACCCATTCATGATTTAAAAAAAAATCTCAGTAAATTAGGAATAGAGGAGAACGTCCTCAATTTGATAAAGAATATCTATAAATAAATCTATAGCTAACAGCTAACACTTAAAGATGAGAAATTTGAAGCTTTCCCACTAAGATTAGAAACAGGGCAAAGATGTCCCCTCTCATCACTGCTTTTCAGCAGCATACTAGAAGCTCTGGATAATGCAAATAAATAAGGAAATAAAAGATATACAGATTTCAAAAAAAAGAAAACTGTCTTTGTTTATAGATGATATGATAGTTTATGTTGAAAATGTGAAATTAATTGACAAAAATACTCCTGGAACTAATAAACAATTATATCAAGTTGCAAGATACAAGGTTAAATATACAAAAGTCAATTGCTTTCCTATATACCAGCAATGAACAAATGGAATTTGAAATTCAAAACAAAATAACGAGAGACACATCAAAGAAGGAAAATTTCAGACCAATCCCTGATGAACGCAGATGCAAAAATTCTCAATAAAATTTTGGCAAATTGCATACAAAAACATATTAAAAAATAGTGCACCATGATCAAGTGGGGTTCATTCCAGGGATGTAAGGTTGGTTCAACATGTGGAAATCAATAAACATAATCCATCACATCAATAAACTTAAAGATAAGGTCACATGATTTTATCAATTGATGCAGAGAAAGCATTTGACAAAATACAGCACCCTTTCGTGTTTAAAACACTAGGAAAACTAGGGATAGTAGGCACATACCTCAACATTGTTAAAGCAATCTATGCTAAACTCAAGGTCAACATCATCCTAAATGGAGAAAAATTGGAAGCAGTCCCTCTAAAAACTGGAACAAGACAAGAATGCCCTCTTTCACCACTCTTACTCAACATAATCCTCGAAACTCTAGCCAGAGCAATTAGACAGATGAAAAAAATTAAAGGGATACGAATAGGAAAAGAAGAACTCAAACTATCATGATTTGCAGATGACATGATATTGTAGTTAGAGGATCCAAAAAATTCCACCAGAAAACTTATGGAATTAATAAATGAATTCATCAAAACTGCAGGATATAAAATCAATACCCATAAACCAAATGCATTTCTATACATCAGCAATGAATCCTCTGAAAGAGAAATCAGGAAAAACACTCCATTCACAATAGCCTCAAAAAGAATAAAATATTTGGGAATCAATTTAACAAGAGAGGTGAAAGACCTCTACAATGAAAACTACAGGACACTAAAGAAAGAAATTGAAGAATATCTTAGAAGATGGAAAGATCTCCCATGCTTCTGGATAGGAAGAATCAATATTGTCAAAATGGACACACTAGCCAAAGTGCTATACAGATTCAATGTGATCCCAATTCAAATCCTAACATCATTTCTTATAGAAATAGAAAAAGCAATCATAAAATTTATTTGGAAAAATTAGAGATGCAGAATAGCCAAATCAATCCTCAGTAAGAAGAGTCAAGCAGTAGGCATCACAATACTAGACCTTAAATTATACTACAAAGCTATAGTAACAAAAATGGCATAGTATTGGCACCAAAACAGACATGTAGACCAATGGTATAGAATAGAAGACACAGAAACTAACCTACAGAAATAGAATTATCTCATACTAGACAAAGGTGCCAAAGACATACACTGGAGAAAAGATAGCCTCTTCAACAAATGGTGCTGGGAAAACTGGAAGTCCATATGCAATAAAATGAAATTAAACCCCTTTCTCTCACCCTCCACAAAAATAAACTCAAAGTGGATCAAGGACCTAGGATTAGACCAGAGACATTGCACCTAACAGAGGAAAAAGTAGGCCCAAGTCTTCATCACATTGGATTAGGCTCTGACTTCCTTAACAAGACTTGTAAAGCACAAGAAATAAAAGCAAGAATCAATAAATGGGATGGATTCAAATTAAAAAGCTTCTAAGCAAAAGAAACAGTCAATGAGGTGAACAGAAAGCCTACATTCTGGGAGCAAATTTTTTGCTATACACACATCAGATAGAGCCTGATCTCCAGGATATATAAAGAATTCAAAAAACTAAACACCAAAAAAACAAACAACCCAATCAATAAATGGGCTAAGGAGCTGAATAGAAACTTCTCAGAACAAGATATACATTCGATCAACAAATATATGAAGAAATGTTCCACAACTCCAGGAATTAGAGAAATGCAAATCAAAACTACTCTAAGATGTCATCTCATCCCAGTCAGAATGGCAGTTATCCAAAATACAACCAACAATAAGTTCCGACGAGGATGTGGCGAAAAAGGCACAATCACACATTGCTGGTAGGACTGCAAATTGGTGCAGCCAATCTGGAAAGCAGTATGGAGATTCCTTACAACACTTGGAATGGAACCACCATTTGACCCAGCTATCCCACTGCTTGGCCTATACCCTAAAGACTTAAAAACAGTATACTACAGTAATGCAGCCACTTCAATGTTTATAGCAGCACAATTCACAATTGCTAAACTGTGGAAGCAACCTAGATGCCCTTCAATAGATGAATGGATAAAGAAACTGTGGTATATATACACAATGGAATATTACTTAGCAATAAAAGAGAATAAAATTATGGCATTTGCATGTAAATGGATGGAGGTAGAGAATATCATGCTAAGTGAAGTAAACCAATCCCAAAAAACCAAAGGCCGAATGTTCTCTCTGATAGTGGATGCTGATACAGAATGGGGGTAGAGGTGGGGAGCATGAAAGAAATGGAAGAACTCTGGATGGGGCAGGGGAGAGTTGAGGGGTAGCAAAGATGGTGGAATGAGATGGACAGCACTACCCTAGGTACATGTATGAAGACACAAATGGTGTGACTCTATCTTGTCTACAACCAGAGAAATGGAAAATTGTGCTCCATATGTGTACTAAGACTTGAAATGCATTCTTCCATTTTAAAAATAAATTTAAAAAAATACAATAACACCGTGTGTGGTGGTGCATACCTATGATCACAGAGGCTTGGGAGGATGGGGCAGGAGTATCATAAATTCAAAGACAGCCTCAGCAACTTTGCAAGGCCCTAAGCAACTTAGGAAGATCCTGTCTCTAAATAAAATATATTTAAAAAAAGGCTGGGGATGTGGCTTAGTGGTTGTGCTCTTGGTTTCAATCCCTGGCACCACACACACAAAACAACAATAACAACAAAAACCCACAATAACATTTATGTTAGCACCTCCAAAGTGAAATAATGGAATTTCCCTAAAATTTAATTTCATTACAAAATGGAAATTAATAAAATGTGCACAAGACCTATATGAGGAAAACTATAAAACTATAACCCTGATTAAAGAAATAAAAAATAATAAATGGAGACATATCTCATATTCACAGACAGGAAGATTCAATACTGTTAAGATGTTAATATCAATAACATCAATATATTGTGATGTCAACTCAATATCTTTGTTAATTCTTCTCAAATTGATCTATAAATTCAATGCAATTACAATCAAAATCTAGTCAATTTATTTTATGTATATTGATAAACCTGATTCTAAAGTTTATATGGAGAGGCAAAAGACCCCAAATAGCCCACTCAATACTGAAGGAGAACACCGAATTGGAGGTCTGGGACCACATCACTTCAAGACTTACTATAAAGCTTCAATCTGGTATTGGCAAAAGAATAGATAAATAAATCAATGGAACAGAATAGAAAGCTCAGGACTAGACCCACATAAATATACTCAATTGATCTTTGACAAAGGACCAAAGACAAGACAGTGGAGAAAAGACATCTTTTTTAAAAAAATATTTTTTAATTATAGATGGGCTCAATATCTTTGTTTTATTTATTTTTATGTGGTCTCTGCCACTGAGACATGTAAATGGATGGAGGTAGAGAATATCATGCTAAGTGAAGTAAACCAATCCCAAAAAACCAAAGGCCGAATGTTCTCTCTGATTAGTGGATGCTGATACAGAATGGGGGTAGAGGTGGGGAGCATGAAAGAAATGGAAGAACTCTGCCACTCAAGCGCTCTGCCACTGAGCCACAACCCCAGCCAGAGAAAAGACATCTTTTCAACAGTGTTGGAACAACCAGACATTCACATAGGGGGAGAAATCTAGAATCTAGAAATATAGTTTAAACTTGTCACAAAAAATTAATTTGAAATGAACCACAGATCTAAATGTAAAATAGAGAACTATAGAAAATCTGGCTGCTCTTGGGTTTGTGATGACTTTTTAGATAGAACACCAACAGTATGACTCATGAAAGAATTTATAAGCTGGACTTCATTAAAATTAAACATTTCTGCTCTATGAAAGATAATATCAAGAGAATAAGAAGACAAGCCACAGACTGGGAGATATTTGCAAAGATACTTCTAGATAAAGGACTGTTATCCAAAATATACAAAGCACTCTAAAAATTCAACAATAAGAAAAAAAAAAAAAGCAACTTGCTTAAAAAATGGGCCAAAAACCTTAACAAGCACCTCAGCAAAGAAGACACACAGATGGCAAATAAGCATATGAAAAGATATTCCAGATCATGTTATCAGGAAAATGCAAATTAAAACCAATAAAATGGTCCAGAATACTGACAACTCCAAGGATGGGAAGCAACAGGCATTCTCACTCATTACTGGTGGGAATGCAAAATGGTATAGCTGCTTTGGAAGATAGTTTGGCAGTTTTTTATAAAACAATTCTTACCATATGGCATTTACCCACGAGTGTTGAAAACTTATGTCCTCATAACAGCCCATATATGGATTTTTATAGTAGCTTTATTCATAAATGGCAAAACTTGGAAGCAACCAAGATATCCTTTTGTAGGTGAATGGATAAACTGTGGTACCTGCAGGCCATGGAAACCTGACGTAAACCTGGACTCCTTCCCTCCCTCACACCCCCACATCTGCATACACTCCCAAGCCTGTCATTTCTATTCCCCACGTCTCTCAAATCTGTCCACATGTCTCCATTCCCAGGGACAATACCTGAATCCAGGCCATCATCATTTCCTACCTGTGGTGGTCATCTCTGGGTGATTACCCTGCTTATTTATCCACTGCCACATTCTCCTTAGAAAATTCCTTCTAGACTGATCATTTGATGGTGTCAGTCTCCCTACTTGAAAACATTCAAATGTCCTGAGGAGGAGGCTCAAATTCCTTAACATGATTTTCAACTCTTATCCAAATGATACCCATTCACTACCTTGGACATTCCTGTGGTCCAGGGCCTGGGGGCATATTCAGTGTTTACTCTTTGTCTCGCCTTCAGGCCTTTTTCTGGGCTGGTTCTCTCCACCTATTAGTACTTTTTGAAATTGGTATTTACATTTAGTGTCTAATTCCTCACATCTCACTCTATACAATCTGCTTTCTGTCTTCATCTTTGACTAATGAAAGAAAAAAAAGAAGGTAGGGGTGGGGAAACAGAAAAGGAAAGACCTTTTGGAAAGAGAAATTCTTAAAAATTCATATGTAGCAATATGTATCAGGCACTGTGCTAACACTTCACAAATAGTAACATTTATCCTACCAACAAATCCTGTTTCCATAGTAAAAGATATCAAAAAGGAGTGACAGAGAAGGCATCTCTTTCATTTTTACTTTTCCTTGTTTTTTTTTTTTTTTTTTTCCTGGCAAATTCTTTTCACTCTCCTTTTTATTTCTTTGCCAGGTAATCATTCACTTGACCAAGGATTATGGAAGTTCCTCAAGATTCTGTCATCAGTCAGAAGTTTCTCTTCTAGCTCCCTCCTCTCTTCCTCCTCCCTCTGCCTGGGTGATCACATCCTCCCCAGTATCTAAGTAAATGTCTTTCTGAGCTGCAGTCCTGGTCACCTAGCGGCTAGGCTGTCACTTCCACTTGTATGCCTCACCGGCCTCTCCGACTAACCGTCCAAAACAGAGCTCCCCATCTCTGCATTACCTGGTCACCCCTATTCCTCCACTGTAAATGGCCCAAACATCCACACAATCATGTAAACCAGCAACCAGGGAGCCACCCTGGACTTCCCACCCCCGCCCCCCCTTCCCCATTCAAACAATCTCTATGTCCTATCAATTCGGATTTTTAAGTATTTCTCAAATTCACCTACTTCTCTTCCTCCCTGCAACCTTCATCCTACTCCACACCACTATCATTTTTCGCTCTCACTACTTCAGTAGCCTCCCGGCTGATCTCTCGGCCTCCACTCTCAGCACAACCTTCCCAATCCATTCGCTACACATCAGCCAGAAGAATCTTGCTGTAAAAAAATTACTGGTTTTAAATCTGGGCTGTGCCATTTATTGGCTGCATCCTCCTGGGCATATCACTCAACCTTTCTAATTCCTATCTTCCTTCTCTATAAGCTGGAAATGATATGTTACAGAGTGGTAATAATGATTAAAGAGATGATCCAGATCAAGTGAGAGAATGGGGCACTCTAACACACTGTGAGTGGGAGTACAAATTGTCAGACAAATTTAAAAAGACATAGCAATAATGTATTCTCAGTACCATGTCATTATATCTCCTTTGAAATAACAGGAATGAGTTAGTCTATATTTTGCATTCTCAGAAAATTTTTAAAAAGTACTTTTCACGCATGCTATGATATAAAGACATGATCGATGTTATGCGTCAACTTGGCTAGGTTATAGGGCCCGGTTGTTTGGTCAAACACCAGTCCAGACGTTGCAGTGACTATATTTTGTAGATGTGATTGACATTTGCAATCACTTACTTTTAAGTAAAGGAAGTGGCTTTCACTCATATAAGTGGACCTCATCCATTCATTTGAAGACCTAAAGAATAACAACGACAAAAATCCTGAAATTTCCCAGAGCAGAAGGAATTCAGCTTTAGGACTGTAACATAGAAATCCTGCCCACATTTCCAGGCTGCCTGTGACTGTAACAGAGAAATCCTGCCCAAGTTTCCAGCCTGCTGGCCTGTCCTGTGGATTTCTTGCCAATCCCAAAAAGCACATGAGCCAATAACTTAAAATAATTCTCTCTCTAAATATATATATTGAGAAAGATAGGGATCCTACTGGTTCTTTTTCTCCATAGTACTCAGATACTCACTGCAGGATCTTATGGTGACAAAGTAGAATACTAGCTAACTGATACAACTCTAAGTGGCTCCAGGTAAAGCTTTTAGAGTGTCATTAAAAAAAGAGTCCCTAATCAGTTCAGTAATATGAGGTCTAAATAAATACTAAAGGATAAAGAAACTTCATCTTGGAAGCAGGACTTAAATTTTGCACATAATTTGAGAAAACCCACCTCAGGCTGCTGGCAGGGTGTGCATCTAGTGGTGGGAATACTACCCAGCACCCACCTGCTTGGCCACCAACTGTAGGCCAAGTGTTCTGTTTATCCAGAACAAACAACAAAGCCAGGCACTTTCAGAGATGCTGTATCACTTGTGTTTATGAAAAGCATTGGGTCTCATGCAGCTCTGGAGGCCAGTACATCACACCTTACCTGTAAGAAATGATTGATGGCCACGTCATGAAATCCCAGGGCTTGCTCTACAGCTGCTAATTCCCTCAAGACTGATACATACTCATGACTTTTTTCACCTTTGCTGATCTCAGTATATTCCAAAGCCTCTTTGTAGTATGGCAAAGCTTCTTTTGATTTCTTCTGAGCTTGATGCATCCTAAAAAAAAATCCACAATATTATTTTTTAAATGATTAAAATAGAAAATGCTAAAAATATCTGTGGCCTGGTGGTCAGGATCTGATTCTCTGACCCCTGGTGTTCAGGCTTGTTTGCTTTTCAGTTGAGTTTTTCCTCTTCTTGGCAGCTGGGCATGGTGGTCAAGAGGATGGACCATGGGATCACCAAGAAGGTTCAAGTACTGACTCCCCTTTATTAGCTCTATGACCTTCAAATCATGCAACAGTTTCCTTGTGGGCAATTTAAAGATGATAACAGTGCCTACTTCATTAGGTTATTAAATTAGTTAATTTTCACAAAAACACCAAACATAGTCTCTGACACATAGTAAGTGCTATGCTATGCAAGTGTTGATTTAAAAAATATAAAATACTTTACAAAACAACAATAGCAATCATAAGGATGCTGAGATACTGAATAACTGATCTGCTGAGAAATTTCTCACTATTGGTCAGGATGCAAAATACTCTCATTAACTGTTGGGGAGAATATAATTTGGGCATACACTTCTATGCATCAAAATTATGCACATATGGTACATATGCACATATACAATTCTGCAAATATCACTTCTAGGAATTTATCTTGAAGCAATGCCCTGGCAGAGACAAGAAGAAACACACAAGAATGTTTACGTTGGCATGTTCTATAATAAAGGAAAAGTACAAAGCACTTAAATTAACCACTTGGGAACTGTTCAAGCTGGTTACCCTAAGTACATCTATACTGTGGGATATATATATAGCCATTAAAATGAATGTTGATCCTTACTTATCAACCCAGAAACATCCATTTTACATTCTTTAGTAAAAAGGCAGGTTATTAAAATGGTTTGTACATCATCTCATGTATGTGGAAATTTTTTTTTTAATTGTTTTAGTTGTAGATGAACACAATATCTTTATTTATTTTATGTGGTGCTGAGGATCGAACCCAGTGCCCCACACATGCAAGGCAAGCACTCAACCGCTGAGCCATAGCCCCAGCCCCTATGTGGAAATTTTATAGCTAATGTACATGGACACAAATGCATAGAGAGATGTCAAAAAATGGTCACTAAAATGTTAGCAACAGTTCATTTTCTAAGCAGTTGGATTTGAGTGATTTTAATTTTATTCATGCTTTTCTAAATCTCCCAAATTTTCTTCTAATAAGCTTTATTACTTTTATATCAGAAAATGCTAATTTAAATGTTATAAATAAAGGTGGCAGTGGGAAAATATTCTTTTAGCTTCTTAGGGTAAGAATTTTGCATATAAAAATGTGTCCCTAGATATTGCTCTGCAAACAGAAAGATGAGCACTTAAAAATATTCTCCAAAATATTTTCTAAGACCATTTTTTTTTCACAGAAATACTTTGTGTACAAAATTCATAATAAAAGAATCAATCTCTCCTATGTTGCCCTCCATCTCAGAATCTTTTTATTATTATTGCAATTATTAATGCACTTTAATTGTGCAAATTAGCAGGTTTCATTGTGACGTTTTCAAATATGTATATAACATGCTTTGATCCACCCTCCCTACTACCCTCTCTTGCCCCTATTTCTCCTCCCCTGATCTCCTTTCCCTTCCTGACCTTCTGCTCTCATGTTCTTTCTTTTCTTTCCTATCTCCATATATGAGAAAAAACATGTGATACTTGTCTTTCTGAGTCTGGCTCATTTTACCTAATATGATGATCTTCATTTCCATCCATTTTCCTGCAAATAACAAGATTCCATTCTTTTTTATGGTTAAATGATATTTCTCCATTGCGCATATATACCACATTTTATTTATCCAGTCATCCGTTGATGGGCATCTAGGCTGATTCCATAAGTTGGTATTTGTGAACAGGGCCACTATAAACATGGGTATGCAGGTCCCTTTTGTATGCTGACTTTGATTCCCTCAGATATATACCCAAGAGTGGTGTAGCTGGATCATACAATAGCTCTATTTTTAGTTTTTTTGAGGAACTTCCATACTGTTTTCCACAGTGACTGTACTCATTTACATTCCCACCAACAATGTATGAGTTCCCTTTCCCTGGAATCCTCACCAGCATTTGTCACTTTTGTTTTTTTGATAATAGCCCTTCTGACTGGGGTGAGATGGAATCTCAATATGGTTTTGATTTGCATTTCCCTGATGTTGAGTATTATTTTCATGTATTTATTCGTCATCTGTGCTTTCTTCTTCTGAGAAGTGTCTGTTCAGCTTATTTGCCTATTTATTGACGGGGTTAATTGTTCTTTTGGTATTAAATGTTTTTGAGTTTTTAATATGTTCTGAATATTAATCCTGTCAGGTCACTAGCTGGCAAAGATTTTCTCCCATTCTATGGACTATCTCTTCACTGTTGATTATTTCCTTTGCTACGTAAAAGCTTTTTAATTTGATCCCATCCAATTTTTCAGTTCTTTCCTGAGCTACTGCGGCCCTTTTCAGTACCAATATCTTGAAGTGCTTCTTCTGTTTTCCTGTAGCAGTGTCAAAGTTTCAGGTCTTCTATTAAGGTCTTTGATCATTTTGAGTTGACTCTGGTACAGGGTGAGAGAAATCTAGTCTCAATCTTCTACAGGTGGATTTTCAGTTTTCCCTCTTCAATCATATGTTGAAGAGATTGTCTTCTTTCCAATGTATGTTTTTGGTTTCTTTATTGAAAATCAGATGACTGTAGATGTATGAGTTTATTCCTGGTCCTCTATTGTGTTCCATTGGTCTATGTGCCCCTTTTTATGTCAATATGAAGCTGTTTTTGTTACAATGACTCTATAGTATATTTTGAAATCAGGTGTTGTGATGCCTCCTCTTGTTCTTTTTTGCTCAGGATTGCTTTGGTTATTCTGGTACCACAAAAGTCTTTAATACAAAAAGGGATTATAATTCCCAAATGGTACATGGGTAAACTGAGACATAAAGTGAGAAAGTGACTAAATGACTGCAAAAAATAGGTCTTATTTTCAACTCAGTCATTGAATATTTTCACACTTGTTTTCTCTCTAAAGGAATTAACTGATAAAAGTAAAGATACTTTTCAGATCTGTGGTCCTGATGACCATAATGGAATAAAATGCTGATTGGACAATTTATGAACCTGTATATCTTCTGTCATTGTTGAAGAGGTTTAAAACACAGCAAGAGGTTAGAGATTAATATGTGCCTGAACCAAGTAAGGTTATAGCTCCCAGCAACCCTAATCTTAGAAAGAAAGAGATTAATAGGTGACCTCTAATATCAGACTTGCCTTTGACTCCTAATGAGCTTAGAATGTAATGAATTATCATTATCTTTGCAATTATCATACTTTACTTTTGCAGAACAAAAACACCACTAGAAGCTTTGATAATAAGAAGAGGCTCTGAAATCTGTTGTTGTTAAGAACTCACTTAGTCAAATAGGTTCCTGGTAGACAAAGCTGAAATAATCCAAAACAGGGATCATGTTTTCTGGTCTGGGGGCCATGTTTGCTCACTGTTTGTTCTTATAAATAAAACTTTGTTGGCATGCTGCAATGCCCATTGGTTTATGTTTTGCCTATGGCTACTTTTGAACTATGATGGTGGAGTTGAGTAGTTGTAATTAAGATCATAAAGCCTATAAAGCCTACAATATTTACTACCTTGGCTTTTATAGAAAGTTTTTTGATTGATCTCTGATTTAGGATCTAGAGAAAGTTGCATATTTTCAAGATGACTTTAGATTTTTTTCCACCTAATTTAGCCTAGAGAACTCAGGCAATGCCATTGATACTTGAGCAAAGGAAAATCTTCTTCATCTTTTTCCTTTCCTATGTTCAAAAATGATGCAGATTATGCCAAGGAAGTAAAGAATGAGTTGTTTGTTCCTAAGGCTGTCTGTTACAAGTCATATGGAAGACTAATAAAGCAAATATAAACACCAAGATGATTTCATCTGGGCAACTGCTTTAAAAAGAGCAAATGTCAAAGCTTAGTAATCAAGCTTATAAATGAGAAAAAAGAAAACAATAACAAGGCATGTATTAATTCACATAGCAACAACTCTTCCTTTCCTGAGATAGGATACTAAAGAGAAGTGTTTGGAGTTTGTAATGATGGAGACTGTGGGCAACTTGTAGCCACCTACTAACTATCTTAGCCCAAAGCACAGCATATTGCTCCAAGTGAGCACCACATTACCTCATCAGGTGTCAAGAAGTCATCCTTCAAATACTCGCCTCTCAGAGAAACTTTATGGAAAAGAATACAGGATGAAGCCCAGCATGATAGTGCACAACTGTAATCTCAGCTATTCAAGAGGCTGAGGTGGGAGGATCACAAGGTTGAGGACAAACTAGACTACCCAGTGAAACCCTTTCTAAAATAAATAAATAAATAAATAAATAAGTTAACACAGGATAAGAGGCAGGGCAATCAGTTACAAGTACTGTGGCAATAGCATGAACAGTTAACAAAGCTTGGGCAAGAATCAGATGTCTCTGAACCTTGGTTTCCTCATCTGAACTCTGGTGTCTGATAGGATTGTTATGAGAATTGAGTAAGATGTTGGTCTAGGTGCTTTGCAAATGGAAGTGAGCCATACAGGTTGGTATTACATGCCTATGCATCACCTATCTTACTCCTCCTCCCTCTCAACCTGCACTCCACCTCAGGCTGTCCTCATGTAGAAATGGGCTCCCTTCTGGTCTTAGCTCCACCCCACAAACACCCACATAAGATTCTGGCAAGTCAAAATAATAGGCAGATCAGTCCAAAGGGACTGAAAATAGTATGTGAGACAAACATTTTTACTTATCCAACTGAACTTTTGAAATACATATTCATCATGAAAAGTTAGAAAAGATAGGTAAATAAAAAATTTAAATATATGAAATTAGGACCCTCATAGCATGAATACAAAAGCTCCAAAATGGATGAGAAGCGTATAGTTAAAAAGCAAAACTATTATACATTTGAGAGAAAATATAAGGAAAAGTAATCTTGTGACTTTCAGTAGGGAAGGATTTCTTACACAGATATAAAAAAGTGCCAAGCAACAAAGAAGATAGGTAAATTCAGTCACATTAAAGATAGGAATCCCTGTGCATCAAGTAGCACAGAGGAAGTTCAAAAGGCAAACTACACACTGGGAGCATGTAGAACATATGTAACCATCATATGACTTGTTGCCAGAAATAATGAAGGCTGTTTTTAAACATGTTAACCACCCAATAGAAAATGAGCAAAAGATGTAAATTAGATAAATTACAGCAAAGGAATTCTAAATGACTGAGAAACAGGAAAAGATGTTCAATCCTATCATCAGGGAAATGTAATTAAATAAACCATGAGATGTAATTTTGTATCTATCTGATTGGCAAAGATAAAAAGCCTGACAATAACATCAAATATTGAATGTGGAGTATCGAGAATTTATATACCCTGCTAATGGGAGCATAAATTGGTGGAAAGTGTTTGGGAAAACCTAGTAAAGTTGAGGATGTGGATACTTGCCAAGTAAGCAATTACGTTCCTGGGTGTATACCTCAGAGATGGTCATGTGTATGTCCCCAAAGAGACATGCATAAGAATGATCATGCAAATAGGGTCGATAGCAATAAAAAAATTGGAGGCAATTCACATGTTCACTCTCATGGGAATGGATAATTAAATTAGGGGAAAATAGACAATTAAACCTGTATGGAGGTATACAGAGACTAGAGCTGTATGTATCAATTGATAGGGATATAACTCAAAACTGCAGATGTTGCAGAGAAAAAAGAAAGAAACTTGCGAAGTTCAAAAACATGAAAAATTAACGTTTTCATGGCAATACACATTTGCAGCAAAGGTACGGACACACTCAGAAGAGTGAAATGCACTACATTTGGCATAACAAGGGGCTGGAGTTGTGGCTCAGTGGTAGAGTGCATGCCTAGCATGTGTGAAGCACTGGGTTTGATTCACAGCACTGCATATAAATAAATGAATAAAATAAAGGTCCATCAACATCTAAAATAATATTTAAAAAATTGGCATAACAATTGCCTGCAAAGTAGAGGAAGAAAACAGGATGAGGGAGAATATATAACAGGTTTTCACTTATCTGAAATCTTTTCTTTTGTAAGTTTGGCAATGTGTACATGAGAATTTCATAATATATATCCTTCACTATACACCAAGTACTTTATTAAAAAGATGAACGGAGACAACACTGTTGTTCATAGCGTACCCAGAATGAAGCACATGCTCTACCTTGTTTCCCTTGAAATCGCTGTGCTGTACCATTACAGGGTCCTGGCACTAATGCAGCCAGAAGTGGAGGCTATTGAGCTAATGCAGCCCACAGTGAGCCTTCTGAAGCTCACCGAGAGTACACCATTCATATAAAAGAAAAGGCAAAATAGAAAATAAAATTACTTCAGTTTCACA
The DNA here is from genome assembly GCA_028644305.1 of Xerus rutilus. Taxonomy (NCBI): domain Eukaryota; kingdom Metazoa; phylum Chordata; class Mammalia; order Rodentia; family Sciuridae; genus Xerus; species Xerus rutilus. The sequence goes on along the minus strand of CM053401.1, from coordinate 119,089,760 downwards.
ATATATTTAATAAAAAAGGAATTGAGAGGGAGTACTATATCAAGAAATAACTAAATTATAGTCTTACCTCCATCTCCAATTCACTTAAAGCATCAGTCAATTTCAGATAATCTTGTCTGTTTCCATTTGCTCATATGCAATGTTTGGTTCTCCTTTCCATTTTCATCTACCTGCGGGGGATGCTTTGAGGATTTATTATCTAGTGTGTCCATAATGTGTTTGGTAGCTTTAGGAAACATACTAGACAGATGAAAAGATAGATAATTTTGAACAACAGAATGTGGCAGTATGTTAATCTGGCAGGTCCACAACTTAAACCGTGGCATATTTTATTGAATGAAAATATATCCACAGAGATTCCACAGAGCACATGATGACATCTCATCTCAGACAAGTTTCAGGGATCTCACAGGGATGGAAAGTCACTTTAACATGCAATAAACAAATGCAATCTCCTCTGGTATTACTAAGGCAACAGAGAGCTTCCATTTAAAAACTCTAGAATTTGGCGAGAATATTGTACAACAGTGAGAAGGAAAGCATTTGCAGAAATGTCACCAATGATTAGAAGCCAATCCTAAGAGAGTATAGTGGGGGTTTTCTGGAGTCAAAGTGAGGAAAGACTTATACCTAGATCTCTCTCCATACAAGTAGAGGCTTTGCTGTTGAGCACATTGTGAGAATTCCCTTCTGCATTAGGAATTGTGATCCAAGCTGTGGTTAGCAGCGTAGACACCAGAGTTTGATAGACCAGGCTCTGCTCTGCCATGTCCTCACAGTGTGACCTTGGAAATGACCTCCCTTCTCTCAGCCTCAGATACTGCATTTGAAAATGGAAATATAAGAATATCCACCTCACAGGAAGGACTGATGATAAAATGGATGAAGCGTGCCAAAGCATTTAGCAACAGCTCGACAGAGAAGGTGATTAATAAATGGTAGCTAATGTGATTTGGTCTTGTCTTTTCTCCCTTCCCTCCTTCCTTTCTTCTTTGCTTCCTTTCTGTTCTCTCCCCCCCCCCAGCTTTCTTTCTTTGAGGGTCTATTATGTACCTTGATGCTTTAACATGGTATCCATTTAATTTTCACAGCAACCTTCTGAGGTCCTGTCATTTTGATATTAACAGAGGAGTAGAGTGAGCCTCATAGGAAGTAGGGTACTTGCCCAAGTTTCTACAGCAGGGTAATCTGAACGAACACTGACTCGAATCTAGGGGTTCTGACTCCAAAGTCCATGTTATTAATTGTACTCTGTCACGCTGCCTAGAAATACTTGGCAGGTGTCCTGTTCATACTCTGAAGAAAGAAAAGTGTTTGCTTGTTCCTGGGCTAGTTCAACACAGCCATACCAGACAATTTGCTCACTGGGCAAGCTTTGGAAGTCTCCAAAGACAGTGTCAGAAAGTCACAGGCAGTCAGATAATATGTTCTGGAGCAGAAATCTCAATTGATCATCATCCTCATGCCACGTATAAAGATAATTTTAAAAGGTGTATGTGTGTACAGGTGCACTGATGTAGGCCTGTATACATAAAGACAACGATCTGTCTTTGGGATCTGTTGGCAACCAGAACAGAACACAATTCTGAACTTTGTGGGGGAGGATTTCCTGTTTTTCACTAGTGACTTTCTAAATTTAGCAGATTTAAAGAAATATTACATAGGTACACATGATTGGGATTCATTCTCCAAAAACCATTACAGAATAAAGTACGGTTGGGACAGTGGAGGAGATGTAGAGGAAAGAAGCTTCAGGCTGAGTCAGGGATGGATGGCACGGAACATGAGTCACCCTGAAGCACTTATCTGTCAGGCCAGGAGAAAGGCACTGGCCAGGCCTGATGGGCACCATAAAAGGAGAGGCAGACGGAGGAAGAGGATACACTAAAAGATATACTTTTAAGAGGGACATAAATCCTACAGAGCTGCCTGAGAAATTGTCCTGATCTTCTACTTCCAAGACCTGGAAAAACAAAAGGCTCTTGTAGTTCAGGGTAACTACAGAAATGTACAAAAATGAAGCTTTATGTTTTTTCTAAAGCACATCAGTTTATACCAAATATTCACATTTCAAAAAGGAAACAAAGCTAAGTAACAGAGTGATAATCGTGCGGTTGAGACATGTGTTCCACGGAAGATGTCAGGGTAAAGAATCCGAATGAAAAGAAATGACAAACTTTAAAACAACTCCACTAAACATGAAAGTAACTTTGTAGAACAGCTTGGAACATGAACTTCAAATTCTTGTTGGTTATTCAGCATAGATGTGTACACAGCTCGCCATCTGCTGGCAAGTCTTGGTACTGCTAGTTTGGAAAGCACTCTTTTTTGGTACCGGGTTACTTGGCCATATCTCCAAGCCTATTTTGTATTTTTATTAAGAGACAAGGTCTCACTGAGTTGCTTAGCGCCTTGCCATTGCTGAGGCTGGCACTGAACTCGCTATTCGCCGGTCTCAGCCCCTCAAAGTGCTGGGATTACAGGCGTGCACCACCGTGCCCAGCTATCCATAGCACTCTTGAGGAGTTGCCAGATTCTAGTGGCAGAGGATGGTTTACTCTGTTTTGTAGCAACACGGTTCAACACCATGTACTGATACATTAGTTGGGTCTCAGCAGATCCAACAGGTATCATATCTTGGATCTGATTTGTATGTTTTCTGCCTTACAATATAAAGTAGTGTTTAATCTTAGACAGGAAGAGATTTTAGGTAGGTCTGGGTGTATAATCCCTCTCAATCAGCCACAACCCTCTTTTTCCATATATAAATAGAATCCTACAGAATGATTCTTTCGGGGCTTGTTTCTTTTACTAATTATGTTTTCAGAGTCATCCATGATGTTAAGCTAGAAATCTGACAATTTGTATGAACAGATCACAATTTGACTATTTTACTTTTGATGAACATTCGGGCTGTTGCCAATTGTTGGCCATTACAAATAATGCAGTTTTGAACATACTTGGCTGTGTCATTTTGTGGATATATGCATGCATTTTTGTTGGGTATATATTTAAGAGTGATACTGTTGGATCAAAAGATATTCAAATGTACAAATTTCTAGAAAATGCCAATTGATTTTCTAAAGTAGTTATACCAAATATATTCCAAACAGCAGCACGTGAGAGAGCATGTCTGAGCTCCACATCTTCGCCAATAATGGATCTTATCAGTCTCCTACAAAGTTTTAGCCATTTTAGTGGGACTGGAGCAGTAATTTATGACTTTAGTTTTCATTTCCCTGAATGTGTTTAATAGTAAGGTGGCCATCCTTTTCTGTGAAAAGTCTCTCATTCAATTCTTCTATTCAGTTGTTTGTCTTTGTTTTAATCATATCTGGAGTTTCTTTACAGATTCTATAAATGAACTTTTTTTCAGCTATATTTACTACAGATATCTTCTTCTCAGTGCTTGCCTGTGGTGTAAAATATATGGTGACTGAAATATCGGATAACATGAGCCCTAATGGGGAAAGAGTGTTAATGTGGTCACATGTCCTTGCATTGTCCAGGAAACAGTGGATTGACTAATTTGCAATTAGATTATAATAAGTCAAGGATATAAATGACAATCTCAATAGTAATCATTAGAAAATAAGACATAACTTACAAGTCAGTAGGTAAGAAAATGGAATGATAAAAATATGTGACTAAAAGAAAGCAAGGAAAAAACAGGAAAATTGTTAGGATGAAAGGTGTTAGGTCTGGTCAGGGTTCAGGATGTTCAATTAGGGGGACTGGTCAGAGGCTGCAGAATGGAGTGGCAAGCCAGATGCTGACACCACCAGTAGACATGCCTCCTGTCAATCAGCGGGTTTTCCTGACCTATCCAGGAAGGACTCTGGCCTTCTCTTCCTGCCCTCAAGCCCTCCCCTTCCTGACCTAGCTTTCTTGAAATTCTTTGTGCACTGAAGCCCCAGCACCATTTCTCCCAGACGCGCTCTGATGGACGGGGGATTCGGCCCGAGAGCGTGTATTCCAATAAAGCCTTGCCGAGTGGCTTTAATGCATCTCCTCCCTGGTCGTCTAATCTTTATAAAAGGAAACAAACACAAATAAAGATTTTAAAAGACAGGAAAAGGGATCTTTGGTACCCTGTCGGCTCCCAAGGTTGTACTTCCTGTTTGGCCTTGTGACCTCCTCTGACTTTGGGAGCCATGAAGCAGACACCAGGATACACCAGAAGCAAGATGGAGTCAGTGACCTTTGAGGATGTGATCGTGAACTTCACCCTGGACGAGTGGGCTTTGCTGGATCTTTCCCAGAAGAAGCTCTACAGAGAAGTCATGGCCTCTAGGAAAAGGAAGAGTCAAGCAGACCAAGGAGCCTGGCCTCTAGGAAAAGGAAGAGTCAAGCAGACCAAGGAAGATGTGTACAGAAATCTAAGCAGAAATATAAGAATCAAATGTTAAGGAGACTTAGTGAATGTAAAGAAGGTAGTTAATATGAAGAAATCTTGAGCCAAATTCCAGATCGTATTAAGAACAGTGAAACTCTTTCTAGAGTAAAACCAAGTGAAAGCTGTGAATGTGGAGAATTCCTCATTGGTGACTCATCACAAATTAGATCTCATACTGGACACAACCCATCTGAGTATCAGGAACATGAAGAGAAACAGTACAAATGTCAGAAACACGGCAAAGCCATCCATTATCACCAGTGCTTTCAGAAGCATGGAAAGTCCTCGAGTGTAGTGCAACACCATGTATACAAGCAACGTGAGACAGTCTTAACTCATTATAGTTCCCTTCAAAAGATGGGGAAAGGTATTTTAGGAAAATTTGTACCAAATTTGTATGGTATAATATTAGGTAAGATACAGAGATGAGGACAAAAAAGGACAAGGAAGATACACTGATTCAACAGAGTAATAGATGAAGAGGATATGTTGCTGTTGAATTCTCCTCCCCTCCACAAAACAGCCCCATAGTATGTATATAACAACTAGCAGAACCACGAGATATAGATAGACCACTAAGAAGATTTAAACATACTTCATCTTAAAAATTAATATATTAAGTTGGCAAAAATAAAGATGCAAACTTGAATAACAGAATTAGTAAGGTCAACCTAATTCAGATTTATTAGAACATTAAACATAATAAATAAAAACTATAATTTCTCTTGTACCACATTTAGGACATTCACAAAAGGCAACCATGGACTAGGTCACAAAGGAATCTTCAATAAATTTCAAACAGTCAATAACATGAAAATATGTTTCTGTCCATCAGGCAATAAAATGAGAAACAGTGCATCAAAATACCTTGAAAAATCATATATATCTGCAAACTAAAACACACATCACTGAATAATCTTTGGACTAAGTAGTAATTTCTAAACTAAATTATGAAATACTTAGAACATAAAGATAGTGATACATGTTACATGTTAAAGTATATGAGGTAGAGCTAAAGCAAGTCTTATGGGGAAAATTCAGAGAATATTTTTGATATTAATGTGGGAAACACTTTCTAAACAAACTCCTAACACATAAATTGAAAGGTCAAAATGAATGAATTAGAATTTCTATTCCATGAAGAACACTACAGACAAAATTAATGAACAGGTAATACAGGTAAGAAAATAGATGCAACATCATTAATATTCATAACATACAAGAAAATCTTGATTATCAAAAGGAAAAGCATAGGGAATCCCAAAAGAAAAATAAGAAAGAATACTAATAGGCTATTCAGAGGTGAGGAATCTGAAATGGCTAACAAGCATATGAAGAGGTAATTGAACGCTTTAATAAGAGAAATGTAAATAGACCTAAAAGTAATTAGCTAGCATATTTCATGCATCAGGTCGGCAACAATTAGAAAGATAGACAAGGCCAAATATTGTTGGGGATGAGAGAAAGAAGGGATCTGTCTTGCAAATGGGAATGGACATGGCAGTAGCAATTGGCCAGCGCTTATAAAACTTGAAGTATATTTCTCCCCTGTGACCTACCAATCCCCTGAGGTATAAACTCAGAAAGAGTCTCACTTACATAAGTGAAGATGCATATGAACATTGGTGACGGCACTGCCGTGTGGGGACAAGCAGCATGTCTGTTGCTAGGAGGATGGAGAAGCAAAATATGGCAAATGCATAGGAGCTGAAGTACAGGCAACAAAAAATACTGAGCAGAAAAAAGTCAAGAAACAGAGTGAAATATGTACTATAAATTTTTGCAGACTTAAAACACATAAATACATAAACAATACCAATACATAAAACAATACTATTTATTATTCAGAGATCCATATTAGAAGACAGATTATCATTAAAATAGATATCTATGCTGTGGGAGGAGAGAATGAGGTTGAAAATCTGAGCTTCAGGGAAAAATTTAATTTACAAAAGCATACCAAAGGTTTGCACTGACAGACTAATGCTAGCCTAGCAGTCTGGAAAAATACCAAATAAAACAAAATAAGGGCTGGGCGTGGTGGCGCATGCCTGTAATCCTAGCACTTTGGGAGGCTGAGACTGGAGAATAGCGAGGTCAAAGCCAGCCTCAGCAACGGCAAGGCGCTAAGCAACTCAGTGAGACCCTGTCTCTACATAAAACACAAAATAGGGCTGGGGATGTGGCTCAGTGGTGGAGTATCCCTGAGTTCAATCCCTGATACCAACAAAACAAAACAAAACAAAATAAAACAAAATAACAAAATAAGAAGGAGGAATTATAATCACAAAAGAAATACCTTTAAAAGCCTGAGCAGTTGGTGTTTCTCAGTTTCTATTCATATGGTAGCATTAGGTGTGTTCTCCTGAGGCTCTTTGCTATTCCCTCTCTTAAAATGATCCCACTGGTTCTATGAGTTCTCTTGGTTGTGAATGTAAACTGGATTCTTCCAGCTTTGGCTAAAGGTGGTCGTGGAGATCAACTGGGATTCTCTGCCTCTTCTGGAACAGACCTTTCTCCACCTTCTTGCCCCACTAAGTCATCCTTCTGAAGGGCATGGGTACTCTACCATCCCACACTCTGGGGAATCGGTGTGGGGTTGGGCTTGGGCACAGGACCAAGGGCCCATCACTTTCCCTTTACAACACTTACAGCTGGGGTTATTTGGTGAGTGCAGTGTGGGATGAGGAACAAAGAACAATCTTCTCAACATCACAAATAGGATGTATTTAAAGGTCTTTCTCCTTGGAGGTCCTGGTCACAAAATCAATCTATTGAAGTATATTATAATGGAGCAATGAAAATGGGGAAGGGACAGGACACAGGGGCAGCAGATGGAGAGGGAGATCAGGCAGGCAGTCAAGGGGATAATAAGCAGGACTGTAGGACCCTGGGTGGATATGAGAGCACTTGACATCAAGTGTAGTGTCCCGAATGTGTCTTGGTTGGGGCTGCTCTGAAATGACTGTGCTCCTCTTCTATATCTGGACAATGGCTTTGGGAAAAGCCATCAACACAGCCCCACGAAGAAGCTCCTCCTATCTGAAGAAAGATTGTACTGGCAAAGAACCTCTAGCTGCCATACATACAAAGTCTTAAACTTGAAACTTACTGTGCAAATGACAATTTGATCGGTGCTTGGATTTCTATCCAATCTTCCTTTACAATTCTTCCACATTGTAGCAGCTCCTTTGAAAGTCTCTCTGCTTTTCTCAAATTCTCTGCAGCTTCCTTAAATCTGAACTGTGTTTAGGAAAGTTTCCTCTTGGTTCTAGATTCTGGGACCCCAAGTCCTGGACTTTCATGGCTCTCACCCTTCCCGAGTCATCTGTTAGCTTTTTATTTGACCTTGAGAATTATATATAAGTATTACATGAGCAGTATTTCTATTTGTAAAGATCAGAGACAAAAGGATACTTCTGAAGGGAGAGTAGGGCTTTCCCCATGGTATGGAAAAGTTCTATGGAACACTTGAAAACGTCTGAATTGTCATTATAGGGAGGTGCAATGGAGTCGGTGAGGATTTCTTTGGCTTTTTCTGTGTGTTGTTTTGCTTGCAGTGCAAATCCTACGGACAGAGAAGAAGATGTCTCAGTTTCTCGTAACTTCAGCTGAACATCAATACAGTTCTCTATGGCTGGCAAATCTAACAGTCTCACCGTATTGTCAAGTGGCACATGGAGATGTATTTGGGCAGCAGGGAATATTGTTATGATTGTAGTAACCAGGATTGTTTCATATCAAATGCTCAAGAAAAAAAATTTCCTCAAATGGCCTTTTTAGAAATTAAAAAACCCGAACCAGCTGGAATTGAAGAACTTTGAAACCTCACCAATATCAGATGTAAAACATGTGAACAATAGTTATAAAAAACTAAAGGACTATAGTATTCTGGGCAGGAAGTAAAACATTCACAAATTTTAATCTTGGCTTTGTGACAGTAATCTTAATGAAATATAAAAATTCTGAATCTTCCACTCACCATCTATAATGGTGATCTTAGAGTTATTTTAGCAATGCAAATATGATGGTATCTTTAAAAACACAAACGCAATTGCAGTGAGGTCATGGACTACTGCCACAATCTCTTCCTGTGGGGTACTAGGCCAATATGAAATGAAATAAAACAATGAAAAATTACTACTGAGAACTGATTTCCCAGAGGATTCCAGTGCTCTTCCACAAGCTTATTAATTTGTGGGTTGGGTGATGCAAAGATCACCAGCTGGGATCTAGTGCTTTGCACTTCCCACTTTCCCAACTTTCCCATCCTCCTCCCCTGCACCGACACCCCCCTACAGTCGTACCCATACACCCCTGGCCCTATGTTATGATTTATTTATTATTTCTTAAAAATATTTTTTAGTTATACATGGACACAGTGTCTTTATTTTTGTTTTACTGATTTTTATGTGGTGCTGAGGATTGAACCCAGAGCGCTTGCCTCGCACATGTGAATGTGCGAGGCAAGCACTCTGCCACTGAACCACAACCCGAGCCCTTATGCTATGATTTACATGGAACTGAATCTCAAATCTCTGAAAGGATTGTCAAACTATGAAGTTAACTCTGTTCTCATGTCTATAAAGCAGAAACAATATACTTTCTAATGGAGAAAATCAGGGCTATGCTCTTTATATGAAATCTCTTACAGAACTTTATGCATCTTATTTTTTTTTAAACCATATACTCAATTGCTTGCTAGAAATTTATTAGTGCCAATGGTGCATGTGATATACCAAAAGACATTGCAGATACCATTTCCAACTCAGGTTCCTTCCCTTAAGAACATGAAATCGAATCTACTGGAGGCAGCACAGGTTGAGGTTCAAGAACATTGGCTCTGAAGTCAGACTACCCAGGAAGAATTCCTTGCTCTACCACTTATTAGGAAACTTGTCCTCAGCTTCCCCAACTGTACAAAAAGGATAATAATAATACCACCTCACGGGCCTGTGGTGAAGACAGAATAAGGTCATGCATGGGAAACAGCAAGGCACCTGGCACTCAGTAAGACATTACTAGATGCTGGAGACTGCTTTTACTTTTAATTGAGGAAGAAAGACTCATGCAAAAAAGAAGCAGGGTGTAGAAGGAAAGCATTACTTGAAAACCAAGATGGCAGGACACTAGGACTGGCGTGCAAAATCTTAGATCATCTACTTATTAACAGTGTGATCTTGAGCAAGCTGTTTCAACTCAGATTTGCTGTTTCCTCAGAATCTAGAAAATGGTGGTGGGAGGAGAGGGGAAGTAAATGAGATGATGCCCAAGGCTCTTGCTTACTCCAATGGTCTTTGATCTAACAGGTAGGACTAGTCTATAATAAGTTTTGGCCAAAATTATTGGGTGATAATTCTATGCTTGGCATTGTGGCATTTTCCACTTCTACTGCTTTATTTCCTCATGGGACCAACTCTAGGAAGTTAGTGCTATCATCATCTTTATTATACCTTTTCAGTTGAAGAAGCTGAGTGCAAAGATGTAGACGTGTACATCTTGTCCTAGGTTGCAGAGTCAGTGACTAGAAGACATCATATCTTGGATATCTGTTGTTTTTGCCTTCCCTGCATCCCTTCTCTCTTCTTCTTTTTCCTTTTGGGATGTTTGGCTCCTGCATAGCCAATCTGTGTGACCTAGCCAAAGCTGTTTCTTTCCAAGCATCCATAGAAGTGAAACGTCAGGTCTGGTCAATCAGACTATTCCTGAAGTTGAGTTGAGTTGAGTTGTTGGTATACAACTCAAGTTGGTCTAATTAGGATGTCCTCCCAAACCCTGAGATGTTTTGGTGCTGGGACATTTTTTCTCCTGGGAATGCTTAGAAGGGAAACCTAAACTTGTTGGCAGACTTGCTGCCACCATGTGGGCAAAGTTTGGTTAGGAATGGAGTCAATACCAAGAAAAACAGAGTCAACATAAACATACATTGGAGAAAAGATAGCCTCTTCAACAAATGGTGCTGAGAAAACTAGATATCTATATGTAGCACAATGAAATTTAACCCCTATCTCTCCCCCTGCACAAAATTCAACTCAAAGTGGATCAAGGACCTAGGCATTGGACCAGAGACCCTGCACCTACAAGAAGAAAATGTAGGCCCAACTCTCTATCATGTCAGCTTAGGAACTGAATTCCTCAACAAGATCCCTAAAGCATAAGAAATAAAATCAAGAATCAATAAATGGGATGGTGTCAAATTAAAAAGCTTCTTCACAGCAAAGGAAACAATCAAGAATGTGAAGAGAGAGTCTATAGAATGGGAAAAAATCTTTGCCACCTGCACCTCAGATAGAGCATTAATCTCCACGATATATAAAGAGCTCAAAAAACTGAAGAACAACAATAAAACACAAATAGCCCAATCAATAAATGGGCAAAGGAACTGAACAGGTACTTCACAGACAAGGAAATATCATCAGTCAACAAATATATAAAAAAGTGTTCAACATCTCCTGCAATTAGAGAAATGCAAATTAAAATCACACTGAGATTCCATCTCACGCTAGTCAGAATGGCAATTATCAAGAATACAGTAAGTAATAATAAATGTTGGTGAGGATATGGGGGAAAAGGTACCCTCATACATTGCTGCTGGGACTGCAAATTGGTGCAACCACTCTGGAAAGCAGTATGGAGATTCCTCAAAAAACTTGGAATGGAACCACCATTTGACCCAGTTATCCCACTCCTTGGTTTATACCTAAAGGACTTAAAATTAGCATACTACAGTGACACAGCCACATCAATGTTTATGGCAGCTCAATTCACAATAGCTAAGCTATGGAACCAACCTAGGTGCCCTGCAACAGATAAGTGGATAAATAAAATGTGGTATATATACTCAGCCTTAAAGAAGAATGAAATTATGGCATTTGCTGGTAAATGGATAGAACTAGAGACTGTCATGCTAAGTGAAATAAGCCAATCCCAAAACAACAAAGGCCGAATGTCCTCTCTGATATGGGGGGACAACAGAAGTTCATTGGATTAGACAGAGGGGAATGACGGGAAGAGAGTAGGGATGGGAATAGGAAAGACAGAAGAATGAACTGGACATAACTTTCCTACGTCCATATATGAATACACAACCACTGTAACTCCATATCATGTACAACCACAAGAATGGGATCCTAATCAGAATAAGTTATACTCCATGTATGTATAATAATTCTGCTGTCATGTATATCTAAAAAGAACAAATAAAAAATATTTTAAAAAGAAAAGTAAAATAGAGCCAAGTGGTGAGAAAATGAAATGGAATTCTGGCCACTTGGTTTGAACATCAAATATGCTAAGTCTAAAGCAAGCCTTACCCTTGGATTTTTAAGTTGTATAAGCCAATACATTTTAGTTATGTCAATTTATGTTATTTATTTATGTTATTTATTTATTTATTATTTTTTGGTTACTTAGAGTCAAGAGACTCTCCATCAAAAATGCAAGTAGCCTGGTATGGTGGCACATGCCTGTAATCCCAGTGGCTCGGGAGGCTAAAGCAGGAGGATTGCGAATTCAAAGCCAGCCTCAGCAACTAAGCAAGGTCCTAAAGCAACTCAGCAAGACCCCATCTCTAAATAAAATATAAAAAAAGGCATGGGATGTGGCTCACTGATTAAATACACCTGGGTTCAATCCCTGGTACCAACAAAACAAAATGCAAATGGATTCCATCCTAAGCCCTTATTCTTATCTTCTGTTTTCTTTCTGCAATACCTTCTGACCTGATAGATTATCTCCTAAGAACCCTAATTTTTTAAGATCATGAAAAAATAAACCCAAAAGGTTACAGTTTCCCTTCCCTTTCTCCTCTTTGATTTTTAATATGTTATATACCTTATTGACTCCAAAAGGAAATGGCTTCTGGATAATTGAGAAGGAGAATATCCAAAAACCAAGTCCTTCTAGTTAAATGTGAATCATATTTGGGGAGAACAGCAGTAACTGATCCTCCTCAGTCTGAAATGTGCTCACCTTTCATCTGGAGGTAACCTTGAGCCAGATTGACATGTGCCTCTGCTAGTTTCCAATGGGAGTTGCCATAGCAAATTTTTGTCAATGCTATACAACGTACAAGCTCTTGGACAGCCTGTTTATACTGTTAGGAAAAAAAATGAGTTTATTAGTTAGATGGCTTAAAACTTAAGAGTCACAAAGTGTAACATCTACTTATACTCTTATCCATTCAACATTCATCAAATGTCTACTATGTTCTCAGCATGGCTCTAAGCACTAGGTATACATCCCAAAAAAGATTCATTTTGGGCGGTAGAGTGCTCACATGGTCGGATGAAATAAACAGTAAACATAAGAAATGAATACAACTTACAGCACATTCAAAGTGAAAAATGTAAAGGAATAAAGAAAAAAAATGAAAAAGTAGAACAGACACGTAATCATCCCCTAAATTTTCCAACTGTCCCTCCATTAACAGCTCCTACATATTCAGTGAGCAAATAGTAGTGGTTTTGAAATAACACACTTTCGTTCTCAGTTTGAAACTTCCCTTCACAGCCTGTGTCAGTGGCATAGCAAATAAAACCAGCAGGACTGGCAAACAGACTTCATTAAAGCAGCGAGAAGCACATTTTCATTCAGAGCTAGGACAAAGAGAGTAGGAACTGTGGAGGATCAGCTGCAGGCCAGCTTGGAGGAGCTATATATTCAAAGCAAGGCTGACAGTTTCAAAAGAGTTTTGAAATTTTTTGACATTCCTTCCATCCAGAGATGGGTGAGGATGTCTGTGTCCCCTACTTTTTGGATCTGAACTTTGTGACTGGCCAATAAACTGTCGAGAAAATGACAATGGTGCCAGTTTTCAGGCCCAAGTCTTAAGACTAACTGGTGGCTTCTGCTTTCTCTCTCTTCTTGGGTGTCACTCTTGGAAACTGAACATGGGCTAACTCATGTACCCTCCAAATTCATATGTTGAAGTTTCAATGTCTTGTTCTTTAGAATGCAACCATATTTGGAGATAAGGCCTTTAAAGAGGTGATGAAGTTAAAATAAGGCTATTAGGAAGGCCCTAATCCAATATGACTGATGTCCTTACATAAGAAGAGGAAGATACACCAGGGATGCATGTGAGCAGAGAAAAGACCACGTGAGGACACAGAGCAGCCATCTGCAAGCCAAGGAGAGAGTAGTCAGAATGAAATCAATCCTACCAACCCCTTCACCATGGACTTCCAACCTTCAGAACTGCAAGAAAATAAACTTGTGCTGTTTAAGCACCACAGCCTGTGGTATACTTTCATAGGAGCCCTAGTAGAGTAATACAGAACCCAGCCACCTTACTGTGAGGAAGACTGAATGGCTCCATGAAAAGGCATGAATGCTGACACCAATTAGTCAACCTAATGCTCCATCAGCCATGTGAGTGCGCCATCTTGACAGTGGAGTCTCTAGGCCCATCTAGGCCAGCAGCTACTACATGAAGCACAGCTGACCAGCCTCCACTGGGTTCTACACAAATTGCTGGCTCATAAGTAAAATGAATGTTTTGTTTCAGGTCACTAAGTTTTGGGGTGTTCTGTAGCAATAGATAAGCCAGAACAGCAAGAGAAGAGATGGGAGGTAAGACACCTAATCAAAACCAGCTGAAGTGGGCAAAGAAGAGGAAGAAAAGTAGGAATGAGAATAGAGTTGTGGAGAAGGTCTAGAAGACCCAGTGTGCACCTTGGGCAATGCCAACTAGAAACACTTTAACCCTGAAATGACATTCTTCTTGACAAAAACACATGTCCAGTTAACCACAAAAGAGTCACTTCTGTGATGCAACAGGAAGAAGCTGAGGGAGGACACTTACCCCATAGCATTGAAATAAAGTGGGACTGTGGCTGTTTTCGACAGTATCATGTTTCTTATTACAAAAGTAATGCATGCTTGTCAAAATGCACAAAAGCAAAAAAGTGAGAACTAAACTTCACTTGCAGGCTTACCTTCTGGAGATAATAAAGTAACTAAATATCGCTTTATTCTTTAATTTTATGAATCAATCTACATATTTTTTCTTTTTCAAAATAGACACATAAGCTATAGGTTTGCAACCTGCTGTTTTAACAATTTATGAACATCCCCCATGTCATCTTCTATGATAAAAGTTTTTTTTTTGGTACTGGAGATTGAACTCAGGGGCACTCGACCACTGAGCCACATCCCCAGCCCTATTTTGCGTTTTATGTAGAGACAGGGTCTCACTGAGGTGCTTAGCACCTCGCCCTTGCTGAGGCTGGCTTTGAACTCGCGATTCTCCTGTCTCAGCCTCCCTAAGTGCTGGGATTACAGGCTTGAGCCACTGTGCCCGGCGATAAAAGTTTTAATGGCAGCACATTTTACTGCATAGACATAGCGTAATTAAGTTACTCGATCTACTGTTACTGGATATTTAGTTTTTCCTTAATGTTTTACTCATTGACTAGCTTGTATGGATATAAGGAACAAGGAAGCCCAAGATGAACCTAAAATATCTTACTGTGTCGGAATTTAAGAAAGTGCTCAAACAGTGAGTGGTAAATCAGGGAATTAGCCAGCTTGAAGGGGCTCCCTGTGGCAAATATTGGACAATTCAAGCTTTGATAAAAATGATAGGTTACAAAATAGAATGTTCTGAACGTGTACTGATATAAATAAATGAATAGTAAATATAGTGTAAAGAAGGAAAAGCTCTTATATGGAATGCAAATAAATAAATGCTGAAAGAATATCAAAGCCAGAGATTTGCTATTTGACAAATATCATAATAAAGGTGAGAATCATCAGTGGATGCTAAAATTAAGGGGTGAAGTTTTAAGTATATATACAGTCTTGATGCATCTCCCCACAAAATACTTACTAATAACAAAGAGGAAATAATTCTACAGTGTACAAGCCTGTCAGACAGCACCTTAATCAAGTGTTCAAGGTTAGCATCACAGTAATGAGACCAATAAACAGTATGTACCTCCTCCTACGATGCACCGAGAAGGCTCTAGAGTCATGCTTGTGCTACTCCTGCCTCAAATGCATAATCTGAATTGAATCACAAGGAAAGATAACACATAATTAAATGGAGAGATGTTCTACAAAATTGGAGCTTACTTTTCAAAAGCATTGAGATCATGAAAGACAAAGGTTAAACTGTTGCAGATTAAATGAGACTAAAGACACATGATATCTATATTCAACATGAAATGATAGATTGGACTATGGATCTGATTTTTTTGTTTTTGCCAAAAATGACTTTATGGATATGGTTTATAGATTAGATAATAGCATTATACTAATAATTTCCTAATTTTAATCCTATTCTTAGGAAATAGACACTGAAGTATTTAGAGGTAAAGGATCACAATATCTGTAATCTACGCTCACACAAAACATAAGACAGTGAAAGAGAGAGAGAGAAAGAATAAAGATGAATAATAAAGTGGGCTGGGGGTGTGACTTAGTGGTAGAGTGTGCTTAACATGCATGAAGTTCCTTCCATCCCAACTGCAAAAACAACAACACAAAAAAAACAAAAACAATAAACTCTAAAAAAAAAGCATAAAGAAAATGTTAACAACTAGTGAAAACTAACCTAAGTCAAAAATTATTATAAAATAAAAAGTTACCCTAAAATTGATATTTTTGGAAGTAAAGTACACCATGTGGATCCCCACTAATTCTTTTAAGATCTCCCAGGGCACAAAGCACTCAGCCCTCAAGGCTCTAAGTTAACTGATGGCTTGTCAATCACATTTCATTGCAGCCCAGAACTTCCACTCTTAACACTGTGCCTACCTTGTAGATTTTACCTGTGCTCTTTCCTATCCCTGCAACTCATTTTCTCCATGTTGGTTCTTCTGTTCCTCGGTTCTGAGCTCATTTGTCACCTCCCTCATAGAGGCCTTCCTTGACCACAGTGGGCCCACTATCTGGTTTATTTAAAATGTCAATTGCCTTGTAGCTCCATGAGGGCATGCACACCTTGTCTATCTTGTTCACTTTGGTGTCCCAGGAACCAGAGGTCACAGAAATGTTTTAGTGCCATTCTGGACACATAGAAGAGAAGATAATTCTTTACATATGCTAAATGCCTTTGGGAATTAGGATTAATTCTCTTGTAGAACTTTGGTTGAGGAAGGCTACTGACCAAAATCCTACCTAGCATATGGCCTGGCACATAGTAGGTACTGAATAAACATCAGTTGTATAATAAGTAAGCACACACTCAAAACTAGTTCATGACCTCTTGCTACAATCTTGCTCTTCTTCTATATTCACTGTATGGTGAAGGGCACAGGCAAAGCCTCCAATCACCTGAGCAGAGTGAGACCTAACTCAGGTTCTTCGTACCCCATCTGGCTTGCTCTCACCTTCATTCTCCTATGTTCCCTTGATCATCTAGTCCCACCAATTTGTATTTCTACATTCCTTTCAAAAGCTCTCAGCACCTCTGGTGCCTCTGCCCTACATAGTTCAGGCCCTCATAATTCCTTGTCAAGATTATGGCACATATCCTCCTCTTCTTCCAGTTTCATTCTTTTCTCATCTATCCTCCAAAGAGCTGTGGAAATGATCATTCTTAAACTCAAACCTGTTCATAGCTTTCTCCTGTTTATAACCCTAGAACATTCCCCCAGTATCTTTATGAGAAATCGAAACTCTTTTTCTGGGCATTGAATGTCCTCCAGGCCCAGCTCCTACCTATAATACAGCTTCGTTTCTCTATGTCACGAGAGCCTTCATCCTAGACAGCTTCTTGTAGTTCCCCCTTGGACTGTGTCCCCTCAGGTCCACAGCTCTTCAGCATCTTCTACTTTTTCCCAGAACACTTTTGTCCTCTGCTTCACATGGCCAACTTCTAAGCGCTATAACTAGTGCCAAAAAGCAACTTCCATCCTAGAAAGTGTGCTTTATTTGCTATCCCTGCACCAGGCTTACTGCCTACCCCATTCTGTTTTGCACGTGTGTCTTTCTGAGTTTGTGTCCCTCACAGAACTTATTATACTGACTACAATTATCTGTTGCCTATCATCTCAGCCAAATGATATATCCCTCTGAGGAAGAGGCTGTGCTTTCTCCTCATGGCACCTGGCACATATTAGGCATACCATGGGCATTTGTGAAATAAATGAAGGGACAAATGGCCTGAATGAGTGAATGAATAAAACTTCTGAAGCCAAGTGTGGTGGTGTACGCCTGTAATTCCAGCACTTTGGGAGCCTGAGACCAGAGAATCCGAGTTCAAAGCCAGTCTTAGCAACGGTGAGGTGCTAAGCAACTCAGTGAGACCCTGTCTCTACATAAAACACAAAATAGGGCTGGGGATGTGGCTCAGTGATCTGGTACCCCTGAGTTCAATCCCTGGTACCAAAAAAAACAAAAACAAAAACAAACAAAACTTCTGAGGGGAAAAAAAAAACTTCTGAGAGAAGGATGGGAAAGAAGTGTGCACAAAACAACAAGATTAAAGACAAGGAATTCTAGTAACTCTATATTGTGTACAACCAGAGAAATGAAAAGTTGTGCTCCATTTGTGTACAATGAATCAAAATGCATTCTGCTGTCATGTAAACCTAATTAGAATAATATATATATATATATATATATATATATATATATATATATATATATATATATATATATATAAACAAGGAATTCTAAACTCCAGAATCTTCATCTGCATTGTGTTGCATTACAGTGTTTAGACCAGGCACAAACAATTGGTATAAGCTGAAAACATATTAATTGTTGACCACACCAACTGCTGGGCTTGGAGCCCTGAGGGCCTAACTTGCTCATGCTACAATAAAGACACTCACACTCCTGAGATTAGGAATGTGATCTAAAGTACTCCACTTTTTTTGATCATGTGTGATAGCCCAATTCCCAGAGTACAGGCAAGGAAGTGAAAGGTTCCTTACATCGTGATTGCTGGAAAAGGACTTTGCTTTCTCTTCACAGAGGTGGAGCTTCTCTCGTGGTGGCTGGAACAGCGCTGTCTGCGGCAGCTTGTTTTGGATCTTTGCTCTAGGAGTGATGCTGACAGCAGCAACAACTTCATCTAGGTGGTTGGTTATGTGGGTTTCCTGTGACTCTTGCATATTTTTAGATACATTGTCCTCTAATTTTAAATAAAAAAGAAAGAGGTTAAATGATAATTTCCATAGTTACTTTTTAGACATACATATTTGTTTTCCTAGAAATTGAGGTTAGAACCTAGGAAAATTTCATCATTATACCTATGATTGGTTTGAACTTAGTAACAATATATTCCAAAAGGTCACCAGTAGAAATTAGCTGAGCCCAAACAGCTCTCAATGAGTTCATATTGGACCAACTGAACGGCAACTGACCTTAAGGCAGAAAGTAAATGACTGTTGTTAAACTTTCACTTCTGGCCAAAATGGAGTAATTGGAAACAAATTTATATCCTACTACCTAAAATGAACAATCAACCAATAAATGAAACAAATCAACAATCCACAAACAGATAAATCATGAAACAATGGTTTCAAGAAACAGGATTTAGCCAAGCTTGGTGGCACACGCCAATAATCCCAGCAGCTGGGGAGGCTGAAACAAGAGGATCACAAGTTCAAAGTCAGACTCAGCAACTTAGCAAGGCCTGTAGCAACTCGGTGAGACCCCATCTCTAAATAAAATATATAAAAAAAGGGCTGGGGGATGTGGCTCAGTGTTTAAGGGTCCCTGGGTTCAATCCTCAGTACCAAAAGCAAAACAAAAGAAACAGGACTCGGGCAATAGACAGTGATTCATGATGGATGGAAAAAATAAAGTTCAACCCAATGAACCCAGTTCATTGCTTTGAGAGAGTACTGTTCAGGGAGAGGGAACCCAGAAATGACCCGTTGGACTATCTAAGTTAAGGCTTTTGAGCTGAGAATCTGGGAGACCAAGATGGTGGAGTTGACAGGACAGATTATTGTAGAAGAGAAGACTGTACAGAGAGAGGACCCTGGAGGTGAGCAGAGGGAGTGCTCAAGTATGGGGAGAGATACTGATCAGCACATAAGAAAACTACTGGAGTCTGGAGAAAAGAATTCTCCAATAGGATTAAAGAGAACAGTGCCTGTTCCCACAAACCGGAATAGAAAAACTCAACTCATGAGGCATTGGGCAAAGTACTTGGAAGTTTTATCTCCACAATGTGGAATAATTAGACTGAGTACTGTTGCATCCAACCTGCACCTCTCCCCAAGAAGTGCAGCCCAGACAACTCTGCAGAAGCAGCAAAGTTTATTGAGGAAATAGGCACACAGGCCAATAGATTGGGGTCAGCTCTCCTTTCCTTCAGAGAGTGACCCTGAAGTGAGGGTTTCAGAGGTTATTATAGGGTGGGCTAGCTACATGACTCAGGAAAACATGATTTGGCAGGTATTCAACCTATAGTTATTTACAGTTTAACCGTGACAATGCCTCTTATGTCCCTTTTCAGTTCCTGAAACTTTAGGTAACTGGCCAGGAGGTCTGGCAGCCTGTGGTTTTGCCTCCCCATCTGTGAAAAACAAACATAGCAAAACATTAATCACAGAAACACAAAGAGCAGGTTAGCAGATACGTGCAGGCCTGAGCCAGAGTGACTCCATCTTGAGTTGGGATTTTACAGTACTACTTATACCTACTTAACAAATCATAAAAGAGGCAGGAAAAGAGGCCCTTTATAAAAAGAATAATCAATTGATCAAAACTTACCCCAAATTAGCACACATGCTAAATTAACAAAAAATTACATTAAAACAATTAGTATAATTGCATTCCATCAGTTTAAAAAGGTAAATAGAGCTGGGCATGGTGGTGTACACCTGTAATCCCAGTGGCTTGGGAGGCTGAAGCAGGGGGATCTTGAGTTCAAAGGCAGCAGCTTCAGCAACTTAGCAAGGTCCTAAGTAACTTGGTAAGACCCTGTCTCTAAATAAAATATAAAAAAGGGTTGGGTATGTGGCTCAGTGGTTAAGTGTTCCTGGGTTCAATCCCTGGCACACACACACAAAAAAGGTAAATAGATACATGGAAGATATTTTTAAAAAAGGACCCCAAATAAACTGGAAATATGACAATTATAATGGGTGAGATGAAAAATACAGTAGGATCAAAGGCATATTAGATATTACAGATGAAAAGGTGAGCAGACTTGTAGACACAGCAATAGAAATAATCAAAATGAAAGCTAAATCACCAAACTATGAAACAACTTTAAGTTACTCAGTATAGATGCAATTTAAGTCTCTAAAGGCAAGTGGATTGGAGCAGGGTGGGGGTGAGGTGAAAACAATATGGGGAAAACTAATAGCCAAGGTTTTTCTAAATTTGAGAAAAATATAAAGCTAGAGGCCCAGGATGCTCAACAAGCACTAAACACAAGGAATATCAAGAAACTACACCAAGGACATGGTGACCAAATAGCTCAAAACTATGAGAAAGAGAAAAGCTGAAAAGTAATCAAAAAGAAAAAGAAGAAGAAAAGGAAACATTATGTACTTTAAAAAATAAAGATGAGATCGGATCTCTTGGAGGAAAAAAGGATATCAGGAGAGGATGAAGCAACATTTTTAAAGTAAGGTGAAATAAAGCTGTTAATCTCAAATTTTGTACCAGTAAAATTATCTTTCAAGCTGGGAATGGTGGTGCAAGCCTGTAATCCCAGCACTCAGGGAGGCGGAGACAGGAGAATCGCGAGTTCAAAGCCAGCCTCAGCAACAGCGAGGCGCTAAGCAACTCAGTGAGACCCTGTCTCTACATAAAACACAAAACAGGGCTGGGGATGTGGCTCAGTGGTCGAGTGCCCCTGAGTTCAATCTCCAGTACCAAAAAACAAACAAACAAACAAAAATTATCTTTCAAAAATAAAACCTGCAAAAGTTAATCACCAGCAAACTTTAACTGCCGTGTTCTCAAAGAAATGTTAAAAGAAGTCTTTCAGAAGGAAGGAAAACAAAAGCAAATGGAAATCTAGATCTGAAAGGCAGGGATGAAACTGTGAAGTTCTTATAGAAGATGTGCATTGGTATAATGTTACTTAAAGATAGAGATAAGTTAAAGACATATAGTATAAAGCTGTGGCAACCATTAAAATAATGAAAGATTTGCAAATTATGAAGCTAACAAAAGAGACTAAGATGGAGTTAGAAAAATAATTCAATAGAAAAAGAGGAAAGGATGAACAAAGTACACATGGGATAGAGAGAAAATAGCAAGGAGGTAGAATTAAATCTAACTCTTTAAATTTTAGTGGTCTCAACACTCCAATTAAGAGACAGAGATCATGAGACAGGAGAATCGCAAGTTCAAAGCCAGCCTCAGAAAGGGCGAGGCGCTAAGCAACTCAGTGAGACCCTGTCTCTACATAAAACACAAAATAGGGCTGGGGATGTGGCTCAGTGGTCGAGTGCCCCTGAGTTCAATCCCCAGTACCAAAAAAAAAAAAAAAAAAAAAAAGAGACAGAGATCATCAGAGTGAATAAAAAATCAAAACTTAACTAGCTGTAGCTCACAAGCAATTTACTTTAAATACTGACAATGAGATTAAATGTGGAAGGATGGAAAATAAGATTCAAAATTTAATCAAAAACAAACTTGGAATAACTATATTAATATCAAAGTAGATTTTGCAGCAAAGACTATTACCAAGGATAAAAAAGGTAATTTCATAATGATAAAGGGGGTCAATTCATCAAGAGGACATAATCCCCCAAATGTTTATATACCTAATAGCAGCTTCAAAATATAAGCCCCCAAATGAATGGGGTTGTAAGGAGAAATCAATAAATTCTCAATTATAGTCAGGTGATTAATTATTTCTGTCAATAATTGATATATCAAGTAGGCAGAAAATCACTAAGGATATAGAAGACTTGGATTAAATCATCAGGCAACTTGATTTGGCATTCATTAGAACACTCTATCCTCCAAAATACATATGTTTTTCAAGTGTACATGGATATTGACTAAAACAGATTTTATTTTGGGCCATAAAACAAGTTTTAATACAGTTGTATGAAGTCAAGTAATACAAAGCATATTCTTTTTTGACCACAATGGATTACATCATAAATCAATAACAGAAAGAGATCATTTGTTCAAATATTTAGAAACTAATCAACACATTTCTAAATACACCCTGGGTCAAAGAAATAAAAAAGGAAATTTGACAGTAGTTTGAACTGAACAAATATAAAAGCATAACATATAAGAATTAAAATGACACAAAAGCAGCCCTCATGGGGAAATTTAGCTTCTAGCCAGTGCAGTCAATCAGAAGACTAAGTCTCTTTCTGTGAGACTTTGAAAACAAGACAAACATGTTAGAAAAAAGAAAGAAAGAAAACTGCAGATCAATATGCGTCAGAAACATAGATTGAAAAATTCAAAAGAAAAGTTAGCAAGTTAGAACCAGCAATATATAAAAGGGAAAATACATCATAGTCAAGTGAGGTTTATCTCAGCAATGCAAGACTGGCTGAACATTTAAAAATCAGTCAATGCAATTCACAATATTAATTTTAAAAATAAAAGTTACATTATCATCTCAATCAACACAGGAAAGGCACTTGACAGAAATCTGATAAAAAAATTTTTAGTATAGTTGGAATGGAATTATACTTCTGCAACCAGATGAAAGTCATCTATGAACAGCTTATAGCTAAAATCAGACTCAAAGGTGAAAAACTGAATGTTTTACATCCAAAATCAGAAAAAAGACAAGGAGGTTCACTTTCAATACTTTGACATTGTACTGGAGCTTCTAGCCAGTACAGTCAATCAGAAGAAGACTAAGGGGAAAAAAAGGTATCCATATTAGAAGTAAAACTGTCTTTATTCACAAAGATTTCTATGTTGAAAATCTGATAGAATATGCAAAAAGTCTACTAATAAGAACTAATAAGTGGGTTTAGCAAAGTTGTATGATACAATCATTATATAAAATAATATTACTAGCCAGGCGCGGTGGCGCAAGCCTGTAATCCCA
>CM053401.1:118998137-119066312 GCA_028644305.1 Xerus rutilus | reverse complement strand
AAATAGGGCTGGGGATGTGCCTCAGTGGTCGAGTGCCGCTGAGTTCAATCCCCAGTATCAAAAAAAATAAATAAATAAAATAAAAAAATAAAAAAATAAAAAATTAAAACAAAATAATATTTCTAAATCAAAGGGAGAAAAGTAGGGTTAAGGGACCAAGGGGAGGGGAAAAGGGAAGGAAATGGGAAATACTGGGTAATGATATTGGTCAAATTATATTGTTATATCATGTACATGTATGAATATGTAACAAGTTCCACCATTATGTATAATGCACCAATAAAAATATAGAAAAATAAAATATTTATATATCAGCAATGAACAAATTGAAATTAAACTATAATATTATGTGCATTAGCATAAAAATAAGAAATAAAAATAAATTTTCCAAAAGATGAATAAGAACTGAACAAAAATTAAAACTCCACAACACTAGTAAGAGAAACTAAAAAAAACAGAGAGAGAGAGAGAGAGAAAGTAAAGGCCTAAATGAGTGGAACATACACCATGTTCACGGGTTAAAAGACACAACATTATTAAGATGTGAATTTTCCCCAAATCGATTTACACATTTAAAGTCATCCCAATTCAAATTATCTGCATGAGTTTTGGTCTTGGTTTTGGTAGGAACTGACAACATTTCTAAAGTTCATATGAAAACACAAAGGATCCAAAAGGGCTTTGTAAGAGTAGAACAGAGATGAAGAATTAATATAACTTTTCCTCAAGATGTATTATAAAGCTACAGTAGGCAAGGCACTTTGTAGTGTTAAGATAAACAAATAGACCAATGGAACAGAATAGAGTCCCAAAACGGAACCACAATGCACAAACAACGGGTTATTAGTAGAGCAGCAAAAAAATTTCACTGGACAAAAAATAGCCTGTTCAACAAGTATGCTGGAACAACTGGAAATTCACATGTAAACAAAAAATAAAAACATAAACCCTTTGAACCAAATCACACGCAATATAGAAGAATTGACTCAAAATGGAACATAGGGCTAAATTTAAAACCAAAAACTATAAAAACATTTAGAGGAAAACCCTTGTGACTCCAAGTTAGGCAAAGCTTTTGTAGATATGACCACCAAAAAGAATCATAAAAAAATCAAAATAACAAACAAAACTTCATCAAAAGTAAAATTTTCTGCTTTTCTCAAAAGAAATTGATGAGGAGCTGGGGTTGTGGCTTAGTGGCAGAGCGCTTGCCTCGCACATGTGAGGCACTGGGTTTGATCCTCAGCACCACATAAAAACAATAAACAAAGCAAAGATATTTAAAAAAAAAGAAAGAAAGAAATTGATGAGACAATCTATATGCTGGGGGAAAAATTTCAAAACTATGTATCTGATGCAGGACATATACGTTAACCATGTAAAGCACTCAACACTCAATAAAATAACTCACTATAAAAATGAACAATTAATTTTAACAGACACTTCATCAAAGAAGATGGACTAAGGACCATTAAGCACATGCTTTGTGCTCAATGTCATTAGTCATCAGGGAAATGCAAGTGAAAGCCACAGTGAGATATCACTTATACCAATTAGAATGACCAAAAGGAAAAAACTGGCTTTGCTAAGCGTTGGTGAGGACCCAGAACAACTGGAAAGCACATGCACTGTGGGGAATGCAAAATGGGGGTACAGTAGAGTTTTTTAAATCTCTGGGGGTACAGTAGAGTTTTTTATATCTTGGTAAAACATACAAAATATAATAAAGTTTCCTGTCTTAATCTTACACTTAATGTACACTTAATGTTTAAGTGTACTGTTCAGGGATATGAACCACATTTCCATTCTGTGCAACCATCACCAACCATCCATCTCCAGAACCCCACCCATTAAACGTCCAATACTCCCCTCACCCAACCCCCTGCTAACCACCCTCCTGCTCTGCCAATGAATTTGACTACCAGAGGTACTTCCTATCAATGGAGTCACACAGTGTTTTTATCCTTTGGTAGCTCATTTATTTCACTCAGTATAATGCCTTCCAGAATCATCCATGTAGCAGCCTATATCAGCATCTTTTTCTTTTTAAGGTCAAATACTATAACAACCACATTTTGTTTATCTACTTATCCATCAGTGGAGACTTGGGTTGCTTCCATCTTTTGGCTATTGTGTATAATGCCACTACAAACAAGGGCCTCAGTGGTTTTTTTGTTTGTTTGTTTGTTTGTTTTCCCATATCTGAAAGTCCAGAAGTTAGCTGCTGAGTCAAAGTAAAATATGTAATGATTTTTAAGCTTTGTTTTTCAGGACACATACTGTTTTCCATAGTGACTATACCACTTTCCAGTCCACAGTATACAAGGCATCTAATTTCTCTATACCCTCACCAAAACACATTCTCTCTCTCTTTACATAATAGCCAACCTAATGGGTGTGAAGTGATGTCTCATGGAGGTTTGATTTGCATTTCCCTAATGATTCCAGGTGTTGAGCATCTTTTCAAGTGTTTATTGGCCTATGTCTATTCAAATCCTTTTCCCATTTTTAAATTGGGTTGTTTTTTGGATTCATTTTGCCTTGTAGGAGTTGTTTAGATATCCTAGATCTTAACTCTCATCAGATATGATTTGCAGATATTTTCTCCTATTTGATGGGCTCCTTTTTTTTCACTCCGTTGATAGCATCCTTTGATGCACAAAAGCTTTAAATTTTTATGTAGTTCAACTTATCTGTTTTTTTTGTTTTGTTGCCTGTGCTTTTGATGTCATTTCACTCCTAGGTATTTACATAAGAGAAATGAAAGCAAATGTTCACATAAAGACTTATATGCAAATGTTCATAGCAGTTTTATTTTATTTATTTATTTATTAATCTATTTTGGTGCTGGGGATTGAACGCAGGGCCTTGTGCATGCGATGCAGTACTGTACCAACTGAGCTATATCCTCAGCTCCCAGTTTTATTTTTAATAGCCAAAAAAACTAAAATTAGCTCAAATGTCTATCAATAGGTAAACAGAGGAGCAACTGTGGTGTAGCTCTATAATGAAATACTACTCAGCATTAAAAAGTATTGAATATGCTACCACATGAAGAAATCTCTAAATAGTTATGTCAAGGGAAGGAAATCAGATGAAAGAGAATACATACTGTGTGATTTTATTTATATAAATTTTGAGAAAATCTAAAGCAACATATAGTGATCAAAAGAAAGTCAGTGGTGTCCTTGAACTAGGAAAGGGAGTGGTGGTGTGAAGGGGAGTGGAGAGAGGAAGGGAAAATGTGGAAGGGGAATGGAGGGAAGACAGAGGGATGTGAGGACTCCTTGGGATGATGGATATGTTCTCATGATTGTGATGGTTTCATGGGTGCACACATATGTCAAAACTTATCAAACTGTGTATTTTTGTTTGCCAATTAATAAAGCTGTTAAAAAATACACATAGATCAGAGATGTCTCTTCATTCCTCCTCTCCCTGTCCTCATATGTCAAACTCCAATTCTACTATTTATACAGAAAACATTTTTAAATTCTATGCTATTGTCATTTGCTTATTTATTCACAACTAAAAGCAATGTACCAAGCTAAAACACTATGTGAAAAACAGTAACCCCAAGAAATGTAAGATCCCGCAGGAAAATAGATTAGGTACACATGAACATGACAGTAGCTGGTATACATGCTGGAAGAGGGACTAGTGGTTAAGACTTCAGAAGTAGGAATCATTGCTGCTGTGATGATTCGGCTTGTTTGAAAAGATTTCAGAGCAAGGACAGAGAAAAAAATCATCCCAAGTAAAGTGAATAATTAGTAAAAGTTTGGAAGTGCTACAGTGAAATGAATACATGACTAACTGCTGATAAATTATGAGGCAGGGGGCATGGGTAAAGAACAGCATTTGCCCACAACACAGGAGAGCCACAAGATACTTCACAAAGAGAGGTCACTGACAAAGGGGAGCTAATGAGTTGGTAAACATGAATATTGGTTCCACAAAAAGAGGATTTTATAATCAAATAAATGGGTAAACATGAACAATTTCTCTTCTCAAAATTTTTACTATGGTATATAATACCTTGTGAACGAATATCCCAGAGAAAAATATAGAAGGAAGCATTTTCCTAAACTTTTGATCATGATTAAATCTTGTGAAATTAGCATTTTTGGAACACTATTCCCTAAGATAAGGGAAAAGTGGAAATCTGGATTTCAAGCTAAGAAGACATTGATTTCAGGCCAACAGTTTGACTGACTTTAGTGGGTAGGAAGTGGTGAGCCACTGAAAGTTTTCACCAGGGAAGGGAAATGAAAATGTTCCTATGACATTGATCTGTAAATGCTGGACAAATATAATAATTAAACTACAAGAGGCAAGATGGCCACTGATTCTCAATATTCTAGTAGCATCCTGATGACTTTTTCTGTATCGGTAGTCTGCCTGTACTCATTATTGTTTTATTTCAACCCAGATACTTTATAAATACTTACATGCTTAATTCAGACTCATCATAATAATGAATGAGTGGTATTATGTGTTTGATATGCTAGCTACATTTTACCCTAATGCACATTAAAATATAAACATAGTAATAATATTTTTAAAGCGTGTCTGTGTTCTACCTAACATCACAATTGTAATCATTGCAGACCTTGGGAAATCCTAAATTTGAGCAATGTTGGACAATCTTTATTTATTTATTTATTTATTTATTTATTTGGGGTATCAGGGATGGAACTCAGGGGCACTCGACCACTGAGCCACACCTCCAATCCTATTTTGTGTTTCATGTAGAGACAGGGTCTCACTGAGTTGCTTAGCGCCTCGCCGTTGCTGAGGCTGGCTTTGAACTCGCGATTCTCCTGTCTCAGCCTCCCTAAGTGCTGGGATTACAGGCGTGTGCCACTGCGCCCAGCTGCACAACCATTTTTAACCATGACCTATCAACCAGGATTTCATCAAGTTTTATTTTCTGTAATTTATATGCTAATTATGTAGGCATTATCCTTAATAATAAACTTATATTTATTATCCTTCTGAAACTTCTCCCAAGAAATTCTCATACCTCTTTAGTAAATGTGTATGGTGGAATGGTCACTCCCTTGCTTCCAGTTGAAAAAAAAAATTACTGAAAGTTACTGTGATTGTACAGAATGAAGTTAGTTCCACAGCAGCAGTGAGAAGAGAAGAGAGAACTGATGAGGAGAATTACTGAAAGGAATAATTATCATAACTTGAGAGCAGCTTGGATGTTTAAGAATTGCTTGGATGTATAACTTAGAGGACAGTCAAGAATAACCATGACATTTCATTCTGTGATTTGAAAACAGGGGTTGGCAGACTATGGCCATGGGATAAATTGGGCCCAATTTTTATAAAGTTTTATTGGAATGCAGCCACATTAGTTTGCTTACATAATGTCTATGGCTGCTTTTGCACTATAATTGCAGAGGTGAGTAGTGACTGAAACCCTCTGGTCCTTGAAACCCAAAATATTGTCTGGTTCTTTGCAGAAAGAAGTTCACCAACCCCTAAATAACGTGATGCCAAAAAGAGAGGTAGTAACATAAAGGAGGATGGTCATTTTGATAAGACAACCAAGTTATTTTCAACCAGACTGAAATTGAGGTTGTGGGAGGAAATTTACATAAAAATATCCAACTTGGAAGTTAAAAACACATCACTGGTTCTGAGTGACATTTTTTAAAGATAAGAATTTTCTTTTCCTTTTTAAAAATAAATAACTTATTCCATGCTTTTTTTCCAAATGGGATTTGAGATTAGATAGATAAATGTTGAAACAGACCGGATATAGTCACCAGAGCAGTGTATAGGCTCCTTAAGGATACACAACAGAGCTTTACATCTTCTTCAGAAAAGACCACCAAGAAAAAAGTAGGAGGTTTTCTATTCCCTATAAAGCAATACAGAATGGAAAAAAAAAATGAAACAGAGAGGGAAGAAAGCAGCCAAAGGTCAAACTGTGAGAAAGCTGCTGAGGCTAACATAGGATCCAGGCAACTCTCTCATTCCTGGTAGCCTTTGAAAATGTGAAAGATGAATCCTTTAGGTTTACCTTCTAAGAGTTGTCTAAACCTCACTGTTCAGAGACTCAGTGCTATTTCAGATCCTCAGATGTTGGCTGACTTAAAAAAATATTTTTTTGCCTTATGCTTCTTCATCTACTCAACCTATTGGCTGATGGGTTGATGACCGTTTTCATAGGTGCCGTGATCTAGAGTCAGAGCAATACACTGGATGAGGAATCTGAGTTCAATAACCTGTGTTGCCCAGCTACTCATACTATTTGGGCAATACTGACAACTGATATTTATGGAATATACTTTCCATGTTTTATCTCATGTGGCCCTTACCACATAATCATGTGAGGTACAGGGGGCAGGCATTCCTACCCGTTTTATAAATGTGGACAATGGAGCTGAGAGAAGCTAAATTACTTGCACAACATCACAGGACCAGAACCAG
The DNA here is from genome assembly GCA_028644305.1 of Xerus rutilus. Taxonomy (NCBI): domain Eukaryota; kingdom Metazoa; phylum Chordata; class Mammalia; order Rodentia; family Sciuridae; genus Xerus; species Xerus rutilus. The sequence continues at coordinate 119,059,865 of CM053401.1, read as the reverse complement.
GACTCTGTTCTTTTACACCATCCTGTCTTTCACTGACAATAGTCTGTAGCAAATGCTTTTACTTTAGAAATGTAAATCTGCATTTCAAAAGTGACCATATCGTTTTATAAACAGGAAATGCAACATCTTCAGCTGATTTAACCACATTTTCTTATTTTCTATTGAAAGAAAGTGAGAAAAGAATGTTTAAAATGACTTAAGCAATATGTCCTGCAATATTTGTTATTCTGGACCTTTGAATCTCCTGCTAAACTTTAAAATGGGATTTTCTTGTTTGGCTTCATTGTAAAAAAGCTGATTGTCTCACATTGCCTCATTATTGCATCCTTAAAACAGAGGTTATATATCATCTGAGTGTTCATGGGCTAGATCTAACTTGTGTGCACTTCTTCTTTTTCTTTTTCTTTTTTTCTTTACCAGACAGTTAAAAAGGATTGAGCATTATTTTAAAATTACGAGTTTCATATAAAGATCTAGATTACTGAGTTTTGCCTTCTTTTGAAAACTCAGAACACCTATCAACACTGGGCCTCTGTTACTATAGGCAACAATTGGCCAGGGTGGCGGGGCTGGGAGCAATGACACTCTTTGGTTTGCCAGTTGCCACCACTCTCTACTAGCTCTTGGGCATGGAGGCAGCAAAGTAGTTGCCACTTGTTATTGTACTTTGTGTGTGTGTGTGTTTCTCATTATACCAGATCTCTGAATTCATCTCTATTTCTTTTTTTTTAAGTATTTATTTTTTAGTTGTAGGTGGACAGAATATCTTTATTATATTTTTATGTGGTGCTGAGGATCTAACCCAGTGCCTCCCGCATGCTAGGCCAGCACACTACCACTGCGCCATAACCCCAGCCCCTCATCTCTCTTTCAAAGTAAAAGACCAAATAGAGGGATGTGATTTTTCTTGCCCATGCCACACATTTCCTGAATTTCATATAATCTAAAGTATCCTCGATTATCAGACACTGGTATTTTATACCCCATTTATGACTTGCCATCAAGTGTAATGTCCATTCTAATTCCAGAGATGTCTAAATGCCAAAGGAAATATATGTCTCTGAAATAATGAAAGAAGGGATGTTACCTGCCTGGCTTCTGGAGAGATTTGAATCAGTGTAATCTTGCCTTAAATATGTGTGTGCTTCAGTGTATCTCATATCACATAGTAACACCTTTAGCATAAGACATAATTTTCAGTTCACTTACTTTGGGCTACATGCTTATCATCAGCCACTTTCCTTTTCTTTGTAATAGCCATAGCTGGGGCTTAAAATCTCGTTAGAAATCAGCCCAGGTCCCACACACCACCCTCTTCCTGCCAGCCTTGGGTTCAACTTCCCAGGCTTCTCAATCTGTACCCACAACTGCCATTCAGGCTTACCCAATCAATTGATGCTGCTCCTTCTGCCAGACCTGTCCAGTAGAACACTGAAGCACATGATCAGCCCCAGATGAGATCTGAAGTGGGGTTTTAGTCTTCCACTTCCAAAAGGTGATGTTTAAAATATTTAATAGATGGAAGAACAGGGGGATCATTTAATCTGTATAGGTGAAATCCATGCTGGAGCTATGTTCTGAAGGTCCCCTGCTGTTCCAAGTGTTAACTTTTGGGTGCTGACTTGTGGAGAGATAGAGGAGAGCTGAGGGAAGGGCAAGGGCTCTCAGGGTAAGTGGCTCTAAGGAAATAACAACCATTATGAATGTGTGAGACTATGAATTAAAAAACCATCCTGGACCATATGTACATGGAGGCACTGGGAAAACATTCTAGAAAGATATGAAATACTGAAACTGAACAAAGAAGAAACAGAAAATCTAAACAGATCTATAACAAGCAAAACAATTAATAATTAAAAATGATTACATAAAGTTAAGCCCAAGTGCAGGTGGATCAGTGGTGAATTGTACCAAACCATTTAAGAACAAACAAATTATATATGTGTGTGTGTGTGTATTTTTTGGTACTGGGTATTGAACTTAGGGGTACTCGACCACTGAGCCACATTCCCAGCCCTATTTTGTGTTTTATGTAGAGATAGAGTCTCACTGAGTTGCTTAGCGCCTCCCTATTGCTGAGGCTGGCTTTGAACTCACGATTCTCCTGTCTCAGCCTCCCAAAGTTCTGGATTACAGGCATGCGCCACTGCATCTGGCCAAGTTATATCTTTTACAAACTATCTAAAAATACAAGAGAACTTTTCCAACTCATTCCATAAGTCAGTATTATCCTAATACATCATAAGAAATATATAATACATCATAAGAAAAAAACAAACTAATATTGTTCATGAATATGGACACAAAAATCCACCAAAAAATATCGATGGCACAAATCTAGCAACATATAAAAAGGACTATATACAATAATCAAAGGGGATTTATTCCAAGAATGGAAAGTTGGTTTAACATGTGAATTCATTAATGTAATTCACTGGATTATGTGAGCTTGCTTGATTGTGGGGAGCACTACATAAAGTACAATTATATCAAAAACATCATGCTTTCCACCTTAAATAGGTACAATTTTTAATTTGCCAACCATAACTCAGGAAAACGGGGGGAAAATCCCCAACAAAACCATGTAGTATGGACATGAGGCTGACATACAAAAAAACAGAAAAGAGTTGAGAATCCAAAATCAAACCCTGACATATATGGTTAATATTTTGGTGTGTGTGTGTTGCTAGGGATCAATCCCAGGGCTTTGCACATCAACATTTTTTTGACAAGGGTGCCACGATAATTCAGTGAGGTGAAGAATAGTTTTTTTCAATAAATAGTGCTAGAAAAACTGAATAAGTACAAATCAAAGAATGAAGCTGGCCCTCTACTGCATATATAAAAATTAACTCCAAATGGATCAAAGACCTAAAATTGAGAACTAAAACTCTCATGAACATAGAAGTAAGTCTTTATGAGCTTGGGTTAGGCAAAGATATATTAGGTACAACATTAACGGCGTAAGTGATAAAAGAAAAAATAGATCAACTGAATTCTGCCACAATCAAACACTTCTTTCTTCAAAGGATACTATTATTAGTAAAAGTGAAAGTCGACCTACAGATTAGGAGAAAATATTTGCAAATCATATATCTGATAAAGGACTTTTACCCAGACTATATAAAGACTATTTACAACTCAACAACAAGATGACAAATAGTCCAATTAAAAAATAGGCAAAATATTTGGAAAGACATCTGTCAAAGTATATGAAGTAGCCAATAAGCACATGAAAAGATGCTCAATATTACAAGTTATTAGTAAAATGTAAATCAAAACTGTAAGGAAATATCATTTCACATCCACCAGAATGACCATGATAAAAAGATCATAAGAAGTATTGTTGAGGATCTAGAGAAATTGGAACTCTCATACTCTACTGGTAGAAATATAAAGTGGTGGTGCCTCACCTTGAAAAGCAGTTGCAATACTCTTCATAAAGTTATTGGTGTATGACTCACCAATTCCACTCCTAGATATGAACCCAAGAGAACTGAAAACAAGTATTTGCACAAAAACTTGTACACGTCTTCATAGCAGCATTGGCCATAATAGCTAAATACTGACAGCAATCCTAATATCTGTCAACTGATGAATGCATAAATGAAACGTGGCATTGTCATTAATAGATTATTATTTGGCAATAAAAAGAAATGAAGCAATGATACATACTACAACATGAATAAACCTCAAAAGCATTATGCTCAGTGAAAGATCCCAGATGCAAATGACCATATATGTATGATTCCATTGTTATGAAGTTTCCAGGGAAGGTAAACCCATAGAAAAGGAAAGTCTGTAAGTGGTTGGGTGGCGCTGGAGATGGCAAAGGGGAATTGTCTCCAAATGGGCACAAATTATCTTCTTAGGGTGACAGAATCTTTCTAAAATTGGCACATGGCACTGGTTATACAATCATAAAAATTTTAAAAACAATCATTAAGGGAGGGGACATGGGGGCAGGAAAGGTGGTGGAATGAGATTGACATAATTGCCCTAGGTACATGTATGACTGCACATATGGTGCAATTCTACATTGTCTACAGTCAGAGAAATGAAAAGTTGTGCTCCATTTGTGTACAATGAATCAAAATGCATTCTGCTGTCATGTATACCTAATCAGAATAAATAAATTTAAAAAAAGAAAATAAATGAAAGTAAAATTTTTTCAAAAAATCATTGAGTTCTAACTTTAAAATATGCGAATTTTATGGGTGTATAAATTACATTTCATTGAAACAAAGGGGAAGGAAAAGAGAGGATTAGATATGGGGGCAGGAAAGATGTTGGAATTCCACAGACAACAATGCCCTAGGTTCATGTATGACTGCATACATGGTGTAACTCTATATTGTGTACAACCAGAGAAGTGAAAACAGACTCACTCAGAGATTCAGGTTGACCAAGACTCAACTATACATCAATAGGAGTCATGACAGAATATGAGAAATATAAGAAATTATGTATGGGCTTTTTGTTGCCATTGCCCAGAAGTGATACAAGCCACTTCATCACATTTCTTTAGCTTACCTAATCTTCAAGAGGGCTGGGCTATCTAGGGGATCTAAATGGATATTTGATGAGCACTACAGTCTGCCACATGAGGCAACTATGGTATGGGACCTTGTCTCAGAGTTGTTTTCCACAGCTAGAGATTTGGGTTGTTTTGAGTACTAGGGATTAAACCCACAGGCACTTAACCACTGAACCACATCCCCAGACCTTTTGATTTTTTTATTTTGAGACAAGTTCTCGCTAAGTTGCTTAGGGCCTTGCTAAGTTGCTGAGTCTGGCTTTGAACTCAAGATCTCCTTTCTCAGCCTCCTGAGCTTCTGGGATTACAGGTGTGCACCACTGTGCCCAGCTAGAAATTTCTTCTTCCTCTACCTCGGATGGATGAGTTTCAGATACTGAGAAGCAAGTTTTGTTGCAAAAAATAATATGGGTCAGAGACACACACCTATCTTGGTGTCCCTGAAGCACATTGTTCTTTTTGGGAGATGGTCTTTGATTTATCTTTGCTTTCCCAATATGGAGCATAGTGTCTGGTACATCACAGCAGCTCACTGAGTGTTTTGCCTGAATCACAATGCCTCTTGTGGTGATCTTCAAGTCATAAGGTTTTGCTGGTGGAAGTGCCTTCTTAAGTAGAATCAAGGAAACACAATTTAAAGTCAGATTTGCTGGTATATCCTGGCTACTCAGGAGGGTGAGGCAGGAGGATTTCAAGTCTGAGAACAGCATGGACAATTTAGAAAGACACTGTTTCAAAATAAAATTTACAAAATGAGCCGGGCGCGGTGGCTCAAGCCTGTAATCCCAGCACTTAGGGAGGCTGAGACAGGAGAATCGCGAGTTCAAAGCCAGCCTCAGCAATGGCGAGGCGCTAAGCAACTCAGTGAGACCCTGTCTCTACATAAAAAAAAACACAAAATGGGACTGAGGATGTGGCTCAGTGGTTGAATGCCCCTGAGATCAATCCCCAGTACCAAAAAAAAATAAAATAAAATAAAATAAAATTTACAAAATGTACTGGGGGTGTAGCTTAGCAATAGAGTACTTGTCTAACATGTAAAAGGCCCTGGGTTTGATTCCCAGTACTGCAAAACTAAACAAACCACGGGTAAATTCTGTGAGGAAAGGAGAAAGAATACATTCCATGTGAACACGTGTGTTCACAGTCAATGTGAACAAAGATCACCTTTACTGTTCTAATTAGACCACAACCCCCACTACACCTGGTAAGTTATTTGTAATGCTAAACTAGAAATAAACTCAATGCTTTCCAAGATTATAAAGAAATGCATCAACAATAACGGTAAAATAAAGATATTTGGATAAAATGCTTTAAGAAATTTAATAACCATTTTGTGTGTTGGTACTTGTATCACTGAGCCCTATGGCCATTGGTGTCTGCCAATGTGAACAGGTCTGTGAATTGGTCTGTGAACACCAATGGCCAGTGGTGTCTGCCCTCAAGCCACCTTAAATTGCACTGCCAGTTTTATCATGTTCAAATATTCCTTTCAAAAGGTATTCCTCCTATTCAAAAATCCATGACCAAACTCCTTAATCCTGGCAACTTTGGCTTTTCATGTAACTTCTTGTGCTTTTCAAAAAATTCATCACTTTAACCAAGCTTTCCAAAGCACACTTCTTCTGCAGTCAACCTACTCTTCTTCCTTAAGCTATGCATATTTGCTGACAAATCATCCACTACCTGGGATGCCACTTCTTTTCTATCCACTGAAAATTTGCCAGTTACTCAAATTGGTACCATACTATGAAGCGCTCCCTAAATAATCCTGCTTATGTTGATCTGAGCTCCTGAAGTACCTATGATTTACAACAGTCATTTGGGCATTGAGAACTATCCAGAACATTAGTAAATGTTCTCAGGCTCATGTTTCTAGAGTTTCTATATGAGTGTCTAGAGGATTTTTGTGTAAAAACAAAAATCCATCAGTTACTAAGAATCAACCCAAATAGTGAGACTTATTGCTAATATTGGAATAATCACACACATGCAAAATAAATTAACGATAGAAAAACAATTTTAAAAAATCCATGTTAGTTTCTTAGTTTTCTTTTTCTAAAAAGAGAAATATTGTGGTTTGGGGTACATTAATTTAACATCTCATTTCTCTTGTGTTTTATTATTTGGTATCCTCTAATATGGACTAAGTGTGGTCAATTAATATTTTTTATTTACCAATATTTTCTTGAACTTTTATATTTTAGTTTAATAAAAAATATCATTTTTGAAAATATAAATGCCAGATTTTTGTTTTGGAAATTTATCCTGCATGAACTACCTTGGCCATAGGCATATGTGTCTGGATTTCACAGTTTACAAATATACACAAAATTTGGGTCCAAAGCCCACTCTAATTTTTTCTTATATCTTTTTATAGATGGATTTGTCTATTACACCAGGTATAGAAACAAAAATATCTTTTTCATTTAAAAATTAAAATATTATTGTCAATTCATATTTAAGCTACAAGGACAACAGAGCAGTTTCTCAAAGTAGAAAATGATCTATAATTAATCTTATCTTGGTTGCTTTACCTTTCAAATCCCCATTGATAATCTGGGGGAAATACTTTCCAACTTCATCCTAAAGAGAAACACCCTCTGCAGACTCTTCATTCTGCCTCCCTTACATAGTTCCTGTATTTTCTCTGGTTTTCCTTTGATACCTCTTTAAAACATTGAAAAGCTAGAAAATTTTCTTCAACTCTCAGATCTCCAGTTATATGTCGTAAAACCCTTTGTCAGTTTACCCAGTCGGCTGGACAGAATCTCCGTGTCTTTTTCAAGCGAATCACAGTTGTCTTGACAGCCTGATTTGTCAGTTTGGTTTCCGCTGTCTCTGTTTGGGATTCTTTGTAGAGATTATCACAAAAAGTCTAAAGTAGGGCAGTTCCAGACTAAATTGGAATAGCCTTTTTCCCCCCGTAAAGCAATTCAGTACCTCATAAAACTTCAGGCAGAAGAATGAATGATAGAGTGTTCACCAATAGGGAGTGGAGAAGAGCATTTTGCCGAAGTTTGTAACCCAATCCTTGGAAGCCAGAGGTGGGAATTTTAAAATGGGTTTGTCTTTTCCTTGGAATTTTCTTAAAGTGGTATCGCAGCCTATTGACGTTAAATTTTGTTGAAGACTGTAGAATCACCAGTTCAAATTAAAGTGTTCTCCCCCTTTGTTTTAAGTAAGACAAAAAAATGTAAACCGACCCTCTACAAATTGAGAGGTCTAAAGAATGGTCACATAGTCACATAATTGCTTGGCCACTTTTGTGTCAGTTTGGGGAGGGAGTAAAAGTTATTTTAATATGACTCATTTTTCATGATCAAATAGGAGATATTCGATTAATGTACCCCAAACCACAGTTTTTTTTGAAAGGAAGACTAAGAAACTAACAATGATTTTTTAAAATTGTTTTTCTATTGTTAATCTATTTTGCATGTGTTCAACTATTCCAGTATTAGCAACAAGTCTCCTTATTTGGGTTGATTCTTAATAACTGACGGATTGTTGCTTTTACACAAACTCTTGGTTTCCTCATTTTAAGTCCAGCAAAAAGTTTCTGAGGTATCATGAAATTCTATAAAAAGTCTTAGGAATACAGTATATGTACATGTCACATCAGTAACTCCAGAAGACCGTGTTTAATAAATAATTGATAACCATTTGATTATAATTCATACCTTATTTTGGAACCAATGTCACTTAGTAGAACTCTGCTTTCTAAATAATTCATCTCTAAAAGTAATTAAGCCAACATAAAACTAGTTCACTATAAATTTTAAGGTTGTTTGACAATAAGCCTGTAGCAAATTAATATACCAAGCTTTTCAAAGGACAAAGAATAAGTTTTAAAGATTTTTTTAAAAGAAGGTGTTATAGTAATGAATAGAGTATTTTTAAAAACAAGCTTTTAATGTTCACCAACAATGCATGCATTAAAAAACAAACCACCACCACCAAAAGCCCTCTTCTTTTGATGTCTTCGGTGACAAGAATTTTCCTCTTGAAATATTTTTTGACATTCTACTTAGCCATGTTAGTAACTGTCATAATATTTAATTGAACTAAATGTTATTGTGTTTTTTAGCAAGCGTTTCTCAAAATAGACCTGGTGTGATTGAAGTGCAGACTATCTCCTCTACTTTGGAACCTATCAGTGCGCAGTGAGCTCTTTAACCCAGGACTAGGGCTCAGTGCTCACTGACGAACCCTGACTGCATTACATAATAAATCGATCAGTCTCCGTTTTAAATGCATTAGACTACTATAATAATAGTACCAGTGTCATGGGATTGCTGTTAACACTTAAATGAAATAATCTGTGCACAGCTCTTAGAATGCCCCATGGTACACAACAAGCGCTCCACGTCGCGTGTTATTGTCATCCATCAACCTACGAATTGACCAGTCGTGCGCCTGAATGAATGTATGAACAAAGAGACAGGTCAACGACCAGCGGTTCTCGAGGTTGCGCCAGCTAAATTACCCTTTCAAGACACTAAGCAAAAAGTCTCTTAAATCCCCACGAGGGAGCCGGAAGCAAGAGTAGAGCCGCAGGCGAGGCCAAGTGGAAGGAAGCTGCGTTCTCGGCCAATAGGCACATCGCTTACAAAACGAGCCTCTCGCCCCACCTATCGTGAAACCGCGAGAATTGAGGCGACTTATCGCGAGGCCCTGTCCTCCTTTCCGCGACTCCCTCTACCCCAACTCCCAGTAGTGCGGGTTCCGCCCCGCCCCCGGGGCCCGCCGGCGCTCGCCGTCCCGCCCCCCTGCCCCGCCCCATCCGCCGTCCCTAGGCTTGCTGTCCAGCTCCGCCCGCGCTCAGGAGCGCTGGCTGTGCCGGCGCCGAGGTGAGTGCAGCTGTCCACCCTGTCCCGAGGTTCAAGTGTCAAGGTCCTTTGGCCGAGTCCCCGGCCGGGACGCCCCATACCTGACTCGGCAAAAACGCCTGACAGCGGCGAGTGGGACCGGGGACTGCCCGGGCCTTGGGTCACCAAGGCTTCTGGGTCCTGCTGGCACTCCGCGGACCCTTTGATCCGACAATCCTAATAATACTGGTGTATGAAACCCCTGCCACTGTGCTAGCTGCTGCCCAACTATAATGATCTTAGTGTTTAACTTGGGCAAAACGGCATGTGTTTTGCCTAAGACTAATGCTAATGTTTGCTAGCATTTCTTAGTACGAAGAAAATAATCTTCTACAAAGGCTTTTAATATACAGTTTATAATTCCCTAATCCCCAGTGTTAGAATATCGGAATGGGTATTCTGCCGTATTAGGTATGGTGAAATCAGCCTAAGGGACTCCTTTCCTGCTTAAAATATATGGGACTTTCTTAAGATGGGAGGGTTTTGTGGTTTTTTGTTTGTGTGTTTTTAGTAGTAAGATAGATTGGTGCTCATCTGTCAAAACTCATGTGGAGGTGCAGCTGTATAATACTAAAGGTACCGTTTGCTTTAACTATAGGCAAGAGGTAGTGGAGTAAATGGATAAGAAAATTATCCTGTTATAGGCGCTGTTGCCAATGAATGCATTTTAGAAAACCATGAACACTGTTGACGGTTAGCAGCTTTCAGATTGCATTTGTATAGATTTTATCTGCTAGTCTATCTTCCTAGCAAAATAAAAGGCATTTTATCAGGAAGTAATGATGGTTTTGAGTTAACCAATTCCAGCCAGAGCATTCAGAAGAAACATCATCTGGTTAATTATCTTATTGAAATTTCTATCAGTGTGGATATAGTTTTAATTTATGGTTTTGATACAGTTTTACTTTATGAAGCAAAGACTTCATTTATGTAAGTTTTGCCTACCACATAAATGATAGGAAAAAGCACTGGCTACACTGAAGGATGAAACCTGAAAGGATGCCTTTTAGTATGGTGCACAGGCTTTGCAGTTAGGCCACCTGCGTTGAAATTCTGGCAAGTTACTTTCTGAGAAACTCAGTGTCCTCATCTAGAAAATGGGAAAAACAATGTCTATTGCAGTGTGTGGTTGTGAGGATTGGAGATCCTTATGGCATGTAACAAGCTTATAGAATCTATAAGTGGTCTTGAGATGGGTAGATGAAAAGTCAGCCTTCTAATGTTATTCTATATATTCTAATTTCATCCATTCATTAACTGTTGGAAGGTTTGCTTTTAGCTACTGTGCTAGATGTGCAGGCATGAAGAAAGCAGCAAAATCTCTGCCCTCAGGATTTTACAAGTTCTTGATAAATTAAGAGTAAACAGGTGCACCAGTAAATATATAGATTACAAATTGTATAGAGTCCAATAAAGAAAAATAGCTGGGTTGCTTGAAAAGCATACCAGGGGAATACTTTAACTTGAAATAGGGAATTGTTTTTTATGTTGAAACCTGGAGGTTGATGGGGAAGTGCTTTCCAGACTTAGAGGATAGCAGAATAGCAAGAGCTCTCAGGAATTTGGTAGTTCCAAAGACTAGAGAAGCCCAGGAATTTGGGAAGCCAGGGAGAGTGTTGCAGATGAGGCTAGAGAAGTGTGTTGGGTCCAATGGTGAGGAGCACTGAAGACCTGGGAAGAGTTTGATCTTCTAAGTAAAAAACTTCTGAAGGGTTTATTTAGTAAGATGTATGCCTGAGAGAGAATGAAATTCAGTTGAGTTTATGTCTTCAAAGTCTCACTGCTATGGTTAATGTGTTAGAATGATTAAAGTGGACTCAGACCAGTAATAAGAGTTGACTCAGTCAGGAGATGACCGTGGCTGTGATTTTGGCAGATGGAGAAATGTAGATGGATTTGAAATATTTTGGAAATGGAAACCATTAGCCTTGTGATAGCTCAGAGGTGTGGGTGAATAAGACGATGGAATCATTTATGATGCCCACTTTCTGATCTGAGCTGCTGCATGGACAGAAGTATGCTTTTCTCCCCATTTACTAAGATGGAAAAGACTTGGGAAGTTCAGACTTGTGAAAATCTGAAACTCTCTGTGAATGTATTAAGTTTGAGATGCTTGTGAGATATCTTAAATGTTTTCAGTTTACTTCAGTGAATAATTACCTAGAAAGCTTCATTTTCCATAGTCATTGATATTGTTGTCTAGTTCCCCTACCTTTATAAAGAATCAAAATGTCTAAAGGTTGAGGGTCTTGCACAAAGTCACATAATATCTCATAAAATAGATGTGAGTAGGTGGAACAAATGTGGGGAAATATTGGATTATTATATTGCATTGGAAATGTTATTGAGCATTTCATATTCTTTGCTCTTTTATGTAAAATGGCAAATGCTGTTCTATTAGCTAGGAATTAGAGTTTGAGAATAATAGAAAATAATGTAAAAGTTGCAAAACTCTGCTTATTGAAAGCTTTGATATTAATTGCTGGTGAAAGTTGTTTGTTTGTTTCTTTTCTAGTAGGGAGTTTGGGAAAGGTACCCAGGAAGACAGACTAGAATCTTTGAACAAAGCTCAGCTTCTTTATAATTGTTTTAGCATTTCCTTAGTATCTTGTGGAACCTTATGAATCAGTGTAAAGAGCCCAAATTTTGAAATTTGCTGAATCCGATCTTAATCCTTTGTGAGGGTTTCCTTTGGACAAATTATGGAAGCCTTCAATTTGTTTCATCTTGTATTCAATGATGGTAAAGTTTGTTTCAACCTTGTGGGTATGATGTCAAATGTTACTTCTCTTCCTGCCTTTGTTAATTTTGTAACTAGAAGAAAATTTTAAATAATTTGTCCTAGAGCCTTTAAATCAATGCATTAACTGTTGAATCCATTTTATGGATTAGACAACTGAGGCCCAGAAAGATTATAATAGAATAATACAGTGTTATTGTATCCTTTTGCAGTGTTGCTTCTTTCATTGAAAGACTTAAAGTAATAAAACTGGGGACTAGAGGTGTTCAGTGGTAGAATCCTTGCCTAACATGCTCGAGGTCCTGGACTGCAAACAATAAATAAATAAAATTAATAAAATTTAGTAACCCTGAACCTGCTTCTTTGCTACTTCAGATAATCTGCAAAGCTTAAAAAAAAAAAAGAGCAGAATAAAGAGATAAAGAAAATGTTAGGATACAGAACAACATTTAGATACTAGAAAGAAAACAAAACAAAATGGTTAGTGATCTATTTAAAAACATGTGCTAATATTTTTGACATTTTAAGTTAAGTTCAAAATGAGGTAGTTTAAGATGAATGGGAAGTTTGTAGCATTTGATTTTTAAGCTTTTCTTTTGGTTGCATGTTATAAACTGATCTCTGTTCTCTTAGACAAGGATTCCTACCTCAAGTCCAAAAACTTTTTTCCATTAGGACCATTTCTGGTAAGTAGTAAGTGTTGCTTAATCAGAGTATTTTTATTATTTTTCATTTTAGTCTCCTAAATTTCAGTTGTTATAAAAGTAAGTATAGGGTAGAATGTATAATTCATCTTGTTAGTATCTACATATGTGGCTTTGTAAGTGAACAAGTTTATATGGTGATGCTTGTAGGAAGTCTTTTTTTTTTTTTTTTTTTTTTTTTTGATGGTGCTGGGGATGGAACCCAGAGCCTTGCACACATGCTAGACAAGCACTCTACCATAGATCTATACCTCCAGCCTTAGTAAGAAGTCTTATAATGATTAAACTTTTTTGTTCTCTTTATAGAAATTGACCAATTTTGACAAGATGTAGTGCAGCGTTATGCCTGATGGGATATGATCAATCATGGCATCCGAACTTTGTAAGACGATCTCTGTGGCAAGGCTTGAAAAGCACAAGAATTTGTTCTTAAATTATAGGAATCTGCACCATTTTCCACTGGAGTTACTGAAAGATGAAGGACTGCAGTACTTGGAGAGACTCTATATGAAAAGGAACTCCCTTACCACCTTGGTATAGTATTATATTGCATTAAAAATATCATTTACAAATGTGATCCTGACCAAGACATATTCTGTATATCCTAAGATATTCAGATCAGGATGAATATCCCCTCTTGCAGATAATACACAGATGAAGGGTTCTTGTTAGCTGTGAATTCATTATCCAAGTCACTGTAATTATGAGGTTGCAGAAGGAGTTGTGTAGGAAAGCAAAATATTCACTTTAGTTAGTGCCTACTCCAAAACCCCACTTCAGTTAGCATGTGCGTCTATCCTGACTTTTGCTTTCTTTGTATATTGTTTCCTCTGATTTTTAGATGTTAAGTGCATAGCAGACAAATAAAAAGGAAGCAAGAGAAAGACCAATGAGGATAATCGAGTTATAGGCATTAAAAAGGGAATAATTTGAAGGTCAAAACATTAAGTGAAACATTTAGGAAGCTTAATGAAGGTTTGAGTATTTAAAAAAAACAAACAAACCTCTTTATAATTGCCGTATGAAAATCAAAATGATTTTGAATTGGACTATCATACAATTTGTTGGAAAAAATTTTGCCACATAAGCAACATTTGATTCACACTTTATATTCTAATAATAAAAATCATAATAAAATTATGATTTTTGTTATAACCTAAATTTTATTCCATATAAGATAAACTATTTAAAAATTTTTTTTCAAGACAATGTCCTAATCAGGCTTTTATTCCCAATGCATTATAAATGTGATCTCCATTTTAAATGAATTTACTTTATATGGACTTTTCTGGCTGTCATCCTCACTTGAGTCTTTTTATTTGAATTCTCATTCTTACTCACTTTAGATGACTTATGACATTATTGTTTCTTTGTGAATTGACCCTTTTAAAATTACTTTCTACATATTGGGTTTTGGTATTGCTTTCACATAAATGGCATGTGTTCCTAGAAAAGTTTCATTTAGTCTGTGCAAAATACCTACAGTAGGTAGAAAGCATTATAAAGTTTATCTTTCTATCTGGAAGTAAATGGATATGTATATTTTATTTTTAGTGTTTGGCATATTGGTACATATGTTGAATGCCTAGTTAGATTTTCAAAATTAGATGTTACAGTGTTTAAACTTGGAAAGTCTATATTCAGTTACATGAATCCTTTTTGCAAAATCATCATTGCATAATATGAAACCATATTTACCTAGAATTTTTTAGCCCTTTGAGGAAGAAGTAGTGTAAGAAGTGTTTTTCAAGGATGATAGCCCAGATTTTCCCATGGTTGTTACTTATGTACAAAAAGTAGTTCATGAGTGGATTACATCTTCCCTGTCAGTTATAGTCCAATGGAGTAGACTTTCTTCAGAGAAATTAACTTTTGCTTATAAAGGTTAAAGTAAACTTTTGGTCTTGTGATGGTTTCTCATCTGTAATTTTCTATTTAGGAAAACATCTAACTATCTACAGTACAGTTCAAATAGATCCGCATAATGCCTCATAGCATACATTTTCAAATTCATGTTCTGCCGCCTTTTTAATCATCAAAGGTTAAATTGTTGCATGCTTATAATGAAAGGTGTATGTACTTTAATTACTTCCTCTTAGTAATTTAGACATGTGATTCATGTATATCAAAGAACTTTGTAAAGTATAAAGTGCTGTACAGATATCAGGGGATGGTGGGAATCACAGCAGTGATTCCAAACCATTCCATGCTCTGTATTGGATATAAGGCAGCTGACTGTGCAGTCTTTGAGAGCAGATGAAACAGAGTACTCAAAGCTAGCAAATTAGTGTTTTTAGGATGTTTATTGGTCTTAAGAGCAAACAGTTCTTATGGGAGACTTTGAGGAATTTGACTTACAATTGTACTGTGTCCAAAGGGAGAGGGCATTATTGAACAGATACAGTATCTCAAACATATTATGGCTCTATTGGCCTTTTATTATTAATTTTTAACAAGCCTGGGAACCTTCCATTCATTTCCATTTTCATGTTGTTTTATTGTTTCATGTTAAAGTTGTTTCATTGTGTTAAATAGCTCCTCCTCTACATTCTCTTTTTGTTCTGTCCTCCTCCACTTCTCAAGTGAAGCCACTTGGTGTGAAGAGAAGTAGTCAGCAATGTACAACCTCTACCCTTCTTCCTTTGCCCTTCTTCCTCTGCCCTTCAAGTGGCTTGGTCTAGCACAGTGGCTCATATTTATAGGATGATCATGTATGTCAGATGTTCAGAACTTGGTGAGTGCCATATTTCCTGTGCCCTAAAGCACAGGAAAAAGCCTTTTTGTAATCTTAAAGTAATGAACTTTTTCATTTTTTTAATCACAAAGATGAGACCTTCCCTTATGTCAGACCACATAGATGAATAGACAGTGTGACTTATAAACAAGAGATATTTATTCTTCAAAAATATGGAGGCTCAAAGTCTTAGAACAAGACTCCATAGATGGTGCCTTCTTGCTGGGTCCTCACCTGGTGGGAGGAGCAAGGGGGTCTCTGTTGGGCCTCTTTTATAAGGGCACTGGGCTCATTAATGAGGGCTCTGCTCTTATGACCTAATCATCTCCCAAGGGCCTCTCCTAATATCAACACCTTGGGGATGAGGATTTCAGCATAAACTATGGACTAGCCACAGACATTCAGGCCATGGCATCTTCCATTCTGCTTGGTTATATTCATTTAACTATATACTCTATATTTCTCTACATTTTTCCCTTTTATTAATAAAAATAGAATCTTACTACATGCATTTCTCTGCAAATTTCAATTTTCATTTCATTATTCCACTAAACTCTAGACTAGTAGAGATACATTTACCCTTGTACGTATGTGCATACCTATATTTAGGATAGTCTTGAAGGATTACTGGGTCAAAAGATAGACACATTTCACATTTGAGCTTTTAAGCATTTTTTTCACCATGCAATATTATCACTTATTTGTATGGTTAATAAATCTTCAACCTTTTGGGGGGGGGGGGGACACCGAGAATTGAACTCAAGGGTACTCTGACCACTGAGCCACATCCCCAGCCCTATTTTGTGTTTTATTTAGAAACAGGGTCTCACAGAGATGCTTAGTGCCTCGCGGTTTCTGAGACTGATTTTGAACTCGCGGTTCTCCTGTCTCAGCTTCCCAAAATGCTGGGATTACAGGCATGTGCCACTACACCCGGCATCTTCAGACTTTTTAAAAACACAGTATGAGTTGGTTTATGTAGGAAATCAGTTATGTAATTCATAGGTGAATAACAAGTAGTGTAGGAAACAATTTTGGTTTCTAATATTTGCCTTATTTTAAATGCAATTCAAGAATTATTACATCCTTGATCTTTGACGTAGTTATAAGTAAGAAAATAAGAGTAACATAAGATTTGTGTTTGTCATAGAAGTATTCTCATATTTATGGAATGAATAAGTGAATATAAAGTAGAATTGCATAAAGACTACAAGAGTTCTAGACTAAGAGCCTTCAAGGGCAGGAATAATGTCTTGAGTTATGTATCCCCAGTGTCTGGCCTACTGCTTAACATTTTTAGGACACACAATTTAATTCTTTGTAGCAAGATTCTTAGAAGATTTTTAACATAAGATTCTGTTTGCAGATCTTTAATAGGAGCTTAGGAGGTAGAGCATTATTCATTCATTCAACATAGATTTATTGAGTACTTTCTGTGTACCCAGCACTTTTTTTTTTTTTTTTTTTGGTACTGGGGATTGAACTCAGGGGCACTCAACCACTGAGCCACATCCCCAGACCTATTTTGTGCTTTATGTAGAGACAGGGTCTTACTGAGTTGCTTAGCACCTCTCCATTGCTGAGGCTGGCTTTGAACTCACGATTCTCCTGTCTCAGTCTCTCAAAGTGCTGGGATTACAGGCGTGTGTCACTGCGCCTGGCTACCCCGCACTTTTTAAGACACTGACAATAGATAAATCATGGAATAAATTCTTACTTTCATGGAGTTTTCAAGAGCTTGGTTTGTGGAGAATGCAATTTTAAATTACTGTTTTGAAGAGTCTGCATGGTAGTTTAGCTAGAGAAAAGTAACAAACTTGTTGGGCTTTGTTCAGTAAGCATTTGATGACTTGGCTTATGGTAGAACTGAACCATCTGCTTGTATAAGGGACGTTCTCCTGCTGTAGTCTGCTGTTTGAGGTGTGAAGAAGGTGGATTTTTACAGTTTATACAGGTTTAGTTTTTGCTGGGTGGATGCAGTACTTGCTCACTCACTCCTCCCTCTCTCCTCCCTCTTTCTCTTTCTTTCTTTCGCCACAGATTAAACCTAGGCATACTTAACCACTGAGCCACATCCCCAGCCTTTTTAAAAATTTTATTTTATTTTTTACTTTAAGATGGAGTCTTGCTAAGTTGCTTAGGGCCTCACTAAGTTGCCCAGGCTGGCTTTGAGCTTGCAATCTTCCTGCCTCCTGGCCCACTGAGATTACAAGTATGTACCACCATGCAGGCTTACTGGGTCTTTTGGACTCTGAAGTTCATCAAGGGAGGGAATTAGCAGTAGAAGCATTTTAGGGCTGTGGTTCCAGGAAGTGGTGTTTTATTGTTTGGTAGCAAAACTCAGGACTGAGGTAACAGGCCCAGGTTCTATGTGCCTAATCTCTTTGGACCTCATTTCCCTCATTGTAAAATAAAAGGCCTCAAGAGATTTAGAGGAAAATTGAAAAATCTCAATCTAGAAGCAGAATCACTTACTGAATCTGTCAACTTCTAATGGGAGCATTTGGCCTTATTGGGGAAATGAGTGACTTACCCAAATACGGTTGCTAGTTTCATTTATATGTATAAATCGACCAAAAAAGCTATTTTAGTTTTAATGAAAGAGGGAAGTTCAGACATAGGGCTAAATAACAAGAGCAGATGGATTCTCTAATTAAGCAATTAATCTATGCAACAAGAGAATTTAACTTACATTTATACTCTACTGAGATCAAAGAGAAAAAGAGGTCTGTCAATCATGTTCCTGGATTGGGTTGGGGGTTGAAGCACAGGTGTTTTTTCTTTCCTGTTGACCCAGGAGAACATGTTTCTTTACTCTCCACATCTAATAGGGACAGGCATATGATAAAAGAATATAGATAGTAAGTACACATAAAATGATGTTAAACTTCCATTAGAAAAAGTGATAAATCACTGATCATTTTTAGCTATCAGATTGCCAAAAAGTAAAATCATTAATACCTAGTGTTAAATATTATATTAATACCCAATCTTGGAGACAGAAGATAGTTACACACTGTTGGAATGGAAATTGACTTGATATTTGTGTTGATTGATGGAACCTCGTTAGTAAAATATTACATGAGTATGTGTTTGAATCAGCATTTTTACTTGCAAGAATTTACTCATCCCCTGCCCCTACCCCCCAAAAAAACCAAACCCAGCTGTGAACGAGGATGTTCATCACAGCACTGCATATGAAGAGTTGTTTTAACCTAAATGTTCATCAGAATTGGATTGTTTAAAATATGGTAGCAGCTAACATGGCTTGAGTCTTGAGTGCCATCACTTGAATGCCACGCCCTGTTTTAAGCAAGTATTATTTAATCCCTATCTTACAGGTGAATAAACTGAGGCATTAAAAAAGGGTTACATTTAAACTTAATAGTGATTATAGCTGTGAACAAGTGGAGGGTGTGAAGGTAGGAGTGGGGGTTTGAAAGAAACCGAGCCTTATTTATATTTTATAGTTAAAGGGAAAGGCTCTGTGATTATGTTTGATTTATATTCTTTTCAAGAACTACTTGTTGTATAATTAATAATTCAAGTAAGATGTTAGGAATATAGCACCACAAAAGTTTTATGCAGCTTTCATATTTTGTTAGTCAGAGGGTCTAAGTGGTCTAATGGTGATGGCTACATTTATGTACTCTTTTTTTTAAATATATTTTTTAGTTGTAGATGGATACAATACCTTTATTTTATTTTATATGGTGCTGAAGATGGAACCCAGTGCCTCATGCATGCTAGGCAAGCACTCTACCACTGAGCCACAACCCCAGCCCACATTTGTGCACTCTTGACATAAATGATGTCCTTGAGGCTGGTGGCTGTTGAGGGTGAGAGAGGTTGATGGTTAGGGAAGTCACACATCTTGCATTCTCTTTCCCTGTTTAATTTGGTAATACAGGTTCACTATCTCTTATGCTTGGAACTGGAAGCATTTTCAGATTTTTAATTTTTTGGATTTTGGAATATTTTCATATACATATTGAGATTTTCTGGAGGGTGGCATACAAGTCTAGATAAGAAATTCATGTATGTTTCATATACATCTTATTATATATGTAACTCAGTGGTAATTTTATGCAATATTTTTAGTGTGCCTGTATTTTGACTACAACCTGTCACATGAGGTCAGGTGTGGAATTTTCTGTGGTGTCATGTTGTTACTCCAAGGATTTTGGACTTTGGAGTATTTAGGATTTTGGATATTCAATTTAGGAGTCTGGATCAAATGAGCTTTGGAACAGCTTAGCTTGAGGAGAAAACAGTAAGTTATGCTAGGGCACGTAATCACCATGATTACTCACTCCATTCTTGAGCTAGCTGTGTATCAAAGTATTTTATTTCTTACATCGAATATGTGGAAATAGGTAAGTATGTCAAACAATGAATTTCAGTGGTCTCTATGTTTCAATGTTTATATGTAACATGTGGTATAGTTCTGGGAAGCAGTCATTACAGATGTGTTCTGTCTGAATAATACACATTTGCCTGAAAATGAGGAGTTTTATTACCAAATCTTCTTTTCTTTTTGAATTTTCAGATTTATAAGTTTTTCTTTCATCACTAACAGTTTGACAGTGGTTCCTTGTGAATAGTTAAAAAGCTGTAGCTAAGCCTCTTACATGTCATAATTGAAAACCACATGTTTTTCAGGAAGATGCACATCTGACCTATATTTTAATTCTGTTTATTGAATCATAAATTTTAAAGCTAGAAGGAGCTTTATCAATATTTGAATATTTTGAGTAAACTAAACTTAGAAGAGATTAATGGATAAATCATCTATTTAGAACAAAAGTATAATCTCATCATTTGTAATCCCATGAGTCAAGTTTTCATTTTAATTTTGCAGGTGATTGTTGATGACCTATTCCTAGCCTAGCACCATGCAGTTGAAATTTAACCATGTTTCTCCACTGTGGAGCAATAGGGGGTTGCATGGTAAGGGAATTTTCCTAGTTAACCTCTGTGAAGTTTACCTCTAGAATTTGTGAGTACAAGTCTAAGTTAATGGAAAGTTTTTATACCATGTATCATACTATGCTTTCTTAGGTAAAATATGGAGAAACTGGCTTAATGTACTCTGCGATTTGTAGTTTCTTATCTGGAGTTGGGAGGGAGGACTTACAAGGAGGTGGCAAAGTGGTCCCTTACACCAGACCATTTGTATATGCACCTGAAAGGTACTAATTGCAAGCAAGACTCAAAATTCATGGCTTTGTGTGTATGCCCACAACATTAAATTCATTTTCAGGTATTCATTATACTGTAACATGTTACCTGTAGCCTAAAAGTGAGACCTAATTTCTAAATGTTAGGCCTATTAACTCAGTCAATAAATACTGTCTTTATATAAGTAAGAAGCTCAAAATATCAGACATTGAGCTTAGAAACATTACTCCCCCCAAAAAACAATTATGTCATAAACTTATAAAATTGTTCAGGCTAGATATAATTTTAGGTAGTTGATCTTGCTTTATGGGAATAAGTGTTTACTATTATTTTTGTGTATTTTTCTGTTGCTTTGAAAGTTCTAATTATAAAATTAACATATTAAATATTTTTTAAAAATTTAAAAAATAGCTAGATAAGGGCAAATGATTCTCTAACCTTCAACTCTTATTTATGATATGTGTGGATTTATGACTTTCATTTTTAAGCACATATTTTAAGATTAGTACTTAGCAATTTTTTTTTTTTTGGTACTAGGGATTGAACTCAGGGGTACTCAACCACTGAGACACATCCCCAGCCCTATTTTGTGTTTTATGTAGAGACAGGGTCTCACTGAGTTGCTTAGTGCCTCGCCATTGCTGAGGCTGGCTTTGAACTCACGATTCTCCTGTCTCAGCCTCCCTAAGTGCTGGGATTACAGGCTTGCACCACCCCACCCCGCGCCACCCCACCCCGCTTAATACTTAGCAATTTTTTTTAAAATATTTTTTAAAAATTTTTTTAGCTGTAGATGGACATAATGTCTTTATTTTATTGCTTTGTATGTGGTGCTGAGGATCGAACCCAGGGCCTCACGCATGCGAGGCAAGCGCTCTACCGCTGAGCTACAATCCAAGCCCCAATACTTAGCAATTTTTAATGCTTGATTTTTTTTATTTTAAGAAATCTTTTCTTGGCAACCAGATTTTTGTAAATGTATTGAATATACGGTTCTTCAAAATTTGAGCATAGATTTTGTAAATTTTTACCAAGTTAAAAATTTTAGACTTGAAAAATTGAAGCTTGTTTTTCCTTTTTTGGCAATAGAATATTTGTAACTTTAAAAATACTTCAGAGTTTTTAATTGCATTTATTTGGTTATCCTTCTTGATAGGAGGGTGAAACCAGGGCCTTTCATGTGCTATGCAAGTATGACCAGGTGTGGTGGTATATGCCCATAATCTCAACAACTCAAGAGGCTGAGGCAGGAGGATTGCAAATTTGAGGCCAGCCTTAGTAACCTAGCAAGACCCTGTCTCTAAATGTAGCTCAGTGGAAGAGTGCCCCTTTTGAATTTTTAGATTTTCAAACTCACACACACACAATGCTAGGCAAGTACTATACCACTGAGCTGCATTGCTAGGCTAATTTACATTTCTCAGGATGACAGTTTCAGTCTGTATAAATGCAAAACAATGTCTCAGAGTCTTTATTTCTAAAAAAAATGATGTAAAATTTATCATTCATACAGTTTCATAGTTATCCCTTTTTATATTTTGCATTTAAAAAAATCTGAGTTTAAGTAAAAAATTGGTAGTAGGTATAAGGGTAAAAATTCTGCACTCTTTAATATAATACTGACCAGACTTGAGTAACTATTAAGTTAGTGGGAAGTAATAATAAAAATTCCATTTCTCAGTCACATCACTACATTATAAGTGCTTGATAGCCACTTGTGGCTAGTAGCTGCCATATTGGAAAGCACAAATGGAGAATATTTCCATTATGACAGAGAAATAAAGGAAGAGAAAATGAGTAATTCATGGGAAATGAGCCAAAAGATAAAGGCATAAATGGCAAAAGACTTTGGGGAGCAAATGGTGGCTAGGACACTGGAGGGCTTTTATGCCACTGCAGAAGAAAGGTTGTGCCAATTCTCTCTGCTTGCATTAGCCTGCTAGGGTTTCTGGCTCTTTTGTTGATGAAGACTGCTCTATTAGATACATAGAAATGAAGAGAATTACTGGAGGAGGAACGGGCAAATGTTGCTGGCAGGAAAAAACGTCTACCACAGTTGCTTTTGTGTAGATACAGGGTGTTTAACTTGTGTGGTGTACTGGCTCAGAAGCAATGACATTGAACTATTGACCCAACTAGAAAGCTCATTAAGAGTGTCATGAAGGAGGTTTTTTCCCTTTACCAAAACTTCATTACCTTGCTTTTAAT
This sequence comes from Xerus rutilus, assembly GCA_028644305.1. Lineage (NCBI taxonomy): Eukaryota > Metazoa > Chordata > Mammalia > Rodentia > Sciuridae > Xerus > Xerus rutilus. The sequence continues at coordinate 119,036,893 of CM053401.1, read as the reverse complement.
TAAAAATAAATTTTACTGAAGTGAAGTTGGTACAACAAAATTAATCATTTAAGTGAACTGTTCAGTAGCATTTAGTACATTCACAGTTTGTGCTACTACCTTTGTCTACTTTAAGCATTTCCATCACTTCAAAGTAAAACATTTACTCATTAATTAATTTCTCTACTTTCCCCTTCTTTCCCTAATACCCACTTCCAGCCCTAATAACCACCAATTTGTTTTCTCTCAATAGGGATTTACCTATTCTGGATAGTTCAGATACATGGGATCATACAACATGTGACCTTTTGTATCTGGTTTCTTTCACTTTGGAAATGTTTTCAAGATGCAGCCAAGTCATACCATACATCAGTACACTTCATTTTTATGGTTAAGTAAGAGTTCATTTTATGGATATACCACCATTTGTTTATCCATTCATTCATTGATGGACATTTGAACTGTTTCCATCTTTTGGCTATTGTAAATTGTGCCACAGTGAACATGAGTGTACATACTTGAGGACCTATTTTCAATTCTTTTGCATATATGTGTAGGAACAGAATTGTGGAGTCATATAATTCTGCATTGAACTTCTTGAGGAACTGCAAAACTGTTTCCTATAGTGACTGAGTCATTTTTTTGTATTACCACCAGCAATATATAAGGGTTCTAATTTCTCCACATCCTTGCCAACACTTGATATTTTCCATTTTTTTGGTTATAGCTATCCTAGTAGGTATAAAGTAGTGCCTCATTGTGGTTTTTTTTTTTCAATTTTTTTTTAGCTGTAGATGGACACAATATCTTTATTTTATTTATTTATTTTTATGTGGTGCTGAGGATCGAATCCAGTGCCTCACACATGCGAAGCAAGCGCTCTACCACTGAGCCACAATCCCAGCCCCTCATTGTGGTTTTGATATGCATTTCCCTAATGCTGATGATACTGAGCATTTTTTTATATGCTTGTTGGCCATTTGTATGTTATGTTGTCAGCTTTCTATTACTATAACAAATACCTGAGATAGCTTACACAGAGGAAAGGTTTATTTTGCCTATGGTTTTAAAGATGCCAGTTCATGACTGAGCAGACCCATTATTTTTAGACCAAAAGCAATGGTGGGGAGTATATGATGGAGCAAGACTTCCCTAACAAGTAGAAAGCCAAAGAGAGCAAGGAGGTGACCAGGGTTCCATAATCCCCTATACAGGGATATCCCCAATGTCCTAAAGACCTCACACTAGAGCCTACTTCTTAAAAGTTCCATCACCTCCAATGGCACCAAGCTATTAATATGGGAACCTTTGGGGAACATTTAACATTCAAGCTATAACACATCTTCTTGGAGAAATGTCTATTTATATCCTTTGCCCCTTTTTTTGAGGTTTTTTTGGTGGTTGTTTTTTTTGGTGTGTGTGTGTGTTGTTATTGAGTTGTAAGAGTTCTTTTTATATTCTGGATGCTGAATTCTTACCAGACATATGATTTTAAAATATTTTCTTCCATTTTATAGGTTGTCTTTTTTTTTTTTCTTTTCTTTTTTTAAACAGTGCTGGGGATTGAATCCAGTGCCTCACACATGGTAGGCAAGTGCTTTACCACTGAGCTCTATCACCAGCCCTGCTATTGGTTGTCTTCTAACTGTCTTGTAATGTCTTTTAACATACAAAAGTTTTTAATTTGTGATGAAGTCCAGTTTACCTGTTTTTCCTATTGTTCATGCTTTTGGTGTAATATCTTTGAATTCATTGCCAAATCCAAGGTCAAAGGGATTTATTTCTATGTTTTCTTCTATGAGTTATGATTTTAGCTCTTAAATTTAGGTTCTTGACCCATTTGAGTTAATTTTTGTATATGGTATGAGTTAGGCATTCAAATTCATTCTACTTGATTCTGCTGGTTTTTTTTTTTTTTTTTTTTTTGGTACCAGGGATTGAACTCACGGTACTTGACTACTAAGCCATATCCCCAGCCCTATTTTGTGTTTTATGTAGAGACAGAGTCTCACTGAGTTGCTTAGTGCCTCCTCATTGCTGAGGCTGGCTCTGAACTTGCGATTCTCCTGTCTCAGCCTCCCAAAGGGCTGGGATTACAGGCATGTGCCACTGCACCCAGCTTCTACTATTTTTGAATGCTGTAAGCACCAAATTACATCTAATTTGTGACTTCTTTGAAATGTGCTGTTACAGGTCAGGATGGAGCAGGTTTTGCTGAACCTTGAGCCCTAGTGGCTTATAACAGCACAATTATTTCTTGCTTACTTCTCTACGGTCTCAGTTTGCTGTCTCTGCTTCACTGCTATCTCTGGTTTGTGGTATCCTTCTGTGAGGATGAAGCCTGACAAAGCTTCTCCCATCTGAAATCATAGTGTTAAGATCTTTTGCACTCAAACTCTTTAAACCTTTCACTGGAACTTAATTTCACTGACCAAATCAAATCACTTAACTGTGGCCAATTTGAAGAGAGAAGTACAGTCCTAGCAGGTTTCCTGAAGAGAGGAACAGGAAGTAGGTGGTACACAGTGCCTACCTGAGAACATCATGAAATATGTTGTTGTTTGCATAGTATCTTAAGTATTTGTTCCAAGATACAAAATTTCAAAATTATTCCCAGTTAAGGGAGTTTGAAAATATATGGTTAGCATTGATTCAAAATCTGAGGAAAATTTTAATTGTGCTTGTTAAAGTTTACTTTTGCATTATTTATAAAGACAAACTGTTTTGTTAAATGATAATGGTAGTAAGATTTAATGAAAAGAATGTTTGGCTCAATTTAGAAAAACAATTTTCAAATAGTTTTATAGGAGGTATTTATGCTCCAGGAATTTGAGTGCAAGTTATTTATTAAAACTTTTCTGTGTCAAAGTTGTAAAAAAAGAAGGAAAAAAATAGTGAGAACGGGTTTGAGAATACTTTAAAACTATTGCTTTTATCAGGATTTTAAATTTAAAAACATGTACAAATAGCTTGTAAATCTTGTGAATTGGGATACACTAGCTTGTGTGCCACCCATAACCTAACATTAGGTTTCAGTCACCTGTACAGCAACAAACATTGTGACATTAACTTATAGTGTTCTAATCTCTTACTCAATGTACCTAAACTATAGAAGTATAAAAGTTAAAATGTATAGCATTTCCCATGTATTCCTGAGCAACATTACTTTAAAAGAAAAAGTTATTAGAAGGCAGACAAAGAGGGCTGGGATTGTGGCTCAGTGGTAGAGCACTTGCCTTGCACGCGTGAGGTACTAGGTTCAATCCTCAGCACCACATAAAAATTAAATATATGAAGAGTTTTTTTTAGAAAAAGAAAGCAGATAATGATATTACAGAACACCAGTAGGTGTCAACCACAGCCTAGGCCATGGGCTGCTTATTTGCCAGGCTTTTTGAACATTTATTCATAAGTTCTTTATTTATTTATTGTTTTTTAAGAGGTAATATTCTAATGAATTGCAATTTTTTCAAGGTCACTGCTTATTTTTAAATAAAAACACAATGTGCTTGTTATTAAAGACATAGTGATGCTCTGTTGGCATCATTATTTCAGAAACATCATTTCAGTCTTTAATTGTGTACATACACCTATAGCTCAGAAGAACTAATGAGTTTATCATGGAAATATCAGATGCTATATGATGAAACCAAGTAGGCATCCAAAAAGAATGATTGGGAATGATGTGTTAGCCAGATACAATATTGATATTTTAGCAGATGAAACTAGGCAGGGACTAATAGCCTTTCTTTTGTGCCCAAGTCTTTTTATAGTAGTAGCCATATTTAGCTCCTCCCCCCAACAGTTCTCTGGGTTTTTTTTCCTGGGATACTTTGTATGTACGCCCATAAATGAAAGTATATATTCTCCTTACTAGAAGAAATGCAAATACTAAAAGAAACATTCCAGGGATTTTGGAGAGATTGGGAACATTCGAGGAAGTATATTTTGAAGGATCTAATTACATATGTTAATATCAAAACATGGGAGGGCATGGTGGCGCAAGCCTGTAATCCCAGCACTTAGGGAGGCTGAGACAGGAGAATCGCGAGTTCAAAGCCAGCCTCAGCAATGGCGAGATGCTAAGCAACTCAGTAAGACCCTGTCTCTACATAAAACACAAAATAGGGTTGGGGATGTGACTCAGTGGTCGAGTGCCCCTGAGTTCAATCTCCAGTACCAAAAAAACCCCAAAAACATGAGAGGAAAAAGAATCACAGCTTACATCATTTTAAAAACTAAATACAAATGGTTCTGTCAAGAGTGGATGCTCCATAAATACTTCATTCACTTCATAAAAACATTCATATTCAGTGAAATTTCCTTGTCAGAAAAGGGCAAGGATGTATGTAAATAGCTTGGGATACTATTACTAAATATTTAAATATATCTGTATGACACTATAAAATTAAGTGTTATTGCTTTGTCTAAAATAAACCAGTGCATTTCCATGGTGTTTAGGATTAAGAAAGTTATTCCTTAGTATAAAAGACTAGTCCTTAATGATCCATTCCTTGTCATTCTCTGCAAATCATCATGTATCTTATCCATGACTAAAATACTGCAGACTAATAAGATTTGTCCTATCGTTTAGATCTCCAATTGTGTACAGTATGATTAATTAATCAAATAGTTAACAGTTTATATTGTGCATAAACAAAAATTTAATTTTTGTTTTTTTAACTTTCGTGCTAAATTTTTTAAAAATTTTCTGCTTATTGTTAATAATTGAAATGATACAAATAGATAGAGAATAGCAATTCTAGTCCTTTCCTGATGATAATCACTATTACCAAGTTTCTGTATGAAAAGTTACTTTTGTAATTAGAAATGTAAAGCTTTCTAGTCCTCCTTACAAGTGGGAACTAGGTTTTCTATTGACATAATTGATTTGTAGCAGAATTTTTGAAAATCTTTGATTTCTTCAGGACTACTATTATGAAGTTAAAACAGAATAGCTTATATCTATAATTTCCTAAGTGAACCTTCTCTTAAGACCACTTTTTCCTGTGTTACCTCCTATACTTAGAAGGCTAAGCAGATCTACACTCCTCTCCACTTTTCATCAACCTCTTATAATTTCTATTTATCTTTCAGAACTCAGGTCAGATCTGATTTCTTCTAAAAAGACATACCTGATTCTTTGTCATTGATAGTTATAGTATATTTGAATGGAGAATGAAAAAAAAATATTTTCTTGACTTTGTGTGCTACTTAAATCTTAAAAATTTGTATCTTAGGTGTGTGTGTGTGTGTGTGCGTGCGCATGTGCATCTTGATGTGGAGGCTGGATTTCAGCTTTTCCCCTTACCCAGGGCCTCCAGCAGAGAGAAGCCTGCTCTCAGCCTTTGGGTGGCATTGTTCTAGGATTCTCATCAGGGAAAGGCACTTCTCCTAATGGCCAGTTTCCTCTCCCTGCCACAGCACAGCTCACCTCCTCTCTGATCTCAGGACCTTTGGTCAGGTCTTACACTCTCTTGGACCATGTGAGCTTCTATCTGTTCCTTGTGAGCCTTGTTAGGTCTTAGTACCTGGGGATCCTGGCAATTCTTTCTTTTTCTTTAGGGGCAGGACTTGGGAGTTTGACAGGTACACTACCTTCCCAGGCTGCCATGACAAAGTAATACCAGCTGGAGGTCAAGGGGGAATCTATTCCATGCCTTTCTCCCAGCCCCAGGGCAGGCAGCGATCTTTGGCATTCCTTGACTTAATTAAGCTGCATCACTCCAGTTTCTGGCTACCATCACAGGGTGTTCTTCCTTCTGTCTATGTCTCTTAAGCACATTTTTGTTTCTTCCATGACCATGGGATGTGAAGTTTCTGGTTTCCCTAAGGGACATTGATTTTAAGTGTTCAAGTTTATAAATTGTAGTATGGTCTATGTAAGCATGAAACCCAGACCTGTTGGTTTATTATTTTCAAATTTTCTCCAAGTTTACACCCCTCACCAAGTTGGTACTTTGTGTTTAAACTAATTAGAAATGTTTGTGCATTTTTCAAAAATAAAATTTAATTCTGAGTTTTTAATTTTCAGCCAGAAAACCTTGCTCAGAAGCTTCCAAACCTTGTGGAACTGTGAGTCTGTTTACTCAAATTTTTAAAAAACATGAATGGAAATAATTTTAAGTCATTTGAGTTAAGAGGATATATCATTTTAATGTATTGATTTGTTATTTTTTAATATCATTATGCTCCTGTAGGTAAACCTGTGGTTCTGCTAAGCCAAATAGTATTTTGAATTATTTTTTACCATTTAAAGTTGTGTTTTAAATATCTTACCTCAGGAAGTAAAGATGATAAATGATGCATTTTTCTTTTTCTGAATACAGTATATTGGAACAGAATCCTTCTGGATAGTCCATGTAATTGGAAAAATCTATTAGTACTACTACTATATATGGTAATCGATATAAGCAGTTGGATGATGTGAGATGTTTAAAATAGACATTGAAAGTCTCTTTCACACACTTCATTAGTTTTAGTTCTTTTGATGATTAACTCCATAATGCTAAATAACATGTTTACACCTTTGTTTTTTAATGCATCAACTTTAAGTATCTGCTAACTTATATTAAGGAAGATAAATTTAGATCTTACATTTCTCTTTCCTTCTGGCTATCTTTTTACTTTATCATAGTAGGGTTTGCATTTCCTTTTCTTGTTCTCTTCTTTATTTGGTATGATTTTTGGCAGTCTGTTGTGTTAAGCCAGTATCTACCTGTATTATCTATTGCTGCTTAACAAATTACCTCCACAAATAGTGCCTTCAAAGAGTAAAAATTTATTATCTTGTATTTTCTGAGGCTCTGGAGTCTGAACATGGCTTAGCTGGATGCCTTTGCTTCAAGGTCTCCCACAAGCCTCTAATCAAAGTTGTTGGCCAGGGCTGTGTTCTCATCTGAAGAAGGATCCTCTTCCATATTCACTTTGGAGGTAGGATTCAATTCCTTGGAGACCATTGGACTGAAGGACTCAGTTCCTTGCTGACTGTTGATTGGTCAGAGGAAGATCTCTCAGTTCCTTACCACTTGTGCTCTCCATAGCTCACAGCCCTGCAACTAGTTTCCATTACAGCAAGCAAGCAAAAGAGCAAGAGAGAGAATGGAAGACAGAAATGATAATCTCTTTCTAACTAATCTTGGACATGACATCCATCACTCTTCCTATGTTGTTCAGGAGAAGTGAGTCACTAGGTCTGCCCCATACTTGAGTAGAGCAAAATGCCAGCTAGTAGAGATCAATTGAGACTATCTTAGGGCTGCCTACCAACCATTAATTCCTAGCAAAGAATTTTATTTGTAATGACTGTGGAATTTTGTTAAAGACTTTTTCAGACTTTAAAGAAAAAACCCTCAGGGATTTTACACAGTAAGGTGAAACAATCATGAATAGGAAGATTGGAACAAAATACTCCAAACTATTATATACATAATGACTGTCAAAGTTTAGCTCAACAGTATTTTTCTTTGAGTTCTTTAAAAATATTTTGACTGTTTTTTAGATTCTAATGAGACAACAGTAGTATTCTAATCCTTTTCCACATATATATAATGACTTTTTTTTCCCTGGCTGTTTTCAAGATTTTCTTTTTTCCCTTTGGTTTCCAGCAGTGTCTAGATATGCTTTTAGCCATTTTGCATGGTAACTATACTCTACCTTAGACTAAATACTCTTTAAAAAAAAAAAGAGGGGTAGAGAGAAAAAAAGAAAGAATTTAAACTTTCCCAGTACGATTCCAGAGTTTAAGTTTTGACTTTCCTCCAGAATTGGCTTGTTTTTGTTTATTATACAGTGCCTTAGTATTGGTGTGTTTGTGTGCATGTGTGCGTATGTGTATATGTGTGTATGTGTGTGTTATCCTTGATGTTTTAGTTATTACCTGCCAGAATGAGTCCAGTGGGAGCCTATTCTGTTATACTGGAATTGAAACTCACATTTTTTCTTATTTTAACCTGTTTCTTTATAATTAAAGTGGAGTTTTTGAAATCAATGTTGGTTGGTTCTTTGCTTTTTGAGAGATTTGATAATCCAGGCCTTTTTACAGCATGTTTAGACAATTTACATTTAATGTGATTATTGATATGATTAAGTTTTAAGCCCACCATCTTGTTTACTATGTGTTCCTACCATCTTTTGTTATTTTTCCCCTCCTTTCTTCCTTCCCTTTTTAATTATTCTAGTGTTTAGGATTCCATTTTAGTATCAACATTGGCCCATTAACTCTACCTCATTTCATTGTTGTAAAGTTTATGGTAGATGTCTATTTCCTAACATAATCTGTCTTCATGTGATGTCATTGCCACTTTACATGCACATGTAATATAAGGATGTTTACATTAGTACTTCCAGTTCATCCTTCCTATCCTTTGTGCTGTTGTCGGGTTTGTGTGTGTGTGTGTTTATTAGTCAGGGTCCAGTTAGTAGACGAAACTACACCCCTAATTTCAATAAGGAAAATAAATATAAAGGTGTTTTAAAGTAGCAAAATGTTATTAAGTGCTAAAGAAGTTAAGGAAGACTCTGAGGAAACTAGATTTAATACAAATAAGAAGCCACTGCCTTTGGACTGAGGGGTAGACAGTGAAGTAAGTAAAGATTCATAAGAGAGCACCAACCTCTAGGCTGAGAGTTAAGAGCTCTTTAGAGAAGGTATGGCTGCCTCAACAACATATAGCCTGCTGGTGGTGAAGTGACAGAAGCCAGAGCTGGTCTGTTACAACAGCTCACTATTATAGGAGGATGTTGGCAGTCTGAAGCTGGTCTGTAGTAGCAGGCTAGCAGAGTGTGGCAGAGTGACTGCAAAAGGAAGCTGATCTTTAGCTGGATGGGAAACAGTGGCCTCAGGGCAGTAGACCTGCCAGAAAAATGGCTTCTGGGTGGGGAGAGCATAGTTTGAACATGTGACTTGAGATTGTCTAAGAGAGCTGCTGAGGGGAGTGCCACTGGGATCTGGCTTCTGTCCTATATTAAAAATGGGAGGGGAGCTAGAATGGAGGTAACTTCTTGCTTACTTGTGGAGTCAATTCAGCCCCCTCTTTTGAGAAAGCCTAATATTAGTCTAATTGGCAAAGGAGAAGTGTTGACAAATTCAGCTCCAGGATCAAAAAAGACAGCAAAGACGTTAGGTCTGGACTTGAGAGATAATAAACTGATAACTGGTAATTTAAACGATCAATTGAATGAGATTAAAGTGAAAAAAGTCAGTTTTCTTGATGTTTATTTTTACCACTTTTATCAAGCATATATTTGTGTCATCATTATCATAGTCAAGGTAGAGAACATTTCTACCAATATAAGAATCGCTTGAGCTACCCTTTTATAATTAAACATGTCCTCCCCCCAAAAAAACACCCTGGCAGCCACTTAATCTATTCTCCATCTCCCTACAATTTTGTCATTTTAAGAATGTTATAAAAATGGAATTATACAGTATGTAACCTCTTGGAATTAACTTTTTTTTTTTCCCATTCAGTATAAGGGATTCATCCAAGTTGCTACATATGTCAATAATTTATTCCTTTTTATTGCTGAGTTATATTTCATGATATGAATATGATATATTCACCCATTGAGAGACATGTTTTTTCTAGTTTGGGGCTGTTGTGAATAAAGCTGCTGTGAGCATTTGTGTACATGCTGTTTTGTATATAAATTTTTATTTCTCTGGGATAGATAAGATTGCAGTTGCTGAGTCATGTGGTAATTGCATATTTCATTTTTTTATTGAGATACAATTCACATATCATGAAGTTTACTCTTTTAAAATATACAAATTTAGTGATAAATTCACAGGGTTGTGCAACCATTACTATTGTCTAATCCAGAACATTTTCATTACCCTAAATAAACAGAGTCATTCCATGTATGTATTCTTCATGATGCTACTGTAAATGGAATTTTATTTTTAATTACAATTTAAAATTAAAAATATAAAAATGTACATATGTATGTAAAAATGTACAAAAGAATTTTGCATTTTAATCTTATGTTCTGCAACCTTGTTGAACTCATTTATTAACTCTAATTGTGTGTGTGTGTTTCTTAGGATTTTTGTTTACAAGATCATGTTTTTTGCCAATAAAGATACCTTTACTTCTTCCTTTCCAATCTGTATATGACTTTTTATTTTCTTGATTAATTGCCCTAGCTAGAACATAGAATGTTGAAAAGAAATGAGGAGAGCAGGTGTTTTTGATCTTAGAGGAAAGCTTTCAGGGTTGGTTTGTTTTGTTTTTGTTATTCTTTTTTGCCATTAAGTGTAATTTTAATTTTGTTTTTTGTAGGTATTCTGAAGTTGAGAAAGTTTCCTTCTTGTTTATTGAATATTTTTTTAACTTAAAAGGATGTTTGATAAATCAGTTTGTTTTTTTCTTTCTCCTTCACCTATTGAGATAATCTTGTGGTTTTATTCTTTATTCTACTAATATGGTGTATTATATTGATTGATACTTGTGCATTGAACCAACCTGGTATTGCTGGAGTAAATCCCATTGGTCTTGGAGCATAATTATAGTATTTTGTTGTGGAATTCTGCAACTGTCTTTATAAGGTATATATTCCTCTATAGTCTTTTTTGTTGTTGTTGTTATAAAATCTTTGTCTGGATTTGGTATCTGTGTTATTGGCCTCATAGAATGAGTTGGCAAAAATTTGCTCCTTCTATCCCACCCCCACCTTTTAAAATATATTTGGTCAGTAATTTTAGTAGCCTCTGTCCAATCACTAGCTGACAACTAATTTGAAGTTACTCTAGGCCTATTCTAAGAAGACCTGTTCTAAGACCTATTCATAAGCTGATCGATCATTAGTGGTCAGCTAATGATTAACCAGAGACTGTAAGCCCACTAGTCTTTACTGAGGGGCTCTGTATGCATATTGTGACATGCGTTCACCTTTCAGTTGTCAGCAGTTGATAACTGCCTTAGCCTTCGCCTCTTGCTTATATAGAGCTTCCAATTCAGCAGAGGTGAAAGAATAAGACCTCGTCAGGTCCTACCTGAGCATTTGCAGAGCTGTGGCCATGTGCACAACCCCACATACGCCTGTGATTTTTTAGATTCCCAGGAAAATGCCAGGCTCGTCTGGACAGCTATTCTTTTTAAGGGTTTTTTGGTTTGTCTATTGTTTGTTTCAACTGGTACTTACTGCCTGCCTCAGGCATCTGTAAAGCTAAACAGTCGGCCTGTCATTTATTTCAGTTTACAACACTGAAGATATTTAGGGTTTTTTTTTTTGATATTTAGGGTTTTTGTGCGAGGTTAGTTCCTTGTAAGATAAATAGCTTTGCAAGTAGGGTCTTTTGGGGAACCCGAAGACAGTTCCCCAGGGAATAAAGTTTTGAAAAGGCTCCAGTCTGGTTCTAGCCCAGGGCACTGCTATTCAGTTTGGTTGTGAACTCTTGGTTTTCCAGGTTTCTACAGAGCTGGATGGAAAGGAATATTGTTGGTGAAAACACTACAAAGCTCATGGCCCACTATTCTTGTAGACATTTTGTCATTATTTTTTCCTTACATACATGTTCCCTACATTACTGTAGGCCTTCTCTATATAGTCTAAAAAAAGGGTTGTTTTTTAAATTTTGTTTACAAATATTTTCTTCTAGTATATAACTTGTCTTTCTATCTTCTTTATGTTCTTTTATGGAGTAAAAATTCTACATTTTGATGAAGTCCAGGTTATCAGTTTTGCTTTTGTGTATCATGCTTTTGATGGCAATGTACGAATTCTTTGTCTCTAAGTCTTAAAGGTATTTCTTTCCATGTAAAAGTCTTATGGTTCTTTTTTTGTAATTTATCTTCTATATTTTTTAAATGATGTGTCTTTTAGGATTAGAATTCTTAGTTGCCAGGTCATTGTTTTGTTATTTATTTTAGCACTTCATCATGTTAATTATCCTCTGGCTTGCAAAGTTTCTGAGGAGATATTTACTGTTCTTGTATTTGTTCCTTTGTGTTTAATGTGCCTTATCCCCCCCCCCCCACTTCGGTTACTTTAAAGTGTTTTCATTTTCTTACACTAGCTTTCCAGACATTTAATTTTGATGTATTTTGTGGGTTTTGTTCTCCTTATCCTTTAGGTTCATTGTTAATCTTGAGTTTGTATCTTCATAGTTTTCATCAAATTTTGACAATTTTTGACATTATTTCTTCAGATATTTCTGTACCCATTTTGTAAGGGCAAAAAGATCAAAGCGGCAGCAAACCATGCAAGTCATTTCAGGCTTTTATTCAGGAACAGGATTCATCTGCGAAGGCGGTGGTAGTGGTGGACCCATTTTCCTGGTGGAAAATGAGCCACTGAACAAAGAAAGGGACTGGGTTTTATAGGTTTATGTTGGGGGGTGGCATAGTGGAGATGTGCCGGTTTTCTTGGGCACTTAGGAATTTGGGGCTAGTTCCATAAATCAACGAAGTGGTCAGTTTTAGTGCTCAGGGATTCAGGCTCAGGGGCCAGGGTCCTGCTAGCTGCGGACCGAGTGTCTCCGGCCTGGTGGAGCACTCTTCCCTTATCTGCAATTAGTCTTAGGGAAACATTCGTCAGGGGATGGAGTGGTGTTAGCATAGGGCTATTTGCCTCTTCCCTCAAGCTACACTGTTTTCAATTCCCATTATATATTATTCCAGACTCTGAAAGGAAGAAATGAATTGGGCGACAAAGTCTCTGGCTTCTTCGAGCTGAGACGGGGTGATGTGGTGCAAAGACCTTCCTTTCAGAGCCCTGGAATTTGGGTTTGAGGCAGATAGGACAGGGTGTGTGTGTGTTGGGGGGAGTCCTGGCATCGTCCCTGTCCCCTGCAATGTAGACTCCTTCGAGCGAAGCAGCGGGAGAAGGGATGTTTGGAGGCATTTTCAGGCGATTGCACCTGAGCTGGTCACCTTAGTAAAAGACTACAAGACTAAAATTAGAGAGAGAATAACAAAAATTATGGCAGCATGTAAAGATTAATTTGTGAGGGGGTAATTTTGGCACGTGACATAACTAAAAGTTCTGTTAATCAAAATTTTTGTTAAATCTAAGGCCTAATCAGATTTGAGGTATTTATCCCATGAGTTTATGGGCTCGGTTTTTTGGAGTATAGTAAGCATAATTAATCTTGGAATCATATTTTCCTGGTTGTTTGATTTCATCCCACTTGACAAATTACACAAAATAAGAACAGGGCTACAATTAACAATATAGTTGATGCTAGTGGTTCATGTGAGTAAAAAATACTTAAAAGGGTTGAGGGAAGAAATTCCTTCTGCCAAACTGTCCCACGTTTCTTTATTATGTATAATGGGTATCTGGGCATTAGCTGTGGCCAAGACCTGAGATTGTAATTTTAATATATCCAAAGAAGTATTATTGAAAAAAGGATCAAGTCCCATTAGGTGATTATGTTATTTTGGTGCTTTGAATGCCTTAATGACTCTTGCATAAATGTTATTGAGGGGGTTTTCTGTCATGGTTTTTTAGTGTCACAGGGAGCCAGGTGGCTACTGGCCTTTTAAGAATCATAACAATTTGTTTTGGGTCTTGCCATGTGGTCCATTTTGTGAGGTAGAACTTTTATGGAGGGAACAGATAAGACAGATCATAGTTTTTGATTTCCCATACTGTGGCTCACCACTTGTGGACTTGAAATGGCTCCTGAGTTCCTGGAGCTGTTTTACCTTGGTTTACATAAAAATAGCATTTTCGCCGGGCGCGGTGGGTCACGCTTGTAATCCCAGCACTTAGGGAGGCTGAGACAGGAGAATTGCGAGTTCAAAGCCAGCCTCAGCAATGGCGAGGCACTAAGCAACTCAGTGAGACACCCTGTCTCTACATAAAACACAAAATGGGGCTGGGGATGTGGCTCAGTGGTCGAGTGCCCCTGAGTTCAATCCCCAGTACCAAAAAAAAAAAAAAAAAAATAGCATTTTCATGACTGGTTTTGTAGGATGGCAGATGCCAGGGGGTCTAATTGATTTCATAATGTCAGCACCCAATCAGTGATCTGTTGTGTATCTGCAATAACCTGTGCTGACCATTTTTGTAGTAAATAGAGGTTTCTAATCCTGCTGCTTTTGTATTTATCCTGGTGGATGTTTTCATTCCTATAAGTAAGGGAATAATTTGGGCACTCTCATAGTCTAGTGTGTGTAGTTATTGGAAGGATAGGCTTTAGTTGTGAGGTTAACAATTAGTTTGAGGAGTAAGGAAAGTTAAAGTATAGTGGCCAATTTATAAGTCTCACAAATAAAAACCTCAGAAAGTTGGGGGCATTGGGGTATGGGGCTGACATCTACTTAGAAGAATTATTCCTACCTTTTGGAAATGCCCAGGTATGGCTGTATTTTGGTTATAACTGTTTTTCTAGGTGTTTAAGATGAAGCAAGTCAAACTGACTTTTGTTTTCACCTATTGTTAAGAGTTACCTTTTGGTCTCCTGGGAGGCATTTTTGAGGAACTTGAGAGCAGCTTATTAGCTCTGCTAGTGCCATCTGCGTTAGGATAGGTCGAGGTCTGGCACTGACCATGTGGCTTCCCGGGAAGCATGACTGATGGTTCCCTTTCTCAAGACCCTCCTCTCCTTTGTATGGCATTTGATTGGCTTTTTAATTTTCCAGTGGTCTCAGTAATCTCCCTGATTAGGAGGTTCTGTGGCCTAAAGTTGTAAAAGCCCTTTAGAGAAGTTTCCTCGTTCCTTGGTTTCAGACTGACTCAGAGGGCAAGGACCAAATACTGGTTTCCTTGGTCTCTTTGATCTAATTTTTGGTTTAGGTCTTGATCTTAAGTACTCAGCAAGCCAATCTTATCAGTCTTTATTTTAAGACAATAAAGGTGCTGGGTTTTAATTTTAATGTCTATCTGTCCTGTCATAGAGTTTAAGAAAAATACAAAATAAAGTTAACAAGTCTAGTTTGTGTAGTAGTTATCTCGAATTTTGGCTGAGGTATACATCATATTTCCTGGTTAAGATCCTAGTAATCTTTATAATAAAATTAACCCTTTGAATATAACTTTACATGACCTACTTCAAAGTTATTGTAACATAGTAAGCTGGGAAGCGGAACCTCATCTCAGGTAAGGCAGAACTTCTCACAAAATAAAATATCATTTTATAAAGTTTACATATATTGTTTTTGAGTTCACATGAATGGTTAGCATAATATGATATTGCATTTAAAACATGAATTAAAGAAAGGCTGAGAGGGCTTTTAATTTCCCTTTTGTGTGGAAAAGTAGCAAAACTCATGTACTGAAAGAAACATATTTAAATTTTTCCCAAGTGTAAAAAGTAACACAAAACTCTATCTTATGGATAATAGGTTCAGTTAT
Organism: Xerus rutilus; assembly: GCA_028644305.1. NCBI lineage: Eukaryota > Metazoa > Chordata > Mammalia > Rodentia > Sciuridae > Xerus > Xerus rutilus. The sequence goes on along the minus strand of CM053401.1, from coordinate 119,021,611 downwards.
AGAAATAAACCCTCAATAAAAATTGCTATCCTTATGAGTTTAAAATTACCATACAACTTTAGTTTGGAGAACATCTGCTTGATATAATACTCTTTAAACCTTCTACTTTAAGTACTTGCATGCCTGGAAGATATGAACACATTTAATATAAAAATAGGACTAGGAGCACCATAATTGTAATGATGTTATTATTTTAATTGACTTTAGGTCTCAAAGAAAAATCTAAACTCTGTAACATAGTACAGTAAAATAATAGTTGTTATTTAATCACAGTTATATAAACTTTAATTTCTTTGAAAGTTAGTTTCCCCAAGTGATGAAACCCGACAAACGTAAGAAAGTTATCTTATTAAGAGCAGAACACTGTTTTAGACTTTGTTTTTATATCAGTACGTTAAAGTTTAAATTGAATAAGCTTGTATTAATTATAGTCAAATTAGTCATAACCATAAACCTTTGAAATTTACCCTTCATTTAGACTCTCATTATTTTGATCCTTTTATCACTTACTCTAAACTTTTTTTAACACTTACTTTAAATCCTCTTGTTTCTTTTACCATGTGAAGACTTTTTTACCCAGAAACACTTCCTTTTTCCTTCCACTAAGTACCATAACTAGAATCCTTCTGTTCACATCCCAAAACAATCCTTGTAAATTTCTGAAGTTAGGCAAATTACTCCATTTTAGTGATAAGAAATACTTTATGTTATTTATAGTACTTTAAATGAAACAGTAGAAACCTTCAGGCCTTCATGTATAGAACCCAGAACACAAAGAAAGGATAACTGACTCCAATTTTTAAATCAAATTAAGCAAGCCTACACTGTGTACACAAATCAGCTGTACAGTGGCTTTTCCCTTTAAGCAGCGAGGGCAGCAGCTCCGTCCAGGAGCAGGGAAGTCTGCAACACAGAGAATCATAAAGGCAGGTTTACAACTAACAAGGTTCTGGCAGTAGCAATACAGAGGCAGGTAGCAAGTCAATGATTTACATGGCTCAACATCCTAGATAGGGAGCGAACTCAGGTTCCGGCATGAGGGCACTGCTTAGATTTTAAGGAGGGCAATTACCTAATCAAAGCCAAACATGGTCCAAGCAATTAAAACAAAAAATAAACCTTTATGACCGCTTGTCGAATTGGCTTTCAATCTTAAGATAGAATTAGGCTGGGTTAGAGAATTACATTTGTTCACCATTTATGAAAACACAATGTTTAAGTATATAGAATTATACCTGTTGGGCTTTAAATTAAGTAATTTTCTTTCAGTGATGACAAAGCAATTTAAAATTCTTTATTGAGTAACAACTTTATGAAACCCGCAGTTATAATGTTTGTCCCATTCATGTTAAGTTTGGTCTATTTACTTTTAACTTAGGTTATCTATTAAAAACCAGGTTTAGTTAACATTTTAAGTCATTTTCTACTGAAGGAAATCCTTGTAAATGGATTGGTCTCTGAGCAAAGTAGAATGTAAAAAACTTTTATAGTTGGATAAAATATATCTGATCAGAAATCTTAATTTTAGCGCACAGAGTCAAAATCAGGAGCTCAAAAAATATATAGAATTTAAAACCCAGGAGTCCTGGAAAAAATGACATGGCTATTAATTGTTTCAGTAAAGCAACATGAGAAAAAGAAGGGAGAGGAGAGGGAGGGGGAGAGAAAAACCTCAAGTTGATTTGAACAGACCTTTTTTTCCCTTTGGTTTCAAGCCCCCTATCAGGCTTTTCCTTTGCATTGGAATGTAAACTCCAATTCCGTGAACTGCTGTCCAGAGCTTTTTAACCCCTTTTTCCCCAGTTGGCATTTGGGCCAGGTTTAGATCGAGGCATGAGTCGTAGGGGCTTTGTTTGGGGCCTGAATTGCAGAGGCCAGAAGCTGACATTTAATTTTAAGGTGTAAGGAGGGGCTTGAGTGGAGAAGGGAGAGAACTTTGAAGTATGAAAGCTCCAGATACTTGCCATTTTGGGTCAAATATTTTTTTAAAAGCCTGCAGAATTTCTTTATTGAAAGTTCCATACTGAGGCCATGTGTGTGGGCTTCCTAATTAGTATTTTGGCCAGATTTTAGTGCTGAACTTAATAAGACATTTTAGTTTGAGTCCGGTGTGGGAACAGTGGGTTTTTAAATTGGCAGAGAGACAGCCCAAGGGGAATGGATTGAATAATTCCCATCTTCAGAGAGGCTTGACGGGAGTGGCAATGAAGGGCAGTGGTAAGGAGCTAGGTCTAGAGAAAGATGGCAGCAGCAAAGCATCCTTCTGCGCTCTTTATGCCACCAAAAATGCCAGTCCTGGACTGGACTTTCCCCATGAGGGTTTGGGAAAACGTCTTTTCCGCAATCCCAGTGGTAAGGGGCAGGGCCCCAGTAGAGTCTCCATTTCTCTGTCCAGCAGAGATGGAGATCAAGAGAAGGTGACAACAGGGCGCAAAGCTTCCTCTGCGCTCGTTATGCCACCAAAAATGCCAGTCCCGGACTGGACTTTCCCCACGAGGGTTTGGGAAAATGTCTTTTCCTCAATCCCACTGGTAAGGGGCATGGCCTGGATCTTGTTCAGCATAGAGGGGGATAGGGGACAGATTTAGAAAGGAGTCTTACCTCTCTGAAGGGATGAGAAGACCAGTGGTGGGTGCAGAAGTAAATTTGGCAAGCCAGTCCCATGACTTGCTGAATGTGCCAGGGAGGGGAAGGCAGGGAACGGGAAAAAGTGGGCTTTCCTTAACGCCAACAATGGGCTTGGTATAAGTCCCTTTATTGTCCACGTGGCATGAAGCCATAAGGATGTAATGTGCAGTTGATCTTTGGTACCCCAGGGGGGCTATCGGTGTCTGGGCTCAGACTCAAAGTTTTCAGGCAACGCTGGGGAGTGGCCCCAGCCAAATGCCTTCAGTCATTTTTGAGCCTTCCACCTGACACGGACACCAAATTTCTCCCACACAGCAGTTGACTCAGTACCCCGAAGGGCTGTGGGGGTGAGGCTTTGGGACTAAGGCCTTCTCGCAGCACCAGGGAGTAGCCCTGGCCAGCTGCCTTCAGTTGCCTCAGGCCTGCTGCCTCTCCCTGGCACTGAGTCTCCCGCATAAAATGGACAGCAAAGGGCACAGGGGAACGCAGCCAGTTCAGAGATTCAACCGTAGCTCCAAAGACCGATGGTTGGGGGGCCTCCCAGCTTTCAGAGAGTTTTGGAGGTGCTGGACACTCAATGGTCACTCCCCAAGTACCTTCAGCTGTTTAACTGATTGCAGGGGGGAAAGGGGAAAAGAGAAAGGGTTTGGGGAATGGGAAGCAATTACCTTACTATTCTTCCTGGCCAGTGCACCAAACTGTAAGGGCAAAAAGATCAAAGCGGCAGCAAACCATGCAAGTCATTTCAGGCTTTTATTTAGGAACAGGATTCATCTGCGAAGGCGGTGGTAGTGGTGGACCCATTTTCCTGGTGGAAAATGAGCCACTGAACAAAGAAAGGGACTGGGTTTTATAGGTTTATGTTAGGGGGTGGCATAGTGGAGATGTGCCGGTTTTCTTGGGCACTTAGGAATTTGGGGCTAGTTCCATAAATCAACGAAGTGGTCAGTTTTAGTGCTCAGGGATTCGGGCTCAGGGGTCAGGGTCCTGCTAGCTGCTGACCGAGTGTCTCCGGCCTGGTGGAGCACTCTTCCCTTATCTGCAATTAGTCTTAGGGAAACATTCGTCAGGGGATGGAGGAGTATTAGCATAGGGCTATTTGCCTCTTCCCTCAAGCTACACTATTTTCAATTCCCATTATCTATTACATTTTGTACCCCATTTGTGGGATTATTACATATTTGTTGGGCTTTTTAATATATCCCATTCTAAGATTGTGAGTTTTTTTATTTTTGTCTTTCTTTTTCTGTGTGCTGAAACAAATTGCAATTTTCTGGTGTCAGGGTCAGTCATATTTTCTTTTCAGTCTAATCTGTTAATCCCACCCAGTGATGTTTTTACTTTATTATATTCTTGGTCTCTAGACATTATCTTTATTTCTTCTTTATATCTTACAGGTCTCACTATGTCATGTTTTCATTTAAATACCTGAATATGGTTATTATATCTATTTTAATGTCCTGGTTTTTAAATTTCATCATTTATCTTACTGGGTCTATTTGTATTGACTGTTTTTCCTCTGTTTTGGGGTCATGTTTTCCCAATTCTTGTCATGCCTAATACTTTTTGATTGGGTAAGGGTTTTATAAATTTCACATTATTGGATGTATAGATTTTGTATTCTTTTTTGTTTTGCTTTTTTCTGGCACGCTCTTGGTAGTTTTGTTTGATCCTTTCAATATGGCTTGTTTTGTGCTTTCTTAGAATAGGTCTAGAGTAACCTTTAATCTAGGGATAATTTAGCCCTGTTACAAAGGCATGATCTTTTCTGAATGCCCCAGGAGATTAACAAGATTTGGCACCCGTGCTCAAAACTTGAATGTCTACACCCTATGTGAGCTTTGTGAACTTTCAGCTGATAACTTTTCAGTGGCTTTTTGCCTGGAGTTTCTTTTATTCATGTGCATTTTAGAATTCAGCTAAGAGTTAAGTATTCCTTATTTAAATTTTTGGAGGTTATTTTTTCTTTTAGTAGATCTTCTTGAGTGCTACCCTACACAACTTCCAGCTGCTTGAACTCTGATATGTGTTTCCGTAATTCAGCAAGACTTCTGTTACAAGGAATTCTCATCCTGTTCTATAGTCCAGAGTTTGCCTCCAGGAGGAAAGCTAGGAGATAATGTGTCTTACCTCACTTGATTCCTTCCTCATAAGGAACAAAGTCTTAGTTCCCTGTTGTCAGTATCTGAAAATAATTGTTTCATTTATTCCATCTAATTTTCTTGTGTTTATAGCAGTCTTATCCCTGTTACAATGTCATGCCTGGCAGTTGAAGTCCTTTTTCTTGAATTAAAAAAAATTAATAACCTTTTAATTTTAGAATAATTTTATGTTCATAAAAAAGTTAGAAAGAAAGATAGTACAGAGCATTCTGGTATACCCCTTATCCAGTTTCTCCCATTGTAAACATCTTACAATTCCATGGTACAGCTGCCAAAATTAAGAAACTAACATTGCCCTATTACTATTAAGTAAACATCTTTAACTTTATTTTAAAAACTGCCAAGCTGTTTTTCAAAATGGCTATATCTCAGAGTGTCATTCCATTAGTAATGAGTGAGAACCCTTGGATTATTTGAGCACAAGAACTAGATGAAAATTGGTTACATTGAAACATCAATATTTCCACTACTCTGAAATTATACCAAAATTAAGCTAAAAGAAAACTTAAAATTGAAAATCTTGAGTTTGTGATTATAAATGACTCATGATGACTATAATAACAGTAACATTCAATGAACTCTTCCTGTATGCCAAGCATTATTCTAAGAGCCTTACTTTTATTAGCTCATAGAATCCCTACAGCATCCATATGTTATTGGTGCTATTTTTAATGCTTTTGTAGATTAGGAGATTGAGGGAGTGAGTAATTTCCTTATGGTCCCGGCTGTGAAGGTGCAGGCAGTCTTGCTCTAGAACCTTCACTCTATTCCACTGGTGATGATTCTCAATTGGTTATATATCAAAATTACCTGAGGATGGGCTGGGGTTGTGGCTCAGTGGTAGAGCACTTGCCTAGCATGTGTGAGGCACTGGGTTTGATTCTCAGTACTGCATATAAATAAATGAACAAAATAAGGGCCAATGAACAACTAAAAACAATATATATTTAAAAAAGAGTTACCTGAGGAGTTGAGATAGTATTTTATTTAGTATAGGATAATCTTGAGCACCAATATCATAGAGACCTCTGGTGATTTATGTCAGGATTACGAACACTTTTATACATTTATAAGCATCTTTGTTATAATATGTACACATTTAATGTATTAAAGAGTACTTTAAATTTTCAATTATAATAGTAGTTTCTTTAGTGCATATTTTAAATTTAGACATTTTAAGGGATTTTTGTTTTGTTTTATTTTTTGTTCTTTTTTTTTTTTTTTTTTTTTTTTTTTTAGTGGTGGTACCAAGACTCAAATCCAGGGCTTGATGTATGCTAGGCAAGCATTCTACACTGAGCTACATCCCTAGTGTTTAAAACTTTTTTTTTAATAGGTAGAGTTGAGGCAAATTTTTTGTTGAAACAAATTTTTAAGAGCAGTTCTCTTTTATTACTAGGCATTCCGGCTTTTATGCAACAAGTGCAAGTGTGTATATTTTTGGCTTTGTGTATGCACACTTACTCAGCCTTTGGACATACAGAATTCTTAAGGTCACCTGATAAAGTAATTAGGAATTTCTTCCTGAAATTAATGTTTTAAGAATATTGATTTAAAAATGTGTAATCAATTCATGTACATAAAGCAAGAAATAAAATTTATCATACAACAGTATACTTGTTTAAATTGTTATACTCAGTGAGTTAATGCTGCCTACAATTGATTTAATTCAACTAGAATAATATTCAGAAAATTATTTTGCTTATTGTGTGTTCATTGACATTTTTAGCATTTAATTTTAGGCTTTCAAAATGTAGTAGAAAATTTTAAATTCTATTTTATAATACTTTACAAGGATTTATTTTTAAAATACAATCAGTAAAATGATAGGGTTGAACATGGGTTTACTAAAATCTAGTTCTTGTCTCAAAATCAATGTTGTAAATTTATTTCCTTAAGTTATTAGTGCTTAATTTCCAGCAGTTTCTGTTTTGCTGTCAGCAGCTGATTACTGCTGGTTGCAGAGAGTCTCCACTAGAGTGTGCTAAAGATATTTGTGAGAAAAGTGTTAATTACCTAGACTTGCCTGGACTTGTCAGTCTTGGCATGTTTTTATAAAATATATTTTTAGTTGTCAGTGGATCTGTATTTTTTTTTTTGTTTATTTATATGTGGTGCTGAGAATCGAACCCAATGCCTCACTCATGCTAGGCAAGTGCTCTACCACTGAGCCACAACCCCAGCCCTTGGCATTCTTTTAAAAAAAAGAAAAATTTAATTTTTTGTTTATGAAATTCCTTGTGCTATGTAGTAAATTCTGGATCTTGAAAATTGAGTACTTCTGTGGATACCTTAAATGATGAATATTTAAAATCTCTATTCTTGTTTCTTAATAAGCATGCTAGCTAGAAATATCATTGACTGTCTTACGATATTATCCTTTAGAAACCAAAAGTTGTTTCTCCCTTGCATAATAGAGGTTGATTTTTATTTACATAATATATTTCTGAAAATAGGAATAACTTAAGATGAACTAGAGAAACTAATTTGTTGTATGAGGTTGAAAATAGTTTATTATGCAAGCTTTTATTTTAAAATAACAATTAAATTAGTACATGCATATAATATGCAATTCTAGCATAACATTACTCTCAAAGTATAATTGATTGGCTGTGATAACTATATTTTGTGGTGATACATTAGAGTAGGGTGAGAAAGAAAGTTTTGGCTCGTTTACATTTGATAAATCTTTAAATGAGTGTTTGACTAACTGTTTACCTGGCAGAAGCACTGAATGATAACAACTGTTTTTCTTTCTTTTTTCCTCTTTTTCCCCCAGGTACCTTCACTCAAATAATATAGTAGTGGTTCCAGAAGGTAAGCACACACTTTGCTCTATGATTAGAACAGATTATCTCTTTAAACTTATCTTGTTTGGTGTATTAGGGAATTTTAATTATAAAATGCTTTAATGTATTAGCGTCAAAAAATTTTCCCTTAAAAAGTCCAGTTAAGAATTATGATTAAGCCGGGCTCGGTGGCGCAAGCCTGTAATCCCAGCACTTAGGGAGGCTGAGACAGGAGAATCGCGAGTTCAAAGCCAGCCTCAGCAAGGGCGAGGTGCTAAGCAACTCAGTGAGACCCTGTCTCTACATAAAACACAAAATAGGGCTGGGGATGTGGCTCAGTGGTCGAGTGCCCCTGAGTGCCATCCCCGGTACCAAAAAAAAAAAAAAGAATTATGATTAAATAAATTAAAAGTCTAAAATGATTAAAATGCTTAAGTAAATCATTAAGAGATAAGTTGCTAATAGATTAAAATAAAATTACTTCTAAACCTAATAAATCAGGTTATGAATTTTGGTTAGATTACCTTTGTGTATTAATTCTTGAATCATTAATTTAAGCAGTTTTTATACTGTTTTATATTTTCATTTGCTTTCTTTTTAAACTTATTATATTTTATCTCTAGGTAGAAATATTTATCACATAAAAGTTAGTATGATCAACATTTTTACTATTTTGTGAGCAACTGTTATAGGGACCAGGAATATTAAGCATTAATATATTTTAGGTTAGAACACTTTCATTAAAGATTTGCTGTAACATTTGAGTCAAACTCACTTTGCTTTTCCCCTTCTCTTCCATTTGAAGCTATTGGGTCCCTTGTAAAACTCCAGTATCTGGATCTTAGTGACAATGCCTTAGAAATTGTTTGCCCAGAAATTGGTCGTCTGAGAGCTTTACGTCATCTTCGATTAGCTAATAACCAACTGCAATTCCTACCTCCAGGTAATCATGGTCTATAGTGTACAATAGTTTCTTATCTTTTATAGATCTATTTTTATTCATGTTTTTCTCTGTATGTCTAGACAGTGGGATATGGATATAAACGTATTTGCAAGTATTTGATTGTCCATTTTTTTGAAGATGAAACCAAGGTATGTGGGTGAAATATGATTGAGAGTCTTTCTCCTGATACAGATATGAGAAGATAGCATTTAATAAGATAGGGCCACAGTTACTACAGTTGTACATTGCAAACAATGCCTCTCCCAATCTCTGCCCTAGCAAACTATTTGTACAAAGAGCTATTTCAGTTCTGAATTTCACATAAGAGAATTTAGGTGAACATTATATGGTATAATCATCTTAGTATACAAAAAGCAAATATGCTGTTTTTTTTTTTTTTTTTTTGCCTTATTCTCCGGTGAAATAGTGATGTACATCAACTTTGATTTAATAATGAATCATACTAGAATTTATTAGCACAATTTAAATTTGAGTCTTAGAATTGTCAGTTTTGCCGCTGAATATCTGATTAGATTCTGATATGCCTAAAGGCAGATAGTTCTAAAACCCTGCATTCCCTTGAAAGTCACATTAAACTTCTTGACTTTTGGGGAAGGGCATTCCAGGGACCTTTCTTTGTGAAGGTGCACATTTTCAAATTCTACTGTCATATATCATTTCCCACCTAAAAATACAAAAAGATGAAGTGTGATTTAAGCATAAAAAAATTGTGCTTCAGGTATTACATGAAAGTTACCACATATTCAAGGATGAGCTGGAAAAGATACAAATGTCACAGTGGCAGGGACTATTTTTACTTACTCTTTCAGAAACACCAACCAGCCTGTTAGTGCATACAGTGAAATGTCCGACTCCAACAAAATTACAAATTACTACTTGTCATAGAACTTGAGGTTTATGTGAGAATATTAAAAACTTAAGGTTAAATCCATGAATGAAGAAGTCAGCAATATTTCTTTGCGATTTAAAAAAAAGACTTCTTCCAAAGTTTTTCCCAGTACAAACATTTCTATATGAGAGCATAGTAACTGACTAAGTTTTAACTTTTTCTACATTAGCCTTCATATATAGGTCCAGAACTGTTTGCAAAAATGAAGTTAGTAGAGCAGTGACTTGACTTTAAAAAAACAGTTTTTGAACCTCATATAATAAGTGTCTTGGGCAGGGATTGTAGCTCAGTGGTAGAGAGCTTCCCTCACATGCAGGAGGCACTGGGTTCGATCCTGGGCACCACATAAAAATAAATAAATAAAGATATTTGTGTCCATCTACAACTAAAAAAATTTTTTTTAAAGTGCCTTATTGTTTCCAACTATAGTTAAAGCAAAAAAAATTCAATTCAATACAGAAATACAATTTTTAGGGTGTATTATATATAATCAGGCTCGGTGGTATTTCATCATTCTAGCTTTCATTAAGTTTATATATTCAGATATCCAGAAAATTAGATTCTGTTTTGAAGATTGCATAGAAAGTGTATCACCAAATGTAATATTTTCATATATGAGGATGAGGTATTTTATAGAGTCAAGATGCATGGGTATAATGCTGTATCTTTTTACATACATTTAAAGAACATACAAACATATTTTTGATATGTGTATTCTATTATTTTGTCTTTCCTTGTAATATAAGATCATTTTGTGGTAGAATGTGGTCATTTCCTTCCATTGTATGTTCTCAGAGGTTAAGGATGCACTTCTGATGTCACTTACTGCTTCCCAATAACCTCCTAATAACCAGTGAACAGTGTATGTTTCCTGACTACTTTCATATAATTTTTTTATTTATATTTTAGTTGTTATACAAGAAAGTTGAGTCATTTTTTTATCTTATTTTCCTCACTTTTTTCCTATTTTTTGAATATGAACTTTTGATGGAGCATGATTGTGTGGACTAGGCTCTACACTTATTTGAGTCACTTATACATCTTATTACAAGATCATTATAACTATTGTGATTTGAATGAGTTAGAGGATAGGTATACATCCTCAAAATAGTATTTGAAGATATACTATAGAAATGTTTCATAACTGTAGAAAAGAAATGTGAGGGATTATTATGTTGATATCTGATTTAGAGCCCCTTCTACATAGACCATGCTATTATGTAGACTTCTTTCATGTCATATTCCCTTAAAAGGCTTACCATTTTACCATGGTTATGTGTTGTGGTTGGAAAGCCTTGAAATACTATTTCATATCCACTACTTAAAAATTGAAAAATATTTGAAACGTTTGAAAAACTTAGGTGGAGGTAGAAAGTTTTAACATGAGGATCTAAGAATGAAATCCAGAGCTTTCATAAACTCCTTGAAATTGTATAGCACAGTTGGTGTTTATGTCTGTGTTGCTGTGAGGCGGTTCAATGTTTTCATTAGTTTTGAAACAGATTCTAGATTTATGTGATTGCTATCTAATGGGTTATTTGCCTGTACCCATTTTTCTGGGAATCAATCTCTCTCTCTCTCTCTCTCTCTCTCAAATTTTTTTAGTTGTAGATGGACACAATACCTTTATATTCATTATTTTTTATGTGGTGCTGAAGATCGAACACAGTGTTTCACATATGCTAGTCAAGTACTCTACCCCAGCCAGGAATTTCTCTTTTCCCTATTGTATTAGATTGCCAAGTACTGCCATTTTCTACCACATCTCATTGTTTTCTCACCACATTTGACTGGTCTAGGTTTAGGTACCTGACTCAAGCAAGACCAGTTATTTCCTTGGGAATTTTGAAGAGATTAGTATGAGAGAAGACAGGAAAAAAAATTAAATCAATTTATCTTTGTCTCTGTTATATCTCACCAGTATTGTGTAATCTTGTGAGGTGCTGGTAGTAGCCATGTGGAATGGGAGACAAACAGGGAAAGGCAAAGCAGGGAGAGGGCAGAGAAGGCTTCCTTAAACTTTCATATTCCAGTCCCAGATTCTGTTCTTGAGATCCACAGGCTTTGTGCTTAGTAAAGTTAGGCTGTAGGAATGTGAAGACAAACACTCCTGCTTTTGCTTTGAGACTGCAGTTCTGTTTTGGTTCCGCTTTCCTGCAGTCCTGTTTGGGTTCCACTTCCCTGTGCCCCCTCAGCAGAAAGGGCTCACCCCTTGTGTTCCTGTACTTTAAGACTTGTAGTTCTGTATTGCTTGTCCATTGCTTGAAAACAGTTGCCTCAGAGGTTTTTTTTTTTTTTTTTTGGTACAGGGGATTGAACTCAGGGGCACTCGACCACTGAGTCACATCCCCAGCCCTATTTCGTGTTTTATGTAGAGACAGGGTCTCACTGAGTTGCTTAGTGCCTTGCCATTGCTGAGGCTGACTTTGAACTCGTGATTCTCCTGTCTCACAGCCTCCCAGAGTGCTGGGATTACAGGTGTGTGCCATTGCGCCTGGCTGCCTCAGAGGTTTTTTGATTAGTTTTATTGTATTTTGGTGAGAGGCAAGGTATCACTTACCTTGTCATGTCTATTAGATGTTCTTTGATTTCTCATCTGATAAATCAATAGGAATCATAAATCATTTATAAGAATCAGAATAAACCATATATAAGATTGCTTATGTGCATTCATATATGCATATATATGTTCTTAAGTATGTACCACTTAGACATTTAAATATTGCTTTTCCCTACTCCCAGTATCAAAACTAGCATTTTTATAGAACAAATTTAAACTAATATCTTCCCAAAGACCTTTTCTAACTTAATGAGATAAAATTATATGAACTATTATTAAGAGAACCACTGTGCACCTACAAATGAAGGATTATTGAGGAAGAGTTTCTATCAGTGCAGGGACTCTAGCCAAACACTTTGTTACTGTGAAGACCACAAAGGCTGATGTAAGTAAGAGGAGATAGAAAAACCAGCTAATCCTTGTTAGGAGAATTCTGATACATTTTGGGATTTGCCATCAACTCTCTGTGAACTCCCATGGGAGAAGGTTATAGTAACAAACAAAAAGTAACCAGGAGCCAGAAAAGATGTTGCTTGCAGCTGGCATATAAATCAGCCTATTTTTTTGAAATGCTTTTATCCTTGAAAAGTTGTTTTGCATACCAAAAAAGGAAGGATTTTTAGTCCAAATTAAAAACATGAATGTGTTGTACTTTAATGGCTAAAAGTACACAAAAATACAGAGATATGTCCCATATACAATCAGCCTGAATTTTTACTAAACTCAGGCTTCAAAAAAGTATGATCAAATTAATTATTATTTCTTAAATTTTATTTTTTCTCAGTTGATCCTCTGTTGCTTTATTGGGATGAAATTTAATATTTTAGTCTGTCCCATTGCCTCCTAACTTGTTCTAATGTGCTTACTGGTCTACTGTGGAGGTGGGGAGGAAGGAGATCAGCCTTTTCCCTTGGAGGCTATGGTAAAAACCAGAGCCTGGTCTCTCTGGGCTTCTCTGTTACTTGCTACCCTGATTGTTGGGACTGTATTGTCACTTGGGTGCATACTACAGTGATTCTTCAGAGGTGCAGATCCCACCTCACAGTTGGGTGTTCTACCCTGCCTTACGGTTTCTCATGATGCTAGGTGAACCAGGTACACTGGGTCAGCTCTGACTTCCTTAACCCTTCCACTGCATCTGCATCCTCAGTGGACATCGCAAAGGCGGCTCACTTTTTGAACCCTCAGAAAACCAAGTGTCTTTTTTGCCTCTGTTCCCAGATAATCAAGGCTCTTCTGATATTATCCTCCTTAGCTCATTGACCTTTTTGGGTGATTTATCTTTCTGGGAGTCTGGGCTTTACACTTATTATACACTAATATATGCTGGTGGTAGTACTTCTCTCACTAAAAAAAAACATCTAAAAATGCGTTCCTGGCAGAGTTCCCCTCTGGTGTCACCAAGCTATGTACATGTTGCCATTAATATACATAAATAGACTGTGTATTTTGTGGGATTATCTGTATGCCCTGGGAGACTTACTATTTCATCATCTTAAAAGGAAATATGTGTTGGCTCAAAGTATGCCATGCTGTGTACTAGAGAAAGTGGACATCATGAAGGAGAATAGGCTTCTGAGAAACTTATATTTTACTGTCCAATATTTTCAAACTTCCTAAGAAGTGACTAGACCAAAGAGGGAAATATTGACTGGGTTGCTAGATGACCACTGAGTAAATGAATAAATTATCTGCCAGAGTTCCTAAGCTCATATTCAGAACCTGTTCTTCCAGTGAATTTTATAGACCTAAAATTTGTAGTATATATAGTAGTTTATTAGTAAAGTAACTTTATAGTATAGTTAAGTATATATTAGTAACATATAGATATTTTATTTCAGTGTTTGATATACTAGATTAAATAAAACACATTGATTTCTCCAAAAAAATTTTCAGATACTATTACATATTGTAAAATCTGCTTACAAATGGAGCTAATGCCTTTAAATTTTATTTGCACTCTTTTATAAGCTTTAACAATTGAACAAAAACCTCAGGATAAAATGGCTATTAAAATTTGTCGGGGAAAAAAATGTTTGGTTTTTTGGCCCATGTGTCCTTAGAGCTTAGAGTTAAATACAAAAATAATCCTTTTTAGGAAAGGTGTAAAGGGAAATGGTGGAAAACTTGCCAAATGCTTGAAAAACAAAAGTTCATTGTGACAATGGTTAGGGGGAAAAAAAAGGCAAAGGAAAACAAAATGGTCCCTGAGATTTGGAAAGTCTTTACCATCAATCAAGGCACATTGAGCTTCTTTCCGTGGACCTTTCATTTGTGGGGAAAAAATCTAAAAGCAGCTAATGTCATATCCAAATTCACCTCCTATGCAATACTTCCCTTCTGTGTCTGTGTGCAAATAATTTATTATCCTATACTGTAGTACAGCTTTGGTGCTGGGTGTGCACAGTGATGACAGTACTGAGGTCAGTAAATATGGTTTAAGGAGAAGTCGTGTTTGAGGTGAGGGACTGAGCTGATGTGTAAGTGGCATGGAGGAATAAATGTTTGAGATCTGGATATTCTTCACTGTTTATTTCTGAAATACATCCATTTCCTAGCCTATCATACACACTGCTTCCACAATTCTCTCTCTCAAATAAAGATTTGATAAACTGTTTCTTCAATTAAAATTCTTCATTTAAATTGACTAAAGTGTTGTGATTGTCATGATTATATTTTTGTGGTTACTTTATAGCTTCAATTGATTTTTCTGCCTTGATTTTAGTATATTGTTTTGTGACATGATCAGAAAATTATAGTCTTAGGTCATACTATGTAATTGTGAAGAAAAAGTAACTCAAAGAATATAGATTAAGTGCCAAAATAAATATTTCTTAAAAAGTAATGTGTTCAATATGTTAAACATTTTGTTTTGTTTTTCATTTGTTGTTTGAATGTGATTTTTGCTTCCTTCATCTATAAATTGTGGTTTAACCTTGCTGAAGATTTTAATTTAAATCTGATTTTCTGCTCTATAATTTTAGAGTTCATGATAGTATTAGTGAATGAAAAGCTTTATGATTTGCCAAGGTTGATGTAATGAGAAGTAACTAAAGAAATGTAGTTTGATATCACTTGGTTTTAACCCCCGCCCACAGTTGGCATTACAGTTCTTTGCGTAGTCATTTTTATTAATCCTGTTTTTTCTAAAGAGTCAACATTTTAAGGAAATATTTTGATGTTTTAAAAAGATTTTTGGTTTTTAACTGGTGTTTTTGTTTGTAGGTAATGACAAAATGTGAAGTCAAAACTGGCAATAAGTGAGGAAGGGTTCTAAAGCAAACATCCTTATATGCTTATCACAAATATCATTTGTTGGTTCTATGTCTCTTCTACTTCTTAGCTGGATCTGCTGACATCCTTGCTCCTGACATATTCCCAAAGAAGATTTAAGTCTTGCAGGTTTATTTTGATGACTTTTTCTTTTCAGTTTCAAAAGTTTGGCATTCATTCCTTACATATGAATTTACAAACCAAATTAATTTCTTAGTTTTTTTTTAAAATATTTTTTAGTTGTAGGTGGACACAATATCTTTATTGATTTATTTTTATGTGGTGCTGAGGATCGAACCCAGTGCCTCACGCATGCGAGGCAAGCGCCCTACCACTGAGCCTCAATCCCAGCCCTAATTTCTTAGTATCTTTTAAAGGAATAACAGCATGCTTTGTAGAATGTAGTTTCTACTATGAATCCATTTTCCTTAAACAAGATATCTTTTATTGTAATTTCATAGTCATTATCATAAAATGTTGAAATAATTTTAAAGTTTTTTGGAAAAATAGTTGGAAAATGTTGATGTTTGAACCAATAGATCATAGAATTTTTCTTTCTTTCATTATTATCTTCTTTTAAAACATAAATGCATACTTTTTAGGAAAATGAAAGTTTCTTATATATAAACTAAGCTTAAATTTTTAATTTTTAAAATATTCAACCAAGTAATCAAATATTCTCATAATTTTTTTTTGCTTGCTCTTAAAGGGATCTTACTCTTTAAACATCTTAAAGGGATATTTACTCTGAAGGAGAGCATATGTACATTAAAAAATACTTTTTAAAAATGCTTAACAGTTATACATATTGTATATATCCTGAACCAAAATTGTGATTTCTGTGATACTATTCTTCTCTTACCTGGTATCAGTAGATGGCTGAACATGTTTAAGAACATGAGACAATGCTGTGTGCACAGATAGTGAAGGACAGGTTTCTGGCATTCCGTTGTGTATACAGGTGTTTTCCTACAGTCTTTATACCCACAGAGGGGCTACTCTGGTTCAGAGATAAGTTTCTTTGACTTATTCACTTTAAGTGATAGGATCCAGTAGCACAATTGAATATGTATTTTATATAGATTAAATCTCGAGATTATTTAGCTAAGAATATTTATATTATGTTTAGTGAGATATTAAGTATAGTCTATAGAATACTCTTAATTTTAAGTAAACTTCTTTTTGAGCCTTTTTTTTTTTTGTGGTGCTGAGGATTGAACCCAAGGCCTTGTGCATGCAAGATAAGCACTCTACCAACTGAGCTATATTCTTAGCCCCTTGAGACTCTTAATATAGTAGATCAAATCAGTTCCATAAATCAGTGTTTTATAATAACTTTACTTATTCTATACTCATTAAGAATTTTTGTCGGGCTGGGATTGTGGCTCAGTGGTAGAGTACTTGCTTCGCATGTGGGAGGCACTGGGTTTGATCCACAGCACCGCATATAAATAAATGAATAAATAAAGGTCAATCAACAACTAAAAAAAATTTAAAAAAAAGAATTTTTGTCTAAAATGCCAATCTCATATATGTTTTATTTGAGTGTTCTTAGTTTTCTTAGGATATTCCATGAAGTTGTTTTTGAATTTTATAGATAAGAATATTTAAGTTCCCCATACCTAGAATTCTATGGAGCTTTAAGTACAGTAAACTTTTAATAAAGCAAAAGTCTGTAAAATTAATGTTAGTTGATCCATATGCCTCTGATTTCTTATCCAGTGTGATAGATAGGTTTTAACTTAATGGGTTCTGATATGCCTTCCATCCTAAAATTTAACATCCTGAAATTTATAATTCCAGCAGGTTTGATTTTATGAAGGACATAAAGCAACACCTCTGAGAATCTTTTTCTGCTGTCAAGAGGCATGACTCAGGAAGGCATGAGTGTATATATGTCTGTTTACTTCCCATTCACTGTTTAAATTTCTAACTACCTCTAAATTAGAAACAACTATAAAATTATGTTATACAAATGGTAAAACAAGAAATAGAATCCTGATTTCCATTTACTCAGGGAATTACCTATAACTGATTTGTATTGTGTGATCTGTATGTCACTTTTTTTTAAAAATATGTTTTTAGATGTTGATGGATCTTTATTTTATTCATTTATTATTTATACGTGGTGCTGAGGATCGAACCCAGTGCCTCACACATGCTAGGCAAGCGCTCTACCACTGAGCTACAGCCCCAGCCCTGTATGTCACTTTTTTATCTACATATTATGTTGACATGTCTTCTTAATAATAATTTGTTTAACTTTATGACAGTGTCAATAATTTTGTTCCTGGCATGAGTTAATTTTATTTAAGTTACTCTCCACTGATTTTTTGATAGTTTTTATTGAGGTAAAATTTATATACTGTAAAATTTACTGTTTTATACATGTAGTTGATAAATTTTATTAAATGTACACAGTTTAGCACACGTTCCAGTTTCTAGAACACTTTCCTCATCCCTGACTCTCCCTACTGTATGTGTGTTGCCAGTTCCCATTCCCACCCCGGCCAGCCATTGATCTTGCAGTCTGTCTCTAGTTTTGACTTTTCCAGAAATTTCATATAAATAGAATAATATAATATATCTTGGGATTTTAATTTTTTCATGCCTGGCCTATTTACTTACAAAATGTTTTTGCATACATATTGTCTTCAGGTTTTAGTAGATTGTTTATTTTTATTGCTAAGTAATTTTTTATTGTGTAGATATTCCAAATTTTGTTTATTCAGCAATTGATTGATAATTTAGATTGTTTCCATTTGGGGTTATTATGAGTAATGTTGCTATGAACATTTGCATACAAGTTTTCATGGACATATGTTTTCCTTTCTCTTGGGTAAACACCTGGAAGTAGAATCCTTGGGTTATATGGTATATTTTTAGCTTTGAAAGAAACTGCCAAACTGTTTTCCAAAGTCACTGTACCATTTACATTCTTGCTAGCAACGTATGAGGATTCTAGTTCTTCCTTATTCTTGTCAATGTTTGGTATTTTGAGCCTTTTTTATTGTAGCTATTTTGGTGGCCATGTAGTAGCATCTGCTTGTGATTTTAATTTTTATTTCATTATTAACTCAAGATTATCACATTTTATGTGTTTATTTGCAATTTCTTTGGTGAAGTAGCTATTTATATCTTTTGCCCATAAAAAAATTTAGTTGTTTATGTTCTTAATATTGCATTGTAGCCGGGCATGGTGGTGCATGCCTGTAATCCCAGCACCTGGGGGGGCTGAGACTGGAGAATCACGAGTTCAAAGCCAGCCTCAGCAATGTGAGGCACTAAGCAACTCAGTGAGGACCTGTCTCTAAATAAGACACGAAATAGGGCGGGGGATGTGGCTCAGTGGTTGAACACCCCTGAGTTCAATCATTGGTACCAAAAAATAAAAATAAAAATAAATGTTGCATTGTAATATTCTGATATTAAAGGATAATTGTCACCCAAAAGCTAAGACTTGGCTCCAATACAGATAACAAAAATTTTCAAATGTGATAAAGTCTTTATTTAACTCATTGATAAGGAAATTGGTAAGGTGTTACAACCAGTTCAAAGGAGAATCCACAGAACACACATATTAGAGATCAAGAGTATTGAAATGAACCTTAAAATGAAGGCAAAACTGTTTTTCTCCATAGGAACAGAAAGTCATCCCTTAACCAGATATCATTTATGTATGTGTTTATAAATAAAGATTATTTTCATTGCTATCAGTTATATACAGCTTTGTAGAATTGTCAAATAGCTCTCCTAGAATCAAAATCAGATAACCTGTGGGCCAAATCTGACCCTTCGCTTGACTTTGTAGATAGTTTTACTAGAACACAGTTGTGCCCATCAATTTATATATTGTCTACTATGTGGCAGAATTGAGTAGTTTTGACAATGATTCATTAGTTTGCAAAACCTAAAATATTTGCAAAATGACCCTTTATAGCAAGTTTGTTGGCCCATTTTATTATCTGCATACAAATCCTTTATCAGATATATGATTTGCATGTTTTCTCTCAATCTGTGGTGTGTGTGTATATATATATATATATTTTTAAATAAATAAATATAATCTTATTTATTTATTTATTTATTTATTTATTTTTGTGGTGCTAGGGATTGAACCCAGGGCCTTGTGCATGCAAGGCAAGCACTCTACCAAAGAAGCTATATCCCCAGCCCTTTATTTTCTTCATGGAGAGTAGAAGTTTTAAATTTTAATGATGCCCAATTTATCAGGTTTCTATTTATGTCTATAATCCATTTCAAATTATTATATGTGATACTGAAAAGGATTGAGATATTTTTACATGTGATATTTGTTTATTCCAGCACAATTTGTTGAAAAAACTATCCTTGTTGAATTGCCTGGTACCTTTGTCAAAAATTAGTTAACCATAATTATATGGGTTTAATTCTGAGATGATTCTCTTCCTTTCATTTTTATGTCTACCCTTATGGCAATACCACACCAGCTCAATTATTATAGCTTTGTGGTAGGTTTTGAATGAGGCAGTGAAACACCTCCAACTTTATTCTTCTTTTTCAGATTTCTTTTGATCTCATTGATTTTTTTACAATAAAGAAAATACATTTTTCCTTTCTAAGAGTCCATCCATTTATGTATGTTTCCTTATGAGTAACAATAAGATGATCAGGATAAGGGTCTGAAGGATCTTTCATCAAAGTGTTCTGTGGGGATCAGTACCCTTACTAGTCAGTATAATTTCTAATTACCCAGTATATTTCTTGCTTTTATGTTTTATTTATGTAACTTATGGCTGTGTGCTTGCTTCTCTAATTTTGCTGTGCCTCCATAACAGTATGTCTCTTATCAATAGCACATAGTCAGTGAAAGAGCAGACTAGGAGACCACATGACCTGCTCTACTTTGCATTCAGTATTAAAGGGTAGGGTTAGTCTTGAGACTGCTTGGCTTACCCTTTCCTGATGACTGGAACTTAGTGGTAGGAACTGGGCAGCAGAAGCAAAAGGCTGTGGGTTTGGGCATATGCCAGATCACCTCAGTGCATTTTAAAGCCCCATAGAGATCATGTGAGTATATAAAAAGAGACTACCAGGTGAATGCCTGTCAGACTGTCAAGATGGTTATTGGAGTTCATCTCACGGGATTTTTTATAAACATGAATGAGAATGCTAAACAATATTATTGGTTTATAAGACTTTCACAGCCTGGTACAGCACTCAAACATTGTTAATTCAGTTTTCTGTAATTTCTTAATCTGGTATTTCAATACATAAACTATTCATATAAACTAAAGATTTCATAGAAAATTCCCATTTAATGTTTTATTTCACAGAAATAAAATAAATAGTGCTTTGAAATTTAGGAATGTTTAATGAAAATGTTTATAAGAAAAATACAAATATTGCTGGAACTAAAATTCTAACACCTTTAGGATTCAAGCATTAGGTTTTGATAAAGTATTAGAGTATATTTAAAATACTTTAAGAAATATTAATTAAAAGCTACTGCCTTCTTTTAAAAGCCTTGTGGGATGCTAATTAGGGACCAGTAAAATTTGGAAAGAGGAAAATTATATATTTTTCCTTCCAGATTTTATGTCATTTATAAATAATTTGAAAATAGTGACTTTGTTTTCTTGAAATCCTTCCTTGTGTTTTCTCTACTCAAGTCTCCTTGAATTCTCTACTTAGTTTTTCTAAACCAAGCTGTGCATAAAATATTTTAGTTTATCTTTGTAAAAATTGTGCTGCATTTCTCCTTCACTCCATAGAAGAAGATGGCGGCATTTTAAGATCAGCCATTGAGCCATTAAGCCTGGCATGGTGGTAGTTAACTTATTTTCAACATCATGATTAAGGCTATTTCAAAGAATGCTTCTGTTAAACATTTGAATCTCTCCCTTTTGTCTTCATTTAATTCTTTCTTAGATGGCTCCTTATTAGGCTAAATTACTTTGGTATCTCTAATTAAAAATTAAATATCTTATAATGATCTGGCTTTTAAGGAGACTTGCCTACTAATGATGCTGAGCCTTTTCAGTTTGTTGTTGGCCCAGACATTGCCCGCTTCGGTTTCCTAGTTTAGCAACAGAAATAAAACTATGCAGGACCTGGCAGGTTTGGTATGCCGGCACCCAGCCAGGAATCATGGGTTTCTTAAGTAAATGGACGAATGGGGATTTGAGGAAAACACAGATTCTGTTACATAAGCTTTGCACTTCACAAATCCCTAACTATTTAAAGGAACTCAGTTAACCTGCTGCCACTAACATAAAGTTTGTTTTGTTTAAATACACACACACACACACAAAGTGATACATTGTTTTCCAAAATGGAATATTACCTTTCATATTGTTTTTGATTTCATATTTTTGTGAATTTTTATAAAAAGCATTCTCTTGATAAATAATTCATGAAAATTAGCTGTTAATTCTATTCAATGATTTTATGTATTTGTAATACCTTTTAAAATAGCATAATACAGAAAAGTTAATAATATAATATGTAATTCCTGTATAAGGAAATAAAGTTCCAAGAGAAACTTTAAAAAGAAGCTCAGTTTTACTCTCTGGCTCTGGCGCCAGCATGGCTGGGTTATCTTGGTCCCTAGTATCTGCCCTACCCGAAGAGTGTCATGGGTCAGTTTTCAGAGGTTTCTTAATTGCATGTTTGAGTACAGGCTGCTTTCCTTCTTGTTGGTTCATTTTGTCTGGCACATATTTGATTTCTTAAGGTCTTTTGCTTCTGAATTTGAAGGAGAGCCTTAAACCCTGAGGATTAGCTTGCTTCTTTTCTTCTTCAAACCATCATGTATTTCTTCTGGCCTCTGCCTTTCATTGTCAGAAGAGAGCCAGCTGTCTGCCTTAATGATCATTGTTAATTGGTTTTAGACTATGTGTAAACACTGAAGGCAGATCATTCTGAAGTATATTTTCATGGAAAGAGAAGAAACTTAACTGTTTCCTTATAAGACTTTTGACAAATAGGAATGAACAATTAATTGAATACTTGGAATACTGTGAGTGGGGTATGGATATAGTGTGCAGGCTCCAAATCACAGATAAAGCAAGATTGGTCACAGTATGGAACAAAATGGATTTACCATAAACTTCAATAATCAAATCACATCAACTTTAGAATCAGTAAAATTTTTTATCAAAAGACTAAATAATAAAGTATAATAAACTTTACAAATTTCTTGACCAAAAGTGATCAGAAGGTTACTAATCTGTGAAAATAGTCAGTTCTTAAAATGATCTACTCCTTGGGCTGGGTCATAGCTCAGTGGCAGATCATTTGCCTTACCCATATGAGGCACTGGGTTCGATCCTCAGCACCATATAAAAACAGTAAATAAACAAAACAAAGATATTGTGTCCATCTATAACTAAAAAATATTTTTTAAAAAATGATCATCTACTCCTTGACTTTTTATTGGCATCTGAATAAAACAGATCTTCGTTCCTAGTATCAGTGGCCAAAGATTGTAATCCTGTTCACTCATTTTTTTAACATGGAAATCTGTTATGTATAGAAAAGTTCACAGATTAAAAATGTATATTCAGTGAGTATATCTTCTTCCTCATCAAATTCTTCTGCCTCCCCATCTATTTCTGTGGTCTAGGAATTCACATCCTGTGGAGACTGGCTCATAGTTCCTCTGTCTCTGCTGTTCCCTTGCTGTCCTGATAGGACACTGTTCTAGCAAGATTTCATTTAAGGGGTGGACAGAGGGGAGGTCCCTGTTGTAAAAGACTCAAATTGGCATTTGTTGGTTACTAAATAATTTTTAACATTAGTGAAAATCTAGTATATAGATATTTTTATTGTCTTAGTAATTTTAATTTGTAAACACATTGTATTTTGTTATTATTGCTAGTAATAAAGCCTTACATTTATTTCAAAAAATGGTAAATTTACTACTCTATATAATCAAGAAAATAACTACTGTGAGTAGTATACTCGCTAAGCATTTAAACTAAGCCAGGTTCTATATGGGGTTTCTGGCTCCAGCGCCCACCCAACCATGCAGAACCCCTAGCAGCTGCTCCTGTGGGCACACAGCCTCAGTCGCTAGCCACTGAGGAGCCCATATTCAGGGCAAGAGTCGCTCCAGAGACCCCAGCGGAGACAGCCCGCCGCACTTCCGCTCCAGAGCTCCGGTGCACCGGCAGGAGCCGCAGAGGGCCCAGATCCGCCCGCAGGAACCAGCTCGGGTGTCCAGCAA
>CM053401.1:118966910-118997637 GCA_028644305.1 Xerus rutilus | reverse complement strand
AGCTTCTACATATATCAAACAAACCTTGGTTTTTCTGACATGGATATTTGGTAGACATTTTTGCAAAACTGAAAAACATGTATCTGTCCTTTCAAGGAAAACAACTGACAATTTTTATTGTCAAGGATAAAATGTGAGCTTTTAAGTGAAACTCAGAATTTTGAAAAAACTTGTATATATCACCTGACGACTTCCAAACACTTCTGATGAGGTTGGTGGTGGTATTCACAAATGTGGCTTTTTGATATTGAAAAATGAGATGTGTTAAGATTTGGAAGATCTGAATAATTTAGGGATGCATTTTTTTCCCAAATGATGTTTCAAAGTTGTGCATGGGTAAAAGATTTGTTTAGTAGATTTTAATGTTAATATAGCACAAAAAGTTTAGATTCTACATTGTAACTGTCCTTTAAGAAACTAAAATGTTTAAGGTTTTAGTGTAGTCTTGAATAGTGGCCATAATCACCTGGAAAGCTGATTAAAATACTCTGCCTGGAAAAAAAAAAAAAAGAAAAAAAAATGCAATGTGATTGCCAAAAGAGTATTATTGTTATAAAAATTTTGGGAATAATGGAAAAATATAATTCATAAACACTACTTTAATACAACAAAAAAAAAATTAAAAAAATAAAAAAAAATAAACTAAGCCAGGTATGCTAGTAAATGTTTAACTTTGTTTTTGCTCTTGTCACTACATAATAGAATAGTTATTGTTTTGAACAGAATAGTTGTAAAGAATAGTTATTGTTTTTCACTTTTATTAAAAATGAGGGCCTTGGGGCTGGGATTGTAGCTCAGCGGTAGAGCGCTTGCCTTGCATGCGTGAGGCCCTGGGTTCGATCCTCAGCACCACATACACAACAATAAAATAAAGACATTGTGTCCATCTACAACTAAAAAAATATTTAAAAAAAAAAATGAGGGCCCTGAAACTTAGAAAGATTAATTTCTTTACCCAAAGTTACACAGCTAGTAAGTAGAGGATCAAAGAGTCTAATTCAATTCATTCACCTTTTAAAATGTAAAAGTAGTTACATGTAGAACAGTGAACAGATCAAGAGTATTGTGAAAACAAATTTGCACAAATAAGTACACTTTTGTAATCAGTAGCCTGGTCAAGAAATAACATTGCCAGAGTCCTCCAGAAGTCCCCATGCTTCCTTCTAGTCGCTGCCACCTCCCCCCTTCCAAGGATGACCTCTGTTCTAACCTCCAATACTCATTTCAGTTTTAAAGGGATATTAAAGATACTGCAATTGCAGATCTTATTAAAGTGCAGTGTGCTCTTGTTAATGGTAAAGACTTAATATATATGACATTGATCATTATGGACTCTCTACTGATGTGATGAGAAGCCACTGGGGGATTTTGAGCTTGGGAATGATATGATCTCTATTAGGTATAAAAGAAATCACTTGGACAACTGTGTAAGGTAGGAACCAAGAATAAACACTGGGAAATCAGGTAGGAATCCACAGAAATAATCCTGACGAGAGATAGTGGTGGCTTGCACTGAAGTGGTAGCAGAACTGTGATAAGAAGCAGTCATATTTTGGTTTACTTGTCACAGTATTGCACTCATTTTTTTTTATCCACAGGTTTTATCCTTGATTACAAATGAGGAATGTCAAGGCACTGATGTTGTGAACCTCACACTAGGTGGCTTGGTAAGGTAGAATCAGGACTCACACAAGTCTCAGTTCAGAACTTTTTCTAAGCTACTAACAAATACATAGTCTTCAAAAATATCTGATTCAAATATTTTATATGATTGATGAAACTAAAATTATGGACTAGCTTATAATACTATATTAATTAACTGTTGTTTCATAACCAGTTACCATAAACTAATTGGGTTAAGACAATAGCACACCCTTATTATCTCAGTTTCTGTGAGTCAGCAGTCTAAGCATAGCTTAGCTAGGTCTTCTGCTGAGGGTCTTAAAAAACTGTAGTTGAGTTTGGGTTGGCCAGGGTTCTGTTCTCATTTGAAGCTCAACTAGAGAAGGATCTGGTTTTTACTGAAGATTCCTTAATACTGTTTTTTGTACTTGAGATTGGGACAAAGATAGTTCAAGTCATGTAGTGAAATTTAGTATGTTAGCCTTATCATAAAGGAAATTTTATTGGTTTTGCCCTCAAGGGAAAGAATGAATTCTATTAAAAAATGATACCCCTGTATTTTTTTCTATAGTATCATTTCATCCTTTCCTCACCTTTCTGTACATAGACTTGACATTTGCAGCATAGAAACATGTTAATCCCATTCTATAAGAATCTTGGGGTTGAGGGGAGGATGGGGTTGTAGCTCAGTGGTAGAGCACTTGCCTAGCATGTGGGAAGCACTAGGTTTGATCCTCAGCACCACATGAAAGTAAATAAATAAATATAAAGGTATTGTGTCCATCTACAACTAAATTTTTTTTTTTTTTAAAAAAGGGAATCTTGGTAATCAGACTGTGTGTTGGTGGGCGTTATCCTCATTTTGCTACCACTAGTAAATATCCTCATTAGGTTTTTTAGTGGTTATTTTCCATTTCACTTCCTAATTTATTTATACTTTTGCTCTTAGTCTAGTGCCAGGGTGATCTTTTGTAGGTTCTTTGACTACTGAATTATGAAATTTAAAAAAAATTAGTTGTGGAACCAACTTCTGGGTTCAAAAACCACTACAACTTTCTTAGTCACGATCTTCACTCCTGCAGCTTTTCTGAACTCTATTCCAGCTTAGTTGATCATTCTGAAATAATCTTTTTGTGACATACAACTGAAGGAACATTTTCATCTTATAGAATTTCCATTATCTGAAGTTGAGTTTGCTGTGCCCTTATGGAATCACCAAAAATATTTATTCCTTGTTCAGTTTTCTTTGTCAGGATTACATTATAAGGGTAGGACCATATATTTCCAGTAGCATCACCCTGGATAGCAGGACATAATGTCTGCCTGTCCCACTTTTAGTGAAGCTAAGATTAATTAGTGATTCTGGCGTTAATCAGTGTGGCCTATCCAATACAAAGTTCTCTATTGACTTTTAACCTAACGGTTTAGGAAGCTATAAATGATATTTACCAAGATATATTATTTCATTAGAGATTATAAAATGTTGATTTTTAAAAAAATTCCATCGTTCTATATCTACTAACTATGTATTTAAAAGTTTTTGGGTGCTATCTTCCACAATTTCTTTTCTTGGTCTGTTTCTTCATGCTTTGTTTTACTTACTTAAAATTTTATGCTTTAAAAGATTTCTGCTTATGGAATTGGCAAACTAGGTAACTTGAACTCATCCTCCCTTAAGGATAATTAGAAAAACTTGCAGGGGTTGGGATAGTGGAATTGTTTTGAAGACATTAGTTAACTAGCTAACAAGATAGTGAAGAGTTCCCAGGCCAAAGAGAGTGTAGTCTTTAAAAAAATTTCTTCCCACTAAAGTGATCCTGGGTTGCTGTGTTGCTATGTTGAGGCACAACATGTAGAAGATCCACATCTTGTGCCAGAAAACAGGCAAGCAGTTAACGACTGATGGAAAATGGTGTAGAAGTCAAGAGTGGACTATTGAAACATCCACAGTTAAAAAGAATGACTGGCATAGGTAGAGACACATCAGGCATAGAAACATCTATGGATTCATAATGTGCTCTTTAAAAAATTATTGGTAAATTCTGGAAGTTACTAACGTACCGACTTGGTCTTTGAAAAATTATAAAGGGAAAGGACCAAACATTTTCCTGTGCCTTTTCCAAACTGAATAGTTGAATAAAAGAATTTTTCAGCATCGGATAATGTAGTTCATAAATAGAGAATGATGGAATTAGAAAAAAAATCAACATTTTATAATCTCTAATGAAATACTTTATCTTGGTAAAAATCATGTACAGCTTCTTAAACCATGAGGTAAAAAGTCGATAGGGAACTTTGTATCAGATGGACTACACTTGTAACACCAGAATCACTAATTAATCGCTTCACTAAAAGTGGGACAGGCAGACATTATGTCCTGGTACTGGAAATATATGGCCCTATCCTTATACTCTTGACAAAGAAAACTGAACAAGTAATATATGAATATGTTTGGTGACTCATTGAGGACACAGTAAACCAAATTTTGGATAATGGAAGTTATACAGGAGGAAAATCCAGCTTTTTAAATAAATGAAATACATGCAATATGAAAAAGAGAAATTGAGGAAAGAGCCATATCAGCCAAATTTAGTTGTTGGATTTTGTTTAGATTGATTCCAATAAACCTGTTGTAAAACTACTTTTTTTTTTTTGGTACCGGGGATTGAACTTAGAGGTACTGGACCACCGAGCCACATCCCCAGCCCTATTTTGTGTTTTATGTAGAGACAGGGTCTCACTGAGTTGCTTAGCGCCTTGCCATTGCTGAGGCTGGCTTTGAACTTGCAATTCTCCTGTCTCAGCCTCCCTTAGTGCTGGGACTATAGGCTTGCACCACTGCGCGCAGCTGTAAAACTACTTTTTTTTATATCAGGGGACATTGAACATGGACTAGCCATCAGACAATATTAAGAAATTATTTTATGAAACACAATAGTGGTATTGTAGGTTTGTTTTTAAAATTCCCTATCTGTTTGAATATATACTAAAGTATTTTTGCTGGTGAAATAGTTCATAAAATGAAATAGAACAGCTCTTGCATGGATTGCAGCCCAGCTTCTAGTTAGCAGGGTAGCCAAAAACATGAAAATTTTTGAATTGCATTTCCTATTGCTTATGCCCCCGAGTACCTGAGAGAAGCAAGTCAGATTTTTGCAGATAGCAGATAACATTATCTTAGACCTAAAATTACAATTGTTCAAAGTTCACCTAATGAAAAACAGAATAGCATACTGTGTAACTGAAGAATACATATTCTTTTCAGGCACATATAACATTTACAAAAATCCACCAAAAAGTGAAATCATACTGTTCTCTTACCACAATGCAATTAAACGAGGAGTCAGTTTTAAAAATGTAGCTAGTACCTCCCCTGCTTACTGCAAGCAAATTTCTTTATGACCTCATCATAGAAAAAGACTTCATAAACTGGACACATATAAAGGAAAAGATTAATAAAATTGACCTTAATATTTAGAAAACACGTTCACTGCACAGATGGCTACTTTTTCTGTAAAGGACCACTTATTGTAGGCAATATAATCTTGTCCCAGCTACTCAGCTGCTATTGTTGCATGAAAGAGGCCATGAACAATAGATAAATGAATTCATGTGGTTTATTATAACATTGTACTGTACTCAAACAGATGGGCCAATATTCGTTTGTAAGCATAGTCTGTGGAACCCTAGGATAGATAAGTAATGAAAAGCTAAGTCTCACCATGGGAGAAGATATTTGCAATATATATAAGTGGAGAATTATTATTATATACTTAATAAAATCTGCAAATCAAAATGAAAAAGACCAATAATCTAGCTTTAAAATCAGCAAGAGCCTTGGACAAGCACTTTAGCAAAGAGGAAATCCAGATGGCTGATAAACATATGTTAATAAGTTTAGCCTCATTAGTCATCAGGGACATGCAAATTAAAACCACAATAAGGTTTAACTAAATACAACTAGAATGACTCAAAAATACTGACAAAACTAATTTATGAGCCCATGGAGCAAGAAGGGCTCATACCTTATAGTGTTGATGATATTCATACTTGTGACCAAATAGTTCTACTCCCATAACTAAATGGAAATACATGGTAATGTTCACTAAAATCATAATGTTCTTGATTGCCCCAAGCTAGAAATAAATGTCAATTTAGCATTGATGTTAAATGGATGAAAACAGCTAGTTCATTTACTGGGTTATTACTGAACAACAGAAAGGAAGGAACAGGTAGCTAAATTCAGAAATGTTTGACTTTCATGAATATAACTGAGCAAAAAGAAGCCAGTTGCAAAGGAATGTAGATTACATGATTGTAATTATACAAAGTTCTAAACCAAGCAAAACTAAATCATAGTCTTCATGGATGCTTTATTGGGTGGTAAAAGTAAGAAAATAGGCTAAAAGATGATATTGTGAAAATCAGAATTGAAAAGTCTCTTTCACATGCAGGTAGGATGCAGTCAGTTAAAGGAGCTGAAATTCTTTTTTTTTTCCTTTTTTCCAAAGCAAAAATTCAAAAGTCATAATTTTAAAAGCATTAGAAACTGGAAGCAATATTTAGGCATAAGGTAATTAATCTTATTTATCTTTGTATCTTTCATAGCACTTGATGGTCTGCCCTTATATGAGTAGTCAATAAATATTGAATGAGTGAAAGCAAAGGGAGATGGAAAAGTACATATTTGAAATGGAAGATGAAGAAGAAATTCTGCTGCTTCCCATAGTGAGATATTAAGGAGAAATTATTATCCGGGTACCCAAGGGAAAGAGACTTGTTGCACTGTATCCTACCTGGAATCCTAGTTATGCTTGAATAATTTTATATTCTTTTCATTTATTAAATACTGATGTATTTATATGAGTTCAAAGCACACCTATTTAAAATGTTTTGAGAAAGTAAAATTTTTCTTATGTGGTAGTCTCACCTTTTGTTATCTTTTGTATTTTTTCATAATCAAAATTTTAGAAAGCCTGGGTGCAGATTCATTACCTCTGGAATCTTAGCATAAGAATACACTTTGTATAGAATATTATTTTTTCTTGTATAAAATCTGATATTAGATTTAGATTTTGCATTTTTGGCAAGAATACCAAAGAAATGATCTTGTATTCTTCTCAATACATTATATTGAGGAGCATGTCTTATTAGTAGTGATATTAACTTTGATTCTTTCATTAAGTTGCTGGCTATGAGGTTTTTCCATTTTCAATTTTTCCCTTTGTAATTGGTAAGTATCTTAGAGATACTTTGAGATGCTTCCCATGTGCTATTTCTCCTCTGACTTTTGTGCTCTTATTTAGTGTCTGTTGTTGAATCTTGCCTATAACAGGGTTTACTATGATGTAGAATGTAAGTTTTGCATTCCCCTTCATTCATTCTACATTTATTCATTGGAATTTTGTAAAGAAGAACTTTCCATCATCCTCCCTTCATCTATGTCCATAGGAACTCATGAATATTTTATGTCTTATAATCCAATATTATTATTATTTTGTTATTCAAATGGTTCTGACTTTGACCATTGGGAGCTACTCTTGGTTAACTTCTGTGCCTTTTTGGCATGTCTCCATCCTTTTTCAATCATATTCTTATTTTCTGGCATTACAAGATGTTCTAAGCTCATTTATATTTTCTGTTCTTTCACTGAAGAGTGGTATTTAGAAACCAAGATCTGAGTGCCAGGTGTGCTCTTTGGTACTAAGGTCATGGGCATTGATGATATTTTTTTTGGTAGGGGTGGGAGGATGATGGATACAATATCTGTGTTGTTGTCTGATACCTGTATATGAGAATTTTTCTAAGGCAGTGCTTCTCAATCCCTTTCATATCATGCTGTACTTTAAAAATGATGTTTTCTTTGCCTCTGAGGTTTGATTTATTTTTCTTATTCTATCCTTTTTTCAATAAAAGCTTATATTACTTATATTTAGATTTTTCTTGCTCGTGCAATCATTTCAAATTATAAATTTTTAAAAACTGCTTTAGTTTCTTCTTATAAATTTTGATGTTTTGTGTGTTTGTTTTCATTCATTGCAAGATATTTCATAGTTTTCTTTACAGTTTCTTCTTTGGCCCATGAATTATTTAGAAATGTGCTGTTCAATTTCCAAGTGTTTGAAGATTTATCAATTTGCTCTTCATTGATGATTTCCAATTTAATTCTGTTGTGATCAGAGAATATTCTTGGATATTCTCAGTTTTTCCATTTTTCTTTTTAATTCATTAAGACTTTTTTTCTTTTAGATAGCCTAATTCTAATGGGAAAACTGTGGTCCACAGGCAAAATCTGGCTAGTGGTCTTTTTTGTTATTGTTAAGACCTGAGAGCTAAGAATGGTTTATATATTTTAAAGAATACTTTAAGGACAACAAAAGATATGCAATAAAGACCACTTGTGGCATGCAAAGCCTAAAGTATTTACTATCTGGCCCTTTACTGAAAAAAAAAAGTTTGTTCACCCTTGTCCTAGAATATGGTCTATTAGACATGATAAATATATGTAAAATATAAAAGACTAAATATTTATTTATTTATTAAAATTATTGTTTAAAGCAATCATTTTAACAATGAAAAAGGTGGAAATGGAGCTATGTTGGAGTAAAGTTGCTGTTTTACCAGAATTAAACCATTGTTAACCTGAAAGATACTGATTAATGGTGTGATGACAACCACTAAGAAAATGGCTCAAGGAGTACAATTAAAAAATTAATAAAGGGGACTGGGGTTGTGGCTCAGCGGTAGAGCACTTGCCTCACGTATGTGGGGTACTGGGTTCAATACTCAGCACCGCATGCAAATAAATGAATAAAACAAAGGTCCATTAATAACTAAAAAAAAAATTAAAGGGATTCAAATAGGACATAAAATAACATAAAAACAGTAATGAAAAAAGGAAAGAAGAAGACATTACATATAAAAAACAAAATAACAGACATAAATATAATCTTATCAGTAATTCAGTATGAATGGTGTAAATGCTGTAGTCAAAAGACAGTTTCCAACTTGATAATAAAGCAAGATACAAACTATATCCTGTCAAAAAAGATACACTTTAGATTCAAGGGCACAAATTAAGGCCAAAATAAAAGGGAAGTAAAACATACTATGCAAACTAACTGTTTAGCTATACTAGCCATTTTAAAAATAGACAAAATAGACCTTCAGAAAATTATTGGAAATAAAAAAGGACAATAATAAAAGGGTCAAGATATCAGAAAGATGTGGGGCTGGGATTGTAGCTCAGCAGTAGAGCGCTTGCCTCGCATGTGTGAGACCCTGGGTTCGATCCTCAGCACCACATACAAAGCAATAAAATAAAGACATTGTGTCCATCTACAACTAAAAAAAAAAATTAAAAAAAAAAAGATATCAGAAAGATGTAACAATTATATCTTAAAAGAGACCCAAAATACAGAAGAAAATCACAGAATTGAAAGGGAAAATGAAGATCTCAATTATTGAGAATTTAATACTCTTCGGTTAGCACCTGATAGAACCATTAAAGTCATAGACAACTTGAACAACACTGTTGACTAAGTTGAAGTAACTTAATGCTTCCCTCAAATGAAATGCAATACCTACTCTTTCCTAACACACATAGAACATTCTGGATAGATTATATGCTAGCCCATAAAACAGGTCTCCATAAATTTAAAAACAATTGATTCCTTCCTGCAGGTTTTGAATTATCTAATATCATTTTCTTTCTGCCCTTTAATATTTCTTATAGGGTAGATCTGCTTAGCAGCTGCTTTTCTCACTTTTTGTTCATCTGGGAACATCTTTATTTTGACTTTGAATAGTTTTGCTGGATATAGAATTCCTGTTGGCAATTTTGTTTTTCCTTTTCTGACAGAATTTGTTATGTTTAGCTGACAAAACTGTGGGATTTTGTCCCTTGGCCCAAATCAAGGGTGCTGCTCTGGTAGCCAGGCTACTGGGTTTCGTAGTCAGAGATGCCTTGATAAGCTGCCATTCTTGCAGATTGAGCTGAGGGAAGAATGGGAGAAGAGTCATCCCAAGCAAGAAAAGGCTGCGGACTCCACTGTTTTTGCATGGAGCTTTACAGGTATTTAAGAACAAACATTTCTAAATTTGTTGTCTGCCTTGGGTTGATTTTCAGAGCCCTGAAATGATGATTTTGTAGTTTTGTCCAGTGTTATGTTTGTTTTTGGTGGAGAAACTGAGTTCTTGAGATTGTCCTTAGCTGCCACTATTTTAAGATATTCTCAAGCTATTTATTTAATTAACTATGTAAAAATACTTAAAGAGCTCATGAAGCTGAATAATCCATATTTTTGTCATGAATTTTGTGACAGTGTCTTTCCATCCTGATTCTCTGGTATTTCTCCTATTTCAAAGTTATTGGACAAATTCCTGTGTTCACAGTTATTGGCAAAAACATTGAGATTGTGTTTTTTATATTCTTTCAGTTATTGGGATGGTTTCTGTCTGGGTAGATAAACTGCCTTAAAGTGTGTGAAATTCTTCTTATTCCCTTTACCTAACCTAGACTTTAAATCATTGTCTTAAGATGTTGGACATCAGTTTCCTAGTAGAAGAGGAAGACTTTTACCTGTCATTTGTTAGCTAATTATTCTTTGTGCAAGAGAAACCACAAAAGGTCTGGTACTACTGCCACCAAATGAAGCCAAAAATTCTAGAGACAGACTGACTGGGAAGAGCTTTATTGACAATAAGCCAATAATAAGTTGGAAGATGGGGACTCCTGTCCTAAAAAAACAAAAACAAACAAAAAACCCATCCTACCTAGTGGTTGCAGATGCAGGGCTATTATAGGGATTTGTGGGGAGGCACATCAAATAGGGAGGCTTTTCTGACATAGAGATAGTATTTTCTGTAGGTCACCAGATGTTCTGGGTTCTGTAAATCCAAGGAAGTTACTGATTAGAAAGTCTTAAAACTCATGTCTTTTTAATTCCTTTTCCCAGGAAGAACTAACCTGCAGGTGATCATTAGGATACAAAAGGCATCATCCCTCAGAGAACAGGGGAAGAGAGTGAAAGGCAACTGTCCTCAGATAACAGGGAAAAATAACAGAACGACAGCTTTCAAGGGTGAAAATAGTGAAATGAATCGTTCATAGAGCAGTTTTAATTTGTTAGGTGACTTGAGTCAGAGGTGTCACCAACAACAAAGCTAATGGGAGACTAAGAGTATGTTTCTCAGCTGCATGACCTCCAAAATCAGTGATTTTTAAAATCAACTAAAAGCAAATGGAGCTAGCAGGTTTTTTTAGGTTTTCTCCCCATTACACAAACATAGCTTTAGAAATCTTTTTGCTATCCTTTGCATTTTTCTGAAATGTGGCTTATTCAGGACAATGGAATTTTCTCCTTTCTTGCAGATTCACTTCCAAATATGTAATCAAAGATTAGTATAAATCTTTGATGTATATAACCTCAAACCTTGGATTTTATTTACTTAAGGCATCCCATCATTTTCATTCTCTTTACTCCAAGGAAATAAAATAATAGAATCCAGAAAATGTTTTTTTATGGGTTTTCAGCTCTTCAGAGGATGAGAAAAAGGAGAGATTTTATCATAAAAAAATTCAGACAAGTAAGCATGCAACTATTCTAACAGTTTCCAGAAGAGCATAGTTTAATTTGTGTTGATTTTTTTAAAATCTAAAATATGAAGCACAATTGAGAGGACAACAGTACATCAGCAGACAATAATATCTAGGCAACAGGAAAGTAAATCTATTCATTTTACTGTTTTAGGTGCTGCTTGTTTTCTGTGGTTGTTAATGGTTTTTATAATGCTAAAAGTGTCTTGGTGTTTCCAACCACTAGCCTATGGAACTTTCTTATGCTCTAATTAAAATGAACGGCCAGTGGACAGTCACTAGTATCCTAAGATTTTTATGGTGGGAAACAGAATTCCTGGATCATATGTCAGCACTGTTATTGGCAATCCATATGCTTGTTTGTTTTTTAAACTTTAAATATTGAGATAATTGGAGATTCACTTGCAGTTGTGAGTCCATATACTTTGAACCAATTGTTTTTTGTTTTTTAGTTTTTACTATCAAGTTTTGCACAGATTAGCCATTGCTACTTTGTAGATAGTGAGAAGGGTGGTGTAGAAAGGTTTGAAGTTGACTGAAACCCTCTGGCACTAATTTTGTTAAACACAAACTATGATAATGGTCATGATTAAGATAAGGTATCACATGGGCAAGGCCCTTGATTAGATACCCTGTACCACAAAAACAAACAAACAAACAAACAAACAAAAACCAGAAACATCATCTTGCCTACTAGCAGCCTGTTTCCCATTCTTTTTATTTTAAAATATGAATTTCTAACAAAAGCTATCACTCATAAAAAAGGGACTAAAATGCCAAATTAGCAGCTTGTGTGCTATTAATGAAATAAACTCATGTTTTCTATAAATTTTGACATAAAACTTTGTAGTTCTGAGACTACATTGCTCATCCAGTAAGCCTTTTATAATGCTTTTAGTAACTACATTGACAAATTGAAGGTCATTTAAGAATAATGTCAGGGTTGCACACAGTGGCACACACCTGTAATCCCAGTGGCTTGGGAGGCTAAGGCAGGAGGATCACAAGTTCAAAGCCAGCCTCAGAACCTAAGGAGGCCCTAAGCAACTTAGTGAGATCCTGTCTCAAAATAAAAATAAATAAATAAAGTAAATATAAATAAAAAGGGCTGGGGATGTATGTAGCTCAGTGATTAAGTGCCCTTGGGTTCAATTCCTGGTGTCCCCCCCCCAATCATTTCAGTCATATTTTTAGTCACTCATAAAATATGGTTTATATTATAACTTTTTGTTAATGAAAGTGAATACAAAGGAAATTATTTGAAGAATACTTGTACATATTTTTGTTATTTCAAACCAGAATGGCCTTATTTAATCCTTTTAGTTTCATTTACTAGTATTCTGATTGGGACTTTTGTTATGAAGAATTTCTGTGGTAGAAGCCACTTGTCTGTGAATAATGAAAGACATATTTTTGTGGAAGGATTTAAATGGGATTATGGATAGGGCTCATTCCATATTCTATAAGATACTTTTTAATTACTACAACCTTATTAGAAACATGAACCCCCTTTAAGGGACTAAATGCCTCTTTGCCTAGAGGGAAGAAAGAAGAAATTTGATGTATGATGGGAGAGGATTATAAAGACAGAGTTGAGGGAAGATTTAACTTGAAACTCTTTGAACATCCTTCAGAAGGACTGAAATACTAAAATTAAAAATATCTGCAAAACTCTGTTGAAAGGACCATGACTGATACAAGTTTGGGTATCAGGGAAGGTTTTCTTAAGGTGACCGTCTAAAGTTATACTAATCAAGACCTCACAAATGTCACATGTGCGTAAGGATTACAATGACCATGAGTGCTAAAATAAACTATGATTTTGTATCCCATTTTCATTTTCTTTCCCTTGATCAGAGTCCAAAACAGTGTCTTTTTACTTTTCCTATAAAAAAGAAAACAAAAAACAGAAATAGAACTACTCTTATAGTATTAGGCCTTCTTGTGGAGTAAATAAGAAAAATGTGTGTTAAACTGTTGATTATCAACATTTTCCAAACCACCTCTACATACTCTGTGAAAAAAGTTTGC
This sequence comes from Xerus rutilus, assembly GCA_028644305.1. Taxonomy (NCBI): domain Eukaryota; kingdom Metazoa; phylum Chordata; class Mammalia; order Rodentia; family Sciuridae; genus Xerus; species Xerus rutilus. Next base: position 118,984,385 of record CM053401.1, on the reverse strand, counting down.
CATGGCCAAATGAATGGGAACCTGCTGTTGAGTCACAATTAAATGGGTTTCCTAATTAGATAACTGCTCTTTAATATGCTAATATGTATTATGATAAACAGTGTAGCATATTGTTGTCCCTAAATTCATTAGACCCTGGGAACGCTGCTCTAAACTGGCAGTTATGTGAATGTAGTTTGAGTAAACACTACTCACAATGAATGGTGTTCCATAGCTCTGTAGTAACTATGATTGCAGTTATTTGGTTTAGATAAAATTAGTGTAGATTTATATGGGCATTGTTTTAGTTTTTGTGTATGTGTGTTGTTTTGACCTAATTGTTTTGTTTTACTAAACTGCCAGTTCAAATAATAGGATGGATGAGTAGAGCTTAAAATTAACTTAGAAATTATTTATATTCTTGGCAATTTATTTTGCACCTAAAGCATTTCTGGAAAAAAATAACTGTTGTATTGAATTGTTTGCCATTCCTTATCTGCCTACAAGTTTTGGTTGTTCTTTTTATTCCACTATTCTGTTAGTTCCTGTTATTGAGTAGCATTTGAAAGCTTTGTTAATGCAGTGCACAACAAAAGATTTATAGAGCACAATAAAAGACTTTGAACTCCAGTATATATTGACTAGCTTGCAGCAAAGCAGTAGTTCTCTTTGTAGTATTTTTGCAAAGGTTGAGGAATAAATAGAAATCTAAAGAAGTGTATTTTTATGTGTTCTCATTAGAAGCACAGTACATTTTTCTATGACACTTGTATTTGACAGAAACTATATATACTTTGGAATTTTTTTTCATTTTATAGTGACAAAACTTGTGAGACCCTTAGTACTAAAGATTTTCATAGAAGCACTGCATATACTTATTAAATTTTTGTTTTGTTTTATTTCAGTGAACCACAATATTAAGAAACCAAATTCTTAGAATTTTACTCACAAATTTATTTGTGATCATTCTTAGGTAAAATAAATGCAAATAATAAATTGGAAATGAGAATTGTTGCATTTCTTGTTCTGAGGAATCCCAAAGTATGTGATGAGGCACTACGATATTAGCATGCAATTACTTTAATTTTTATTATTATAAAAGTAACACATGGACATAGAAATAAAGTTTAAACAGCATAGAAAAGTTTAAAAGTCTACATCTTTCTGTGCATTATTTTATTCCTAGCCTTGATATTAATCACTTCTGAGTACTTTTTGTTTTTATTCTGCAGGTGGTTACCTGCATAAGGCTAAACAATCACAAATAAAAGTCTAGGAACATGTTACTTTTGTATTAAGATTGATGACCCAAATAAGCAAATTCAGAAATTTATAAATTCAGCCAGGTACGGTGGTGTGCACCTGTAATCCCAGTGGCTCAGGAGGCCGAGGCAGGAGGATTGCAAGTTCAAAGCCAGCTTCAGCAACTTAGTGAGGCTTTTAGCAACTCAGCAAGACTCTGCCTCTAAATAAAATATAAAAAATGGGCTAGGGATGTGGCTCTAGCCCATTGAATTGAGCCCTCCTGGGTTCAATTCCTTGTACCAAAAAAAAAGAAAGAAATTTACAAATTCAGTTTACAAATTCTCATGTAAATAGTGATAATGTGAGTTTCTTATTGTTTCTTATGAAGGATATTTATTTAGAAATCAATTTTTTACTTTAATGTGGAATTATTTTAATTAACAGAGAATTTTGTTTAATCACATGATTTGCGTGTTGTACACCATGTATTTTTCCAGTGTTTTTTTAAGTATTCCATCAGTCGGGGTCAGCAACCCACCACTTTGTTTTTCAAAGTGGTTACTTTTCTTATGGAAAATTCAAAGAAACTGAAATTAATCAATTTGGTAACATGAAATGTATATACCCTAAATATTTTCTCCTTAAAATTTCTCCCTGTTTTGAGTTTAGAAAGTGAGACGAAAGCAGTTGTCATCATAATGTCATTCTTTCCAGAGAACAAAATATGGATTTCCTTTACTTATTCTCTACAAAGTAGGGAAATAAAAAAATATTTTGGACTTATGATGCTGTGATATTTCTTGAGGCAGTGATCCTAATAGTTTTATGCCTACAATGGACACCTACTGGTTTCATTCAATTCAAAGCCTGAAAATTCTTTGTGTTACCTGAGTAAAGAGGAAAAAGCCTACTTAGAAATCTGTGAAATAGACAATCATTAAAATAAAACATAAAATGAAAATCTGTGTATGTGGTCTCCATAAGTCTTGTAGAATGAAGAAGATGAAAGGTTTTTCCAAGAAGAAATCCATGTGCTGACACAAGGCAATAATAAAGATGCTAAGTTTTATAATAAATGCTTTTAAAATTCAAAGACAGAATATATCAGAAGAAAAGAGATGTGCCCTTTCTCTCTAGCAGTTATAATTGCCAGTTAGCAAAAATACTTTCTAGTTATTTTTTTCTTGTCTTCTGCAATATTCTTAGTGGCGTTCTGCCATGTACCTCAATTACCAAATTGATTATTTGGTTAGATCTTCAGTAAACATCTGGAAAGTAACTTATTTTGAAAAATACTGAGGGAGATTATAGTACATAATTTAATCACACACAAAGCACCAAGTAAAATGTCAAAACAAGGTGATTTTCTTTCTTGGAGTACTATCTTTAACATTTAAAATTTTTCTATTGGTAATTAATTGACAAGCTTGCCATCCAGTCGTAAATATTTAAGTCAAATCAGTTTCTTTTTTCTCAAATGTCATATGTACAGAAACATTTAAAGTTCTCAAATAATGTTAATTATATTTCATAAATATAATAGATATTTTGTTAAGAGAACTTCATAATTACCAGTTTGATTTTGTTAAAAAAGTTCTCATTTATTGCTTATATTAGAAAAATATATAGTTATTAGGTTTTGACAGTGCACTTTCAGATACTGTTAATTTTATTCTCAGATCCTTTGTTATTAAATATAACCTGCCACATATTCAAAGTTATAGATATATAGCAAGCTTCTTCTGATTATGGCCATTTTTGTCCCTATGCTGGCAGGCCCTAAATAATGTATTACTATGAGTATTCAAAGTGTTAATCATAAATTCATTTTTATAGACTGTTATCCCTTAGAGCCAATAGAATCGATGGATAGGTTCCAAAGCAAGTCTTCCAATACATATTTAAGTTGTGCTAGGGATGAAACCCAGGGCCTTGCACATGCTAGGGAAGTGCTGTACCCCTGGGCTAACCTCCGAGGCCCTTGTGGTGCCTTTGAAGTCCATTTCTCACTTGCTCTTATGGGAAGGAGCATGTGCAAGTTCAGTTACTGTGGAGCATAAGCATGAAGGTGGGAAAAGTATACTGGTGCTGTTTGAGCCCCCCTAAGAAACCCCCTTAGTCTTATTAGATCATGTGAGGCAAATGCAAGCTCTTCCTAACCCATCCAGTAGATCAGTTACAACATGGATTTGGTTTTTCCAAAGTGGATGGGTTTGGTAGTACCTTCTCAAATGTGAAAATGATGTAAAAACAAATATATCTATATTCCAAATTTGTAAAGTCACATCATTCATTCCTTTAATTATTTTTGAAGACATTTATTTCAGTAAGACTCCATGGTTTTTAAGTTGAAATAAGATCTCCTAATAGAGTTTCTAAATGATTCCCCAAAGAGCATCACTGTTATAAGAAGGTCTCTGAACTGTCACTGAGTATGTTATTCTGAGGATACTAATCTTATTTAAGCCTTTAAAGAATTATTTTTCTTTTGGACTTGCCTTCAGAGTTTGAAGCATGTTCTTAATAAAATTGTGGTGACAGATCCTTATCATTTTTAGAGTGGATTTGATCCCTAGAATCCATGTAATAATTGTCTATCAAGGCAAGTCCAAAATAGGAATTCAAAAAATATGAAACCAAATCATTGGATTGGCTTTGCTAGCTTATGATCTTGAAGGACAATATTTATTTGCTTACATAACTTCTGAAATGCTTGCTGAAATTTAGTTACATTATTTTATTCTGTAAGTTACACACATTGTATTTATTTCTCTAAAACTATATCAGCTATAGGAAGTAACACAAGAATTAAAAAATACATAAAGGTCTGAGGCTATTTAACATTTGGGCAGCTGATCTGTCAGCAATTTCTTATAGAATACTCACATCATTTGCATTTGCAGAGATAATTATAAGACATGGATGAAAATTAAATTATATTGAATATGTAACAAACCTGTGGCAGTCTAGGATTTCACATTTCTTTTTTCCAGGATTTGTGAGTCACCTCCAAAGTCCACAATTGTGATTTTATTGAGCAACAAATCTGAATTGTGTGATGTTTTTTTGCAGCTCCACTCTGGTCTGTGCTCACTTAACAAGTGAGGCAGTTTAAGAAATTTGTTAATTATTTCAGAATATTTAATGAACACCAATCATGTATGAGACAGAGCTGGAACAGGAACCCTGCTGTTATAAAGTTTATTTTCTAGTGGAAGATACAGGTATAGTTTAGCAGGTAAATAAATTAATAAACCCAATAAATTATGGTAAATGCAAGGAAGAGGTGATAATGGTGCTTAGTTCACTGTTAACAATGGAGGTAGGGAGATGAAGATAGATTCAGTATGTATTTTCAATGTGTGGCCTTAGTCTGTTTTCTGTTGCTGTAATAATAAAACACCTGAGACAGGATAATTGATAAAGAATAGAAGTTTGTTTATCTTGAAGTTCTAGAGGCTGTGAAACCCAAGGGCATGGTATGGTGGTGGCATTGGATGAGGACCTCATGCTGCTTCAGAAATCACATGAGACAAAGCAATCCCTCTAGTTCAGGTCTCTTCGCTCTTCATGTAATGTCATGAATGCCATCATGTGGGACCCCTCTCATGACTTCATCTAATGCTACCTTCCAAAGGTCCCATCTCCAACTACCATTAACATCTGAATTGGGGGATTAAGTTTCCAAAATATGAACTTTTAGGGAATACATTCAAACCATAACATGGCCTCCCATATGGCACTCAACAACCTTTGTTCTCTATTTGTCTCTGTTTTGTGGAGGAAATGACAAGTCATGATGGTATTCCCAGATTTGGTCACTATTTGTTTCATAAAATAACACCTATGATGTAAGGACTCATATCGTTTATTTTTTTAATAAAAAAAGACTGAAAGGGTTTCAAAGGATAAACTTTCCTTACCTGGCAAGTTATCATCAGCTTCCCCTTCTCCCCCAATTAAGGTCCAAATGTCATTTTACTGTAATGTTAATCACATTATAGTTTGTTTTTTATTCCTTAAGTTTATTTATTCAACAAGCACATATTGAGTGACTCCTGTGTCCTAGTCACTGGGTAATGCACATTATGACAAAGGTGGGTAAGACCATCCCTGTCTCAAGAAAAGATCAGAGATTTTGGGGCAAGCAAGCAAGGACCACACAAACAGATAAATAACTTTTCACCTTTGGAAAGAGGAAGTAGCTGAGTTACTTTGGGGTAAATGATGACTAAAAGAGACTTTGACCAATTTGTTGATGCTGCTAATTTTTCTGTGATGTTTGTATATTTAAGAATAGCAATTTGTTTTTTGGTTCATTTCTATTATCAAAGAAGTAATTGACAAATCATCACTTATCTTTAAGGGCAAAACAGAAAATCATCCCTGCCTTTCATTTACTCCTCTCATCGGATTCTGAAGTGGTGCTTTCCAATAGAACTTTCTGTGATACTGGTACTCTTCTGCATCTGTGCTGTTCTCTACAATAGCCACTAGCCTTATGCAGCAATCTCTGGATCATTTGAAATTTTGCTAATGAAACTGAGGGATGAGTTTTACATTTTACTTAATTTTAACTCTAATAGCCACATGTGGCTAGTAGCTATCATTTTGGAGTTCCTGGTGATTAAAGAAATCTATTATGGCAGTATGGAAGTATTTCTCAAATAGAACTGTAAGCTGGGAGGAGGTAGAAAAATGGGTCTTACTGTTTAGATGGTTCTTTAGGTGTCTTTCCTAAGTAGCACTTTCAGAGTGCTCTCCTGATTTTGTGAACTCAATAAAAATGCTGTCTTATTAAGAGCTTACTGAGTTCCATACACTGTGCTGTTTTGTATGTAATATCTCATGTCATTCATCCAACTACTGCCTGTGGAATTACCATTTACAGATGTGGAAAATGTGGCCTGGGAGAACAGACAGTTTGCGTAAGGTCATACAGCTAAGTGAGTGGTAGTTTTAAACCTAGGTTAGTTTAACCTTGAAATCCGTGTGTTTTCCTTCCTAGTAGATTAAAAGCTTTTAGAACAATAGATGTTTCTGGTTGTTTATACCTCAAATTGTGATGACTACTTTACTCATTGAGTTCCTTCTCGTGGTAGTCTGTTTCTTTACCTCCTATTACTTCCTAGACAGGTAGTCTTGAACCTTTATAATAAGATGGTCCCCAATTCTTTGTTTCCTTAGAGTTTTCCTGTCTTTTTCCTTCTACCATTTCTAATCCGTTAAGATCATTTAGTGAATTTTTCATTTTCCTTCTATATTTTAGTTCTAAAATTTCCACTAAAAATAATCCCAGCTTTTCTGCTGAGACTCCCTGTCTCTTCTTTCATCAAGACTATAATTTTGTTTAACTTTTAAAATGTTTTAATTCTTTACCTTTATTTGTAATAACCTACTTTAAAGTCTTTGCTAAATTGAATACCTGGTCTATTTCTAGGCCAGTTTCTATTGGCTATTTTTTTCCCCTCCTTTGATCACGAGCCATATTATCTTGTTTCTTTGTCTAGTTTTTAGGAGGTTTTTGTTTGGTTGATTTTTCTAGACTCTTCCGGAAATGGTGACATACGCCTATAATTCCAGCTACTCGGGAGGCTGAAGCAGGAAGATTGCAAGTTTAAAGCCAGTCTGGTCAACTTAGTGAGACCCTATCTCAAAAAAGGATTTGGGATGTAGCTCAGTGGTAAAGCACCCCTGGGTTCAATCCCCAGTGCAATCAATCAATCAGTCAGTAATAAATAAATAACATGTGGGACTCCAAATTCTTCTTCCTCTGCACATTATTGGCATTGGTTCTACTAGGTTGTTTAATCATGCCTGATCACCTTGAACTTGTTTAGAATTGATTTTGTTAGTATATATGGTAGTGTGAAAAACCTGAGGTGTTTTCTAAATTCTTTTGTCAGAGCAAGACTTAGCTGCTAACCTCTGCCTTCCCTTGTCCAGTCTTGGCTCTGGGCTTTGTTAAGTGGGTGTGGAATAGGTTTTAGTCTAGGATGTGGTTTTTCTGGTGAGGCTTTTTCTGGTGTCTCGGTAGAATGTCAGTTATTAACAGGGTCTCTCTGCTCTGGCTGGGCCAGAACTTCAGTGAGTTCTAGTGCTGTTTGAACTCTTAACACCTCTGTCTTGCTGTCAGCCTATAGCAGTACTCTCTGATAACTCTTGGGTTTTCTCACCTGGCCCTATGCCAGGAACTCGTGGGAGTCCCCTACATTGGCTTCTGCCTCCTTATTTCCCCCATCATTTCCCTTTTCTCTTCTCTTTGTTCTTCAGATTCTAGCTTCTCAGCTGCTTCCAGTTCTGATTTCTGCCCCCTGAGCGTGAGGATTACTGTACTTGGCTGTATCTGCATTCTTATTGTAAGGACATTATTTGTCTCTTCAGCCAATTCCATGCTGTTTTGCTGAAACTTCTTAGTCTTTTTCATATTTTTAGGGAATTATTATTCTTTTGGGGATTATATTTCTTATGTCAGTTTTATCCATTTAAAAATAATTAGAATTCTGATTGGAGTAGAATCACATGTACATATTAATTTTAGAAGGTTGCTATTTTCATGAAATTGAGTCTTGTTATCCAGAAATGCTTTTTTTCTTTTTTGAGGTCCTGTTTAAATCTTTCAATAAGTTTTTATAATTTCACTACTAGGAGTCTTGAGCTTTTCTTAATGTTTTTCTAAGTATTCTACAGTTTTAGTCAATAATGTGGATGGAAATTTTGTTTCTAACATGTTATTGTGATCTAGAGAGAAGTATTGGTTGTTTAAATATTTATTGTGCCAACCATCTTCACAAATTTTTAATACGCTAGGCCTTTTTCTTTTCTTCTTTTCCTGGTTCTGTTAGGTCCACTGTAATATTGTTGTCACTCAGATGATATTGTCTCTTCTTGTCTAATGTCTACATTTATTTCACTTTTTAAAATATTTTTTTTTAAATATTTTTTTAGTTGTCGATGGACACAATGTCTTTATTTTATTGCTTTGTATGTGGTGCTGAGGATCGAACCCAGGGCCTCACGCATGCAAGGCAAGCGCTTTACCACTGAGCTACAATCCCAGCCCCGGCTTTTTAAAATATTTCATTACCTTTAAACCTTTTTGGCAATGGCAAATAATGGTTGTGATACTGACATCACTAGATTTACTTATGTTTACAATTGTCACATTCTTCCTTGACTTGGCTATTATTCCTAACAATTGTTGAGTCTATATTTTTAAATGAGTTGAAAGTTTTCCTAACTTTGCTACCCTTCCCCATGCTTTAAAATAATTTGGGTAAAATATATAATAACCATTGTCTCATAGTGGCCTGTAGCATTCAGTGCAGTAACATGCCATACAGGTTTGTAACCTAGTAGCCATAGGATATACCATATAGCCTGGGCGTGTGGTAGGCTATGCATCTAGATGTGGGTAAATACACTTCATGGGGTTTGTATGACAAATTTGCCAAAGAATGAGTTTCTCAGAACATATCCTGGTTGTTGAATGATGCATGACTACAATGATTCATTTTAAAAAGACTTTAAGTCTCATGTTAGAGAAGCAGGTTAAACTCCTTCTTAAGGATATATGAATTCTGCTTTAAAAAAAAATGACTTGAGAATATATCCAGGATTTGATCCCAGTTGTTGCAAGTTATGAGTAGAAATTTGCATTGCTTGATGATTTTAGTTAACTCAAGGATGTATGACACCTAAATGCTGCTCTTGTTTCTTTAAGCCTCCATCAAGATGGACTTATATTTTGTTGAATCCAAGTTGGTTGTATTTTTTTAATTTGACCAAGGAAGGTAGTCCTGCCCAGTTTCTGAAAGGGATCTGTCTTCCAAGAACCCCTTTCTCTCTTAGACATAATATGTTTGTAATTTTTTTCCCTAATTAAAAACTACATCAATTATGAAAGTATTTATATTCCAAATTTATATTTAAACTATTTTATAGTATGACGAACTGAAAATTAGAAATATTTTTGCCATGTATTATTGAATTTGATTATATGATACATCTCAATTAATCACATCATTAACCTCTTGAATTAGGTGTTATTGTGTCTCCTTTTTTTAAGGAAGCTTTTTGTTTGTTTGCAAACCAGTGATCTGAATAACTGAGTAACTAGCCCAAATTTGCACAGCTGTCAGGTAAATATTCTTATGATTTGAACCTACTTCTTCTTTTTTTTTTTTTTTTTTTGGTACTAGGGATTGAACTCAGGGGTACTTGACCACTGAGGCACATTCCCAGCCCTATTTTGTGTTTTATGTAGAGACAGGGTCTCACTGAGTTGCTTAGCACCTCGCTATTGCTGAGGCTGGCTTTGAACTCATGATTCTCCTGTCTCAGCCTCCCTAAGTGCTGAGATTACAGGCTTGAGCCACCACGCCCGGCTAAATCATATGCCTTCTACAGGCCCAGCAAGAGAAAGCAAACAGGGGCTGAGGTTGTGGCTCAGTGGTAGAGCACTTGCCTAGCATGTGTGAGGCTCTGGGTTCAATTCTCAGTACCTCATATAAATAAATAAAGGTCCATAACAACTAAAAAAAGAGAGAGAAAGCAAACAAATATAAAAAGACTTACTTTGTAGAGAACAAAATTTGCCATTGAAATATTGTCTTTTATTTCTTTGTATGATCTTACCCAGGAGTGCTATAGAGCTTAAATTAGAGCTGTTTTTTGTGGTACCGGAAAAAGCCAGAGCTTGAAAATAGCAAGCCTTGTTATTGACTCTGTGGTCACTGGCTTGGCTTGCAGTGGGTGGCTTCCTTCCCATTCCATTTAAATTTTAGGTTAGTTCAGTGTGCATCATCACAGAATGGTGATTTAAACTTACTGTTTTTTCTTTTGAAATTGGCACCCTAATGCTATTTTTATGCTTAGTCTAAGTAATTACAATGTGACAATAATGAATTTATTTTCAGGATACTCTATGTAAGTAGCTGAAACATCTTAAGGTATTGCATATTTAGCATAAAAGTAAACAATGCCAAAAATTGTGGAATTAGGATTATTCCACAGACCTGAAGGAAGTAAGGTATACATAGTGATGTTTGCTTCCAAGGAGGAAAGAGGCAAGTGAGAGTGGTGTGGTGACCAGGACACCCAGCTGAGAAGAGTAGAATTCTACCAGGATTCCAAACAAATGTTATAACTTAGTGCTACTGCTATATTCATTTGAAGGTGACATAGAAATAAATATTTTTGAAGATGTCAATACTGCTGAATTTAAAAATTGTTTAGATACTTGTTAAAAGGAAACACACATATATTGAAAAGACGTCTTTGGAAAAATACAAATGGTACTTTATTAGAAATAAAAAGTTATACAACTGATTAAATTATGTGAATCTGCACCCAGAATAATCCATATCTGAAACTTTTTAAAGTTTCACTTTAACAAACAATACGTGTAGCTGGGCACAAGGTAGCACACCTATAATCCCAGCAACTCAGAAAGCTGAGGCAGGAGGATCACAAGTTTAAAGCCAGCCTCAGCTACTCAATTGGAGCAGGACCTAAGCAAGGACCTAAGCAATTTAGTGAGACCCCTATATCCAAAAAAATAACAAAATAAAAATAAAAGGGCTGGGAATGTGACTCAGTGGTTAAGTGTCCCTGGGTTCAATCCCCGGCACTCCCCCCCAAAAGATATTTTTAACATTTAGAAGGAATTTTTTCGTTTAGTTTACTTTTATTTATTTATTTTTATTTTTTATTTTTATTTTTTCCAGTGTTAGAGAGATTGAACCCCCAGGCCTTGTGATGCTGGACAAGCACTCTATTACTAAGCTACCTCCCCAGCCCAAGAATTTTGAGTTACTGTTTTTATTTTAACACACAGGAAAATTCATCCTTCTGATGTACAGTCACATAACTACCACCGCACCCAAAATACATAAGAATTTTCACACCTTCCAAGACCCTGCTGTACAAACCTTTGTCCACTCTTCAGGCCCTGGCGATCTATTTTCTATTTCAGTAGTTTTGCCTTTTACCGGAATATTGTATAAGTGAAATGGTATAGTGTGTACCTTTTGAATCTGGCTTCCTTAACTTGGCATAAATGCATTTGAAATTCAACCACATTCCATGTGTCCATAATTTATTCCTTTTTATTGATGAGTAGTATTAGATTGTATAGATACGCCAGAGCTTGCCCATTTGCCTGCTAAAAAACATTTATTCATCTTTTTCAAAATTGTTTTGACTCTTCTAAGTTCTTTGCATCTTAAATATAAAACTTAAAATCAACCTGTTAATATCTACTTCTAAAAAAGCCTCTAAAGATTTCGATAAGGGATTTTTTGTGTCGATTGATTGGAGCAGTATGGCATCTCACCAATGTTGTCTTCATATGTCAAAGTGTCTATTTATTTAGATCTTTAACTTCCTTCAGCAGTATTTTGTAGTTTTTATCATATAAATTTTATATATTTTTTGTTCAATTTGTTCCCACATCTTTCATTTTTTTGATGCTATTCTGAATGGGATTATTAATTTCATTTTGGAATATTTTTTCCTGGTGTATAGAAAGCAGCTGATTTTTTAACATTTATCTTAACTTGTGTATATGTTTTCTCCTTCCTTCCTTCCTTCCTTCCTTCCTTCCTTCCTTCCTCCCTCCCTCTCTCCCTCCCTCCCTCCATCCCTTCTCTTCCCTTCCCTTCCCTTCCCTCCCCTCCCCTCCCCTCCCTTCCCCTTCCCTCCCCTTCCCAAAAGCATGGAGCACAACCTGCTCCAGGTCAGTGTCCAGCACTCCCTCTCCCTACTGCTCCCCTCTCTCCACTCCACCGATCCCTCCTCAATCCATTTACAGTTTACTTTTTTTCTTTTCTTTTTTAAATTAGTGCCCTGTGGATACACTTGATTCTGGGACCCATTGTACCACATCCATGCATGCACATTCATTCCACCATTCTTCCCTTTTCCTGGCCCTTCATCCTCCTCCTCAATCCCTTTTGTCTACTCTACTGATCTTTCCTCTGTTTCTATGAAATTCTCTCTCCCTTTTTTTCTTTCTCTCTTTCTTCATTTTTAATTCATCCCTTAAAGCAACTAATTTTTTTTTAATATGATCTTGTGTCTAATGACCCTGTTACACTTAGTACTAGTAGTTTTTGTGGATACCTTAGAGTTTTCTACTAAGGATCATGTCAACTATGAATAAAGAAAGCTACTACTACTTTTTCATTCTTGACACTTTTTGTTTTTTACCTTGATGCATTTGCAAGAACCTCCAGTTCATGGAGTAGCAGTGGAGAGAACTGGCTTCTTTGCTTTGTTCCTTATCTTCAGTCTCTTGCCACTAAATACGATCTTAGCTGTGGATGTTTTGTAGATTCCCTGTAGAAGGTTAAAGAAGATACCTTTTGTTTCTAGTTTGTTGAGAGTTTTTGTCATGAATTAATTTTGGATTTTATGAAATGCTTTGTCTGCCTCTGTTGAAATGATTGTGCAGTTTTTGCCTTATTCTATGAGCATATGTATTGCACTGATTAATTTTTAAAGTGCTAAATCAGCCTTATATTCCTGGCATCAGTTCTACATGTTCATGATGTATAATTATTTTTACATGTTGTTATTTTTTGTTTGCTCATATTTTGTTGAGGATTTTTGCATTTATATTCACAAGGAATATCGATCTGTAAATTTATGTTTTTGGCTTACTTTAGTTTTAGGGTAGTAATGGCTTTATAAAATGAGTTGGGAAGTATTTTCTCCTATTTTCTTTCTTTTTTCGGTACTGGAGATTGAACTCAGGGGCACTTGACCACTGAGCCACATCCCCATCCCTATTTTTTTTTTTGTTTTTATGTAGAGACAGGGTCTCACTGAGTTGCTTAGCACCTCGCCTTTGCTGAGGCTGGCTTTGAACTTGCGATTCTCCTGTTTCAGCCTCCCTAAGTACTGAGATTACAGGCTTGTGCCACCGCACCCGGCTTCCTATTTTCTTGAGTTTGTGAAGAATTATTTTTTCTTTAAATATTCAATAAGACTTAAATATTTAATAGAATAGAAAAGCCATCTGAACCTGGGCTTTTCTTTATGGAAAAATTTAAATTTACTAATTCAGGTTTTTGACATATGATAAATCTATTCACATTTTTAATGACTTCTTAAATTAGATTTGGTAATTTGTGTCTTTTCTGAAATATACTGATTTCATCTAAGTTGCTAACTTGTTGGAAATTTGTTGGTAGTGCCCTTTTATAATCTTTTTAGTCTCCATAAAGTTAATAGTGATGTCCCATCTTTTGTCCCCAATATTGGTAACTTATGAGTTTTTTTCCTACTTATTTAAATCAGTATAGCTAATGGTTTGCCAATTTTATCTTTTTAAAAAGAACTAACTTGTTTTTTATTGATTTTTTTCAGTTGCTTCTCTGATTTCTGTTTCATTGCTCTCTACTGTCATTTTTATTGTTTCCTTTCTTCTTATTACTTTGGGTTTAGTTTTTACTTTCTTCTCTCCTTTTTCAAGGTGGAAGCTCAGGAAATGGATTTGAGAATTTTCTTCCCTAATGTAGGCATTTAAGTTGTCATTATCCCACTCACCACATCCTTGCATCTCATCAATTTTGATACTTTGTGTTGGCTATTTTCATTTGGTTAAAAATATTTTCTAATTTTCCTTGCAGTTTGTTTCCTTGTGGGTATTTAGAAGTGTTTCGTGTAATTTCCCAGTGTTTGGGGATTTCTCAGATTTATTTCTTTTGTGAGTTTCTTGTGAGTTTCTACTTTAAATCTCACTTGGTCTTGTGTGTTTTCAGTACTTTTCAATATGAGACTGGTTGAATAGTCTAGCATATGGTCTGTCCTGGAGAATGTACCATGTATACTTGAAAAGAATATATCTTAGCATGTGCAAGACCTTGTGCTCAATTCCCAACACCCCAGTACCACAAAAAAGAAAAGAATATGATATCTGCTGTAGTGTTCTAAGATCTCAAATTAGGTAATTTGACTTATTGTATAGTATAAGTCTTTTTGTTTATTTGATTGTTCTGTCAGTTATCAAGAGTGGCATATTGAAATCTTCCACCTATCACTGTTGAAATATCTACTTTTCCTTTCAATTATGTTGATATTTGCTTCATGTAATTTGGGGTTCTTCTGTTAGGCATGTATATACTTAATAATTCTGGCATCTTGAAATATTGACCATTTATCATTATGAAATATTCCTCTTCTCTCATAGTATTTCATATTCTAATGTCTATTTTTTCTGATATGTAGTATGCCACTCTCTCTCATGGTTATCATTTGCATAGTGCATTTTCTCCATCCATTTACTTTAAACCTCTGGGTATCTTATACATAGCATATTGTTTTTTATGCAGTCTGATACCTTCTTCCATTTGATTGATTTATTTAATCTTTTACATTTACTACAATTTTCAGTGTGGCTCTATTTACATAAGCCATTTTATTATTTGAATTCTACGTATTTTGTATCTTTTTTGTGCCCCTTATTACCTTCTTTGATGTGAGATAAATATTTTTAGTGTGCGGTTTCAGTTCCTCTGTTGACTTTCTTTTTTTAGTTATCTTACTGTTCCCCTGAATACGATGAAGTCATTTTCTCTTCTTTCAAGATTTTCTATTTATATTTGTCTTTCACAATATAATTATGATGGGTAGAAGCGTAGACTGCTTTGTGTTTATCCTATTTGATATTTATTGAGCTTCTTGATACTTATTATTTTTATCAAAATTTGGCTCCTATTTCTTTTGATGTTTTTCTGCCCCTTTATCCACATTCTCTTTTTATTGGAATCTTATCACACTTGTGTTTGTACAGTTGTTTTGTCTCGCACATGTCTGAGGTTCTGTTCATTTTCCTCCAGTTTTTTTCCCTGCCTTTTCTAATTGGATTATGTCTATTATCTATCACTGATTCTTTTATCTACCCATTCAAATCTGCTATTGAATTTTTCTTTGCACTTGCACTTTTCAGCTCCAAACTCACATTTTTAATAATTCTGACTTCTTACTGAAGTTCTCTGCCTTTGAATCATCATTATCATATTTTCCTTTGGTTCCTTAAATGCATTTCTCTTCATTTTTTAAACATATAACTGCTTTAATGTCATCGTTTGCTAAATCCAACAGCTGGGTTCACTTAGCATGTTTCTATTTATTTTTTCCTGAGTACCTTTCTGTTTTATTGTATGTCTTGTAATTTTTTTCAACTGGACTTTTACATGATGTATATAACAACTCTGGGTTTTGATTTCTTTTTATCTGAGGATTGTTATTGCTTTTTATTTTATTTCTTTAATTTTCTTGACTAAAAATAAGAAATCCATGTTCCCCACAATGTTTCACCACTAATGTCTCTGCTTGGTATTTTTTCTTTTAACTTATATTTGTTTTAATTTTTAAGCTTCACTTTTTAGTATTTGTTCCTATGTCTGCAAGCTTAGAGGTTAAACACCTTGAGTGAGTAAGGCTTCTACCATCAGCTGATGAATCTGTTTATAGATTTAGGAACACATTTAAAATTCATGCAGTTTTCAAGTTTACCCTGGCTTTTATACCTTGCCAAGCTCTGTTTTCTCCTCTGTGCATGTGTGCAGTCTCCCTGTATGCCTGGGATCTGTAAATAGCTTGAGTCCTCCTCTCGCCTCCTGTGTGCTTGCCCACTACCTCCAGCCAGTCTAGGTTATGTAAAGAGCCTCTCTGATCCCTTTAGGACCATTTCATATCCCATGTCTCCTTCTTAAATTTTTGGCTCATCTATCTCAACCAGAACCACACCTTAACCAAGTAAAATCATTGGCCTTTCATGTTTGATTATGACCAAAATTGCTACTTATTACTGACACCACTGGGTGTGGGTTCTTACCTTTCATTCCAAACCAAGTCAATCCCCTCTGGCAGTGAAGCTGCTGGTTTGCAGCCTGCCCTGCCCCATTAAAACTACTATTATACTAAACAACCTGGGTTGGAGGATGGGAGCCACCTCAGGCAAATTTGTCACAGATTTCAGCCTTTCTTTTAAAATTGCAGGAGGTTTTTGTTTTTTGTTTTTCTTCATGATCATGTTTTTCCATTAGTCAAAATGGCTGGTCAATATCTAGAGTACCAAAATGGTTGCTTTTGATCATTTTGTATAATATCATAATCGCTTTTTGGGTAGAGGATTTGGCAGCTTCCTCATTCCACCATCTGGGAAGCTCTACTTTTGGCGGGGGGATCATTGTTTGCATGGCATATATGTTTGTTATTTTATTTTTATCTATACATTTATATTTAGAATAAATTCTTTTAAGATAAAATAGATTTTTTTTTTTAAAAAGTGATCCACTCTGACAGTCTTTTAATTGGTAACCTTAGGCTATTTACAATTGATGTAATTATTAATCTTCTTAGATTTAGGCCAACCATTTCATTATTTGTTTTCTGTTTGCAACCTCTGATTTAGTTTCTTTCTTCCTTCTTTCCTCTGTTTTGTATTATTTGAATATTTTTAATATTCTATTTTAATGTACTTACAGATTTTTTGGATTCATCTTTTTTGTATTTTTATTATGTTTAGTGATTACTTTAGAGATTACATTATACATATATTTTAAAGTCTACCTCGAAACTCACTTTCCTCCACCAATCTTTGTGTTATGTTTGTCATAATAACACTTTCACATATTGAAAACCACAGCAGACAATGCTATTTTTACTTACAGCAACCATGCATATCTTATATTAAGAAGAGTCTATAGTCTATTATATTTACCTAGATATAAGAACTCAAATTTGAAGACTCATTGGCCAAAGCAGAAAATTTGATGAAAGTCATAAATTTATAGATTGCAAAAGTACACCAGAACCAAATGAGATAAATTCAAAAAAGACATTTGCTGATACATTGCAATCAGTTGGCTCAAGAAAAAGATTTTAAACACTCTTGAAAGTAAAGAAAATGACCCATTCCATACAGGAGAATAATGTCTATGGAGGCTAGAAGGCAACAGAGCAGCATCTTTGAAGTATCAAAAGAAATGAGTGCTCAATCCAGATTTTGTACCTAATGAAAATAATCTTAGGAATTATGATTTAAAGACACTCCCATATAAGGGGAACCTAGGAGAATTCGTTGCCTGCATACCTGCTCTAAAAGAAATGGTAGAGGCCATCGGGAGGCAGCAGTAGCCGGAAGGAGTGCCTTCGGCGCCGGCCGCAGGAACGCGGTTGCAGCCCGGGCCTCGGCCCAGGGCTACGGCTATCTGAAACTGAGACTGGAAGGAGCGGGGG
>CM053401.1:118955036-118966410 GCA_028644305.1 Xerus rutilus | reverse complement strand
TTATAATTTTGTGCAAAGTTAGAAAAATTATGATTGTAACAATTTTTTTCTATTTGCCTCAACAAATGTCTTCAGTGAATAGTGTGTACAGCTTCTGATAATTTGTTTTTTTTTCTGTTATGTTTGCCAACATGTATTAAAATGCAACTTATGGGAAAAAAATAAAATAATTTATAAAAAAAAAAAAAAAAAAAAAAAAAGAAATGGTAGAAGTTCTCCATGCTGAAGTAAAAAATGATAAAAAGAGGAAACTTGAATTTTCAGGAATGAAGAAAGAGCTATGGACTTCTTTATAACAAGAAAATGCTCTGACCTCAGTGCAGATTTCACACTTGATCAGATTTGCTGGGTTTATGTTTTGTCAGTAGTTTCTCAGTTTTTAACTGGAGCCCACATTTTGGGTTCTTTGTTAGTTGCTGTCTGATATGTTACTCCTACAGGTTCAATTCATGTTTCTTGTGTTTCAGGTAGGGTAGAATCTTGGATAAAATGGTTTGATTCTATTGTTTTCTAAAAATATGCTTTCCATTTGGCTGAGCTAATAATTATATTTTTGAATGGATTATTGAAACAATACTGCCATATCCAGTTCTTCGATTTGTGATCTGTTATACGATGATCATGAAAATTATTTTTATTTCAAACCACCTGAGAGGCTATTTAATTTTACTTCACTTTCCTCCCCCAAATGCTTTAATCATATAACAAAATCATCTACTTTACAACTATATAATATGTAGTATGCAACTCAGTATTTTATTTTAGGTACTGGAGGTTGAACTCAGGGGCACTCGACCACTGAGCCACATCCCCAGCCCTATTTTGTGTTTTATGTAGAGACAGGGTCTCACTGAGTTGCTTAGCGCCTCGCCGTTGCTGAGGCTGGCTTTGAACTCACGATTCTCCTGTCTCAGCCTCCCTAAGTGCTGGGATTACAGGCTTGCACCACCACAAGCCCAGCTGCAACTCAGTATTTTAATTGGAACAATAGCTGAAGTTTTTTCTAACAAACAAGAAGATCTACCTATTATACTTCTTAGAAAAATGTCCTGGGCTGGAGTATAGGGCAGTGGTAAAGCCTGTACTTAGCACGCACAAGATCTTGAGTTCTATCTCCATCACTAAAAGAAATATAAATTTACTTTTTTTTTTTTCTTTGTTCATTTGCTGTAGCAGCCCTGCATGTTTCAGATTTAATAGAATTTTGGGGGGTGGTTATCAGGAGTTGACCCCAGGGGCACTTAACCACTGAGCCCAGCCCTTTTTCCTTTTCATTTTGAGACAGGGTCTCACTAAGTTGCCTAGGGCCTCACTAAGTTGCTGAGGCTGCCTTTGGACTTGCTATCCTCCTACCTCAGCTTCCTGAGCTTCAGGGATTGTAGGTGTGCACCACCATGCCCAGCCTAATAGAATTTTTTTTCTGGGGTTCCTCAGACTTCTAGGTAATTAATAGAATTTTTAAAATTCATCACTTATGGGAAATAAGAAATGGTATTTCCTCTTTCTCCTTCCCAGTTCTCATTACTTTTATTTTTACTTCAGACAGTCTGTGTTTTCCCTTTTGTTGTCAAAATGTTACTAATTTTAGTATCCAGTGCATGAGCAAAAAAATGCATTGATCTGTCACTACTGAAAAAATTAAATCTTTAAGTTATAGAAAATTTAAATTCATAACCACATATTATTTCCCCATCTCACAGTACAATTACACAAAACCAGTTGCTTTAGTAATTTTAGTAGCTGTATCATATGCTTTTTGTACATTTAATTATTTTTAAATAGAGATAGAAATCCTTTACTTTCCGTGGTCCCATGTGAATTGTGATGAAATTCTTTTTCTAAATCACTTTAAAGAAATGATTTATAGATAATGCAGTTCAAAAGTATTGGTGAAATCTTATGTTCTTTTCTATAAAAAATAAGTTTGCAGCATTGGCATCCTCATACTCAGAGTAATAGTCTAGAAGCTTAAAATTGACTTCATCTTTTTTGTTTTCTGTATTCAAGAAAGCCCACCTGCTTTTCTTAAAATCTCTGGAATTTACCCTCAAATTCTGTCATTCTTTCTTTTATAGTCAATGTCTGTGTGTTTTCTCGGCCTAAGCTCTCTTCTTTTTATTACCTTCTGCACATTTACTCTGAGGATCTTCAGGAGATGTCATATTCTCACTGTAGCAAGTCTAGGCTTCTCCACCTTGTATTCATTATCATCCACGTCTCCACCAAACCCTCTATCTATTGAATTTACTTTCTGCTTTTCTCCCACTGGTGTCTGGGTACTTATTGGACCCCGAAGAGCCCACTGTACATGGAATATTCATTTTTTCATTTACTTGCCTCTTCATGCTTTCAAACCTAACCTCATGCCCTGTCAGGAATACCATTATCTTTTTTCCTTTTGGCTTATGCAAGTTTCCATCTCCAATTAATTTTGGAAAAGCTTCTCCAATTCCTCAGCTAATCTTCTTTCTCTGAGCTCCTGTCACACTTTATCTCTTGTATGTGATGCAGTTCTCAAAGGCAAAGACCTTGTGTCATTTATTTCACTCCTATCATTTTTTTAAAGTTAGATCTGAGCCAGGTATGGTGGCGCATTCCTGTAACCCTAGTTATTTGGGAGGCTAAGACAGGAGGATTTCAGCCTCAACAACTTAGCAAGGACTTGTCTCAAAATAAAAAGTGCAAGGGATGTATCTCAGTGGTACAGTGCCCCTGGGTTCAATCCCGAATGCCAAAAAATAAAGTTAGATCAGAAGAATTTCTTTTTTTGTTCCTTTTTATTCACTTTTTTTTTTTTTTTAAACATTTTTTTGTAGATGGACACAATGTCTTTATTTTATTGCTTTGTATGTGGTGCTGAGGATCGAACCCAGGGCCTCACGCATGCGAGGCAAGTGCTCTACCGCTGAGCTACAATCTCAGCCCCTCCTTTTTATTCACTTTTGAACCATGATTTTTTCTTCCTCCAGCTCCATCATCCTTGCACACCCCACTTTAGAAGCAGTTTTATTTTATAAACTAGGTAAGAATGCAGACTTTGGTAGGTAAAATACTGCACTAATGAAGTTAAGAGTAAAATTGACTCCCACATGTGTCAGTTAAAGCTCACACAGAACAAAACCCTCATTCACAGTCCCAGGCTGTGTACCGAAACTGCCTACCCATCTTCAAGTGTGTACTTTGTTTAGTTTGGAGGAAATTGAGCAATAAACTGTGACTTCCTTAGCACAGATCTGTCAGTATTAGGACAATGTCTAGAAATTTGTGTATTTTGCACTCAAATTACTTTTATTTAAAAGGCTAGCTATTAAAAACACTCCTAACTAACAGTATGTCTACAGCAAAGACAGAAAACATTTTCTGTAAATGGTCAGATAGTAAATGTTTTTAGGCTTTGCAGGCCACATATGCTGTCTGTCACATGTTCTTTGTTTTTGATGTTGTTTATCACCCTTTAAAATTGTAAAAGCCAGTTTCAGCTGCAGGCAGGATAGAAGTGGGCCATGGGCTGGGTTTGGCCTATGGTTGTAGTTTCCCGACCCGTGCTC
The DNA here is from genome assembly GCA_028644305.1 of Xerus rutilus. Classification (NCBI taxonomy): domain Eukaryota; kingdom Metazoa; phylum Chordata; class Mammalia; order Rodentia; family Sciuridae; genus Xerus; species Xerus rutilus. Next base: position 118,962,862 of record CM053401.1, on the reverse strand, counting down.
TGTAACAATAAGCAAAGCAGATCTGTTTAAATTGAGCATTCAAGATGGCAGAAAACTTTATTATCCTATAGTGAAGGTGTTGCTAATGCTTATCCAAGTCCTAAACAGACTGGACTGTGACTGAAGGGTCCAGTCCAGTCACAGAGCATGAGAAACCTTCACCTAAGAGGAAAGGATCAGGAACAGGGTCAGGATTAGAGAAGGGCAAGAAATGCATCAGGGTGGACTTGAATATGCAGTGTGTCCTTCCTTGTCTTGCTTTGTGTTATTCCTTGAGTGGAATGTGCTGTTCTGGGACAGAGTAAATGTCCTTCCCCTACAATGGTGATTTTTCCCTGAGAAGAATGAAGTTCCTTGTAAAGAACTTCCTGGACTTTACTCAAAGCTTAGTGACTTGGAATATGACAAGGATGTAATTGTATTCACTATGGAATAGATTACAACCGTAGACATCAATGATGAGGGAATGTTGGAGTAAATGGAAGGATTTACTTTGGGTGGAATTAAAAATCTTTATAGGACACATATGATTTGGGTCTTTGCAAATGAGCCACGTTGCTGGACAGTATCCAAAAATGTTACCTAATAATAAGTAAAGTATAAATTTTACTGTGTTGGAAATTTCCAAAAAAATTTTTAATTCTTATAGAAATGTTCTGTTTAATTCATATGAATAATTTGTACTTGCTTGAGTGCTATAACTTACAAACCTCCTATTATCTACTAAGAAGGTAAATCACAGATAGCAAAAACAACACAACAACAACAACAGATACCTTGAAGTGGTTATAATTTATAATTGTTTTTTTCTCACCCTACCAAAAAGGGTCAATGACAGACTTCCAGTTCAAATTCATCACTTTGTGTCTCTCTTTTTCCATGCCAGTCCTTATCTCCACTTAAGTAATTCTTGCACACTAGTTTTAAAGACATTTCTCTAGGCTGGATTATTTGTCTATGAACCTTAACTTCTGTGCTTTAGCATTCATAACTATGGAAATAGTCCCAGCTACTGATTTTATTTAGTTTGAACTGTTACAGTATTGATCAGTTTTATCCTATTTGTTTAAGTTAATCAGGGTGCAATTTATCTTAATTTTGATTTTGGTTGTAGAGGTTGGCGATTTGAAGGAGCTGCAGACACTAGACATATCTACCAATCGTTTGCTAACTTTACCCGAGCGGCTTCATCTGTGCCTTTCTCTGCAGTACCTCACTGTGGACCGAAATCGTCTATGGTATGTGCCACGCCATCTTTGCCAGCTGCCCAGCCTCAACGAACTGTCCATGGCTGGAAATCGTCTTGCATTTTTACCACTTGGTAAGTGATGGCATTTCTGTGGTATAGGGAAAGAGCCAAAAATTAAGATGGAAGTCTGTTTCTTTGATTAGGATAGATTAGTTTCTTTCTGTTTATCTATAGAGAAACTGTCTCTCTATATCCATCGCTGCAGTCAATTGAGGAGCTTCATTCCCAGATAACAAATGAAATTATTACAATTAGGGATTTTTTTTTTAAATCTATGCTAAAAATTTGCTTAGGGACAAAATATGTGCAATAAAATATAATTATTCTGCAGAGGGAATTAAAGTGTGTGTGTGTTTGTGTGTGTGACTGTGTGACTATAAATTTGACAAGAGGATATTGGGCAATACGAAATAGCCACTACTTGTATGAATATATCTGCTTAGATCTTCATTTCTATTTAGAAAATTTGATGTTAAGTATCCTAGTAATTAGCATTGCCAGATAATCTGATCGTAAAACCTTAAAGAGTTTTAAATTGGCTAAACGTCCTGCTGATCCTGAAATGTCACCATGGCTAATAAACAACATATTGTCCTCTGTAGATTTCTGTAGTTGACCCATAGTATATGTCAACCAACATAGGCCTTTAGTAAAACAGCACATTTATTTCACAAAAACTCAATTATTTCTTAATTTTTAAGAAACAAAACACCAAATAAAAAATAATTAAAATATGAAGTCCCATAGAACTCTAGTTCTGTCACAATAAACATCATATAATTTTACTCATAAAAATTTTTATAATGAATAATTTATCACTGAGGGCAATGAAGTGAATAATTTACTAGTCCCTGAAAGGTAATGTTTTCCAATATAATTGCACATATTATCTTCAATTTAAATCACTTCATGAAAACTTTAAGTACTGGCAACATTCAAATCAATTCACATAATGACAAATAAATGTCAAATTTAAGGTAATTACTTTTCCATGAATTCCATGCTTTTAAAATTAACAAAGTAAAACTACTTAAAAAGCAAGCTGCATTTCTAGGAAATTGGAGCTGATTTTGAGTAAGAACAATATCAAATAGGAATGTATTTTTTAAAATAAATGTACATGCTGCACTAACCCAGAGACCCAAGTTCTAGCCTGATACACTGCTTCACAATGTATGACTCAGAGTAAATTGCCAGAACCTGTCTGAGCATCATTTTCCTTATCTGTAAGCCAGAGCTGATATTTATCCTGGTTAATATGATAGTTTATGGATAAGAATTATAAAGCCCTGGACAAATGTAGATAACTCTCAAATGAGAAGATATAACTTATGGATTACCATATCTAAGTTTAAAAAACTGCTTTTTTTCATAGTATTATTATTTGTCATATTATTATTACAAGCCACATATGTAAGAAGAGTTTCCAAGCACAATAATGGTGTTATCTATACTGCTATGGCTAGCAACAGCTCTCACTTCTTGAACACCTACCCTTTGGCCAAGTATTCTAATTGCCATATAGATAGATGCTCTTTTAAGTATTACAAGACCTTATGACAAAATCTATTACAAAACCCATTGACAACCTGATTTTACATCATCTTTCTAGTTGTATGGCCATCTTCAGTGTCAAATTTGGCTCTGCCATTTTGTATTCAGAAACTCCTTTGGACACTCTAGTTGGCCTCTTTCAGTACATCTTTCCATTTTCCTGGTGGAGTAATAAGTACTTTCTCTCAACTACTCTATCTGTACATCAAACAGATACTTTTCAATTATTTCTTCCACCTTGTCTAGCTTCAACAAATTCTACAGCAACAGATACTTTTTAAATTTATTGGTACATTATAATTGTACATAATAATGAGATTCATTTTGATATAGTGATATAGGCACCATAACATGAATTGGTAATTTCATTGACCAATATTCCTTTCCCTCCCCTCCCTCTTCCTCCTGATCCCCTTCTTCTACTCTGTTGGTCTCCTTTTCTATTTTCATAAGATCCCTTTTCCCATTTTTCTGTCTAGTTTCCACATATAAGAGAAAAACAGAATGCTTGACTATCTGAGTCTGGCTTACTTAGCATGATATTCTCCAGTTTCATCCATTTTCCTGCAAGTGACATAATTTCATTCTTCCTTATGGTTGAGTCAAGCTCCATGGAATATATATACCACATTTTCTTTATCCATTCATCTGTTGATGAACCCCTAGGCTTGGTTCTATAACTTTGCTATTGTGAATGTGCTGCTATAAACATGGATATACATATACCATTACAGTATGCTGACTTTACTTCTTTGGGATAAATACTGAGGAGTGATACAGCTGGGTCATATGGTGGTTCCATTCCTGGTCTTTGAGGAACCTCCATACTGATTTCCATAGTGGTTGTACTAATGTACAATCCACCAACAGTGTATAAACCTTCCTTATTCACTGCTTCTCCAGCATTTATTATTATTTGTATTCTTAATTGCCATTTTAACTGGTGAGAGATGAAATCTCAGTGTAGTTTTGACTTCCATTTCCCTGATTGCTAAAGATGCAACAGAAATCTTATAAAAGCCTGGGCCAGACATTTGTCATCTAGGTCTTTCTTGGTGCTAGCAATTCTTCTACTCACTTTGCTTGTCCCCTTCAACTTCTGCAGAGCCCCTAGTTCCTTTATTTTGAAACTGTGCTTCTAACATCTAGTTTTCCTTGTATTTTTTTTTTGGTTCTTCCACTACATACTCTGTCTCAACCATTTATATAGCTAGTTATAACTACTGGCTCTATCCAGCTGGCTAGAGCATGATCCACAGCCCTGGTCTCATGTCTAATAGCCAAGTGGACTCTTATCATAATGCCAACTAGAGCTTCTACTCTGCCTGGAATTCCACACCCAATTGGCCTTTCTAAGTCAAGTGGCTTCTATGTCTTGTAGCTAGTTTCTATGCCTTCTGCCTTGCCTGTTCTCTCTGCTTCACCATAGCTTCTCATTCCCTTGCTTATTTCCTGCCCCTGTTTTTAGCTTTGTTTCAGTAGTGACAGAGCTGAGCAGGTGCTGAGTTGGCAATGGATTTAGAAGAATAAAGGGAAGTCATACCCCTGGGAACCTGACCACTGTCAACATGTGGGGTACCGGGCAGTCATACCATGTATCATGCTAAATGCTCACAGGATCTGACTTGCAGTGGCTGGTGCAGGATGCTAGAAGTGATTCTTGGGTAGAAGATAGAGGACTATACATTCCCTGGCTCTTCCTTTGCCCTGGCACTCTCATCTATTTACTGAGCATCTTCTGTAAGTACCCTGCCAGTGCTGGTGTGGCTAGGGAGGTAAACATCTCTTCTTCACTACTTGATGAGTAGTGGTGAGTAGAATTATTACAGAATAATTTCTATCTCTAGGTTTCTTGTCACTCTACCCCCAAGTCTTGTTTCTGTGTCAGGAGAGGTTTTCCTTTGTAAACTTGATAATGTGGTGTCAAAGAGCATGAGTGGCAAGGTGGCCTGTGCTGGACTCTGAGGAGAATGCCTCATGACAGCTGAAGTATCCAGAACTCCCAGGCCTGGGGCTGTAGACAACCTGAATGTGGAAGCAGCTTCCTCACTGCCCTGGGCACTGTCCCAGCTCATAGGACTCACAGCCCTTGTAGCACACAGGCCTGTGAACAGGGATAAAAACGCACAAGCAAGAGGGTAGTAGCGAAGTTTGTCCAGTCTAAAAGAAACATCCTGCCCAAAGCAGCACTCTTCCCTTGGTCTAAGACTGGATTCTTTGAGAACAGGGGATGAAAGGGTCAGGGAGCAGAAACATGCATTGGCAGCCATACAGTGTGTGGTTACCCTGCAAAGGCTTGAGATTGGAGGTTAAGTAACCCATTTGGATGAAAGAAACTGAAGCAAGCCAAAATGTCAGCGATCTCCTCAGTCTTGTTTTTGTTTTTTTCCTTTTAAATTAATTTACTTTTTATTGTTTTCGCCATCATGAAGGCAGGTTTGAAAATAATTACGACTTTAGGAAGAAAATAGTTATGTTTGTGTACTTGACATTTTTCCTGCAACTCTTCTGATAAACCAAAGTCGTCTAATGCTAAGAACTATCTGGGGGATAGTCAAATGAAGCATGGTGCTGCTGGCCCTCCCTTTGCTTAGTGCACTGCACTGTCCTTAGAAACTTAGCACAGGAGGGGTACCTTTTTATAATTGTTCAGAGATACTGTACACACATCCACACACACCCTGAAGTTTTCAAGCACTGGAAGGCTCCTGTGTTTAGCTATGATTCTAGAAGCAAAATATAGGAACTTAGAAGTTTTGTGAAGTCAGTGTTAGGATCTCTCTGCCTGTGAGAGAAGGTGGGAATCATATTTTGGGAGCCACTTACTGAATTTAGTTTCTTGCCAAAGAAGTTTGACTTAAGAGAAAACCAGTTTTTATAGGGCTTCTTAAAGTAATGTCAGATTATAGCTGCTTCAAAAGGCAGCTACAGAAGCTATATGTAAGGATGACTTAAATCACTTGTAATACTGTCGAACCCATTAACTGTCTTTGAGTATGTTCTTCTTAAATCACTTGTAATACTGTCGAACCCATTAACTCTCTTTGACTATGTTCTTCTTAAGATGAAAAGATGCATCAAAAAAGCAGGATGCGCCTCTTATTACTGAACCGTGACAGTTGAGTGACAGATGAGTCTGTAGCCAGAGGCTTTGTTCTCAGTGGTGACTATCAGCAGAGGAAAAGAAAGGCAGTCACTTGAGCCAAGTGCTATGAAAGTTAACAGAGGTCTCTCAAAACGTGAATGTTTGCTGTCAATTCAGTATAGCCCTGTTGACTAAATAGCTCACAGAATTGTGACTCACCTCTGGGCTTCTGAAAGTTTAGAGAAGTATAAAGAAAAAGGTGGTTTCCTCAAAGCTTTTTTATCAGGTGCTCCTGGTTCTCCTTGCATAATTAATAAGTCCTATTATTCCGGAATGTTTACGACTTATTTAATGTTGAATAATAGATACAAGGATTGTTAGGTTGCCCGGTGCACAAGTTGGCTATGGAAGAACATGCTTTAGTTAACCTGTAGGGAGTGCTGTGTCAACTCAAGGCTAGTAATTTTTGTAGTTTTAAGAAAACAGAAGTGCACAATTATCAGGTAGAATTTTTATTGATTGTTTATTTAGAAAATAGTGAATTCTTAACCAAGAAAATTTGGCAGCAACATTGAGATTTACAAAATAGCCTGTGCATAAACTACCACATAGTAAACCCAAAAGTTAGTAGAGAATGCTAATGAGAAATGATCTGGGTTTCCAAACTGATCACATAGTTGTCCTTTAGAGATGCTAGTGGTGAAGAGTTTATTTCCTTAGGAAGAGTTACTTTGTGCTTCAAGTTACTTGTGCAACAAATGGAATGACGGCTCCTTTACTGCTTGCTGCATTTGTACACTGCTGCATTGATGAGGGTGCAAAACCGACTCTTTTTCACAGAATAGGTGAACACTGTTTTTTAAAATAGTGGTATTAGTTGTTTTCCTTTGTAGGAATTGGGTATCTGTGTAGAAAAAAAGACATTATGGCAAGTTAGTGATGCGGTTTTAGAAATTAGTTCCCAAGCATTTTCAAAAATTCCTTCTCTTATTGTAAATGAGATATAGAAGGTACAAATACGTTAACTCTACTTATTTTTTCTGTTGCTTCTTGTTCCCTGCTTAGAAAGTCAGCAATTACTGTTTATAATTTTTTGACTAAAAAATTTAAATCTGCACTGTAAAACAATCCAGACTTTAGTATTAAAATTAGAAACTAATAATTCCATGTTTAAAATTTAAATTATTTTTAACTGATATATGTATATATAAAATTATACATATATATGGGGTACCATGTGATGTTTCAATACATGTATCAGTTGATTTTTTTCTTAATCTCCGATTTAGAATAAAGTCTAAACTGTACTCTCCTGAAATGTAAATGTATTTATCTGCCATTTAAGGAACTGCTGCCTGAAGGTCGTTGTTTAATGGGACTAATTTGCCAAGTAAATGAGTCTCTCAGTACTAAAGAGTTTATTTTAGTGGAGACAGAAAGTCCCAGAAGTTGGAGTTACCCCTGTGATTGAGTAGAAAGTATGACAGCTGCTTCCTAAAAGGGAGCCCAAGTGTTCTGTAGGAATTGTTGGGCAGGTCTCTAACCAAAGGAGAACTGGTGGGACTATAAACTGGTGCAACCAATCTGGAAAACAGTATGGAGATTCCTTAAAAAACTTGGAATGGAACCACCATTTGATCCAGCTATCCCACTCCTTGACCTATACCCTAAAGATTTAAAAACAGCACACTACAGTAAAGCAGCCACTTCAGTGTTTATAGCAGCACAATTCACAATTGCAAAACTGTGGAAGCAACCCAGATGCCCTTCAATAGATGAATGGATAAAGAAACTGTGGTACATATACACAATGGAATATTATTCAGCAATTAAAGAGAATAAAATTATGGCATTTGCAGGTAAATGGATGGAATTGGAGAACATTATGCTAAGTGAAGTAAGCCAATCCCCAAAAAACAAATGCCGAATGTTCTCTCT
>CM053401.1:118900825-118954936 GCA_028644305.1 Xerus rutilus | reverse complement strand
ATGGGGCAGGGGGGGAGGAGGGGGGCGGGAAAAGGGAAGAGGTGTAGTAAAGATGGTTGAATGAGATGGTCATCACTACCCTTGGTGCATGTATAAAGACACAAATGGTATGACTCTATCTGGTTTGCAACCAGAGAAATGGAAAAATTGAGCTCTGATATGTACTATGGCTTGAAATACATTTAAATAAATTAATTTTAAAAAGGAGAACTTAATGAAATGAGAAAATAAAAAGAAATATAAATAATGGAAAAGAAGAGAAGAAAATCTTGGGCTGGGTTTGTGGCTCAGTGGTAGAGCACTTGCCTAGCATGTGTAAGACACTGGGTTTGATCCTCAGCACCACATATAAATAATAAATGAATAAAATAAAGACAACTAAAAAAATTTTAAAAAAAAGAAAAGAAAAGAAAATCTTGAAGACAGGGTTCAAAAATTAGGAATAGGAGAGAAAATTCATCTGTTAATTAAAACCCATACAGATGTTATTTAACTAGAGAATGCAGTGTCTTTAAGAAAATGGATGTTCACAGCTCCTTTCACAAGTATTTGTAATGCAATTTTTTTTCTTTATGTGATGAGAAAAGTGCACACCTAGATTAGGAGAGCTTTAAATGAACAAATGTGTATTTTTCTTTAAATTTGGGAGTAGGATTTGGAGGTTGAAAGGGGTTAATAATAAGAAATGAAGCCCCATTCTCCCAAGTATCAATTGAAAACAAAACAAAAGAATTGCTGCTCATTCTTAAAAAGGCACAGATGTGAATTTTAGAAAAACAAGTAGTATAAGGACTAGAACCATGAGCAGAATGTTTTCCAGCAAAGTTTTTTGTTATTTTGGTTCTGGAACTTACATCTTTTTAAATAGTGACAAGGACGTGCAGTACTAGCAAAGTCTGGAAGATGCTGTCAATTGACTTAAAAGCAAAAATCTGGAATTTCCATCAGTCATCATTCTCAGTAAAGTTCTTAAGTTCCAAACAAAGCAAAGAAACAGACCCAATTCCAATTCAAGATGCCATGCACAGCGAAGACTTTTACTCCACACCCTGGCTGCCCTGGTGCTGCACTGTACACTGCTATATTAACCAGCGTGTCATGTCGAACAATCATCAAGAAGTTTCCTTTCCCTAGTATTTTCTCTGAGGAAACTTTTTATATTTCTTGATATTTGTGCCCCAAATCTGTGAGTCAGAACTGGCCCAACAGTTTTCTGATCTTTTGAAGAAAGCGAAGAGATACTTTGTTCATCCCTTGTCTCCTTCAAGACTCAGCTCTGACAATTATACCTGAATGCCTTGGGCATAGCACCAGTCCTCTTGTTCCCCCCAGCACCCTTGTGTCCTGATAGGCAGTACTATCACCACACTAGGGGGAAATGCCCTGCTTTTAGGGAAACGGTGTGCTAAGGAGGACCTCTGATGCACTTAATGGTGAGGCAGGTAGATGTGCCTTTAAATCCCAGTTCTATGTCTTAGTAGCTTTGTGCACTTGGCCATAGAAGGTGTTTGAATCTAAGTCTCAGCAAAAGGATAATATTAACACCTATTTCATAGCACCATAGTAAGAGTTCACTAAGATCCATTTAAAACATGGATCACTCAATAAATATTCCATAAATATGCAATCCACATGAACTATTTTTACTTTTTCACACTGTGTGTCTTCCTTTTCATGCCTGAAGTATCAGGTATGGTGCCTAGCCCATTACTTACGATCATTTCTTTGTTTCTTTAACTGTGCAACAGAAAAAGAAATGCTGAACTGTGATTATTTGTTATGGTTTAGATGTCATTTCCCAAAAGTTTCTGTGTGAGACAATGCAAGAAGGTTTGGAAGAGAAAAGATTAGGTTATAGCCTTAACCCAATCAGTGATTAATTCACTGATTAATTCACTGATTGGGTTACTTGAGTGGTGATGAGGGTAAGGAGGGGGCGACTAGGGGAAGTGGTTCATTGGGAGTGTGGCTATGAGGTATATATTTTGTATCTGGAGAGTGGAGTCTCTCTTTCTGCTTTCTGATCACCATGATGTGAGCTTCTCTCTGCCACATTCTCCCTCCATGATGTTCAGCTTCACATCCAGCCCCAAGGAATAAAGCTGGTCTTCTATGGACTAAGACCTCAGATAAACCTTTGCTCCTCTACAGTTGTTCTGGTCAGCTTTTTTAATCATAGCAGTGAAAAAAGCTGACCAAAACACTATTTAAACCAAGAACATTCCTTCTGTCATTCAAATCTATTACAATCAATTTGTTTTAATTTAACAGTGGTTGATGATCCATTGTGTAGAAAGTGTCTTATTAAATTATAATTCACTGTGAAATTTTATTTTGTACAAGTTAGATAGATCAGAAAGATTATGACAATGTAAAAGATTTAATGCAGTCAGTGTGTGTGTATATTGAAAAGTTAGCACCAAAAAAGTGAATGAAATGTCCTCATTATAAAAAGCATCATGTAGGTAACTTAAATTAATTTTAAAATTATTTTGGGATACACTGTAAGTTACTCTGCATTCATGATGAAAAAATTTACATTTTATGTTCATTAAAAATATTTTAATAATGATTCATAATATCTGACTTTTTTTTTTGGTACCAGGGATTGAACTCAGAGGCACTCAGCCACTGAGCCACATCCCAAGCCCTATTTTGTATCTTATTAGAGACAGAGTTTCACTGAATTGCTTAGTGCCTCACCATTGCAGAGGCTGGCTTTGAACATGCAATCCTCCTGCCTCAGCCTCCTGAGCTGCTGGGATTATAGGCATGTGCCACCAGATCTGGTTGTCACTTTTTGAACTATGATCATTGTTTAAACATTGATAGAGCATTCCAAACAACCCATTTTGGTTTATTGCTTTGATGTGTGGCTTCAATTGCCCTGTCATTCACCTTTGTGATAAAAATTAATGTTTTAAACTGGTCACTGAGCAGAAAACACAGACTCTATTCTGTTCTGGCCTGTGCTGTCATTCCATGCTTGCGTTTATAGTATGGTTAAAAGAGCAATAGCCTAAACACACGGGAGCATTTTGTTCCATCTTCAGCCATGTGGGTTGCATATGCCAGAGTCTTGGGGTTGGGGGGAAAAAAAAGAATTGAAGTATTTGCAGAACTCCTAGCTTTTACTAATTTCTAAGTAACAAACTTTGATCTGTAAGTCTGGATGGAAAAGAAGGAAATACTTTAGGCACAGTACAGTACTTTAAAAAGCCACATGAAGCAGTTCTTTATGGCTTTAGAATCTATGAAGGTGGACAATTTCCTTGCTTTATAAATTTTACATAATGAGCACTTTTGCACAAGAACTTTATTGCATGGTATAATTATTGCACAGTATTGGTGAATTAATATTAACGGAAGGAAGAAAACAAACCTCCTCATTAGCTAGTAGATAAATGGTCTCTTCCAAAGTTAATTACTGATTGAAGATTTTCTGTATTAAGAATCTAAGAAATATCCCAAAGCTTTTTCATACAGTGAATAGTCATATTTCAGCCTCATTATGATTAAAAATGTCATTCCATTGCACTTGGGGTATTTGCCAGCAGACTACTTCCTGGCCAGCTGAGAGCCTGTTCTTCTATGCCTGTAGGAGCATGGCCTTTACAGCCTGGGACCTTGCCCAGGGTTTAGGAGTCTCAGCCTCGCCAGCAGGCTGTGCTGTGTCAGCCAAAACAACAGAGCTGGCTGGATCTCTTCACAGGCCTGCACTCTTTTTCATGATGTTCTCTTTATATTCAGAAGAGGGAGGTAAAAGACTAAGATGTATTGAGCACCAGTTATTTTGCAAGGAATCAAGCTTGGCATCATATGCATTGTTTAATCTTCATAACAAATCTATGAGATAAGTTTTATTATCCCTATAGTACCCCAGAGGAAACAGGCTCAGAGCATTTTATTTCCTTTGGAGTCAGGAAGCAGTTAGTGGAGAGCCAGAATTCAGACTCAGTTCTGACTCCAAACCCATTACATCATGTCATTTCAGCACTGTCTCTTTTCACTCCGTATCAGATTGTACTATTTAGAATGTTTAAGTGTCTGTTATTACTCATGTCCACATGGCATTATTCTGGCTAATATATAATAGATTTGAACACAGCTATACTAATTTTGATTCTGCTGTAACATAAAATAGTTCGTGCCATTATGGACATATAAAAAAATTATGTTCTTCAGACCAGGTGGTCAGAAGGTGCAAACTGAATTCTCTGAAATGTTGAAAACCTAACATAAAATGTAAACCAACTAGTATTTTTAAATTGTTAATTATTCATTTTTTTCCTATAAAACTAGGATAGGAAAAACTAAACTATGTAAGAAGCAAGTGTCAGCTTTTATTTAACTTTGTAGTGTGATCTTTGCATGTTTAACTTGCACAAGCTCTTTTGTATATATTAGAGCAGAGAGGTGCTTTCTCTGCCTTGTCCTATTTTGTGTCCTTGGCTTGTGGGGATGGATCACTGTCTCTAGAGACTGTAGCTTCCAACTCTTTTCTGTGCAATTAAAGTATAGAACAGTGTTACACCATTTGCTGCATGCCAAAGAGAATTTCCTCTTAATTGGCCTTCTACTGTAGGCCACACTTCTAAATGTGTCACTTACTAATAATAATGAGAATAATAACTGTCATATATTGGAGAAGGCTATATGGCAAGAATTCTGCTTGATAGTTTATCAATTTTGTTGGTAATTCTTACTAAAACTTAATGGATAGCTTTATTTTCCCTGTTGTACAGATGAGAAATTCATGCTATTCATCTAGTAAGTAAAAGAATGAGGATGTAAACTCTGGTTTTCTGACTCCAACTCTCAGCTGCTCTTGTTTTCTTTTCTTTTCTTTCTTTTCTTTTTTTTTTTTTGGTACTGAGGATTGAACTCAGGGTACTTGACCACTGAGCCATGTCCCCAGCCCTATTTTGTGTTTTATGTAGAGACAGGGTCTCACTGAGTTGCTTAGCACCTCGCCATTGCTGAGGCTGGCTTTGAACTGGCGATTCTCCTGTCTTGGCCTCCTAAAGTGCTGAGATTACAGGCGTGCATCACCACACCCAGCTTGCTCTTGTTTTCTTGATGAGTGTGCAACACTTCTTATTGCTGTGTGCATCCAAGTAAAGAATCTTTCCTTGCTTTCCTTGAACTTCCTGGGGGCTCTGAAAGGCAAATTTGAGACCAGAGATCATTTGTATTTTATTGATGAAGTTTTCATTTTCTAAAATTATTTCAGTTTTCTCTATACAAAGACTACAAAATTTTATTTGTGCTTAAAGGATTTGTATATTAAAGAAGTAGTGAAGAAATTTAGAATAGGAATTTTTAGTGTCATTTTGTGGCCTTTTTTATTGTAAATGGATTCAGGTATTTATATTTTTCCTATCTATGTTTTATAATGTATAGATTTTTAGTGTACTAAAGTAGCAGTGTACAATATTTTGGTAATTCTATATTTTGAGGCTTGAAAAACATACTATATAGTGAATGTTTTCATAGTCAGTGATTCTTACAACCTAGTAAAGATGAGGGACCAAGTACTCTTATGCCATTTAACATATGTGCAAACTGAGGCTTTGCTCACATGACTGGTAAGTAAAAGCATAGACAGATGGGCTCCCTTGTCCCCCATGTGTGCTGATCCAGTGGCACATCCTTTCTGGATTCATGTCTCTATTTTATCTTTTACATGTTTGTAGCTTGACTTAATAACACAGTTACTCTTTTTTTTAATATTTATTTTTTAGTTGTAGGCAGACAGAATATCTTTATTTTATTTTTATGTGGTGCTGAGGATCGAACCCAGTGCCTCATGCGTGCTAGGCACGCACGCTACCACTGCACCATAACCCCAGCCCTAACACAGTTACTCTTTCCTGGAGTCTGTGTACTTGATGAATTTTTCTATTCTAGTCTTAAGAGATCTTCTTCCTTCCTAAAAATGGACTAAAATGTTCATAAATAATGCCCAGATAATTGGATCACCAAATGGAAAAGAAATTATTAGCTATACATTTTATATCATATATAAGGATAGATTTAAAAAAGATTCCAAATGGACTAAGATTTAAGTGGGAGGCTGAAAAGGGAGGTCGGGGAGAAAGAATCAAACCACATAAGCACTAGAAGAAAACATAAGTGAATTTTGCTTTAACCTTGGGGTATCACAGGGAGAGGCTTTCTAACTATGCCTCAAAATCTAAAAGCAATAAAAAGCGGGGGGTGGAGGGGATTGGTAAATTTAGCTGCATGATGAAGACTTTAAAAACTTTTTGCATGACAATCAACAAAGTCAAATGGCAACTGACAAACTGTGAGAAAAAAATTTGTTAATTTACACCACAGACGTTATCTGTGGTGTATTATCTCAAAAAATAAAGGATAAAAACATCAAAAACCTGATAGGAAGATTGGGGAAAGATTTGACCAAACAATTAACAAAACTAATATAAAATTGCCCTTTAGACATGTTTTTTTTTTAACATTCACTTAACTCTTAATTAGAAAAATGCACACTAAATTGATGGTGAGATAACATTTTTTACTTATTAAAATAGGGATATAGGTATCTCCTACATTGCTGGTAGGAATACAAATTGGAATACTTCTTTTCAAGGAAGGATTCTGGCAATGCCAAAGAATCTACACAATCACTTATTTATTTACCCAGGAAGCTCACTTCTACAAATGTAGTTTTTTATAGAAGGGACACCTCCAACAATAGAGATACATATGCATGCATAAGTTAGTATACATTCTTGTCTCCTAAATCTTAAGAAATCTTTGAAGTGATATCACCCCAGTAGTAACAAACACACTCCACTCTCAAACTGTAGTTTCTAAACACAATTCTCCAGCAAAAGGAATTAGAGCTCCTTAAAGAAGTGGTTAATTTTGAGGCTTTAGCAGAGAATATATAAGCTGAACCTACAACAAGCCAGAAAGTCTGGATATGATCAAAAAAGGACAAGGAATTATTGAAAGAATTTAAAAGCTAATCTGAAGTTGCTCATAATTGCCAAAACATTTTGACCAACAAGTTAAATGATAATGGAATTGGAATTTTGCCCATTACAATGAAATAAATATTTATGAATTCATACTAATGTAAAAGTCAAGTAAACAAATGAGAAAGAAGGGATGCCTCTTACTTACAGAAGAATTCCAATTAATACATGTAGCCAGAAAAGGGTTAATAGAAAATCACCATTAGATAAATACCATGGAATATTGCTGACAAGATCCATGGTTGCTAGAAGTATTGGGAAAGTTTTTGAGAAAGAATGGAATATTTACATGGACTCAGGCAGGGCTGGAGTCATCCAAAGACTTGACTTGGAGCTTATAGGAGCTGCTTCCAGATGCTCACTCATATGTCTGTTGTTGGAGGCCTCATTTCCTCGCTCAAGCTTCCAGAGTACCCTCGTGACAAGGGAATTATCGTTTTCCAGAATAAGTGACCCCACAGCAAGGAAAGAGAGAACACAATTCCTTTTGTGACTTAGGCTCTGAAATCACACCCATCATTTCTGCCTTATTCTGTTAGATCTTGTAAAACCACCACACTGGAAAAGGACATCTCTAGCCTGTTGCCTAGGAATTCCTTTTTCTCCCAAAGAATTGCCATTTTGCTTTTGTTGCTTGTTGCTGGTGCTCCCAGCCTTGGTTCCTTTTTGTAAGGGATTACATTGCTAGTCCTGGGCAGACTTATTGTAATAGGATCAGTTGTAGAAAGGATGGGATGAGGTTAACCCTTCCCTACTCTCCTCACCAGCTATTCCTCAACTCAGCCTTTTATTACCCTTCTCCCACTCCGTGTAGTTAATTGTTCAGGACCATCTCTGAACCACAAAACTTTAGACAAGCCTTTCTAATAGCAATGATCATATTGTATTCTAGTTATCATTTTTAGTGTCTTTGTTTCCTTTTACTAATGTGGCATTTGTTCTATATTCTCAAGGCCAACCTTAGTGACTTAAATGTCCTTAATGAGTAAATGGTTTATCTTTTGGAATATAAATGCGTCTAACAACCTCCTCATTTAATTTTTGGGCCTTTCTCTTTCCTAAACCTTGGAAAGACAAGAGGAAGAGATCTCCTTCAGCCTATTTTCTAAGCAGCCCTGCTACCTTTGGGAAATATTTGAGTTCTACCTCTTTCTGGCACACTGTTTCTATCCAGGGGCTTCTTGTTCCAGGTACCTTACCATAATTATTCAGTGATACCTGTTAAAGCACAATCAAGTAGATTTTATTCAAGACCATTAAAATGAGTATAGGAACCATTGCAATGGGGTCTTGCAATGGGGGAGAGAGATGGAGTTAACTCAGAATTGACCGGCAAGTGGGAATTTAGAACCAAAGATCAGGTTGGGGGTCAACGGATTAAAAATTATTAAGAATATAAAGGAGTCTCTGGTTTAACCCACCTAAGAAGATTCTTGGTGAAAGCAGATCAGGGTGATCAGACATCACCTGGGAAATGGTGAAGAAATATAAATTTAATCAGATATTGAGGGTGATCAGATATTGAGTAGTGCAGTCTATGGGAGTTATTGCTAAAGGGACTAAGAAAGGTTCTTTGTTAAAACTGGATTTTATAAGGACATGCACAGATAGACCTACCAGAATGTTCAAGGACTTGACTAAAGTCTGACCAAGCAAAGAATTGTTGACAAGGAGCAGAAGTAGATTTGTTTAGGCTGATCCATAAACTTACTTCTATAACATTTTCTACAGAGGGAAATGAAAATAAATGACCCACAGCAAACTTAATTGAAATTGTCTATAAAATGTTACTGAAGTTTTACATGAGAAAGGAATTTACTTATGATCTAGTCCTAGTGATTTCATGTACAGTATAAGAAATCAAAGGCTAGGTTGGTTAAGTAATTTTTCTATACCTGTTTTCTGATGTATAATTTAATATTACAGGTAGTATAACTTGGCACTCAGAGTTTGAGATCTACATTTTTTCTTCCAGAATAGAAATTGTTGAATATTTCTAATATTACATATTAAATTATATATTTCATATAATAATGATGCATCCTTAAAGGAATCATAATACTTTCCTTTTTAATCCAGATTTAGGTCGATCTCGAGAATTACAATACGTATATGTGGATAACAACATTCACCTGAAGGGCTTGCCATCTTACCTGTACAATAAAGTCATCGGGTGCAGTGGGTAAGGCTTACTTCATATTTTAGACTTAAAAGGATGAACTACTTTTGACAGTTCTGTTCCATTGTCTGTATCTTTCATATACTAAATCAAATATCTTATATGTTAGGTAAGCAGTTTAGAATATGGCATGTTAGATTCAGTTAATAAGCTGTCATGTTGGGTCAGTGAAAAATGAATCTACACTTTTTTTTTTGCTATGGAAATAAGCAGTTTTGTTTTTTCTACCTTCATTAAGGTATAATTAGCAAATAAAATTGCATATATTTAAGTGTGTGACATAATTGAATACACATATACATTGCCACATGTGCCATTATAAACTCAGTGGTATCAGACACAGCAAGTGGAGGAATCAGCATTGAGTTAAAAACTTCCTCTCTCTGAACTCCATTGCAATGGCAATTTTGCTGTAGTGATAGCCCTAGCATTTAGGGTATTATCAATTGGAAATATTTAGAATTTAGAATTTAGTATTTGAGATAGTCCTTCAATACAAATAGTGATTCTAGAAACCAGTACAGGTGTTTCATTTCTTGGGAAATAATGGTCTTTTATATTCAGAGCAGCAATAATCTTTCCTTCTCAGTCAGGATTTGAAGATGGCTTCAGCTTCTCCTTCTGCAACAGTGGGACAGAACCACCTTAAAGTATTTTTCAGAGTGGTCTAGGATCAAGAGGACCACTTCACTGCCAGAACCTGCTTTGTGCAGTCTTACTTTCCCCACTCAGTGACAAAGGAATACCTTTGAGACTACTCAACCACCATGTTTGACTCTTCCCTTCTAATTCCCAACATCCTGCATAACCTAGCTCATACACCATGTAGTTCTGGCAAGGAAAGGGATGACAGTAAGCATATACATAGGTGACAGCCATTCCTTGTTGGCCTGACTCCCGGGGATGATAGTGAGCCATTATTGCTCCAGAGAGAGCAATCCTAGGAGAAGTGTTCCTCCCATAGGAAAAGTTATATATTTGTTATCTTGGGAAAGCCCTAGATGAGTTCAGTGCCTAAATAGGCTGATGAAATCCAAGCTGAGAGATTTATTCTAGAACTTTCTATGAAGCAAAGCTAATAGAATATATGGTGAGTTTTGGGTCAGTGGTTTTTCTATAGCTGATTTTGTCACAGTTGTGATACTACACAGTCATTAAACCTAGTGAGTTCTTAAAGGATTTTTACTATAATTCTTTGAAGTGGTGAGCAAAGTGCCCTCAATCATCATGGAATGATGCAAGCATGCGCCAAAGCTCATGGCCCTTTTTCCCATACCAAAATCTTTAGAGACTGCACTGAAATGTGATTTAAGTCTCTACTGCAATTAAGGAATAGCTTCTGTTTAAGATGAAGATTGCCTTCTACTTTGATGTGGATATCACTGACTACAGAAAATTCTGTTTGTGCTAAGTAGAGTGAGTTTTTCATCTTTGACTTGGTATTTGGTAGCAGTAATAGTGAATTTTAGGAGAGCTCCAAATCTTTAGGGAGACAAATAGTAGGGGAAAATAAAGTATTAGTAGTCTATATTTTTATTAAGAGCTTATTTTGTTAACAGTAATAAAAATAAAATTATTAATAGGATAGTATGAAACAACCAAATTTCTAATATTCTTAGTATTGAGATATATACAGACCCGCTTACAAATGGACTGTCATTCAAAAGGCATTTGTAGTCTGTTGGCTTAATATAATATGCAGAATGCATTTTTCAGTTCTGGTTATTATGTTCTTAAGCCAGCTCACTAAAAGTTCATTTAACCTATTTTGTACCCAAATAATGATACAATATCTTTATGGCAAAGTATATTCAGAATTTTAGTGGAAACACTGAAATCTTAACAGAATTAAGGGTCCTCTTTTTTCTATCTTTTCTATCTGTTGTATATATGAAAAGAGACCCCCCCATTCCAAGTCAAATGGTGGTGCTTAATAAGCCTCGGGAAGTGATAGAATAAGGTTGTGAGGGAAGCATACTACAAAGGGCAAGAGTGTATTTGAGGCATAGAAAATGATCTTCTTGAAGTCTGAATAAGGATCCTGGTTCATTTGTTCATTCGTTGAGCAGTTTCTCTATTGGTCATTGTGCTAGATAATGGCCATACAGTGGTGAGCAAAATAGTACATTGCCTGCCCTCCTGGACCTTACCATCTAGCTATGGAGCCAAATGAATAATAAATAATTAAGAAATTGGGTACTAGATGATATTTAAACCGAGACCTCAAGGGTCAGCTCACTTGGTTCTCCACCGCTATCACATGTTGCTTCTTGCTCATTTGTAGGGCCAGAATATAAGAATACAATAGTTTCAGCTGTACTTTTTTATAACAGAGACAGTTGCAATATGCTGCTTAGCTTGAGTCTAAGAAAATTGGGACAACAGTGCAAGATGAACACAGCTTTACGGGCCTGTGGGATAAGATTTTTAAAGTCTGATAGGTGAATGTATGCATACACACAAACATGGATCTACTAGTAACAAAGTATATACAGGAACTTTTATAATATATTTATGTGCATTTAAGAATATATATTAAGTTCATATCTCAGAGAATATAGAGAGAATGGAGTTAAAAATGCATTAGTGGTCATAAAAATAGCAAATAACCAATGATGCCGTTTCATGAAATCTTAGAAGTCTCACAAAACTATGTTTGGTAATATGGAACTGTGAACAAACTTAGCTCCTCCTTATAGTATGTCTATTTGCTAGATTATTATTGAGCCCTAACTAGCAAATCAACACCATGCTAGAAGTTGTGGGAAAGGCAAAGATAATCTAGATGTTTACCCTGACAAAAATAACTATAATACAAATAGTAAATATCTTGACAGAGGTAGAGTAATAGACTTTTAGAGCATGGAACAAATATTTGTGACTTAGCCTCAAACCTATCCACCATCAATTCTATTACCTATGGTCACATAGGTCCACCGTCTTCATGGTGGGAGAGGAGGCAGGGAGCACTATCAGGAGCCCATATAGAGAGTGGTTTTCACAGCTTAATTGCATTTGTGCTTTTTGCTAGTTTCATGGAAAAGTGTGATTTTTATTTTCTCTAGGTTTTTCTTGTCGTTACTATAGGAGTAAATGTCTTTAGTTCTTCCACTTTGTACCCAAAAAGAGAAGTTTATCCTATGTTAGAATTTTACAGAGTAGTAATTGGCTCATTTGTGTACTCAGGAGATCTTAATGGTTAAAGTGATCCTATATAATGATCCTATTTTGCCAGTTATCTCTTTGTATGAGAAAAGGAAAATCAAGCTCCTACTTTGTCTTTCTTTATATAAATGATGAATTATAACGGTTGGGAGCAATTTGACAAAGTAACCTTCTAACGACTTGTTAATATAACCATTCAAGGTAATAGAATTATTTGAATATGCATTCTGTACTCTGAGCTAAACCAGTAGATTTAAAATGTCTTTTAGAGCTGAGTACAGTGGCGCACACTTGTAATCCCAGCAACTTTTGAGGCTAAGGCAGGAGGACCACAAATTCAAGGCCAACTTCAGTAACTTAGGGAGACCTTGTCTCAAAATAAAAAGAGCTGGGGATGTGACTCAGTGAATCCTGAGATTCATTCCCCTGGACAAAAATTAAAAAACAATGCCTTTTTTGATCACAATCTGTTTTTCTGTGGGTGCTAACTACACTCCAGCAACCATCAATATTAGATATCTGAACCACAGCCCCACAGGCCCAGAGCAGCCCGGCTGCATATGACAGAAAAATGTGATTGGAGCTGCCACTCAGGAGACAAGAGTTTGCAGTTTGACTCCAACAAAATTAATTACTTGCTAAAACAAAAATACTAACATTCCTTTTAAGAGTTAGAGGAATATAAAAGTCCAGTCTACACAGTATAATTTTCACTATGTCCAGGATACAACCCAAAATTGTAGAACACATAAAGAACCAGGAACATATGACCCATTATCAAGAGAGATCATCTGAGACCAACCTGAGATGACCCAAGATGTTGGAAATGAAGTAACGATTGTAATTTTTCTCAATGAAGTAAAGAAAAATAAGTTTGTAATGAATGAAAAGACCACAAAAATAGAAATTATAAAAAAGAAAAGAAAGTTTTAGAATTGAAAAATACATTATCTGATATAAAATATTTGCTTGATGGGATTAATAGCAGAGTGGATATAAATAAACAGGAAAAGTCAGGGAACTTGGAGGTAAGTCAGTAGAAATGACCCAATCTCAGGAACACAAAGAAAAAAAAAGATTGAAAACAAAAGTGAACACCAGGTCTGGGACACGACAGATGGTTTAAAAAGACCACTATCTGTATAGTTGTCATCCCAAAAGGAGAATAAGGAGACAATGAGGCAACAATGACAAAAATGTTTGACAAGACAATATCTCACAATGTCCTAAGATGGATGAAAGACATAAATTTATATTTTCAAGAAGCCCAGCGAACCCTAAGTAGTATAAATACAAAATCATGCCTAGGTAAAGCTGCTGAAAATGAAAATAAAGAGGAAATTTTGAAAGCAACTAGAGAAAAAGTGACACATTACTTATAAAGGACCAGATCAAGACTATTAACCTCTCATCAGTAAACCTTGGGGTCCAGAAAACAATGGAACAACATATCTGAAGTGCTAAATGAAAAAAAAAAAAACAGTCAAAGTGGAATTGTATATCCAGAAAAACAAAATATTCAAGAATGAAGGCAAGCCCAGTGCAGTGATACACACCTGTAGTCCCAACAACTTGAGAGTTTGAGGAGGAAGAGCACAAGTTCAAGGTCAGCCTCAGCAACTTGGTGAGGTCTAAGGTCCTACAGCGACTCAATGAGACCCTGTCTCAAAAGAAAACACTTTCTATAAAAGGGCTGGGGATGTGGCCAGTGGTAAAGCATTCAATCCCCAGTAAAAAAAAAAAAAAGGCGGGGGGACAGCAAAACACATGATCATATAGGACAAAATTTAACCTAAAGAAGCTCTGCCCAGTTAAGACTCTTCATTCAGAACAAGGTTTATTCTTTCTAGGTAGCTTATTTTTTCCCATTCCTTCTTCATATCCATCTTTCTCTTTTTCTCCTACTTTAAATTGGGAAAAAAAAAAACTGTTCACTGAAAAGGAGAAAGTTAAATCTATAGCAGTTCCCACACCAATGAGCATGTAGATCACATAGGTACTTGGTGAAGGATAAAAGATAGTTCTTGAGTGCTTTTGGTAAAAGAATTTAAACTAAAAAGAGTTAAAAGTAAAGACTTTTTGTTTGTTTTGTTTTTTTGGTACCGAGGATTTAACCCAGGGGTATTTAACTACTGAGCCACATCCCCAGCCCTTTTTATTTTTTGCTTTGAAACTGGTTCTCACTAAGTTGCTTAGGGCCTCACAAAGTTGCTGAGGCTGGCTTTGAACTTGTGATCCTCCTGCCTCAGGCTCCCAAGCCACTGGGATTACAGGCATGCATCACTGTGCCCAGCAAAAGTAAAGACTTTTAACATATTATTAGGTGGAATTATGAGTATGAAAATACATATTAACTAATTTGCTAAATTATATACATGTTTTGGAACATATGTGTAGTAAAATCTCAGTGACAAGATGACTTCACAGTTCCTTTAGCTTGTTTTAGGCTAAATGTTGAAGGCCAGGCAACTCTGAAAATACTGAGTTTAAAAGGAATACTTGTTTAATACTTGTTACAGTTATCTATATTACTAAACCAAAGGTATTAACATTTACAATTTTAATAACTACCTTGAGGATTCCATGTAGAAATCTTTTTGTAATCACTTAGGCATTTAATCTAAACTAATAAAGATGCCAAGGTTTAATAATTGTTAGTTAATAATAATTTCACTTCATTATGAACTGAAGCATATCATGGGCTTTCATTCCTTCTTGTTGACAATTCACTTCATTATTACTTCTTTTTTTAGATGATTGATGATCACTTTTCAAGTGTTTTTTTTCCTTTTGCAATTTTCTTGCATGTACCAGACACTGTAGCTAATCAGAACTCCATGTGCCTTGTGCATTTATAGAGCTGAATCCCTGTTCATGTTATTTTCTTTCCCTGAAATATAATAAAAAGAAAAGGAAGCACAGCTGTATACATTGATTAACATTTACTATGGACCAGGCAATGTGCTCATTATTCGCATTATTTCACAAAATCCTCCCAGCAGCCCTTGTGTCATTATCCTCACTTTAGAAATGAAGAAACTGAAGTTTGGACAATTAAATTGTCTGCAGTCAGAAAGCTAGGTGGTAATAGCATTGTTTGCTTCTTTGTCCACACTCTTAACCTCTATACTAGGCGCTCTGCCTCCCCCCTCTCCTTTGTCTAGACTCATGACTGTGTGTGTGCTTGAGCTCTTCTGCTGACTCCTGAGAGCAGATAGGGTGGACATTTAGTCTCCCCAACAGCAGTAGAGAGAGACTGGCCATGGAACAGCTGACCTGTGAATGCCAACTCCTGTGTAGATGCTTCCCTCGCAGCCTTCTTTCTGCCTAGCTGCAGCTCATGCTCCAGTGTGAAGCACAGAAGGCATTTAATAAATGGAGCTTAAAATTAATTAGCTCCTTCTATCCAGTGGTGAAGAGTAGGAACTTCTGCTAAAAGAATTATTTAAGGGAAATTAAACTTTATATAAAATAAGGATACACTTACTTGTTAATGTGAGCTTTTTCAGTTGTTTAATCAGACATCTGTCTTTTTAATTATTGGAGACAATGAAAACATTAGGAAGGATGGGGGTGGGGGATGTGGCTCAGTGATAGAGCATTTGCCTGGTATGCCTGAGCTCCTGGATTTGATTTAGTCCCTGGCACTGAAGGAAAAAAAAGGAAAATGGAAGATTCTTTCAGTTTTCTACAGCTCTATTTGTTATTCCATATTGTTCATTTCTCTGGGCATTATTCACATAGAGTGTACCCACAGCTGGGTTCAGAAGTAGCAGCTGGTAAGGCACTGACAGTAAGAAATAAATATTCATGAATGACTTATTTTTATACTACATTTTCATTGTTTAATGATTTTTTTCAGGGTTCTCACACTACAGCCTGGTTACAAAGTTTGTAAACATTATTTTACCACGTCTGTTAGGATTCAGCTCACACAATGGTGGGTGCTGGCAAATATAAAATATGTAGGGCAGGCCATCAGGCAGTCTACCCAGGGAAGAGTTGATGCCTCAGATCAAGTCCAAAGGCAATCAGAGACAGAATTTTCTCTTCTTTGGAGAACCTTACTCTTTATTCTTAAAGCCTTCAACTGATTATATGAGGCCCACTCACATCATGGAGGATGATCTGCTATACTCAAGGTTTACTGATTTAAATGTTAATCTCATCTTTAAAATACCTTTATAGAGAAATCTAGACTGATAGTTGACAAAATGCCTGAGCACCATGCCCTTCCAAGTTGACAAAAAATGTCAGACATTTGCCAAAATTCCATTTTACAGATGACTACCATTTTCCTAAATAATCATTTATTTAAATGGCCATCCTGTTGTGTGACCATATACAGGTCATTGTAGTACTTAGTTCTCCAACATATCTCCTGGCCTCAAGACTTACATAAATAACTCAGAGAGTTCCCCAAAAGTT
Organism: Xerus rutilus; assembly: GCA_028644305.1. Classification (NCBI taxonomy): domain Eukaryota; kingdom Metazoa; phylum Chordata; class Mammalia; order Rodentia; family Sciuridae; genus Xerus; species Xerus rutilus. The sequence goes on along the minus strand of CM053401.1, from coordinate 118,938,160 downwards.
TGCAACTTTAGGTTGCCCAGGTTGGCCTCAAACTACCTCAGCCTCATGAATCAGTGGGATTACAGGCAATGCCATTGCACCTGGCTGAGTTTATAACTTTGTAAGTGACTGTCTTTTCACACTCTAAACTCTAAAGGGAATTGCTGCTTTCTGCTCTTCGTTACTCTGTGTGTGTGTGTGTGTGTGTGTGTGTGTGGCTGAGGATTAAACCTAGGGCCTGGGGCATGGTAGGCAAGGGCTCTACCATCCCCAGCCCCTGCTTTTATTAATTCTATACCCCTTTCAATAGTTAACAATCTGGCTGACACATTTTGCAGTTTTCCCTGTTCAAATTACTGATGAGGTTTCTGTCTCCTGGACGGGCCCTGCTGATACCATGACAGTTTGCAGTTGCTGGCAATTAATCCAATTTCACAGACTGAGGTGATTTGAAGTTAGGCTTTAGTCCCTGAGACAGCCTCTGCTTTCTATTCCTACTTACTCCAAGGGAAATAAATGGTGCAGTCATTTCTAATTTTAAAAAGAAAAGAAAAGTTCAGCAAACTAGGAATGGAATGGAATTTCCTCATTAGGTAAAATATATCCACAAAAAGCCAATAGTTAATATTATACTTAATGTTGAAAAACCTGACTTACCCAAATTAACATTTAAACTGACATTCTACTCTGAATCCTAAGAATGTTTGGGAAATTTCTATATAAAATGCTTGTAAAGTTCAAATAGAATAATAAACAACTGAGAATTGCAAGAAAAATAATGAACAAGAATAGTTAGGGCAGACATGAGATGACACAAAAAAACTGTTATAATCAAAACAATGTAGAATTGACATAGGATTAAACACATACTTCATTGGAACAGATCAAGAACTCCAAACATTAATTCAAGGGTGTTTGAGATCTTAATGTGGTTTAAAAAAAAAAACAAATTTAATTCAGAGGTAAATTATAGTTTTATTTAATAATGTTATCAATATTTTTTGTCCATTTGGAAGAAAATTGAGTCCTAATTTATGTCATATACAAAAAAGGATAACCATCTACATGTAAAAATAATATAGTAAGCATACTAGAAGAAGCTTTAGTATAATATATGCACAATCTTCAAATTAGGGAGCCCTCTTCAGAAAATCAGAAAAGTTTGATGCCCTGAAGGAAATAAGTGGGTAGATTTAATGTCAGGAAAGAATGACTGCTGAATGGTAAAAGACACCATATGCAGAGTTATAAAACAAAAATATTCTTGGAAATAATACAACAAAAGATTATTTCTGCCAATATAGAAGTTTCTAAAAAATTTGTTTAATTCAATAGAAAATAAGGCAAAGGATAAGAATGGACAGTTCGCAGAAGAGTAAATGCAAATGGCCAATAAACAAATCAAGTGTGATTGAACATAGTGACCAAGATAGTGCTTTTCATTAATCAGATTGGCAAGAGGATAAAATGATTGACAATACCCATTTCTGATGATGATGTGGAGAAACGGATACTTTAACTTTTTGGGAAAGATCTCGGACATTTAAACTTCAGTTTTCATGGCCAGCAATGCCCTTTTGGAGACTTTTATCTTAAAATAGTGAAAAAATACATGCATAAGAATGTATACATTTATTATGACCTTATTTGTGTAGTAGGAAGGAAAACCTTAAAAAAAAGAAGAGATGAGCATAGTGGATAAGTTAATAAATAAATTATGGTTCAACTATACTATAGAGTAGTATTGACTATTAAAAGGATTTCTCTAAATCTGTCTTGATCAATGTAAACAATTATGTGAACAAAAACACTAACAGTATTTTGTGATCCCATTTGACAAGGGGGAAAAAAGGATGAGAGGAAAAGATCTCTCTCTATTTTTGCCTGAGCATTGAGAAAACAATAGAATGATAAACACACTGATAATTGTGGTTACTTTATAGAGGGTGGAGATAGAGTTTGAAGAAGGGAAATTTAGGAGAAACTGTTCACTCGTTCTTCATTTTTCATATCAACATAAACTTATAACAACAATCATGCATTATTTTTTATAATTTAACTTTATAATACCAGATTGTTGTAAATAATCTTTTAAAACACACACTCCTGGCTAAAAACCAGAGCTCCTAAGATCAAATCAATAAAAAAAAGTGAAAAAACTAAGAAGTCATTTTGTGGAATATGTCCAACCCACCTCTTGTGTTTCCTGCTTCTGAAATTTAATGACCTTTCCTTTTCAAGTAGATCAAACACTCCCAGCTATGAATAGTTGGAAAGTATATAGTACTCACTTTAGGAACTTAGTGAGAAAGCCACCAGCATCTCACCCACAATGGCTACTCCAGGCCTTCTGCTTATGTCACACTCACTTTCAAGACTCAAACAACTTCCCATTCCTGTTTGCTTCTGTGTTTGAGGTTTTCTTTACCTCTTTACTACCAGACTGCCATGTTGTGGCCAGATAGCTTTGTTAAAACCATCTAACAGTCTTTCCTGTGAGTTAAAACCATCTAACTACTGCTAATATTACTGGCCTCCTCTCCCCACCTTTTAATACCCCAGTGTCCCTTTTCCCAGCTCCCTTGAAACCACAGACATAGCCATATTCTTTCAGGCTTTGCTGCTGCCGCACATGGTGTTCTCTTCACTTAGCACACTAGTACATATGTCCTTCATTTATTCCTGGGGTAATCAGTTGAGCTCAAAGTCAGATATTGACTCCTCTGTAAAGCTTCCTGTAGTTCTCTAAATAGTCACCCCTTCTTCTCTGCCCCTATTACACTATCTATCTTCCTGAGGAAAGAGGTCATCTTGTTTTTGTTTTTGTTTTTCCATTTCACTGTCTTGACTGACTGGCATATAGTAGGTATTCTGGAACCATTTTCTGATAAAGCAAAGAGCAAATAAAAGAATTTCTTATGAATAAATGAGCCCAGGGCTTCACCTTCCAGTCTTGGGCCTGATGCTTCATTGCCTGTTTCTAGTCAAGGTTATAGATACCTTTTGTTATGTTTAGAGAACCAGGGTTTTTGGCACCATTTGCCGTTAGAGAAAAGTACCCTGATGGCTCAGACAAGAGGCAGAAGGAGAGCAGACCCCTGCAGTGAAAGGGCATCTCTGCCTTCTGGTTACAAGTGGCTGCAGGGAATAGGACATGACTTGGCCCATTCTATACACCAAAAATATTATCCCCACATTTTCATAGGAAAATCCACCAAAGTTTCTTCTGCCATTTAAAATCTCCTTGTTTTGTGGGTTTAGGGTGCTCTATACAAAAAACTATATTAGACTAAGAAAGTACTTGATAAGGTACATTTTTTTCTTTTAATTTTGAAAGTTTCCATCAACATAAACTTGGAGAGGCTAATAAATGAAGGAAAAATTAGAGTTTACAAAGCAAATTGTGTGGATCTCATGAAGGAAAGCTTGTTCCACATTGTCCTTGCTGTAAGTGACTGTGCCTCAGCCATGACTTAGCTGCACTCCAACTGATGAGTTTCGATTTCAGAGCCAAGCTGTATTAAGGAGCCTAGGACAGCATCTGTTCTGGCAAGTTCAGCAGAGCTGTCAATTTTCAGATGTGTGTTGTGATCCTTACACATGTTCTGGCCCATATTCTTTCCCTCATTACTAACACCACTGTGGGTGTTTGTCTGTCTGCAGCTGCGGGGCCCCCATCCAAGTGTCTGAGGTAAAGCTGCTCTCCTTTTCATCGGGGCAGTTGACTGTCTTCCTCCCAGCCGAGGTGAAGGCCATAGGGACAGAGAACGATCACGTCCTGCCTCTGCAAGAGCTGGCCATGAGAAGTCTGTATCATTCCCACCACAGATTTCTAAAAGGTTTGCTTGCTTCTCTTTCCTATTCTGTCTTTTGATTCCACGAACAAACAATTGTGTTTTATATTACCTGATTTGGTTTTCATCTTTCATTGTTATCATGGTAAAATACACAACACAAAACTGAACATATTAACTTGCTTTTAAATGTACAGTGCAGTGGTATTAATTGTGCTCACACTATTGTGCAATAGGACTTTTTTTCTTTTTTTCATTCTTTAAGAGAGGGTCTTACTCTGTTGCCCAAGCCTACCTCAAACTCCTGGGCTCAAGAGATCCTTCTGTCTCAGCCTCACATGGAACTGGAATAACAGCTTCATGCCACCATGCCCAACTGGGACTTTACTTATAAGAAAAATAGTTTTCATATTTTATCAGCACTGATCCCTTTAGTACCTACTACAGACACGAAGAGGAACAGTGGTTCAAAGTCAAATCATATTCAAATGAAAGAAACTTGGTGTTTGGAAATATGTATTGGGTTGAGGCAGGAGGCTAGCAGTAGGGAAAAATTTGGAAGGATCTTAACCTTGAAGATCTCTCTAGAAGAACAGGCTTTTGCCTTGCTGACTGCTCACATCCATGAAATGTGAGGAGAAGAAATAGGAGGAGTCTTTGGCAATATTATCACAGCATTCCAACTGTTGTTTTGGAAAGGATTTGGCAGTATATAAGTTTTATAGGTATTATAGAGTGTGTAACTGAAATGCCTTAAAAAGCACTAGGTGGGGTTGGGGGTGTAGGTCAGTGGGAGGGCGTGTGCTTAGCATGTGTGCAGTCCTGAGTTCAATCTCAGTACCAAGAAGAAAAAGAAGAAAACACTACGCAATGTTAATAAGAAAAATGCATTTCAAGTGTTCTTAAAGCTACTGTATGTTTTATTTTTATATGAAAAAGAAGTCCATAAACAAACAAACAAATAAAAACATAGCCCGGCGCGGTGGCTCAAGCCTGTAATCCCAGCACTTAGGGAGGCTGAGACAGGAGAATCGTGAGTTCAAAGCCAGCCTCAGCAACGGCGAGGCACTAAGCAACTCAGTGAGACCCTGTCTCTACATAAAACACAAAATAGGGCTGAGGATGTGGCTCAGTGGTCGAGTAACCCTGAGTTCAATCCCCAGTACCAAAAAAAAAAAACCAAACATATAACCTTAACCTTCCAGGAATGTCTAGTGGAAAGTTAAGTTGTTTTTTTAACAACTAAACAGAAAATTCTCATTATTCACCTCTGGGTGAGTTATATTTTTCTAAGTGGTTATTGGTGAGTCTGAACAGGTACAAAAGGTTAAGAAGATCATTTGTATTTCCTTTCCAAAGATGAGCTAATAATCTTTAGATTTCACCTCATTATGAACATTTCTCCCTCCATTCAGTGTTTATTGTGAGTATAGAAACTTAGTGTGAGTTTGTAGCAGGATTGCCTGGGTCACTGGAATGTTTTGCTTTAAATATCTCTTGTGCAGCTCAGGATAAGCTGGGAAGGAAAACTCCCTATTTTTATTAATGACAGCTCATGGGAATGAGACAAAGAAAAGCTAGGTTTCATTATTTTTTTTTATTCTCTTTGATTTCCTACATTTCATTCTTTTCAATAAACATAATTTAGCCTTGATTGATACTTGATTGACTAGAGGCCTGATAAATTTAGGGAGAACTTAATGAAACTCAGTGATAGTCTTCAGTCCCAGCCCTCCTTTAATTCTCTGATTCATAAAAGCTTGCAAAACTCTCTCTGGGTAAATTGATGCCTTTTTGATCCTTGTTCTTAAAGACTATTTGATCTTATTCTTTCCTTGACTCTATCTCAGGACAGTTTCTGGTTGCTCTTAAGAGGATTTTCATTTTCTTTTTGTATCAAGAAATGTGAAAAAAATCATTTCCTAATAATGTTAGATTTTTTATTCAATACCTACGAGATAACAGAACTTTCAACATCAAGTACTTTTAACTAACTGAACTCATTTGGTGACAAAGAAATATTTTAAGAAGTCCGATTTTAAGGAAATTGATTTTTACTCATGTGCATGATTTTCTCTTGTGTTCCAGATTTGAACTTTTTGTCTCCAATCTCATTACCCAGAAGTCTCCTGGAGCTGCTGCACTGCCCCCTGGGGCACTGTCACCGGTGTAGTGAGCCCATGTTTACCATCGTCTACCCAAAGCTCTTTCCCTTGAGAGAGACACCGATGGCAGGGCTGCATCAGGGGTAATCACGCCTAAGTGGGCGCCAGGGTTTACACCTGACAAGGGGCGCAGTGTGGGGAGTGGGGAGGCCGTGCACAAAAGCATTGTTAAGTCAGTAGCTTTGAAGGGGCGTGATATGCTTCCTGAGATAGAGCTAAATGAAACAAATGTGCATTTTCAGCATCACAAGAAAACTGGACTTCCTTTTATTAGTTAATTTTTCAGTCATATACTGAAAAGTTGTATTGTATGTATTCTTTAGAGTAGCTCATTCTTTGTGGGAATGTTTTCCTGCTATTTCCCTATTCACAATAGTCTTTAGGCAATAAGGGATGCAAAGAAAAAAGTTGTAAGATGGGACACGCCCAGCCCTTCTATTTAATTGGCATTGCTAACTGAAAATGTATGACTGAACTTTGTGCACTTGTGCATGTTTCTGTTTTGAATCTCTAACCCTTCCAAATGGAATTCTCATGTCACTCTTTATTTCTTGGCACAATGCCTTGAATTTGCTAAGAATGTTCACTAAGTAAAACCCCAGTAATGATACTATAGATTAGAAAAAGAATACCAGACAATTAAAGATAGGAATGCAAATGAAAAATCCCCTATGTGCACAACCTTAGCTCATAGATTTTCTAAATGTAGGGTTTTCTAGGTTTGGATTTTTTAAAGTTTAAAAAAAAACAGCATAATACTTCACTTATTCTTCAAATATGGTATTTTGAGTGAGTAAATTTTCCAGATAACTGAAGCTTGTTACCCCTCTTCAAAGCCAAGAAATATTTCCATTGTGATAATTTTCATAGAAAACTTTCCGAGATTTTTTTCCTTTTTTCATTTCTTTCACCCCCCCTCCCCCATGGTACTGGGGATGAAACCCAGGGCTTCATGCATGCAAGGCAAGTGCTCTCTACTGCTGAGGTGCACCCCCAACTCCTTTGTTTCTTAATCCTTGCAAGATAGGCTGTGACCTGCAGTGTCCAGAGCGTGGGCTTTGCACTCCACAAGACTGGCTCTTCTGCTATACTTCTCTGAGCCTGGAAACAGGGACAGAATAATCCACTTGGCAGGGCCACTGTGATGATTAGCAGATGAAGGCAAATACCTGGCACATAGTAGATATTCAACAAATGGAGTTACTTTTTCTCTCTCTCTACCTTCTTCTTCCAAAAACTATGTTTATCTTTTTCTTGCTCTGGATAATCCTATTTGGCATGCTTTCAGTTCCTGTTCCAACTTTTTATATTTTTTAAATGTTTCCTGCTTACAGGAGCCCTACTCTGAACCTTTCTAATCTGCTGCTTGTGCTGGGAAAAGCAAACAAACCCCAAACTCAAACTGAGGCTGTCCTACAACACGCTCACAACGTAGATAATTTCTGACATCAGTCAGTGTGGGCTTCCTGCATACACCAAGCAATCAGTTCTGCAGCAGTGGACGCCATTTGGGTGTCCTCAAATCCAATCCAGTTCTGACACTATCTACCTAGAGAGAGCATCAGATCTCACAAGTTGAGGGCTCAGTCCTTGACACCCCTCACTACACACACACTTGAGATGCCAGTTGCAAGCTGCAGCTTGTTTAACCTGTGCTTCTAACCAACTGGTATAAATCAGGTCTCCTACAACCCCCTCTTGGGTTCAATTAATTTGCTTGAGTGATCATAGAAACTAGGAAAACACTGTAACCAGTTTGTTATAAAGGACATCACAAAGGTGTGGATGAAAGTGTACACAGGGCAAGGTGGGGGAGAAGGAAAGTGGAGCTCCCATGCTCTTTCTTTTGCATCACCCTCCAGGAACCTCTACATGTTAAGGCATCCAGAAGCCCTCTAAAGCCTGTCCTCCTGTTTTTATGGAGACTTCATTGGCATTTAGTTTGCAATTAGACTGGATGGGAACCTCAGCAAGTCCTTTGGGTTTCAGCCCTTTGTTGACCTCTCTGGGCAGTCTTCCTCCCTATAAGGTGCTGAGTGGGAGAGCTCGGGAATGAGGAGGGTCTTACAACCTACTCTTGCACAAGAGGAGATCAGATCATTTCTTTATGGCCACCTCCACAACAGAAGAGCAGAGAAAGATAAAAATTTCTATGACCTGCCTTGTTGGAGACATGAACCAGGGACCAAAACCCCAAAAGTACATATCTTAATATAATACTGCTTCTCATCTTAGGTGATCAGATAATCAAATTTGGTGGAATTGCATTTAAATTAGAATAAAAAGAACTGAGTCAGGTTCCAGGTATTTTACTACATGAATAAAATTAACAAATGAAATACATTTGTGAGAAGCAGTAGCATATTAGTGATTAAGTGCACAGGCCCTAATTCCCACTCCTCCACTGGGAGACTTTGGGCAAATTACTAAGCATCTCTGAACTTCATCATTTCAGCAATAAAATGAGGATGATATCCACTTAAGAAGGTCATTGTGAGGATTCAATGAGAGCATCCATTTGAAAACTCGAGATGGTGTAATAAATACTAAGTAAATATTAACTATTATTTTCTATCTTTATAGCTTAGTAACTTTTTTTTCTTGTGTTTTTAGCAAATGACCTTCATATAGCAAGATGTAATCATTGGTAAAACTTCAGCTAAAACCCTATGCATTGTTATTTTACAATTCCTATACAATGTATAGAAGACATTTCCTTACTGCAAATATGAAAATGAAAATAAAATAATAAAGTCAGAATGCTCATTAAGTAGCTGAATTCTAAATATCTATTTTTAAAAATGAACTTTCCTTTTACTATGGTAATTAATTCAGGAAAATACAGTAGATCCTTCAAATAAAGTCATTTTGGGGTTATCTTTACATGAAATTTGGGCAGTTTAATCAGCATTTGCATTTTCCATTTACTGCTACTTCTTTTCCTGCAATGTAGAAATTCAGTGTGCATAAGCTTATACTTTTTCATAGCATAGATATAGTAGTGTTGATTTAGTAAAATTAGTGTATCAAGTACAAACGAATTAGGCAATATCCTTTTGTTGAGCAAAGCCAGAGTGTCTGTGTTTAAGGCAGAGATGAAAAATGCCAGTATATAAACTTGGCTTTCTGTGGTGAGTTAATGCTAGGATCTGAAATTGAGAGTTTGTAGCTTTCGTTTCATCCACCAGACTGCTGCTTCCCATGTTGCCATGGAGATTGTATTAAAAGCATTGACTTCAGTTTTTTAACGTAGACTTTAGCATAGTTTCTTTTGTAACTGAAACCCAAATACTTGAATCTCCAGTAGCTTATTGCTGAAAATGAAGTCAATATTCTTGAATATCATAAACTCTAACAAGTCTTGATAATGTTATTTTGAAATTTTCTAATATATTCCGTTCAGCTTGCAGTGCCTGTCATAAAATAATACATTGTATCAGCCAATATCTAAATTCATGTGGACATCTGGTATTATTTTAAAAGGGAACATATTGAATTATCTTCTAAAATACCAAGTTCCATGGAAGTGTTAGTTTGTCCTAAATTTAATATAGAGTGAAGTAAAAATAAATGATAGTATTTTACATAAACAATAAATACCCAAGTCTTCAAATTATGTAGCAGCAGTGAAGACTGGCCAGCAAACTTATGACTTTTGATCCTATAGGCATAGAAAATTTTCATTCTGAAAACTTACTGTTTGTTAAAATGGAGAACTTTGACTTTAAATATTATTTATTGGTATAAAAGCATGTATTTGGCTTTTCCCAAGCAGGTGTGGGTCTCACAAGTTTCATTCCCCACAAGAAATCAGGCTACCCAAATCTTTGCATTGTTTGTTTGCTAAGGATGTCACAATAAAAATAGCACAAACTAGGTGGCTTAAACAACAGAAATTTATTGTCTCACAGTTATGGAGGCTAGAAGTTGGAAATCAAGATGTCAGCACGATTGGTCCTTCTGGATCTATGAGGGGAGGATCTGTTTAGGCCTGCTCCTTGTCTTATAGATGGCCATCTCTCCTGTGCCTCTTCATATCATCTTCCCTCTCTGCATATCTATCTCTGTGTCCAGCTTTCCCATTTTTATATGGACACTAGGTCATATTGAATTGGGTCCCACCCTAATGACTTCATCTTGGCTATTACATGTACAAGGACAGTTTCAAAAAATGTTGCTGTATTAGCTCAGACTCCCATAGCAAAAGGCTATAGACTGGGTGGCTTAAACCACAGAAATTATTTTCTTGTAATTCTGAAGGATGAAAGTCAGAAATCAAGGTGCCTGCATGTATAGGTTCTGGTGAGCACTTTCTCCCTGGCTTGCAGAAAGCCAACAGATTGTGTTTATATTATATGATGGTGGGACTGAGGATAGACTGTCCCATGCAAAAAAGAAAACTTTGGAAGGAAAAAGAGATCACAGGACCTAACAAACTCAAACCCAATAGATTTTTTTAAATTTGTTTTTGTTCTCATTAATTATATATGACAGTAGAATGCATTTTAATATATCGTACATAAATGGAGTATAACTTCACTTTTTCTGGTTATACATGATATAGATTCACACTGGTTGTGTAGTCATATATTCACACAGGGTAATGTTTGGTTCATTCTACTCTTTTCCTACTCCCATATCCCCTCCCCTACCTTTACTGCCCTCTGCCTAATCCAAAGTATCTTTATTCCTCCCTAGCTCCCCGCCTAATTGTAAGTTAGCATCCGCGTATCAGAGAAAACATTCACATTTGGTTTTTTGGGGTTAGCTTACTTCTCTTAGCATGATATTCTCCAGCTCCATCCATTTACCAGCAAATGCCATAATTTCAGTTCTCTTTAAGGCTGATATTTCATTGTGTATATATACTACATTTTCTTTATCCATTCATCTGTTGAGGGGCACCTAGATTGGTTCCATAGTTTAGCTGTTATGAGTTGAGCTGTTATAAACATTGATGTGGCTACATCCTGGTAATATGCTGATTTTAAGTCTTTTGGGTATAACTTGAGGAGTGGGATACGTGGGTCAAATGGTCGTTCCATTCCAAGTTTTCTAAGGAATCTCTATACTGCTTTCCAGAGTGGTTGCACCAATTTGCAGTCTCACCAGGAATGTATGAGTGTGCCTTTTCCCCCACAACCTCGCCAACACTTGTTGTTGTTTGTATTATTGGTAATTGCCCTTCTGACTGGAGTGAGATGAAATCTTAGAGTAGTTTTGATTTGCATTTCTCTAATTCCTAGAGATGTGGAACATTTTCTCGTATGTTCGTTGATCAGTTGCATTTCTTCTCATGTGAAATGTCTGTTCAGTTCCTTTGCCCATTTATTGATTGGGTTATTTGTTTTTTTGGGGGGGTGGGTATTAAGTTTTTTGAGTTCTTTATATATGCCGTGGATTAATGCTCTATCTGTGGTACATGCAATAAAGATTTTTTTCCCATTCTTTAAGCTCTCTCTTCAGGTTATTGTTTCCTTTGCTGTGAAGAAGATTTTTAGTTTGAATCCATCTCATTTATTGATTCTTGATTTTACTTCTTGCACTTTAGGAGTCTTGTTAAGGAAGTCAGATCCTAGGCCAACATGGTGAAGATTTGAGCCTTGACAACAGCTTTGTCTTCTGTTAAGCACAGTGTCTGTGTTCTAGTGCCTAAGTCTCTGATCCACTTTGAGCTGAGTTTCATTCAGGGTGAGAGAGAGAGGTTTAATTTTATTTTGCTACATATGGAGTTCCAGTTTTCCCAGCACCATTTGTTGAAAAGGCTATCTTTTCTCCAGTGAATGTTTTGGGCACCTTTGTCTAGTATGAGATAACTGTATTTATGAGGGCTTGTCTCTGTTTCTTCTGTTCTCTATCATTGGTCTACATGTCTGTTTTGGTGCCAATACCATGCCATTTTTGTTACTATGGCTCTGTAGTACAGTTTAAGTTCTGGTATTGTGATGCCTCCTGCTTCACTTTTCTTGCTAAAGATTGCTTTGGTTATTCTGGGTCTCTTATTTTTCTAAATGAATTTCATGATTGATTTTTTCTAGTTCTATGAAGAATGTCGTTAGGATTTTAATAGGAATTGCATTAAATCTATATAATGCTTTTAGTAGTATGGCCATTTTGACAATATTAATTCTGCCTATCCAGGAGCATGGGAGATCTTTCCACATTCTCACGTCTTCAATTTCTTTCTTTAGTGTTCCGTAGTTTTCATCATAGAAGTCTTTCACCTCTTTTGTTAGGTTGATTCCCAAGTTTTTTTTTTTCTTTTTTTTGAGGCTATTGTGATGGGGTAGTTTTCCTAATTTCTCTTTCAGTAGATTCATCACTGATGTATAGGAACGTGTTTGATTTATGAGTGTTGATTTTATCTCCTGATACTTCACTAAATTTGTTTATAAGTTTTCTGGTGGAATTTTTTGGATCTTCTAAATATGGAATCATGTCATCTGCAAATAGTGGTAAGTCTGAGTTCTTCATTTCCTATTTGTATACCTTTAATTTTTTTCTTCTGTCTAATTGCTCTGGCTAGAGTTTCAAGGATGATGTTGAATAGAAGTGGTGAAAGAGGGCATCCTTGTCTTGTTCCAGTTTTTAGAGGGAATGCTTTCAATTTTTCTCCATTTAGAATGATGTTGGCCTTGGGTTTAGCATATATAGCTTTTACAATGTTAGGTATATTCCTACTATCCCTAGTTTTTATAATGTTTTAAACACGAAGGGGTGCTGTATTTTGTCAAATGCTTTTTCTTCATCCTTTGAGATGATCATATGGTTCTTGTCTTTGTGTCTATTGTCTTTGTGATGTATTACGTTTATTGATTTTTGTATGTTGAACTAACCTTGCATCCCTGGGATGAACCCCAGTTGATTGTGGTACACTATCTTTTTAATATGTTTTTGTATGCAATTTGCCAGAATTTTATTGAGAATTTTTGCATCTGTGTTTCAGGGATAAAGGCAGTACTGAGAGGAATTTTCATTGTATTGAACTTATTTATGAAAAGACTAGAAAATCAATGGATAAATGACCTAACATTGCATCTCAAAGCCCTAGAAAGAGAGGAATAAATGAAGACCAAAAGCAATAGAAAACAGGAAGTGATTAAAATCAGAGCTGAAATCAATGAAACTGAAACAAAAGAAACAATTCAAAAAATTGACAAAAGGTTGGTTCTTTGAAAGAATAAATAAAATTGATAAACCTCTAGCCATGCTAATGAGAAAGAGGGAGAAAACTCAAATTACTAAAATTTGTGATGAGAAAAGAAATATCCCAATAGACACTACTAAAATTCAGAAGATAATTAGAAACTATTTTGAAAATTTATACTCCAGTAAAATAGAAAACCTTGAAGACATCAACAAATTTCTAGAGACATATGATCTACCCAAACTGAATCAGGAGGGCATATACAATTTAAACACATCAATTTCAACCATTGAAATAGCAGATGCCATCAAAAGCCTACCAACCAAGAAAAGCCCAGGACCAGAGGGATTTTCAGCCAAGTTCCACAAGACCTTCAAAGAAGAATTAACACCAGTACTCCTCAAATTATTCAATGAAATAGAAAAGGAGGGAACCTTACAAACTCATTCTATGAGGCTAGTATCACCCTGATACCAAAACCAGACAAAGACCCATCAAGGAAACAAACCCATTAGATTTTAAGTCTTGAGACTTAAAAATCCTCTTTGGCTCCTTGCTCAGGCCCCTAGCCCACTGGGATGGTGGTCCTACCAGCTCCATCCTGGGTGAGCCCTAAAAATTTCCCTGCCTTCTGTTATTGAGGAGGTGGCCTCAACCTCAGGCTCATTCTCCCCTTTTCTTCAAGAATAACATGTATTTTGTAGCTGGACTATTTAATTGGCCCATTTTCTACCTGTGGAATCCCAAGTCTGACAGCCTTTCTCCATCTCATCTCATCTCAGGCCCATTCAGTCCAAGCTAGCAGCATTTCTGCTGAAAGGATTGACAAGAACCCCAGTCACATATCTACTTTTAGTTGTCTAGTCATGTCCTTGGTATTCTCTCCAAAGCATACTTTCTTATTTTTTACAAGATAGGATGAGGATTTTCCAAATCTAATTCCTTTTTTCCTTAATAATCCTCTCATTTTCTCCCCTCTCACATTTTCCTATAAGCAACAAGAAGAAACCAGGCCATGCCTTCAACACTTGACTCAGAAATCTCCACATTATCACTTGCAAGTTCTGCTTTCCATTGAACAGAACCCAGCTCAGTCAAGTGCTCTGCCACTTTATATCAAGGCTCACCTTCCAGTTTCCAGTAGCATGATCCTCATTTCCATCTGAAACTTCATCAGAAGCAAATTTAACACAATTTTAGCACATTCTGTTAATGACAATGTGTGTATTCTCCAATACCTTAAGAACTTTCTCTACAGCTCCTCTTACCAGGTCTCACTAGATTCTTTATTTATATTAATTTACTTCAGGCAATATAGGCTTTTTCTATCAAAATTCTTCCAGCTTCTACCCATTACTCACTTCCAAAGCAAATTTCACAGTTTCAGGTGTTTGTTATGGCAGCAAACCACTTCCCAGTAGCAAAAATCTCTCAGATAATTCCTTTCTGAAAGAGAGAGAGAATGTGATTAATTGATTTTTAAGGACTTGACACACATTTGTGAGGGTTGGTGAGTTCAGAACTGTAGGGCAGAGTGTTAGGGTGGAAATTCAGGTAAGAGTTAGTGTTGAGTCTGAATTCTGCAGGCAGCAGACTGGAAACTTAGGCAGAGTTTCTGTGTTGTCTTCTTGGGGAAAATGCCTTCCACCTTCTCTGCCTTTGCTCTTAAGTTCCTCCACTAATTGGATGAGGCCGACCATGTTATGGAGGGTAATCTCCTTTAACTGTTAAATTCCAGTCATTTTAAATATTAATCATGTCTAAAAAAAGTTTCAAAGCATCTTATAGATTGGTGCTTGACTAAACAACTAGGCACCATAACCTAACCAAGTTGACACATTTGAAAAGGAACCATCACAGGGCTGGGGTTGTAGCTCAGTGGTATAGTGCTTGCCTAGCATGCGTGAGGCACTGGGTTCGATTCTCAGCACCACATACAAACAAATAAAATAAAGGTCTATCAACAACTAAAAAAAAATATTTAAAAAAAGAAAATGAACCATCACAGACATTCAAAATCTTACTTAAATCACCAGGGTATTTTGAGACAAGAACTCCAAAAGGTCCAGTGTCCCCATGGTTTTTACCCCAATGCTGAGTTAAGTTTAGCCATAACAACTAGATGTACACATGGGGTTTGATGTGGTCATATCTCTGCTGTTATGCAGTCAGGCCCCGAGACACAATGAAAAGAACTCACTGGTTCTAGAACTCAGTAGTTCTAACTTGGAAGTTGAGCTAGATTACTTCTATTAATACTGTAAGGTAAATACTACTGCTGGGTTGAATCATATGACTCAACACTTCCATATGGTCCAACCTAATTACAATACCCACTTTATAAGAGAAACTGAAGTATAGGAAGATTAGAAACTGGGTCAAGGTCTCAGAGGAGCTGGGATTTGAACTCTAGCAGTCTGGCCTCAAATCTGTGTTTTAGCCACTGTGCTGTATAGTTAAGTACTAAGTAGGTCAGTATATATTGTGGGGGGGAAATCTAAATAGAACTCAAATGCACAATTAAATAATCTCAAATATTTTGGACAAGATACTTTTTAAGTATGTGTGTATCTATGTGCATATACACACACATGATTTCAGTGCATGCACACTCTTTACTATGGGAGGGAAGAATTGGCTGTTATGAGGTAGTCAGGTGGGTAAATGTCTTAGTCTTTTTGGTGTTGCTATAACAAAATACCTAAGACTGAGTATAAAGAAGAGGTTTATTCAGCTCACAGTTCTAGAGATTCCAGAACATGTCTTCATCATCAGCTGGCTCTGATGAGGTCCTCAGCACAGATGACATCCCATTGATGGGAAGGTGTGTAAAAGAAATCACATGATGGGACAGGAAGCAAGAGATGGGAAAGAGGCTAGGTTCACTCTTATAAAAACCCTCTCTTATAGGAACTAATTCATCCCTACCAGATTTGACCCACTTCCATGTGGCCACATTAATCCATTCAGGAGGGTGCCACCTTCGTGACCTAATCACTTTCCACTGGGCCCCACCTCATAAAGATTTCACCACCTGAACACTGCCACACTGCAGACCAAGCTTCCAGGACATGAACCTCTGAGGGACAACCACATTCAAACCATAGCTGAGGGATGTGCAACTCTATATACTCAGGACATATTTTTACACATATAGAAAATAATAATTTGAAAAAAATATATATTTAGAGAGATGTTTAAAGGTCCTTTGCCCAAGATTTTATGTAGGTTTGAAAAAAAAGAATGATTGCTATAGCAAAATATTTTTGATGAAAATGTTTTAAATAGATGGTATGAAAGTTGCATAATGTGATCTGATTTTTGTCACTTGTGGGCATGAAAATTTATATATATTTTACATATATATTTATTCACATTTATATTCATGTGCATACACACATATTTAAACAATCGTGTATATGTAGAAAAAGTCCTAAAGAACTCACACACCAAAGTCATAGTGGTTTCCTTCAGATGGTATTGAATTTTTGCAATGAACTGGTATTGATTTAGAAATCAAAAATATATTTAATTATTAAAACATTAGTAGGCCAGTGGTTTCTTATAAGAAAATACTTTCAAGTTACTTCCAAATAGCTCAGAAGAACTCATTTTCTCATTTATTAATTTATTCAGTCAGCAAACATGCTTTGAGCATCTACTGCCATCAAGGCCTGTAGTAGGGGATGTCGCCATGGGCTCCAGTCAGGCTGCTTTCAAGCTTGGATTTGCATTGCCTAGTTCTTTCAGGAATTCTTCGTCTTCCAGCCAGAGTGATTACATGAGAACATCAGATGTCTGGGTTGTTACTCTGCCATGGGATAAAGAAACCTGCTTGTTAGAGGGGGTGCAGAACTATCTTGGTCTTATGGTTCCCTTTCATCTTCCACAACGATAAAACACTTTCTTCTCCTATTTGCTAATGGTTTATTATTTAATTACCTCCTGTACTATCTCTTTACCCTGGTTTTGTGCACATTCATTGTTTTTTTTTTTTCTTTTTTTTGGTAAGGTCACTAATGAAATTTCCCACAAGTAAAATATTCTTCAGCAAATTTAAATAAGTTGTTCTTACCTGTTTCTTCCTCATTGTATCTTTCAAAAACTATTGACCATCTACTATGTGCCATGTTCTGTACTTGGTACTGAGAAGTCTGCCATAACTAAGCCACCTAGTTCTTTTCACATATATATTTCCATCCCAAAATCTAGTGCAAGGACCAATTGAGAAAGAAACAAGTATGCGACATTTAAGCCTCTGATTCTACACAAAGAATCTTCCCATGAGAAACAGTCACTACTAGCATAACAAGCAGATTCAGGATGTTATTAGATGACTGTTAAGTTAATATGTACACAGGCTTGGGAGTTCTGATCAGCTCAGTCTTATAAATATTATTTTTCTTTTTGGCTTGAATTTCTGTATGAGTCAAAGATATGCTTTTTATTTTTAATCAGGAAACACATTTGCAGGGAAAAAAATCCCACATTTCTTATGATATTCGTGGGCTCCAGTATGTGCCAACAGCATTGTGATTTGTTCTTTTAAGGAAAAGTGGTATTTCTCTATTTTAAAACCAAGCTCAAATGCTCTTTCTTCTGCCTTGCCTGTAAATATACTGAGAGATTCTAAAGCCACAAATGTAGTGTCTGATATTCTTTGTAGAATTTATCAGTATCTTTTTCTTAACTGGAGAGCTTATTGCTTAGCTCAAAGTTTCTCCCCTAAAACTCAGATGCCTTTGGTGCCTCAATTCTAAATTTTAAAGGACCTAACCAACACAAAGTCATTTTTAAGGCAGCAGATTGTTGGTCTAATTGTAATAATCACTAACACAACACGTTATTAATACAAGAAGCAGATACAACCTATTATTAAATAAGTCTCTGAGAAGCAAGGAAGCACATAGCTTTGTGAGTTCTTTGTAGCACAGACATGACACTGGGTTACTCACAGCACCCCTTTGAGCATCATGAACTAATGATGATGATCCAGTGGGCATTATGCTTCTGTGATTGTAAATCCCATACCTTTATAGACTTGGTTTCTTTTGCTTGGAAGCTCTACTTTCAAAAACTTGTAGTATTAAATGTATGCCTTCTATAAATCATTTGTATAATTATCTAAAAAACTCAACACAGAGTTTTGTCAGCTAATCCTCAAAGTACATTAGACATTTAAGATCATTTTGTGTCTGAAGTTCAGTTTTGATTTATACAAATACATACATCCTGATGTTGCATTAAATTTACCAGAACAAGGGTTCTAACCAACTTTAATTTTCAAAGATTATAAGTATGCAAAATATCTGATAACTGAAATTTTACATAATTTCTGGAGTTATAAAAAATTACAAGAGTGGTGCTTGCCTTTTAACTTTTTTAAGTTGTCATTTGGAAACAGTTTTCAATTTTGATCAAGTTAGATTTATCCATTTTAATTTCATAATTAACAATTTTTGTATCCTAAGAAATCTGCACCTACTCCAAGGTCATGAGGCTGTTCTGGGTCTCTTCCATTTAGTTGATCAGCATCTATCTCTCAGCCAGTACCAATGTGTCCCATTACTGTAGCTGTATAATAGGACTAAATATCAGGCTGAGTAAACTTCCAATTTATTCTTCCCTTTCGAGGTTGTTTTAGCTATTCTGGGGCCTGTACTTTTTCATTAAGTTTTGGAATAAATTTATTTGTGTCTCCAAAAACCTTGTTGGGACTTTGATAAGAATTACATTTAGCCTTAAGATCAGTTTGGAAAGAATTAATGTCTTTACTATGCTGAGTCTTCTAACACATGAGTATATCTCTCAACTTATTTAGGTCTTTTTTTTTTTTTTAATCAGCATCTTGTAACTGTCGGCATACAGATCCTTATAGTTTCTTTATGCCCAGATATTTCACTTACTTTTTGTGGTCATGAATGATATATTTTTAAAATTTCCATGTGTTCCTTGTTAGTGTATAAAAAGGTGATTGACTTTTGTATTTTTATCTTATATGCTATAACTTGCTTATTAGTTTTAGAAGTATTTTCTGTAGATAACTTGGGATTTTCTGCGTAGACAATTATGTCATGCTATCTGCAAACAAATAGTTTTATTCCTTCACACTGATCTGTGTGCCTTTTATTTCTTTTTCTTGTCTCATAACAGTGGCTAAAACTTCTAGTCAACTAAGGATGTGAGAGTGGACATTCTTGACTTTTTCCCAGTCTTAGAAAACATTCAGTTTGTCACTGTTAAGTATAACATTAACACTAGGATTTTATTGTTGTTGTATGTTCTTTTATTGGAATCAAGGAAGATCTCCTCTATTTGTAGTTTGCTGAGAATTTTTTTTAATATATTTTTTTAGTTGTATCTTTATTTTATTTATTTATTTTTATGTGGTGCTGAGGATCGAACCCAGTGCCTCACACATGCAAGGCAAGCACTCTACCACTGAGCTACAATCCCAGCCCCTGTCGAGAGTTTTTATTATGAATTAATGTACCATTTTGTCAAATGCTTATTTTGAATCCATTGATATAGTCATACAATTTTTCTTCTTTATTAATATTTTCAAATATTAAAATTATTAAACCTGCTTTACACACCTGGAATGACTCCCACTTGATCATGATGTATAATTCTATACTTTTCTATATTTAACTTATTAATACTTTGTTGAGTTGTTTTTTGTTTTTTGTCTTTGTTTTTTGAGGGAGATTAGTACTGGGTCAAACTCAGAGCTTGAGCATGCCACTCAAATATTCTACTGCTAAGATTCCTCAGTGAAGATTTTTAAGTATGTGTTCATAAGAGATATTTGTTTATGCATTTCTGTTTTTCTATTGTCCTTGTCTGGTTTTGGAACTAGAATAATACTGTCGTCACAAAATTAGTTGTGAGGGGTTCCTCTTCTGTTTGTCTGAAGGAGATTGTAAAATTTCCTACCCCCCGTTAAATGTTAAGAGCCTCTAGCAACACCATCTAGGAATGTAAATTTCTTTTTTTTTTTAATTACAAATTCATATTAATTGTTATAGGACTGTTTAGGGTTTCTATTTCATCTCAGTTGAGTTTTAGTGTTTTGTATGTTTAAGGAACTGATCTGTTTCTTCTAAGATGAAAAACTTCTTAAGTGGAAAGTTGTTTACAGTATTCCCTTATATCATTAGAATAGCTTGCAGGATCTGTAGCAGTATTACCTGTTTCACATTTAATAGTAATTTATCTTCTTTTTATTTTTGTAAGTTTTTGAGGACATCCGTTTTATCGATCTTAATAATAGTGATGTTTTTAATTTTGTTGATTTCTACCCTTTTTCTATCCTATTATAAACATTTCCACTTCCTAACAGTTTATGTCTCAGCAGCTTCTGACCAGGTAAGCAAGTCTTAGCTGTGACTTTCTATATTCATCTGTCTCTACATTTATGTGGTGGCAGTTTATTATACAATTTCAGTTCTTGTAAAGAACAGAACCCCAGCTCTTTACATGTCCAATGAAACCAGACATCTCTTCTACAGATCAGTTTTTTTCAAATTTGTTGATGTTTATTTAATATCCCTATATATAGTAAATCTTGGTGACTGTTTCATGGGCATTTGAAAAAAATAGTATGTTTTGCAAATGCTATTGAGTGAAGTATTCTGAATATGTCAGTTAGATCCTTTGGTTTATTGTATTACTCAGTTCTTTTATACCTGTGCTGATTTTTTATATAGTAGTTCTATCAGTTCTAATTGTAGGTTTATGTATGTCTCCTTTTGGCCCTATTTTTAACAGCTTTCTTGAATTATTCATGTATTCTACAGTTTTACCATCTTGAAGTATACAATTCAGTGTTTTTCAGTATATCCCCCAAGTGTGCGCAACCATCACCACAGTCAATTCTAGAACATTCTCTCATTCCTAAAAGAGACTTGGTACCGTTAGCTGTTAGCCCTCTATCCTCTCCCCCACCATATACCCACCACAACTTATTCTCCATGCTCTGTCATTATATATTTCCCTGTCCCAGTCTTTTGACTTGAAGGAAGAGACTTTTTCTGGAGATTTCTTTGTTTGACCCTGTGGGTGGTTCTGTATTGGAGACTTCTGCTGTCTAAAACATGTAAGGTTATAATATCTATGACCTACGAGGCACTAAGGTAACCCAGAGAAGTTACCTTTGCTGTGTTGTTTCTCAAGTCTCAAGGTCCTTAGGTTGTCTGCCTTCATTCTACATTTCAGAGTTATCCTAAACTTGTTTGTTGTGCTATGACCAGTTTAAGTTGTAAGAGGGAACACTGGGTTATTCCATCTTGACAGAATCAAAAGTCTCCACTGAAATAGATCTTGCCAGCACAGTCCACAGGGACAAATGTCTCTGTTTCTTCATAATGGATAGTTCTTTCCCATTTAAAACTTCACTAATGTAGCAGGTTTCAAACATTTGCAGATTTATTTCTGATCTGTAGCAGGCATGTGTCTTGAAACTTCAAGGGTGCTTGCTCCTTCCATTTTGTATTCCCCTCACCAGTACATTATCTCCTCCAGGAACAGACCTTACAAGATCTCTGGGTCATGCTGGGATTTTACTCTGTTGATGGCCATAGAGGCAATGAGTATTGGTGATGGTGGGTTCTGAAAAGAATAGGTATTTTATTTTTAGGTTGCCACCCCATGTGAAGGCATTGAAATATTTTTATGCATAGGAATACCGGTTTTCTTACAAGGTAGAAATTGCTGCTTCTGATGTGAAAAAAATGTTCAAAGATGTTAGAGGCTCAAGGTCCTTAGATTGGTGTCTATCAAAAGGCTTCTCTCTCAAGTCCCAAGTTCCTACTACCTCCCATCCAGCACCTTTACCTTAGCGTCAAGATTTAGCTTAAATGTCCCATTACCTGGCTGATGATTCTGCAGCCTCTACTTTTCAGGCCTCAGCCATGTTCCTCATTGTATCACATGAGAATCCTTTCAGGCCACCATAGAAACTTTCTGATTTTCTACCTATTCCTTGAGAATTCAAGGCATGAAGCCTGCCCCATCCCCCTCTCCCTCCCCTGACAAATCTCTTCAACACAGAAGCCATCTCACCCAAAAGACTGATTCACCATGATGCCATAGTCATTGGGTGCCCCAGCCACTTGCTCTCCTGTACCTTACTGTCCATTGCCATTCTGTTTGATGCTTTGAGTAATTGCGATGCCACAGGATGCTCTACTGGTAAGCAGCAGGCAGCTTCAGAGGTAGAGTCTGTAGAGGTCATCTTCCTGAGCCACAGAAATAGGCAGAGACTAGATTAAGGGGTGAGGAAATACAAAACACTTGGCACAGGGGCCTGATGAAAACAAACAGTAGCCTCTTTCCCCCTCACCAGAGGATGGCACTTTTGGTGGGAATACAAGGCATCTAACAACTGGAGCTGTCCAGAGTGTGTCAGAGGCCTCCAGGGAGCTTGCAACTTGCTATTCAAAGGTATCCAAACAAGAGTTTGAGAAGGGATTCCTCTGATGTGTGGGAACACCTTGAACTGTCTTAACAGATTCTGAAATTATCTCCATGAACAATCTATGGGAATACCTTTGTTAAAATTATGTTAAGCTCTTCAGTATATAGGTATTCTAGCTAAATTGGTAACATTTTCTGTTGTCTAATTTCAATAGTGTACTACAAATTCTGTGATTGCACTGTTAGTTCTACTGAGCACAGTTCAGAATAGGATATGGAAAAAGGTTTATTATTCCCTAGCAGTGAGGTTAGGAATAGTATGTCATCAGAACACCATTAATAAAGCGAGCACACACATGCACACACATGCCCTACCTGATGACAGTGCTCAGTTTTAAAAGGAAATTTGTATTTCTGTAATGCTGTCTGGTGACCATCCCAATCATTTACTTGTAACAAAGAAAGACTGTCTCCAGTGGAAAGAATCCAGAGACTGTAATCTTGAACTAACAGTGTTCTCTCTCCTTTCTCCCCTTCCAGGAGGACAACTGTTAGTTTTGTGGCTTACTGCTGCTCCACCCAGTGTCTGCAGACTTTTGACCTGCTGAGTTGATAAACACTCAAGAGCCTCAGGAGCACTGCCAGGTTGACACCGAGGCTGCCTGTGAGTCGCACGCTGTGTGCGGCAGGGCTTGGAGAGTCCAGCCAGGGCGGAACAGGCCCTTCCATCCTGTCCTGTCCAGTGCGGGGGCATGCAGAACTCTGGAAATGTCATATTGAGCTGCACAGCTAAAACGCCTCACCCTTCCGCCAAGTTGGAATATATCCTCTCCCTAATTAAGGACATCCTGTCTTCTGTGTTTTTTTCTTTTTATGTGAGTGTGTTTCATACGTAAACTATTTAGTTTGATGAACCTCTCCATGTCTAATTTAAGGCAAGTTGCAGTTCCCTGAGGAACTATAATTTGGTAATACAGGCAAATTAACTTTTGAACAACTTACCTTCAGTGATACTTCTCCTGTTCTCTTTCTTTCCCCAGAGGATTATTTCCCCCATGAGATTATTCTCCATGGTTTCTCCAGTGGAAACTTGTCAGTTTTTAGCATTTCAGCACACTCCATGGCCTAATAGTCTCACATAGCAGGGTGGGGCGCCTGAGTTGGCGGCAAAGTTAGACTCCTGTGGAGGCGCAGCAAGATCCCAGAGCACACACCCTCTGGAAAGTTACAACCTTATTTGTAAGTTTGGCAATGTATTAGGAGACCATCAAGAGAGATTTAAAAACAAAAATGTAGGTGATAATGAAATACACTTATTTGAAAGACTATTTACAGAAAAATAATTTTTTAAATTTTTTTATTTCCTAATGAGATTTTTTTATAAATGAGAAGCTGAAGAAATATTTGAGGCTTTAAAAGATTTTATTCTTTCTAGATTTGAGCATTTTCTGCATAATAAGAAAAGGGGAGAAAACACACACCAAAATGAGACCTCCCTGTTCCCATTAGGTGGGTTTATGATTAAATTCATACTGACTTTGAACTATCGTTGTTACATGTGAATAACTGGCTTCACCTACTTCTGCTACTAGTTTTTAGTAGGGCCATCCAAAGTACAGCTTGAGTACATTATTTATCTGGTGCATGAGCTTGTGTTCATTTTGACTCTGGATTTCTTATTTATGTAACATTATTGTCCAGATATCACTGAGAAAATACAGGTGAAGTCCAGACAGCTTTGGACTTTGGTAAAAAAAAAAAAAAAAAAACCTCCATAAACAAAGCCTGTGAGCCTAACTAACCCTGCCAGAGAGACAAACTCTTCATGAAAGAGTCACGTATTTGCCCTTCCTTTAAAAGGATGGCATTTTAGTGTTACTTTGCTGCCAGATGTTCCTCTGGTTGCTGTGAAGTGATTTTTTTTTTTTTTAAGAAAAAATTTTTTTTTTCGTTTTCTAAGGCAGGACTGAAAGGAGAACCAGGAAGGTTTGCTTGGTAGAAAAGTTATTTTCAAAAACTTTCAGACTTGTCAAAAATCTGGTTGATGGCATTTTATTAGCTGCCCTAACTCTATAATGCTAGGCTCTAACAGTGCCAAAAATCCTCCATAGTTACTGACAAATGTGTGATCTCTTTACAGTCACACCACCTGCTGCTCAGAAAGCAGACTATCTGGGGAGAATGGTGAAGGCAGAAAGTTACCATGTGTTCCAACTGTATTCGCACTGTTCTTACTTCCTCTCGTCCCTTTCATAACTTGGTCTGTTCAGCCTTAACATTTCAAAGGCTTAAAGTATAATAGGAACTGAAGATCTGTATCAAAATGTACCACTTCTTTCATCTTTTGGAATAATTGAAGTTTTAGCAAAACCTCTACTTGTATGTAAGTTGATAGGTGGGAAATGTGGCATGAAACTTCACAAATGTGCTTCAGGCCTAAGTGACTGCTACCTATTGTTTAAATGACAGTAAATATATTGCTACATCTTTCTATTTTACCTCTGCCATCATATATCTTAAAATGGACCCATGAAGTGTGCTAACTTGATATTCAGGAATTATCATTGAGATAAAGTATGTAATAATTTTGTTCGAACATGTTTGAAATTTTACAAAGATGTTTACACTCCAAGCTTCTTCTCTTTACCTGTTATAAACTGCAGTATATTGAAAATCAGCATTGGTGGGGCAGCCAGTCTTTGGGCAATCTCAGCCTAACCCTGGGGTGCAGCATCTGGGTTTAATTGGTGAGAAATGGAACTCATAAATGTGGTTTCCCTGGTGCTGTTCATTACAAAAATTTTGTGCTGGATTCACTGATGTCATTCCTAATTTTTTGATATTATAAAGGAGTCTTGTCAACTGGAGAAAACTTGCCTACATGCTGTGTATTTGAATTATGTCCAAACCTTTGCAGAAAGGCAAATCTAAAATTATTATATATGTTGTTTTCTTTTTTTTTTTTTTTAACAGTGCTGGGGATCAAGCCCAGGCCCTCTTGTTTGCTAGACAAATGCCCTTACCATTTGCTGTTGCCTTATAGTTATTCTAAGTAGAAAAATACTTCATGCAATACTAGTAAATTTTAAAAGTAAGCCACTTGGAATGTGTTCAGGTAAGTTTACAACAGTGACCTCATGTGTGGTTGGCTAGTGGTAAGTTTTAAAATCCAGGATAGCCTCATGAAGACAGGTCATCTGGGAGGCAGTACCAAGGGGTCTGTGTCAGTGCATCACTCTATCGGTGCTCTTCGATATGCCTAATGGTTATGCCAGAAATCTTGACTATCCAATATTGTGTAGATGAAATGTTGCATCTTCAATTAATGTGTATTCTGAATGCACTTTAAAATATTTTTAAATATTTTAAAAGAGAGGACCAGAGAGGACTGGTGGAGAATCCTCTCTGGCTAATAAAGATGAATAGTGATCTTGTTTATTATCTGGCCCTCCTCTTCTGCAAGAGTGAGGTGCATATTAAACTGTCTTTGGTCAGTGTACTCAGCTCTCACTAAAACTTCCACACTCAACTTGTCTTGACACATTTGTTTCACATCAAGTATTACATATTAAAATGTTTTGGGTCTAAGGGGGAAAAAAAACAACTTTAACACCAGTTGACAGCATGTAGTTTTTTCTACAATGTATACCTATTTCATAATCTCTGGGAATTTTCAAAGGCAGTTTTAAAAATTATTAATAGTAATGTTTAGTTTTATTTTCTGAATTGAAAAAAAATTAGACATTCTTATTTTTACTATAAAAACAACTTAAACATAGTACATTGCTTCAGCAGAAATCAAAATATTTTTATTCAGATGATTTGTGAACATGGACACTTAACTGAACCAACATTAATACAACCTGATATAATTAAATATTGAGATGTAAATTCATTTCATAGACTCATAAAAGCTCTTTAAGAATCTTATTTAAATGCTTCCTTACATAATCCTGATCGTTTTATCATGCTTTTATTTTTGTGATTTCATTCACCCTGGCTTGTTCCTAATGAGGCTCTTTTATATTTCTCTAAAAGATCAGTGAATATCTTGCCTTTTCTTTAGAGAGAATTTTTTTATTAGTTCTAATCAGTTATACATAACAGCAAGAAAGCTTTTCAAGTCATTGTACACAAATGGAGCAGAGTTTTTCACTTCTCTGGTTGTACATGAGAGTCACACCATTCATGAAATCATACGTGTACCTAGGGTCATGATGTCCATCTCATGCCACCATCTTTCCTACCCTCATGCCCCTTCCCCTCCTCACCTTTGTCCCATCCAAAGTTCCTCCACTCATCCCATGCCCCCTGCATTGTGGATTAACATCCACTTATCAGAGAAAACATTCAGCCCCTGGTTTGGGGATTGGCTTATTTTGCTTAGCATGATATTCTCCAACTCCATCCATTTACCTGCAAATGCCATACTTTTATTCAGAAAGGATTTTTATGAAATCTGTGCTCATGAAAATAGCTCCATATCTGTCTAAAAACCACTTAAGTATTACCATCCCTACCCATGAAGTACCTCCTTATGTCATCACTAATAGATCTAAAAGTGATGTAGGTGTCTCCTCGGGAAAGGAATTGATCATAGCAGAGTGACTGTTATCTTCAGTCAAGAAAAGAGCGTGCTTCACAGCCTAAGATGTGCTCTTTGAAGAATGACTGCATGATCCCTAATACTTCAGACAGAAAAGTACTGGCAGCCCAGTGTGGTGGCTAAGCAGAAGGTGCAGTATTTGGAAACCATTTTTAAATGCAATTAAGAAACCTGCAAGAGTTGTTCTATTTTCTTTCCCATTCACCTTTCAGTAAACTATGGGTTATCCTTGCTGCCTGTGTTGAAAAGCATCAGGTTTTGTTTCTGATGTGTATGGACACATTATGTGTCCATAATGAAAAGATTGTCTAAGACTCTGATTCTGCCTTCCAAAAAGTTATGGCAGTGTCCACTAGGAGTGTGGCCTTTTTCTAAAATTCATACTGCATCCAGTATGGTTGCATGTTTATAGAATAATTGAGTTTGAACCATATGAATACTCAGAAATGTCAGTGGTGGTTTCTTTATTGTTTTATCCAAATTCATTCTGTAGGAAAGAAAAGAAGGCATTAGATATTTAAGTGAAAATAGTGAAAGAAGGACCTTTGAAAACCCTTCAGTCACCGTAAAAGCCAAGAAGAAATTGGCCCAAAATGTGACAATTCACCTTTTTCAGAATTCTGGAAATTAACCAAGGGCTGCAGCAATCCAAGGACTACTTATTAATTCAAAAGAAACAACTGGATCACAGCATGAACAATGAGCTTTGTGGTGGTTTAACATCCCCCTTTTCCATCCCCTTGCATCTCCACTGGCTCCTTGAAAACCAACAATGCACAATGGTGTAAAGCAGTGGCCTGGAAGCCACCAGAGGGGGCAATGGAGGATGGAGTTCTTTCAAAGTCTCATTTCCAGAGAACTATCATTTGACCTGTTAGGCAGTTCTCTGGAAGGTATTACTTGCCAGAGTGTCTTTATTGTACTGGATTTGAGTTTGTCTAGTGTGAAGAACCTTTTCCTCAGGAACATTTGCGGAAAAATACTGAAGAGATAATTAACATGATTGCCTGGAGCAGCACATAATCCTTGAAGTGAACAATAGGCTAACCAAAACCTTAAAAAGAAAAGCTGGGGAATAAGGTGTCAGAGGAGTTTTGAAAAGCTCTGGTATTCTGGAGGTTAGATGGTCATGCACATGTGTAGAGCTTTGCACTTGCCAAGGGGTGTACTCTTGTTCAGGAAAGACCTGATAACATCCTAAACTCTGAACTTAAGTTGACCTTGTGGTTCTGCATAGGCAGAAAGTAAAGCTGAGAAAGCTGTCACCTTTCCTGTGAGTGTTGCAACATGCATACAGCCCTCTGCATAGACTGGGAAACTTACTGGTTTCAAATAGGGAAATCTCTGTTAAACTACCCAAGCAGAGACTTCAATGTTCGTGTATTGCAAAGGATATAGACTACTGAATTAGTTCAGAAAAGTCACTAAAATAAAAAGCAACAAGTACAGCAAACTCTTAAAATAGAGGTAAGTAAATATGATTTTCATAGTTACTACATTATTCTTTTTATTCAACTTTTTTTTAGTTGTAGATGGACACAATATCTTTATTTTATTTATTTTTATGTGGTGCTGAGGATCGAACCCAGTGCCTCATACATGAGAGGCAAGCGCTCTACCACTGAGCCACAACCCCAGCCCCACTACATTATTCTTTAGATCATCCAGTTTTACACACATAAAAAAAATTATGAAGCATGCAAAGAAAGTACACAGGAAAAAATTAACTGCACCTGAGGAGTACAGACTTTTAGACAAAGACTTTAAGTCAGTTATTTTAAATATACTTAATGAAATAAAAACCATATCTAAAGAACTGAAGTATGGAAATGATGTCTCACCACATAGAAAATAATGATTCAACAACAGAAATTATATTAAAATAACCAGGGTCTGGGATTGTAGCTCAGTGGTAGAGCACTTGCCTAGCACGTGTGAGGCAATGGGCTCAATCCTCAGCACCACATAAAAATAAATAAAGGTATTGTGTCCATCTACAACTAAAAAATTTTTAAAAATTAAAATAAAATAACCAAATGTAAATTCAGAAGTTGAAAACAATAATTGAAATGAAAAAATTCATGAGAGTTACTCAACACCAGATTTGAGCAGGCAGAAAAATAGCAAACTTGAATGTAGGTCAATTGAGATGATCCATTCTGAGATTCAGAAAGGAAAAGGAATGAAAATATAGCCACAGAGACCTGTGGGACACTATCAAGCATACTAATATATGCATAATTGGAGTCTTGGGGAGAAAAGAATGTGGCAACAAGAATATTTGAAAACAATGGTCAAAGACAAATTTATTTTTTTAAAAACACATTGATTTGCACACACAAGAAGCTAAATCAATCACAAGTAGGAAAAACTCAAAAAGATCCATGATTGGACACATAATCTTTAAAGCAAGGAAAAAGTGACTCATGTATGGGGCTGGGGTTGTGGCTCAGTGGTAGAGCGCTTGCCTCGCATGTGTGAGGTACTGGGTTCGATCCTCAGCACCACATAAGAACAAATGAAACAAAATGAAGGTATTGTGTCCATCTACAACTAAAGGAAATTAAAAAAAAAAAGTGACTCATGTATGATGAGATCCTCATCACGGCAACTAAGAGGCAGTGGAATGCTATATTCAAAGTGCAGAAAGTAAATAACTATCAAATGAGAATTCTACATCCAGGAGAACTATCATTCAAAATGAAAATGAAATTAGGACAGTCCCAGAGAAATAAGGACAGAATTCTTCAGTAGCAAGTCTGCCTACATAAAAAATAGAGTCTATCAGGTTTAAATGATATTAAAATAGACAACACAAATCTACGTGAAGAAATAAAGAGCACCAGTGAAAGTAACTGGATATAAATGTAAGATAGCCTGAATTTGTTTTCTGTTCTTAACTCTCCTGGTTTAAGAACAACTGCAAATTCTAATTTTTTAATGAGACAGAAATCACACAAAGTATGTTCTTTGGTCACAATGGAATGAGGTTGGAAATCAATAACAAGGAAATTTGGAAAATTGACTAATATGTGGAAATTAAAATCTGTAGTGACAGGCACAAAAGAAAAGTAATGTATGACAACAATACAAAGGAAAGGGGCAGGAATAAACTTATATAAGGACAAAATTTTGTATACAAATGAAATTAAGTTGGTTTAAATCCAGACTAGATTCAAGATGTTAATTATAATCAGGGGAAAAATAACTAACAAATATATAGTAAAAGCTACAACAAGGGAACTCATAAAATGGTACACTAGAAGCCAGGCATGGTGGCGCATGCCTGTAATCCCAGCACTTTGGAAGGCTGAGACTGGAGAATTGCAAGTTCAAAGCCAGCCTCAACAACAGCAGGGCGCTAAGCAACTCAGTGAGACCCTGTCTCTACATAAAACACAAAATAGGGCTGGGGATGTGGCTCAGTGTTTGAGTGCCCCTGAGTTCAATCCCTGGTACCAAAAAAACAAAACAAAACAAAGCGGCATACTAGAAAATATCTAACACAAAAGAAGGCATGAAACTAATGGAACAATAAATAGAGGGACAAAACTGCAAAGGACTTAGAAAACAAACTGGCAACCTAAATCCCACTTCATCAGTTTCATTAAAGGTAAATGGATTAAACATTCCAATTTAAAGTCAGAGGAGAATGGATAAAAATCATAGTTCAATTATATGCTACCTATAGAAGACATTCTTTAGATTCAATGACACAAATAGGGCAAAAGGAAAAAGATGAAAACCATATATACCATACAAACAGTAACAAAAAGAGATTTGAGTAAATATACTAATACCAGACAAAATAGACTTTAAGATAAAAATTATTACTAGAGACAAAGACAATAATAAAAGAGTCCACCAAGAAGACAGTTATGCATATATATGCACCTAATAACAGAGCCCTAAATGCATGCAGTAAAAATTGACAAAACTGGAAGAAGACAAGCAATTCAACAATAAAAGTTGGTGACTTCATTGCCTCACAATAACAGAGCAATGAAACAGAAGGTCAACAAATAAACAGCAGACACAAAACAACGCTTTAAGTCAAAAAGACCTAGCAAACAACTTTAAAATACTTTAAAAACAACATTATGCACATTCTTCTAAAATATACATGGAACATTCCCTGGAGCAAACCATATTTTAGGTCATTAAACAAATTCTAATTTTTTTTTGGTACCAGGGATTGAACTCAGGGGTACTCAATCACTGAGCTACATCCCCAGCCCTATTTTGTGTTTTATGTAGAGACAGGGTCTCACTGAGTTGCTTAGTGCCTCACTGTTTGCTGAGGCTGGCTTTGAATTTGCGATTCTCCTGTCTCAGCCTCCCAAAGTGCTGGGATTACAAGCATGCGCCACCATGCCTGGCTTCTAGTGTACCGTTTTATGAGTTCCCTTGTTGTAGCTTTTACTATATAAAATTCTAATTTGAATGACTAAATTAAACGACTAAATTCTAATTTTTTAATGGGACAGAAATCACACAAAGGATGTTCTCTGGTCACAATGGAATGAGATTGGAAATCAATAACAAAGAAATTGAGGGAATTGACTCATGTGTGGAAATTAAGCAGTATACTTCTATTTAACAAATAAGTCAGAGAAGAATTCACAAGAGAAATTACAAAGTTCTTTTTTTAAATTATTTTTAGTTGTTGATGGACCTTTATTTTATTCATTTATTTATATATGGTGCTGAGAATCGAACCCAGTGCCTCACACATGCTAGGCAAGTGTGCTACCACTGAGCCACAACCTCAGCCCACGAAGTTCTTGAGATTAGCGAAAATGAAGAACCTAGGAGAGGTAGCTAAAGCAGCACTTACAGAGTAACATACAGCTGTAAATGTCCACATTAAAAAAGAAAGGTCTCAAATCAATAACCCAGTCTTCTAATGCAAGAAAACTAGAAAAGAATAACAAATGAAACCTAAAGCAAGCAAAACAAAGGAACAATACAGATTAGAGTAAAATTAAATTGAGAATAGAAGAATAAATGAAACCAAAACCAAAAGCTGGTTCTTGGGAGAAAATCGACAAAATTAGCACACACTTAGCTAGTCTACAAAAAAAAAGTCTCAAATTACTTAAACCAGGAATGAAATATTACTACTGGAGGGCTGGGATTGTAGCTCAGTGGAAGAGCACTTACCTCACATGCATGAGGCACTGGGTTCAATCCTCAGCACCACATAAAAATAAATAAATAAAGATATTTGTGTCCATATATAACTAAAAAAAATTTTTAAAAATATTACTACTGATCTTATGGAAATAAAGGATTTATAAGGGAATTTGTAGTCCCACAAGTTAGAGAATCTAGACTACCAAAATTAAGTCAAAAAGAAATAAAGTTTAAGCAAGAGATTTAAATTGTAAGAAGAAAAATACTTTCCACAAAGAAAAGTCAAGGAACAGATGTCTTCATTGGTGAATTCTACCAAACATTTAAATATTTAACACCAATTAGTCACAAGCTCTTCCCCAAAAAAGTAGGGTACACTTCCTAACTCAGTCTACTAAGACAACATTATCCACATGCCAAATTAGGCAAAGAAAAAATATCTATAGGCCAATATCACTTAATATAAAAATTCTCAGCAAAGCATAAAACCAAACTGAGCAACATACAGCAAGTATTGTACATAACCAAATAGGATTTATCTTGGGAATACAAAGTTAAACATACTAAAATCAATCAACATACTACACCATGTTACTAAATATAGATGTGGCAAATAGGCAAGGTGAAGAAATAAAAGGAATCCACCCAGATTGGAAAAGAAGAAACAAAACTTAATTTCCGATGACCTGATCTTGTATATAGAAAACATTAAGGAATCCACAAAAAAACTTTATATTAGAGCTAATAAGTTTAGCAAGGTTGCTAGATACAGTATTAATATACAAAAATCAATGACTTTTATACATTAGCAATGAACAACCTAAAAAAGAAATCAAGAAAACAATTCCATCTACAATAATATCATAAAAGAATAAAATACTGAGCATAAATTTAACAAAAGAAGTCAAGACTTATACACTAAGAATCACAAAGCATCATTGAAAAAATTAAAGATCACTTGAATAGATGTAAAGAAATTCCATCTTCACATTTTGGGGGACAATATTGTTGTGATGGCATTACTCTCTAAATCTCCAAATTCAATACAATCCCTATCAAAATACCAGATGCACTTTTTGCAGAAATGAACAAGTTGATCCTCAAACTAATATGAAAATGCAAGGGACCTAAATAACAAAATGTTATGGTTTGGATATAAGGTATCTCCCAAAAGTTCCTGTTAATGCAGAAATATTCAGAAGTGATATGATTAGATCGTAAGACCTATGACCTAATCTGTCCATCCTAATTGGAATGGACTGACTGAGTGGTAAATGTAGGCAGGTGGGGTGTGGCTAGAGGAAGTGGGTCACTGGAGAGGTGCCCTGTGGACCCTTACCTACCTCTTTCCCTTTCTCTCTCCCTCACCTTCCTGCCCCAGCTATGAGCTGAGCAGCTTTCTTCTACTGAGCCCTTCCCCCATGATGTTCTGCCTCACCTTGGGGCCCAGAACAAAGGAGTTGTCCATCTATAGACTGAGACCTCTGAAACTGTGAGCCCAAAATAAACCTTTCCTCCTTTAAGTTGTTCTTGTCAGGTATTTTTGGTCACAGGAATGCAAAAACTGACTAACCCCAAAACAGCCTTGAAAAGAAGAAAAAATTGTAGGATTCATACTTCCAAATTTCAAAGTTACTACAAAGCTCTTGTAATTGGGGCTATTTGGTACTTTCATAAGGATAGACATATAGATAAATGGAATAGAGTTGAGATTCCAGAAATCAATCACTATATTTATACTCAATTTATTTTTAACAAAGATTCCAAGACAATTCAATGAAGGAATGTATAGTTTTTTTTAACAAATAAAGTGGGTGCAATTGATAGTTAAATGCAACAAAATGAAATTGGATCCTTCACATCATGTACAAAAATTGTCTCAAATGGATCATAGACTGAAATGTAAAAAGTAAAATAACAAAACTCTTAGAAGAAAATGTAGGAATAAACCTTGAAGAATTGGACTAAGCAGTTGTTTCTCAGATATGACACTGAAAGCACAGTAACCAAAATAAATTTTATTTTATCAAAAATTTAAAATATGCCTCAAAGGACACTGTCAAGAAAGTAAAAAGATAACTCATAGAATGGGAAAAATTGTTGGGCTGGAGTTAAGGCTCAGTGGTAGCATGCTCCCCTAGCATGCGTGAGGCAGTGGGTTCAATCCTCAGCACCACATAAAAATAAAGATATTCTGTCCACTTACAACTAAAAAATAAATATTTTTTTAAAAAAATGGGAAAAATTGTTGCATATCATATATCTGATAAGGCTCTAGTATCCAGCATATACAGAGAATTTTTACAACTCAGTAACAAAAGAAAAAATTCCAAATAAAAAGTAGATGTAGGATTTAAATATTTTCAAAAAAAATTGGAAATAAATATCCCAAATCACTTTTATGCTCAGCATCATTGATCATTAGGGAAATGCAAATCAAAACTACAAATACCACTTAACATCCCCTAGATTATTTTTTTAAGGTAGAAAAAATATGTTTCCAAGATGTGAAAAAATTGAAACCTGCATATATTGCTGGCAGAAATGCATGAACTCTAAAGTAGCTTAGCCAGCATTGCTTTAAAAACTATAAATTCCCTGTTGTATTCAAAAACCTTATAAGAATTTTCATAATAACCAAAAAGTGGAAATAACTCAATGGATGAATGGCTAAATAAAATGTGGTATATCCATATGATGGAATATTATCTGATCATAAAAAAGGTTTACTGATACATGCTACAACATGGGCAAACTTCAAAAACAATATGACATTAACAAGTAATGAAAAGGGACAGATACAAAAGGCCACATGTTAGATGATTCCATTTATATGAAGTTTCCAGAATAAGGAAATCCATAAGAACAGAAATAATGGTTTCCAGGGGCTGAGGAGAGAGGAAAGTGAGTAATGAATGACTGCTGAAGGCTATGGAGTTTCTTTTGAGGGTGATGAAAGTGGTCTGGAATTCGTGCTGATATTTATACAGCCTTGTGAATATACTGAAAACCACTGACTTGGGCTGAATTTCATGGAATATGAATTATATCTCAATTTTAAAAATCCAAGCTACTGGTGCAACTTACTTTACATATCTACTAATAAACTTTTGGGATGGGCCAACTCCTCCCAGAAAACCATGAAACCATGAATGGAATGACTATCATTGTGGCTGTTTGTAAAATGAGCGGAAACTTGGTGCTAGCAGATCATCTGGTTTCCAATTCTGTTCTCACTGGTTAGCACCAGCATTGAGCTAATAATGCAGTGACTTTAAAATTCCAGTTGGTGAGACTTCTAACTCATTCCTTTAATCCAACAGTTACCTTTCCAGGGAGGGCCCATCAAGGACCAAAACCCACTGAACCTAAGACCCCATGAAATTAATGTGGGAAAGTCTATAAAGTACCAGGAAGTGATCTTCTGTAAAGTAGTTGGAAGTCATACTTGCCTTTTCCCCAGGTGTTCAAGACTGTTTTGGTACCATTCTTTAGAACAAACATGTACAGGGAGGAATTATTTAATAAAGGTACTATCTTTTCAACAACATTATTAAATATTTGCATTTATTTTATCAGTTAGTCCCAAAATACCTTAACCAGAGGCTGTTCATAATTCTCTGAACCTGATAAAGGTTACTGTTAGATTCACTGACCACAGAATTATACCCTCTTTGATGGTGTGCAATCTAGTTCAGTAGATCAAAACTGTCTAGATTCTAAATGATAGAGTGATTTACCTTTATATAAACATCAGTAGTTGCATCTTGCTGTCTTCAGGAATATGTTCTTTATTCTTAGTTGACTGAGCTGGTAAAGAATTTTAAGTAGACACATAACCCAGTTCCATTACTAGTATGATCTCACTGCGTGCGTCTGGGTAAACTGTGTTTTGTGCTGTTGCTGTGGAGTCCTGCATATTGTGTAAATGAAGGATTTGAAACAGCATTGGGTAGACGACCTTAAGAGGGAAAATCTGCTCTCTCTCTCTTTTTTTTTAAAATACAGGAGTGTACTTTAATTCCAATCTCCTTGTGAGAATTTTGTATGTAATATTTTTAATAAGTTCCTAATTCAAATTAGAAAGCCTATTTCTGATTGCAAAAGCAATTCTGCATGCTACAGAAAACCATGAAGAAAAAACTTAAAATCCCAGGAATCCCCCCATCTTTTTTTTTTTTTTTTTGGTACTGGAGATTGAACTCAGGGGCACTCGACCACTGAGCCACATCCCCAGCCCTATTTTGTGTTTTATGTAGAGACAGGGTCTCACTGAGTTGCTTAGCGCCTCGCCATTGCTGAGGCTGGCTTTGAACTCGCGATTCTCCTGTCTCAGCCTTTCTAAGTGCTGGGATTACAGGCTTGAGCCACCGCACCCGGCTCCCCCATCTTTTGATAACTATTTTGCCTGTCTTTTCACTCTTTCATAAATCCTCACCTATATATTTATTTAAATGGCATCTTACTATGCACGGTTTTATTACTATTTTCTTCACCTAATGTATTGTGAAAATCCATATACATAAGTCTAGGTGCATATAGAAAAAATATATAAATGCAAATAATCACTGACTGCATGGTATTATATTTGTAGTGGCATAATTAATAAATTTTACATTTATATGTGCACTTAATATATTTTTAAACCTCAAATATTTTTTCATTTCTATTGAAAATATCAGTTTCTCCCACTTTCTTCTTCGATGTAGTACCAACTTATTCGAGAAAGCAGAAGAAATTAATTCTTCTATAAGAAAGTAATAGATTGCTACTACTGTTATAAGCACAGGTTATCAGTTTAGCTCCTTTCAACTACAGCAATCTTGGAAAACTTTATCCTTGTATTTAATATTAAATTCATTTGTGAACAAAGCTTTGAAATATGATTTAACTGCATTTGCAGCAAAATGAAACTAAACCCCTATCTCTCACCATGCACAAAACTCAACTCAAAGTGGATCAAAGACCTAGGAATTAGACCAGAGACCTTGCGTCTAATTGAAGAGAAAGTAGGCCCAAATCTCCATCACGTTGGATTAGGCCCCGAATTCCTTAACAAGACTCCTATAGCACAACAAATAAAAGCAAGAA
>CM053401.1:118859983-118900325 GCA_028644305.1 Xerus rutilus | reverse complement strand
AAAAAAAAAAAAAAAAAAAAAGAAATATGATTTAACTCAAAATGTACTTTTATCTGTGTAACTAGCCTTCCACGGCCATGTACATACAGTTTTCAGTAAGAGGTTTCCCAGAATCATTTCCATTCAGTATATTGTTTAAGGACAACAAAATGAGCTGAGGTTTGATCAATTGAGTTTTTGCTTAATTTGAAAGTCACGACGTTGATTTACATCAGAATCATGGCCAAAATATCAATACTTTGCATGTTAATCTGGATCACTGTGAAAATGAGACAGGAGATCTAATTTAAAGCAACAGCTCAGTTTAACAGCTTTAGTTTAAAGGAACAGCTCAGGGAAATAGCTACATTGATGCCAAGGAGAAAATGGCCCCAAAGCTAAGGGAGCAGCAGGAGGGCCCTGATTCAGCTGCAGAACAGCCCGCACCCTTAGGGAGTTTTCCTGGCTGAAGAACTCTGCAAACTTAGAAAGTGTGAAGAGTAGTAAGATTAGAGCAAGTAGACAAGAAGAAGGTAGAGGGGGCTGGGTGGTGAGGATACCACTCTAAGTAAAAGGTACTTCTTAAAACACAAATGAGCATAATTAATCAGTGCCTATTTTCTCTCCTTCCCTTTTGCTTTAACAATATGCACCCTGCTCAGTGGAAGAAAATCCAAATTTAAGGAAAGAAATGCTATAAATTGGCACTCCTGGTATTCTCCAAATCTACCAAACCACAGTTTGACAACTCGCAATGCCCTGCCCTGATTTTGCTGGCACTGGGTGCTCACCGGCCAGCAGCCTACATTGGCCTTCTATCTCTTCGTGGGCTTGGTAGTCATGGTGCTTTGAAGAAGGACTTGGATTCAGTGTTTAGAAAAGACTGCAGGTGAGACTGCCTTTGTTTACCCTGTAGGAGACTAAGCTGAGCAGAGATGAAGAAAAATCCTGTGATCTTTCAGGTCACTGAAACAAACCCTAATCAAAGGAGATACTACACAATTTCAGAAAAAGAAAAAAAAAAGTCTCATGATTCTTTACAAAAAGTCTCTGGATTTGCAGTGTTTGGCAGAGGAAGAAACATGGAGAAATACTGAAACTCATTCTAAAAGTAAACATGGAAATGTGAGATTAAAGAGCAGAATCATCTGATACCACAAATATCAAAAGGAAGCAAGAAATAACTTGATTTTCTCCTGTGCCTGTGGCCACCTCCAGGAGTTGTCTTCACATGCTCCCTTCCTTTGGGACACTCTTGCCCAGTCCCATATCTTTGCATGGATCTCACTGATGTATCTGAATTGGCAAACCTGTCTTAGAGGAGGTGGAAAATTCCTCAAATAGAATTCATCACACTCACCCCACCTCACCCTCAGGTTTCTCACAGGATCCCTCTTAGCTCTTTTGCCAAATCTATAGCTTGCAAAGATAGCATTTCTACTTCAGATCACGTCCTCTACTTCTGTTAGATCATTCCCATTGTGTATCAGTAATTTAGTGATCTTAACCAGGAGTTGTAGTGGTTATAATTTGTATACTGTATTTCCCACATTACCAACATTAAAATAGTCTTCATTCTACTTGTATAGAAAGACCCTTCCAGAAAAACCTGAGAGTTTTATTTAGACCACTTCTATGTCATGCTTTTCACTAGAGCCTGAAAGATCCATTCTAGCCAGAGTATTCATTTGAAAATGTGCCACCTGCTACCTCACTTTGAATGGTCGCCATAGTTGCTGAGATAATGTACACTTCAAAGCCCTAGTTAAATAACTGCTGGCTTTCTTAACCTGGAGCTTCCTCATAACAAGACTTTTTAGTGTTACTTTGACTTTCCAAAGCAATATACAAAACATTAACATGAAGCCATGTCCTGGTTCCTCTGAATAAAACACAAAATCCAAATGAGACTGAAATCTAGGAAGAAGGTTTATCCAGACGAGCCAAACAGAGGGTAGAAAAAAACCTCTCAAGGCCAAACATCTTTGTAAAGCATTTAAAAAAATTCTCTTCACAACTCTGCTTTTGTACTTAGGAAAAGAGAAAGAACTCAAGGTATACATAATGAATGAACAAAATAAATAGATTATGCTAGTGATGACGTGTCTAAAGGCAACCAGTCACGCTTTCAGGCTTGTGAAGTTGGTCCTTTAAGCTGTGCTGGCCCATATAGAGGCTTAAGAATATTTAGACGTGTATCTGTTACACGAAACAATCATTTGTGTTCTAAAAATACTCTCCTGCTACTAATTCAATTAAAAAAATGCAGCAGGAAAGCTTAATTAAGCTTTCTAGGTTGTTAAAACTCTGCTACCAGAAAAATGTACTATTAGAGTCCCACAGTTAAATGGCAGGAAACAACTGATAGATTATCAGTCAAGAAATGTTGGGCCCTTTCTCGTGCTTACCACTGAGTCCATCATATGAGATATTTTAACTGAGTAAACCCAAGACTGGGCAGCTGGAGAGGGCTTTGTTGTTCTAGTAACGTCAGCCTTGGGGAGAGGGGAATTGACAAGAGGCCAAATTCCCTCTGGAAATTTGGGACTAGTTGAAACCATCCTACCCCACCTTGCTTTGATGATGATGATTGATGAGATAAGTTTTAATTTTTCAGCACCTGGTGTTAACAAGGCAGACTTCACAGCATCAAAACAACAAAGAAAAAAAAAACGAAGACATCATTTACAGGTTGGCAACTTGTCAGAGGGAGCAGAAAGCAGCAAGGGGAGGAAAGGGATTTCACTACCTTTCCCAGACACGGTAAATGAAAAAATCCAACCTGCCAAAAGCCACAGGAGAGAGAAGGGAGCTTGGTGGGGTCTGGGCAGAGACCCAAAGGTAGGGCAGGGCTGACCTGTGAGTTGTTGGAAGGCAGCACCCCCAGAAGATGTGGCCAGGAACCCTATGCAGGGGTCGCAAAGCTGGCTGGGGTACAAATACCCTTCACTGGGGTCAGCCCCTTCTCCTCCACCAACCCCTTTGTGTGCTTATGCCAGTCTGTGTAGGACCAGTCCACAGTGACAAACAGTCCCGACATCAGGAGAAAAGCAAGGCTTTCCAATGGGCTGAGCAAGCAACCCAAGCCCTGTAAATATACAGCAATGGGGTCCTTGTTAGCAGTCCTGAGAGAACATAGGGAGGACAGGTATTTTTGTCTACATTTGTTACAAGAGGAAAGTGATGCCAAAGGACACCGAGAGGACGTAGCTAAGGCTCCATAGCTTGATTATAACAGAGTCAAGCAAAAACTCCATCCATTCCTTCAAAGTGGCAAGTTCTGTGCTAGGCTCCACCAGGCAAGCCTGCTTCTGGGGAAAGAGAACAGCCGGTACATAAAAATAGACTCACATATAGGGAAGGTCCCAGGAAGAGGGCTGGGAGGGGCAGGCCCGGCCAAGGAGTCTGAAAGAGGAGAAGCAGCCAGTCGTGAGAGGAGCTGGGAAGAATGTTCCAGGAACAATATGGCTGGTGGCTCTGAGGTGAGGAAGCCCCTGACATGTTCCAGGACTGAGAGCATACAGGTGACTGGAGCATGGTGGGTGCTGGGCAGAGTGAGGTGGCGGGTTTAGGGGGTGGGGAGGTGGCTGGCAACAGTGTATTGGAGCCATTGTGTGTTCCTCCCCAAGGACAATGAATGAGGAGCCATGAAGCCTTTTAGGCAAGATGACATGTTGTCACACTTTTCAATAGAATGCTCTGGTGGATGGAAACAGGGGCCCCAGGAATCCAGGAGGGAAATGGAAGTGACTTGGACTAGGCCGGAGCCAAGACAGGGAAGCTGAACAGGGGGTCTAGGAGGGGAGACTGGTGATGAGGGAGGGTTGAAGGGGAGAGAGATGCCCCAGGTTTCCACCCAAATCTTCCACTTCCTACTCCTCTTCATCTCGTCCATGCCCCTTCCGTTTTGATCTGTTCCTGTTTCCTTCACCAAAGGAGTAGGCTCCCTTCCTGCTTCCATCTCCTCCCTGTCCTTCTCCAGCTGCCCCCACTACCCTCCCCACTGTGACCCCTCCCCCACAGCACTCCAACCCTCCATCTTTCCTCTGCACCACTGATGGACTTCACCCCAATGCCCTCTGCTCCTTGATCTCTGGCCCACCGGCTCCTACCCTTTCTGCCTCTCTCTGTGTCTCTGACTCCTGCTGCTGCCCCTGTCAGCCAACACAGTGCCCAGAAAGCTGCACCGAGGTTTATGTGACTGTCACTGCTCCCATGATGGCCTTGAAGGAGGGCCTTCACAGCTCCACATCCAGTCCTGACCACACCCCTGGGGCCTGGTCTGTGTCCTCAGCCCCACCGAAGCTCAACTGGTCATTTTGGATGATATTGTGGTACCCATCGCACAACTCTGTAAACATGCTAATGACCACTGGATTCTACAATTACAACCGGTGAATTTTATAGTATGTAAATTATGCCTTGAGACACAAGCAAATGAAGAAAAAGTCCAGCAGGTCTCCTCTCCCACCCCAATTCTAACCTTCATATCCATGCTCTCATCTCCAGGGAGCCACCATCTGCCTCCCACATGAGTCACACTTGACTCTTCCCTCTGACTAACTTCCTAGGTCCAGAAGTTTCCAAAGTTGACCAACATTTGCCCACCAGTATTTCTTGAGCCGCCCACGGTAACCCCAACAATAGATACACAAAACCCTTCTTGGACTCTCTGGTCGGTGGTCACAGTGCCAGCACCACCACTGGGGAAGTGCTCCAATCTTGGGGAGGATGCTTTGGGCTGCCTTAGTATTCTAGGGCCTCCCAGCATTAGGGGTTGGGGAGGGACACAGAATACCTTCATACACCAAAGCACCCCTGGTCCTAGAGGACTTTGGAATGTTCCATCCATTCTCTCTCATGTGCTGAGAAATCTGTCCTGCACTTTCTTATCCTGCTGCTACTTCATTCCTTTATCAGCCTGTTCCTCTCCTCTTTGTTTCCAGAGTTTCTTATACAGAATGACTTTTAATCCTCTTTCTTATATTCAGAATTACTTCTTCTGTCTACATGTCAGCAACTGATTCCTATGTGTTTATAATAGAGCAGGAGAGTCTACAAACACAGGGGATCACTGCTGCGCTACTCTGGGACAGGAGCTTCCTGAGACCTGAGCCCCCTTCCTCCAGCAAGAGGGGCTGCCTCTGAGCGTGACCTTCCCTGGGACAAGTGGTTTCTCTGTGACTTTCTTGGGCCAGGGTCTCCAGCTGCCAGACAGCTGGCATACCCAGACAACTCCTGAAAACAACTGGCACCACAATCCAGACTTCCTGGCACCAAGTAGCCTGGGCATTCCCCCTGTGGTAAGGTTGCTTTCTCACGCAGGCCCTACAAAAGGGAAGAGTGACGAAGTGGGGGCCCCCCTAGAACCTCAGCTTGCAGGGCCTGCCCTACTGTATGTGGGGTTCAGAAGCATGGAAGTCTTGCCTCCCCATCTCTTGCCGATTTGGGCTTCCTGTCCCCAGGAAGGCTTGTTTCTTTTCTGTGCCAGTGACGGTGCAGAATCTAGCCTTGGCCCTGTGAACATGCGACACACTGTGCTTATTCTTGGCCCTCTGGGTCAGATTCCTTTGGAGATCTTCCCTTCCTCTGGTTAGCAGTGAGCTCTTCCCTCTTTCACTCTTACAACCTTTGATTCGTAGCTCTCTAAAGATACAGATCATTGACATCTTTATGTAGGACTGTTCCATTTCTCCTCTTGCCAGTACTTCCCATGCAATCTATGAGTGCAGAAGTGAAGTTCAGATCCTGT
This sequence comes from Xerus rutilus, assembly GCA_028644305.1. Taxonomy (NCBI): domain Eukaryota; kingdom Metazoa; phylum Chordata; class Mammalia; order Rodentia; family Sciuridae; genus Xerus; species Xerus rutilus. The sequence goes on along the minus strand of CM053401.1, from coordinate 118,894,594 downwards.
CATTCTAGAAATATTTCTTAAGTACCTATGATATAGAATATTATCCTAAATAGTATCCAACAGTATCTTAAACAGTATGTCTTTCTTTTAAAGAAGAATTATTCAATGACACTTGTTGAAGCATGGCAAGGCCCTTTTTTTTTCTTTTCTTTTTTTTGGTACTGGGGATTAAACCCAGGGGGCACTTAACCACTGAACCACATCCTCAGCCCTTTTTAATATTTTTACTTAGAGACAGGATCTTCCTGAGTTGCTTAGGGCCTCACTAAGTTGCTGAGGCTGGCTTTGAACTCGCGATCCTCCTGCCTCAGCCTCCCGAGCCACTGGGACTACAGACATGCTTCACTGTGCCACATTTTATTCTGGACCATTATCAAAGGTACAGGGACCACTGTAATGGGATCTTGCAATGGGGGAGAGAGATTGGGACAACTCTGAATATGGCATGTGGGAATTTATGGCTAAGTGTGAATTTATGATCATGGAACAGGTTGGGTATCAATGGCTGGAAAATTGTGAAGAGGAAATATCAGGGCTAAGGGGGATACAGACTAAACCAACCCAACAAGATTCTTGCTTACAACAGGCCAGGGTGATCTGGGGGACAGTGGAGGAGGAGGAAGTTGATCAGATAGGGCCAGTGATCAGATAAACTCAGTAGGGTTCTTTGCTAAAATTGACAATTTATAAGTAAATGTGCAATGGGCCTGGAAAAAGGTTCAGGAACTGCACTAAACTTCAGTCCAGGAAAAAAAAATTGTCCATCATACTTAAGGAATATCATCTGTGCCTTGGAGAAGTCCATAGGATATTTATTCATTTGCAGCCCTCAGAGCGAGAAGACATTAGCAGAAGGGGAACAGAGGAACGGAAGATGCCATGCTGGTAATCAAACAATGACAAATGCTACCCTGTTTGAATCCACAATTTGCTCTGGTTAGGGACACTGTGACATGGCAACTAGGGCTTAGCAGTACTCCCCAAGAATACCCCCTATGTGGGCTTGATGGGGTCTCATTTGAAGGGCCCCTCAATACTTCCCTCTGCTGCTAGATTGGAAAAAGTAGCTCGCCTGGGGAGGAAGAGGTGAGGGTCTGTGAGTGTCTCTGGGGTCCCCAGTCTCCACTTTCTTAGACAGTGGGACGAGAGGCTGCATCTGGAATCTGGACTGCATGGCAGAGAGAGGCACACTCTGCACCTGTTCTGGAGACCCCTACTGTCCTATCACAATGGGAAGAAATAAGAGGTTCTTCTGAGAAACAGCCTTGGAAGAGGGGGCACCTCATCAGATCACACTCTGAGCTGACCCCAAAGATCAGACCAGGCTCCTTTAGAAAATGAACAAGAGCAAGTAACTGAAAACTGGGGTCCAGTGGAATGAAATATGTAGACTGGGGCTTCTGGTTCATAGTCCTCTCCCAGTTCCACAATGTCCCTTCTTTACAGGGAGAGAGGAGGATATGCTTCCTTCTGGAGAAGAGTCCCCTGGAGACTTATTCTCCACTCTTCTCCACCAAACATTGCCATGTCCAGCCAAAGGCCCTGGGCCAAGCTATGACTACAGTAATTGAAGAGGCTGTGGCCAGAGGCACAGAGCATCTGTGTTCATTACTGGGAAATGAGAACGTAGAGATATGATATTGTCAGAACGATGTCCTTACACCTTGCAGGTGTAAAATAATGGCATCAACATGTCTTCTTGCTCATGAAAATAGTTCTCACACTTAAAAATGCTTCAAACATCAACCAAAAAATAAATAAAAAATAGTCATTCTATTGGCCTTCCAGGGCCAGAGGTTTATAGTAAGAATTTTCATCCTTGCCATGAAAGCAATGCCAGTTTTCCAGGTGCCTCCGTATGGTCCTTTTGGGCTCCCTGGGCTCCCTGCCAGCTGTGCTCTGTGGTTTGGATGTGCCAGGGGTAATACCTGAACAAGAAAGGCTTCCTGCTGAAGATCAGAGACAAACCTGGTAAGATTTCTTCAGATGAGAAAGAGAAAAGGCAAATTCTCTAAAAAGTGAGTACTGATCTTCACCCAAACTCAAACCAGACAGCTAGATGTTTCCATAAATTCAAGTTGCCCTTCTCAACCTCTCCATGTCCACCTGATACCCTTAATTGAGTATACATCCCCACTTCATGCCAGCACAGTGCCACATTTTGCTCTGAGGAAGTTTGAGTTTCTTTAGGTGGACAATTGGGACCAGAGAGGCAAATAACTTGCTCAACAGGAGGCACCAGGAATGGGCTGATGAGGCACAGACCTGCGCTGCCTCTTCCCTCCACTCCTCACCAGGCATGCCATCAGGTGCTTGCCTGGGTGTCCCCATCATCCATCTCTTCACATAAGGGATGGCAAATCTGCAGATGTGTGTGGAAGTCCCTCTTCCACTGACACCTGCTAGAGTTGGTCACCATCTGGCTATGCTGAGACCTCAGGTGGCATGAGGAGCTTGCGAGTGGGGTATTTCCAGCCACAGGCTATTGATGGCTCAGACAGAAGAGACGGAGCTCAGTCCCCCATCCAATAGCTCCACCATGACCCTCTGAGTTCTGCTCCCCAAGGTCCTATGTGCCTGAAAGATCTTTCTGCCTTGGAAACCTGCATTAATTAAGTAACAGCTACTTTATTGTCCCATTTTTCTTGATAATCAAAGCATATATATCTTTTAATAAAACCTCATGTCAGTCTAGTGCTCTCTGAGTTGCTGTAAGTCTCACCTACAGTAGGTGTGCTTGGCCTGTGGCATGGGTACATTTGCCTCTCTGTGATGCTACCCAAGTCCTGCCTCCCCTTTGCTGACCTCTTGGGCCCTGGACCCAGGTTTGGAAGGACTCCTCTGGGCTTCAAGAACAGAGCAAACTGTAGAAGGGAAGGTATACTGTCCTGTGGACCCAGAGGGGTCGACCCTGGAGATGGTGCTCTCCAATTCCATTCACCCACATCCCCACGTTCTGCAGTTCCCAGAGTCCAGAGACACACTTTGCTCTGGAAGGGTCATAGCGCTGCAGTCTGGAGGTGTGCCTTCACATCCAGCCCTTCAGACTCTCTAAGTCTCTTTGCCTTGTCTTATAAAGGGAAGGGGCAAAGAGGTGTTCCTAGGGTTTCTTTGAGGAACAATAGAATGAGCCAGGCTCAAATCAAGGGCTCAAAACAAAATTTTCTCCCCATTCGCCACTCCTCAATTCAACTACCCTCCCAGTCTGTCTTCCCTCTCTTGGGCTCAGCTCAGTATTTTTGTGTTCCTGGAGCAGAATTAGGTTGGAGGGTGAGGGGTGATGCAGGAAAGCCCTTCTCCTGTCCCTGGACGGATTTCACTCCCCAGGGCCCGATTCCAGCCTCCTTTCAGATCACACGGTCCTGCCAAGCCCATGGCCTCCTTTCCCTCCTTGTGGCTCCAGGCCCAGTTTTGGAGACATTTGGCTCTGATGCACTTCTAAGTGCTGAGACAAGTTACTTGGATGCCTTTAAACCCAAAACAAGGTCAGACATCAAACCATATTTCCCTGTACCGCCAGGCCTCCACCCCCAGCAACCCCAGGAAGAACTTGAAAAGAATAAAAATATTAACAGTGAAGTTAATATTGTACCCACCCCCGACTCCAGCGCCTCCATCAGATGCAGCCTCTCTCGCTGATCGTGGGCTGGAGTCTTTCTGTTTATTTTTATATGCTTGCATGCATAAAAATTGCACATGAGTCTGGGGATATAGCTCAGTGGTTGAGCTCTTGACTAGCATGTGTGAGGTCCTGGGTTCTACCCTCAGCAGTGCAAACAAAACAAAACAATCAAAAATATAAAAACTGCACATCCTATTTCTTATGGTTTTGTGAGCATTGTATCACGGACAAGATCACTCTCCAGCTGTTTTATCACTAACTTGGCATTGTGGAGATGGAGTCCTATGGCTTTCCTGGGCTACTGGCTGGTGCTTGCACTCCCTGCAAAACAATCAGCATTTGCTGATTCTGGGGCTAGAGCTGGCCAAACAGCACTCTTACCTTCCACACCAAAATGTGATCACTTCGGTGATAATGTCACTTACAGAAAGAGAAGGCACATATGTTCAATTTTGAGTTGAGTGTGGGTCCTGCCGGCTAGGACTGCAGAAAGGCTTTTGGTGCCAGCTGATGCATAAACAATATGGTTTCCCAATCAGGTGATGGATGATGGCTGTGGCACTTTACGGAGTGCCCAGCACCTAATCTTGGCAGGGAGGAGAGGGAGCCCAGGAGCCCAGGCTGGGCTGGAGAGTGCAGTTTCTCGGGCTTCTCCCAGCTGCGTGAGGATTGCTGGTGCTGTGTTGTTTAAACACATCTTTAATCTGTGTTCATCAAAAACATTATCAAGAACATGGATCTGACAGGCAGCATGGCTTCCACACCATTGGCCACTTGATAAACCCGGCCCCACTTAACAGAATGGCTCTATTGTAAGTCCCCCACCCCTGCATACATGAAGGGGTTATTGGCAGGGGGCCCTCAATGTCTGCCCTGTTGCTGTGTCAGACAAGCTCCATTCCCATCAGGGACAGTGTGAGTCGGATGCCAGCTCCCACCGCCCACAACTGAATCCTTTCTTCACTGGGGCTTGTTGTGCTGAGACCTGAGTCAAGTCCACCTCAGGTGGCTTTCATGCTTCACAAGATGTAAAAGTGAGAGAGCACCAAAGCCATGAGTTCCCAAGAGTCTCTGGTGACCTGGGAAACTAGGCAGGTGGTCCGTAACAGGGTTTCAGCCTTTGTCACTATGCTGCAGGTAAGGTGCCAAATGAAGGCCAAGGAATCTCTCTCCCTCCCTGCCCCTTGCCCTCTTCTTTCTCAGGCTTTAGCTTCCAGTACACCCAGGACACATCATAAAAGAAGAATCCATGTTAGAACACAGCCAAGAGCCAGCTTCATTGCCCAAACCCTGAGGAAAACAACCTCTCTGACCTGGAGAGTTTGATTTTCTGGGTTTTGACTCCTCTTAGGACAACTTTCCTGTTCTTTTAGATCTTGAATTCATATGCTTGTTTTCCACATGTATCTATCCTTTCTTCCCCCGTCTTGCCCCCAACTGCCCTGCCCAGGCCTCAGCCTGATTGGTCCAAGTGGCATCCCTTCTTGGGCAACATGATTGGTTGAGGAATTCAGGCCTACGCCAATCAGTACACAGCATTAATCTGGATTCCTGAGTTCGTTCTCCCTGAGAGTTGGCTTGATGGTGGTGTTTGACCCAGTGTGAAATAGATGTGAAGATGGTTTCTTGCTCTTAAGAGTAATTTGGGGGAAGAAACATCTTCCCTTTCTCTAAACAGCTGGGTATGTGGATGTGAGGTTTGGAACAACTACCACCATTTGCCACCATGAATGAAGTCAGACTGAGGGTGAAGCTGATACAGTTAGGCATGGGAGAGCAAAGAGAGTTAGTGAAAGATAGGATCAAAGCCACTGGATTAAGCCAGACCTAAAACCCACTCCGACACCAGGTGTCTATTTATGTGAGGACAAACCTCATTGTGGTTTGGCATCTTTGTGGAGACGGTTTCCTTTGAACTTAGGTGAGTAAGGGCTGGGGAGCCTTCTCAGGGAATCCCCCACCCCTCCAAACTCCCTTTACAGCAAATATATCTTCTCTAACACTAGGCAGTATGACTCAAAGATCAATGTTGTACACTGATGCTACCAATTTGTCTGGATTAACAGGTGTGTCAAAGGTACTTGCAGACTTAGCTCTGTTCATCCCAGAGCCCTTTCAAATTGCTCCTCTGTGGCCTGCCTAAGTCCCTCAAAGGGAAGAACTGGGCAGTCCTTTGGGTCTAGAAGAGAAGAGAGTGGAGGAGGAGCACACCTCCAAGGACAGTGCTCCACTTCCTGGTGATAACAGCTCTGTTTACAGAGAGGAAACCCATTCTGCACATGACAGTCTTCCAAAGAGAAGTGGAAAGGTCCAGACAGCCAGAAGCACCTGTGTTCAAATCCTCACTCTGTTGCTTGTTAGCTATTTGGCCTTGGGGAAATTACTGAACACTGCTGTACCTCAGTTTCCTCATCTGTAAAATGGAATTCACAGTGACCTCCTAAGGATCCTCTTTTGTGAGAATCAAATGAGTTCATTATTCACAGGAAACTTAGAATAAGTTAGAATAAAATGCTAGACACATAGTAAGCATGAATTCAAATTTAACTATTATAGTACTGTTATTCTCATTGTTATTGTAGGAATGGAGAAGCAGTCAAGTTAGTTTCTGACTATTTCTTTTCCTTTTTTGGGGGGGGTGATTTCATCCTCCACCCCACCCCTACCCCAGGAATAGGGACTAGAAGTCTTCGGCTGTACTTCCCAGAAGCACTGGCAGATGGGAGGTTTCCAGAACTCCTAGACTTGCCAAGATCCACACTCCCACACGGGGCAGCTGTGAAGGGTGAGGCTGGCTAGGGGCCAGTGTCTGGCCTCACCTGGGGCAGACCAGTGGCCAGGGCCTCTCTCATGTTAGCCCCCAGAAAACCTGGGGCATTTGCTTTTCCTAAGGAAGAAATCCAACAATGACTGAGGTCAAATTTTCTCTAGCCAAGCACCTCAAGCCCTGAAGCTGAAGGTGAGTGAATCAATACAAACTAAAAACATGAATCGTCTTTCCTGCTTTCATGCCCATCTCCTGTGTACAAATCATGCCATTGATCATCATGGAGGGCTTTCATGCCCCAAGAATCTGTGTTTGTTCCATGTCCTGAATCTCCTTTCAAGATTATTTGGGTGGAGTCTCACTGAATTCCAGCATAGAGAAGGTGAGGGAAAGTATTCCAAGAAGAGGAAAGCCCCAGAGACATGGCAGGGAGCAGCAGGGCTGCATTGGGCAAAGGAGGGACCTGAGCCTGAGAAGGGTCACAAGAAACTGGCCATTGGAGGAAGTGAATTGTTTGCCCCAGTCTGGAATGTTCCTCACATTGCACTGCTGCATATCTACCAAGAACCCAGAACTGTCATTAGCCACTCTTGTCCAATCAGTGCAGCTCCTCAGGAGCCTGACCGTTTGCTCTAATGTCAGCACTAACTTGATGATTGTGACTCTGACGGGTTCCCTGCTGTCCTTTCCTTTTCTGTCCAGCAGCACGCAGAGAAGGGGCATCAGTCCCATTCTCCCTGGATCCACACCCATCATCGGTCCTCTTGCAGGGCCTTCCCTTTCTGACCCAAGCCAATGTTAGTAGCAAGTAGGAAGCAAGTAGAGCCTTGGAAAGTGCTGGCCAATGCAGCTCGTTCATCCTGCCCCTCTGGCACATCTTTGGGTATATGCCTCCATTAGCCTGCTGGTCAACAAGGTACCTGGGATAGAACTTGAGTCTCCAGTTGCCTCAGCTAAAGCTCCCCTAAACCAGCCAGCAACCAAGGCCACTGCCCAGGAGAGCCCAGCCTAAGTAACCAGCCTACAGACATGGGGACTAAATAATTGCTTATTGCTTTAGGGTGCTGAGTTCTGGGTGGTCTGCTGCACAGCATCATGGTGGCAATAGTCACTGACACAGCTCCTGTTAATGCTACAAGTGGTTGACTCTTGTTAGAGAGGAGCTGGTGGCAGCCTATGCAGGGATAGAGCAAGTGGGTGGTCCTTAAAATAAAGATGGCTGGGTACCACTCAGAGTGGATCCTCTTGAGCACACAGGAGGTGACAGAAAACGAGGAGGCAAAGGCACAAGATGCTTCAGCAGCTTTATTGAGCACCTATGGTGAGCAATGCTCTGTCTAGAGCCCTGGCCCCCAGAGATGAGTCAGATCCAGGCCCTGCTGCTGAAACTCGTCTCCACAGGCCCGGGGCTGGCTGTGGGAGTGCACAGGTGGGTGGTGTACAGTCCCATCATTCCCTCCTCCTGCATGCTTCCCGGCTCTCCACCCCCAGGGTTGAGTCATGAGGCTTATGGCCCCAGGGAAGGAGAGGCTGGTAACTTCTAGATCCTCCAGGCCTGTGTCCCAGAGCTATTAGCCCTCTGGGGAATTGCTTTGGATATAAAGAGCTATCTCCTTGCTCAAGAGTGTCCCTCTTTCCCAGAGCAGCCCATATCCAGTGACTAATTGGCCTGGGGGCTTAAGCCTCAGCTCCCTTGCCCCAACTTGGTACATCTTGAGGGGCCATCTCAGCTCTGGAGTTCCAGAGCCTCAGAGTGGTTGAGTCTGTTTCATCCCTTCTTCTGTCTGTACTGATCTTGCTTATTCTTTTCCCATCTGCCAGGGATGACCCTCAGAGGACACCTGTCCCAGTCCATTTTCTGTTGCTATCACAGAATGCCTGAGACTGGCTAATTTATAAAGAACAGACATGTACTGGCTTATGGTTCTGGAGACTAAGAAGCCTGAGAACACAGTGGCAGCATCTGATGAGGACCTTGTGCTGCTTCAATCTCATGGTTGGAAAACAGAAGGGTAAGTGGCTTCTTCAGAAGAAATGAAATGAGGGCAGCCTGATTTTTAACAACTCATGTAGTAACTAATCTAGTTCTAGCAGGGCAGCAGGGAGCCCTCATGACCCAAACACCTCTTAAAGGTCCAACTGCCTCTCAACAACATTACATGGTGAATCAAATTTCAGCGTGGGTTTTAGAGGGACAAATCACAACCTAACCGCCTAACATACCCTGCAGTCAGCTTGCTCATCAGAGAAAGGTAGGTTTTCAGAGGAAGGGAGGGACCAATGTTCATTGTTCATTGTTCCCAATGCTTCAGTCCCCACAGGGTGGGAAAAAGCCCAGAAGATCTTGTGTGCTTCCAAAGGAGATCTCAGGGATGCCCTGAGAGTCTGTCTGGGTGGCTTGCAGAAAATGTCATAGTAAGGGTGTCCCTGCCCCTGAAGGCTGCGCCAGACTGACAATGAAGGGGCCTCAGGGGGCTGCAGGCCTCAGGGGGTTACAGCACCTGGAAGAAGTGAGCAGGGGCTATTCCAGCACCGAGGATAGTGGTACAGACAGGGACAAAGCAGAGGCGACTCCACAGTTGCTGGTACTTTGCAGAAGATGCTGCAGGATCCCAAGTCAAGACAGACCCACCAGGATTCAGCTGTTGTCTGCACCAGTCAGACAGTTGTAGGAAATAAATATATAATCTTCATTCACCCACTGAGGGACGTATAGTCATCCTTGGTATCCATGAGAGATTGGCTGCAGGACCTCTCACAAATACCCAAATCCTCGAATGCTCAGCTCCCTTATCTAAAATAGCACAGCATTTGCATAGAACCTGTGCACAACCTCCTGCATACTTTACATTATCTCCAGATGACTTGTAATAGCTAACAATGTAAAGTCATGTAAAAAGATGTCATACAATATTATTTAGGGAATAATGGCAAGGAAAAAAGTAGACAAACATGCAGTATAGATGCAATTTTTTTCTGAATACTTTTGATCCAGAGTTGGTTGAGTCTGTGGATATGGAACACCCAGACACAGAGAGCCATTTGTACCAGTTGCCTTGTCACCCTGATGGGACTGGCCTTAGATGGCAGAAAGAGCAGGTCTGAAAGGGAGCTTCTAAAGGGAATCCTGGAAAAATTCTTGAAGGTCCCCACACAAGGCTCCAGGCAAGATGTCAGGCAGGCTTTTAAGTTTCAGCTGGGGTTGCAGAAGCTGCCTACTAGCTTTTTCCCGTGGCTGCTGGCGGGGCTCAGGTCCTCACTGGCTGTTGGCTGCCTGACATCAATCAGCCCTTTGTATGTGGGTCTCTCCCTGGGACTGGTTGAACAGAAGATGGCCTTTGACTATTCCCAGAGCAAAGCCTCTGAAGAGAGAGCAAGAGAAGGTGACAAAATGGAAGTGGCAGTCATACATGAACCTAGGGCAATGGTATCCATTTCATTCCACCATCTTCCTGCTCCCATGTCCCCACCCTGTTGGCCAAAGTTTCTCCATTCTTCCCATGCCCCCTCCCCCATTATGGATCAGCATCCACTTATCAGAGAGAACATTTGGCCTTTGGTTTTTTGGGATTGGCTTCCTTCACTTAGCATGATGTTCTCTAACTCCATCTATTTTCTGCAAGTGCCATAATTTTATTCTCTTTTATTGCTGAGTAATATTCCATTGTGTATATATACCACAGTTCCTTTATCCATTCATCTATTGAAGGGCATCTAGGTTGGCTCCACAGTTTAGCTATTGTGAATTGTGCTGCTATAAACATTGATGTGGCTGTGTTAGCATAGTATGCTGTTTTTAAGTCCTTTGGGTATAGACCAAGGAATGGGATAGATGGGTCAAATGGTAGTTCCGTTCCAAGCTTTCTAAGGAATCTCCATACTGCTTTCCAGAGTGGTTGCACCAATTTGCAGTCCCACCAGCAATGTATGAGCGTGCCTTTTCCCCCACAACCTCGCCAACACTTATTGTTGTTTGTATTCTTGATAATTGCCATTCTGACTGGCGTGAGATGAAATCTTACAGTAGTTTTGATTTGCATTTCTTGTTCATGTATAACTGTACATATGGTGTGACTCTACATCATGTACAACCAGAGAAATGAAAAATTGTGCTCCATCTGTGTATAATAAATCAAAATGCATTCTGCTGTCATGTATGCTTAAGTAGAATAAATACATTTTTAAAAAATCAAGAAATGTCAGCAGCTAGACTGAAAGCCAAAAGGCACTTTATTAATGTTAAATACACTGTGTATAAATAACTTGGAAAGAGTAAACTGAATGATAAAATTGAAAAAAATGTTAAAAAGAAGGAAGTTTAAGAAATTGCACATTCATAATGTATACATGTTCAAATAAGTGCTTTTGTTAACTTTTTAAAAATGTCTACTATGGGTCAAGTGCTCAGATGTAGAAGATGAATAGAAAACAATCATTCTCTGTGTTCACAATCTAGTTAATAAAACTTGTTAGATTAAAAAAAAATGGAAGTGGCAGTCATTTTGTAGCCTCATAATCTTGGAAGTGACATCCCATTACCTTGGCCTATTTTACTTAATAGAAGTGAGGCACTAGATGGTGGGGCCATTGGGGGCCACCTGAGGGGCTGTTGGCCCCACAGGCATCACAGGAGGGTTCAAGTCACAGCAAAGGCCAAAGAGCTGGAAGAGAGAGAGCCTTTTAGGGACTAAATGCAAGGGGGACATTACAGAGCATGCTTCTCCATTCTACTCCCTCAATGGGGCACACCAGCAGTAGCTGGCTCATGCTCTCCTTGCAGATCTGGGTGCTGCTTCATGGGGTCCTTTAGTCCTGGGATTTAATCATCCCAGCCTTGCCTCTTTGCTCCTACCCTTCTTCCTTATTGGAGCCCCAGGCACACTTTAATCTCTCCCTCAGGAGTACCCCCAGGAGGTGGGCAGAATCATCTGCCTCACAGTCTTTCAGGATGCCCCCTTGCTGAAGGCCATGCAGCTACAAGTGGAGCCCACTGCCTTGTACCTCTCTGTGGCACCACATTGCCCTGCAAGGAGAAGCCCGGTCATGTGTCTGTCTTGGAGGTGAGAACTTGAGACTTCAGGGTAGAGTTCTTCCCATGTTTGGGAGCATGACCTTCCATCTGTGAAGACAGGGAACTGGGAATTATTTAAAGGAGGTGCTAAGACCTAGAAAGTTTAGTTGTAATTGATTGGGGAAGGGATGAAACTTTGTTCTGACACTCCTGGGCCAGCGCAGCTCCAGCCCCTCTAGGTTGCACACCAGGGAACCTCCAGGACTTGCCTGGAAGGGCTGCTTCCACACTGGCCTCCCGCACAGCCAACTACAGACACAGGCAAGTGGCCAGGTCTATGGTGAAGCCCACAGGGTCATGGGCAGGATGCTGGGAAACATCCAGCTCCTTGGAGAAGGCTGTGGAACACTCTCAAATTTAAATCTACGACCCAAATTAAGAACATGTTTACTTGCATAATGCAACTTTATTATGTTTACACAGTTAAACCACAGCCCTTGGGTATGCTGTATACACAGAAATGTCGTCAAAGGATTGACTGTTGCTGAGGTTTTTCATGAAGATTGATTTGCTACTTATTGGTTCCTTTTGTCATTTGCTAGCATCTGCCAGCAGACAGTTTCTGCTTGTAGTCATTGAAAGTCTCAGGACAACTCACCAGGGAGAAACTTATATTTGAGAAGAAAAAAAATCCTAGTGAACACTGTTAGGTTATTCATCAGCTTCTCCCACTCCTTCTGCCATCTTGAGAACATAAATGTGTTGTTGTTGTTGTTATGGTCACCCCATACTATTGTTTGGATCTTAAATGTCCCCCAAAGGCCCATGTGTTTGAGACTAAGTCCCCATGATGACGCTTTTAGGAAGTGGTGGAACCTTTAACAGGTGGAGCCTAGTGGGAGGCTTTTAGGTCTTTGGAGGTGTGCCCCTGACAGGGATGATGTGACCTCATTCCCTTCCTTTTTCTCTATTACTTCCTGGCCATGAGATGAGTGGTTTTGCTCTGCCATGCGCTCCTGCCATGTTGTACTGCTTCACCACATCAGTGGGATCATCCAGTCATGGATTGCTAAAACTTTTAAAACTAATCTTTTCTTTTACAAGTTAATTGCCTCAGGTATCTTGTTATAGTAATTGAAAGCTGTCATACCTCAGCTCTCTCTCTCTTGTGAGGGGGCCCCAGGAAGGCCCCCAAGAGGCAAAGCTCTTAGGCATCATGTTAAGTGTTGGCTCAGAACAGCTGTGTCCATACAGCTTCCTTCCTTAGGAGTGGGTGGTCACCACTAGGGAAACCAGAGAGATGAGCAGAACCCATGGGTGAAGCCCAACCTGCAGCTCCTTATTTCTGTACTCCACTCCCACCAACTGAAGAATTTCTTCACTACTCAAGCCAGTTCAAGATGGATTTCCTGTGACTTGCAACCAAAAGGGTTGATTTCTACAAGTCCCTCCACCGCTTGTACTGGTGAAAGGCTGCCTGATTGCACCTTTGCAGCTGGATCCTTTCTTCTGGTTTGACTTTGAGTTGAACACTGGTGTTTCCCTCCTTCCTTTCCCCATGGTACTGACCAGGGGGTGCCATACTTCTGTCTCTCCTTGGAAGGGGCATGGCTACATTTAGATTCTCCCAAAGGAAACCACAAAACAAGGACTTGATGAAGGTGATTTATTTGGGAGGTGATCCCTAGAAGCTCAGGGGAGAGGTGGAGATGGGATACAGGGAAGGGAGGAGGGCCCCTAAAGATTCTATGAGTAAGGAATTTCTCCTAGGGACAATGGGCTCAACCCACTGGGCCCTCAGAGAGATGCTGAGATACAGGCTTCTGATGTCCCTATTGGAGAGGGTGGAGGTAGGCATTTATGTAAACTCCCATCCTCATGGAAAATTATAGAGACATAGGTTAATAGGTGTCTCCTGTCCTGTGGAAGAGCCAGGTGGATAGGGGCTCTGTGTGGGACATCATAGTCATTGAAGCCTCAATTTCCTTATCTGTGAAATGAGGCTGGTGTTAGTGGTACTTACATGGCAGGGGGATGTGAAGAGGAGCAATAAAAAGTTTACTTCCTGGCACACAACAGGGCTCTATAAGTGTTGGTTCCAAAAGTGGTGGCTCTGTAAGGGACCCAGAGCTGACAGTGGCTACCTCAGTTTCTGTGATGATGTGCTGCGTGTGGCAGGATCCCGCTTTCCCTCAGCCATCTCTTCTCCATGCCCCCTTCCTTTACCCAAGAACAGCCCTGGGGCTTGAGGTAAATTTGACTTAAACACACCAAGATGGTCTGTTGGTCTAGAGACCAGGGTGCTGTCCTGAAGTGTCATGGCCAAGTAGTGGGCAACAGTAGACAGCCAGGCCAAGTGGGCTTGCCGCCTGTTCGGTATCAGCAGCCAGGACCCAAGATGATCTGTAGGGTCACTGCCACCCACCTGTGTCCACAGGCTGTGCCACTTGGCCCTCTGGCCCAAGCAGCCACCTGCTCCCAGCTGCAGGAGGCCCAGCCGCCTGACCTTTCCCTCCCAACGTCATTTTCCATTCTGCTGCGTTTTTGGCCAGGCCTGAAAAGCTTCTCTGGGGGAGCCGGGAAGGATTGTCCCAAGACTTGTCATTGTTTCAGGACCAGGTTGCCTAAGCCTCAAGAATCTGACAGAAACAAGAAGCTCCTGTGAATCACCGATACTCACAATGGGGACCTTGGGTCTATGGCAGGTGCTGGGGTGGAAGGCAGAGGCTCCCTGAGTCCATGTGGACCCAGAATGCTTTTTCTGTGCCCCCTACCTGCAGATGAGCTTGGATTTTGTAGCTCAGGCCAAATGCCAATTTGGCACAAGGGCCTGGACCCCAGCCTGGGCCACGCTCTGCCTCAGCCAATTTAGAGGGGAAGGTGGTGGCTCCTCTCGGGCAGAGAGAACACAACCTGTCCCATCCCAGAGCCAAGAGGAAGGAGGTTTCCGGGCCTGGGGTTAATACCGAAAGGTCCACAGGATGCCCTTTCATATCCTTAGGGCGGGAACTTGAAGGCAGAGGAGGTAAAGCCAAGACTACAGGGTGCACTTCCCAGGTCTCTATCTCCTCATCCAAGACCAGCCCAGGGCAAGTGGGCCTCTGGACTGCTTCACATGTGAGTCCCACCTGGACTTGGAGCAGGGGAGCAGACACACACTGGGGGTTCTCAGCAGCCCTGGAAGAAGTTAGTTCTAGCCCCAGTCATGGGTCACCGGTCAACAGATAAAAGTTCTGCTACTCTTGGTGTCACTGTCCTTCAGGAAACTGGCAAACATCTTGGGCTCCACATATGTACTGTCAGGGATCCCGCCCCCCACCTCTATCCCAGGCTGTCTGTCTGGATATTTCATGCCAAGACACTACCCAGCCACATCTCAGGCTGGCAGAAGGCTACAGTGCCACTTTAGGTGCTGCCAGTGCTCTTCAGGTCTTCCATCGCCTCCCAATGTCCTCAAGAGGGGAGGCTGGGCCATTCCTCCAAAGTGCTCCCAGTTTCTACTAAGGAGCCATCAAAGGAGGGGCTCTGGTACCTAGCTGGAGGTCCCCAGGAAGGAGGCCTGTTTGTCCTGTCCCTGCCATCTTGGCTTTTGAGTACCTCAGCAGAATCTGACCTGCCTGTGCTCCACTGATCACAGCCCTGGTCACCTGCATTATTATTTAGGCACCTACTGAATATCCAGGGTTGTGTACTATAAGAATGGAGCAGATGTGTGAATCAGACCTGTGGTCACAGCACCAGCGCACAAGAAGCATCTGCAGTTTGAGATAATGTTCACTCGATCCTCACGGTCACCTCTGGTGCACAGTCCAGGAAACGTTTTGCTTTCCAGATGAGGAAATTTTGTGAGGTTACATAACTATAGCAGAGGTTAGATTAGAATTCAGCAGCTTTGAAGCCATTGTATTTGGGAGCCTCCTTCTTTTGTTCAGTTTATTGCTGAGTTTTGGAAATGAAGTGTCCCAGGCAAGACTCCTCCTGAGCCATCAAAGTGGGTACATAAGCACTCAAACATGATCACACCACATGTGTTCTGGAGGGCTTCATAGGAGAGGCTCCTTGTTAGAGGGTGAGGCTGCAGCACCCCAGGTGAGCAGCAGGTACAGCAAGAGGAGGGCATTCAGGGGGCTGCTCTGAGGGGACAGCTCAGGAGGAAGAATAAATTGATGTGGACAGTGCGCTGATGTGCCAGAGGGTCACATCCTGCAGTAGATCTGGCTGAGTAGGGAATAGACAGTAAGATGGAGGCCTTGGAGTGTGGGCTGAGCCAAGGGGTAATGATACCACAGCAGGATTTTTTGTGAGATGGGGCCCTCTAAGGGTGTTCAGTCTGGAGTAGCCTAGGGAAATGGTGAAGGGATAAGGTCTCCAGTTACAACTGCTGTTGTTCATGTGGGAGGTGACAGGCCTGGAAATTGCATTTTAAAACTTGGGAGTCAACCGGATGATTCAGTAATAAGTGTGATATGTCTGCCATGTAATAATAATGACCCATTCAGGACAGCAAAGGTCTTCATGGACCTACAGGGAACAGCTTTCTCGTTATGGGCAGCTTCTCCCCTCCAGTGCCCTCTGTCAGCCTTTAGCAGAGCTCCACAGAACAGGGAGGGCAGTCCACACCTGCCCTCATAGGCTGTTTGGGGTCTCTGCTGCCAAACTCCTTCCTGAGTAGGATTTGACTGGTGGCCAGTTCTGCTCTGTGATTTGTGAATAAAGACTCTCTTTAGCAACTACCTTTCTGCTCTGCAGCCTCAGCTTCACCACTTTGTGCTCCTCTCCTCTTACCTCTTCACACTACTTGGGCCAGTATTTCTTTCTTTCTTTTCTTTTTTTTTTTTATGGATGGAATATCTTTATTTTGTTTATTTATTTTTATGTGGTGCTGAGGATTGAACCCAGTGCCTTACATGTGCGAGGCAAGCGCTGTACCACAGAGCCACAACTCCAGCCTGGGGCCAGCATTTCTAATCAGAATTCTCTCCCTGGAAAGATAAGAGAACAATCATATTCTCTTTAAGGACTGACATCTCAACTTGGTCATCACTGTCCCCAAATGCTGAACAAAGCACCTGGCATACAGTAGATGCTCAGCAAACTACAGGAAAGGGAACATGTGTTTTGAGTAACTGGGTGGATGGATGGGTGCATGCATGATTAGATGATGGATGGGTGTGAATGTGCAGAGGCTGTGCTAGGTGGAAAATCAACTGAAAACCCCTTGGGTTGGAGATAGGCAGAGACTGGGTTCTGTTGGCTGCCTCACCTCTCCCATTATCTGGGTGTCACTCTGTGAGCTGCAAGCGACAGGAAAGTAAGCTGATTATCCTGACTGGAGCACTCACAGGGGCAGGGGTAGTAGTGTCAGTGTGGGGTGGGGGTGGTCTTGGTAAGGCTGAGGCATCTCAGTGGGACCTGAGTAAATGGCCACTGCAGGACAAAACCTCAGGCATCATTTGCAAGTTCCAAATCCTTCTAGAGTTAATGGGCATCAGGACCAAGCTGTTCCACTTGTGATACTAGACATCCTTTAGGTCCTGTCTACAACAGAGTCTCTTTGCCTTTCCAGTGACTGACACTTAATACTCTTGGGTTAGAATGGCAAAGGTGCTTGGATCTCAGGTGCAAGTCACCCGCAAAGGAAAACTGTGGTGTGTGTGTATGTGTGTGTGTGTGTGTGTGTGTACATATGTAGTTTGAGGCAATTGCTGTATGTACATATATATTTATATATAGACATATACATATATATATGTATAACATATATGGGTAAATATATGTATATACATTTTTAACTTTTAAATTAAATTAATTCATTTTTATTTTATTTTTTTTGGTACCAGGTATTGAACTCAGGGGTACTTGACCACTGAGTCACATCCCCAGCCCTATTTTGTGTTTTGACTTTGAGACAGGGTCTCACTCTGTTGCTTAGCGCTTCGCCATTGCTGAGGCTGGCTTTGAACTCGCGATCCTCCTGTCTCAGCCTCCCAAAGTGCTGGAATTACAGGCATGCACCACCACACCCAGCTAAATTAAATTTATTTTTTTGACCCATATGTAAAAAGCATAAAATTGTACCTATTAATAGAGTACTATTAGCGGGGCACGGTGGCTCACGCTTGTAATCCCAGCACTTAGGGAGGCTGAGACAGGAGAATCGCGAGTTCAAAGCCAGCCTCAGCAACAGCGAGGCGGTAAGCAACTCAGTGAGACCCTGTCTCTACATAAACCACAAAATAGGGCTGGGGATATGGCTCAGTGGTCAAGTGCCCATGAGTTCAATCCCCGGTACCAAAAAAAAAAAATAGAGTACTATTACATGTGATGTTTCAATACATGTATATATTGTGTAATGTTTAAACCAGGGTAAATATATCTATCTCTTCAAACATTTAGCATTTCTTTATGGTGAAAACATTGAAAACCCTTTTTTCTGTTGGGCACAGTGGTGCACACTTGTAATATTCCAAGCTACTTGGAAGGCTGAGGCAGAAGGACTGTAAGTTTGAGGCCAGCCTGAGTAACTTAGCAAGACACTGTATCAAAATAAAATAAAAAGGGCTAAGGATGTAGCTCAGTGGTAGTGCACCCCTGGGTTCCATCCCCAGCACCACAGACATACACAAAAAATTCTTTCTTCTAGCTGTTTGAAATATACCATACATTGTTGTTCTCTAGTCACCCTGCTATGCCATAGGACAGCAGAACTTAAACAATTTCTTAGAAAGATGAAAGTATATCAAGTACTAGAGATCCAAGTCCATGCTCAGAAGATCAAAACAGAAACACAAAGCTCATGGTGGTGGCCCAGTCTGGGAGACTGACCAGGCCTGGCCCTGAGCTCCACAAGCATATCAAGATATGGCTGTTGAGTGGCAGGAGTGGCAGGCAGGTGAGGAGGGACTTTCTGCTTGAGTATGATCTGGAACCTAAGAAATAGGGACAGGCCGGTGGTGGTCACTCAGTGGGACTACCTTCCTGGTTCCCACATTCTGGGGCAGGGTCTTGGGATTAGTCCTAGCTAGTGATAGGAACTGACCTGTGATATTTCCAGAGTCTCCTTTCATCAGAAACAGAAACAAAGTATGAGATGGTGGCCATGTTAGTCTGTTTGTGCTGCTATAACAAAATACTTGAGACTGGGTAATTTATAAATAGTAGAAATTTAATTCTCATAGTTCTAGAGGTCACAAAGTCAAAGACCAGGGTGCCAGTAGACTTAGTGTCTGGTGAGAGCTGCTCTCTGCTTCCAAGATGATGCCTTGATGTTGTATCCTCACATGGTGGAGGGTAAAATGGCAAAAAGCCCCAGCTAATTCCCTTGAGCCCACAAGGGAATCCCATCTATGGCACGGATCCCATCTATGAGGGCAAAACAGTCATGGCTTATTCACCTCCTAAAGGTTTGCCTTAGAGATTAAATTACAACATAAATTTTGAAGGAGACACAAATATTCAAATCATAGCAGTGACTGCCCTATTAATCTGACCCTGAAGAGACAATACAATCAGTTCCTAGGATGCGTGCCACATGCAAGAAGGAAACCTTTGGGGCTATTTGTTTTTGCAGCATCACCTAGCCTACAGTGGCTGGTTCAAGGCCCACATAGTCTCACTAATCTCAGAAAAATCATCTTGTTTTCCATCTGGCTATGGCCAGATGGCTTGGATTCTTGGATTCTTGGTGGGCAGACCTAGGTTTCCTAGCCAATCCTCTCAACAACACTGAATTGTTTCAATACCTCCGCCACCCTCCTCCCTGTTCCCCTCAGCCCTTGGAAAGCCCCCCAACCACTCACTCTGGGTATAGCTCCAGCTGTACTCTTTCTTAATGAGAGGGTGTGAATCCAAGCCTGGCTGAGGAATCGCAGCAAACGAGTAGCCTCTAGGGAAGGCCTCCCCTGGAAGTGGGGCCCCAATTGGCATCCAAAGCTGTTTTCACACTTGCCTTATTTCTCACTGAGAGCTGATGGTCTCCTCTGATGTGAAGCAGCCAGGAGAAATCTTTCTCCCAGAGAATGCAGTGGAAGGCCAGAAGCTGAGAGGTGTGCACATAACCTTGGCAGGCCTGGCTCTGCCTCCTCGTGCATCTGAGGCCTGCCTGAAACCTGTGTGCATGTCCTCATAGCCTGTGTGGATGGATCCAAAGTGCCCTGGGGTGGGACAGGCCATGAACCAAGCAGCCCTCAGCTCCCGGCCAGCGGCAGGCTCTATGGGAGGTGGTTTTTAACAACCTCCTGCATATTGATTTCTGTGTGGTGAGAAAAACTGCAGCCTGCTTCTCTGTGGAGAGACGCTGAAAACCAATGCTACTTTGTCCACGGCTATTTCCTGCTGACTCTTGGCAGTGTGACCAGCTGCCTGCTGGCTGCGTGACCTTGGGCACGTCACTCCATCCTGCTCCCTCATCCCTGTCATCACCAACATTGACAGAAGCCTGCTAAGGGCCAGATACTGTCTTGGTAGCTCACATGAAGTAGCTGCCCTGGGTAGATGTGACTCTTCTCCAGTCCCATTTTTAAGGCACAAAGAGGTTAATATAATGGAGGTCACATGGCTGGTGGTGTCAGATGAGAAAATGCTTAGCACAGTGCCTGCCTGAGGGACTGACAGCTCGGATATACATTGCCAAGACCCATCCCCACTTTTTCCTGCTGGTCATGGCCTATGCCAATTTGCCCCTGTCCTTTATTATCACATCATCTCATTTGTTCCTAAACAGCAACAGCACAAGAGGCACTGGTGGCTGGTAGTACCCACAGTCATGGGGAGATCTGCTGGGCCAGCCTCTCAGCAGCCTTCAGGACATTGCCTGGGATGCCATAACCTGGAAGGTGACAGGGCAGGGTGAGGAAAGCTATTGTACAGATTGATACAGCAACTAGAAGTGAGATAGAGCCTTTCTCCAGTGACTACTCTCCACTCTACCTAGAACCCTGGTGCAGCTCCCAGCAGCAGTGCAGTGAGCACTTACTGGTGTCAGCACCTCAGCTAGTGCTGGAGAGACAGGGGTGCCAGCCCTCCAAGGTCAAGCAAGAGTAGCAAACTGGAGGTCATGGAAAGATTGGGGAGAACCTTATGACCTGGTGGGTACAAGGAGGAAGAGTCATCATAGAAGGTCCTAGGCTGGTCCTGGGAACCACGGTAGGTGGACAGTTCCCTGCTCAGAACAGCATGTATGGGAAGGTGGCCCTGCCCAGCTCTCAGGGGTTCCTTCTTTCTTGCCTCCTATGACTTAATGACAATACCCCAGCAAGAATTCTGGCAACATCACTTTGGTCAAGGGTGGGCCTTCACTCAAAACTAGACACTCTTCTTTTGGCACTGAACTGAGGACTGTAGTTGAAAAGATGGTCAGTCAGTGGAAGCCACCTGGAAGAGGGCAAAGAAGCAGATGAGGACTCACATGACCAGAAGGAGATACAGAGCAAGAGGTGCTAAGGGGAACCCCACAACCCCGTCTCCTCAGGCTGACTGCCTCAGCACTGACTCCTCACTTTGAGCTCTAGTTGAGAGCTCACAGTTCCTCCCAGGTTCTATCTGAGTCCTACTGGGTCCATCTGGGTTCTCTAGAAAGCAGAGGCTAAGCCAGAATGAGAAGTAAAAGAGATTTGTTGGGGAAAATGCTAGCTGTGGCAGATGAGGAGATGGAAGCTGGGGCAAGTGGACAGAACCTCAGGCCAGGACGCAGGTCTTATGCTTGAAAAAGGAGAGAGGGGTGGGAGGGAAGGGTACCAGGTAGAAAGATCCTTATCCTCAGCTCAGCCGTGAGAAAGCTTCCTCGTGGCAGGGCTGACAGAAGCCCCAGAGGGAGGCCTGCACACAGTGCCTGTCCTTCAGTCTGGCCACTGGCTAGATCAGCCTAGGAAGGTGTGACCTTGGGGAATAGTGATTTCTGTTGAGATAGCCACAGGCAAATGTTCCAGCAGGTTCTCTCATGAAAGAACCCCCCATGATTGACAACTCTCCATCAGTTTCTGGGACCCCCTGTTTGGACTCTGGATTTCTGTCCATCTGCTGGATGCTCCACCTGCTCCCAGCTGCCCAGAGGTAGCACCCTGCACTAGTATAGCCTTGGTTCACACAAAATCCTGTATGAGGCAGGAATGACCCCTGTGGGTGAGCCCGGGACATGAAAGAGCCATCAGGAAAAGTAGGGGACACCAAAGCAGAACTCATCATGGCCACACATACTTGAAGTGGGCTGTGCCCCACAATGGCATAGGGTGGTGTCAGACAGAGCCCAGAAGCTGGCTGAGGGCCCAGGTGGACAAGTATTGGGCACAGGGACATACTGGCTAGTCCCCCCCCTTTTCTCAAGGACCTTACTGTTACCGCAGATGGGCCCAGATTTTGATGCTCCTGCTCTCAAGTGAACGGCAGCTGACACTGAGGCTGGAATGGGGTGGGGATCTCTCTGAATTGGGTCCCAACTCCTCCCATGTCTGAGAAATCCCCTGAGCCCTGGAGGGTGGAAAAAAAACGCCCCGCGGGGGTGTTCGGCCTTCAGTGAGCACCACGCCCTCCCACCCCCTGAAAGCTATTTCTGCAGCTTCCTGCCTCAGTTCCTTTCACTCCGCCCTTTCACTCCATCCTGGGTTAGACCTGAAGACAGCAGAGGCCCCACAGCCACATCACTGCAGGGCCTGGGGAGGAACTGATCCCCCATCCCAATACCTGTGAGGTTACCAAATGAGGGCCAAATTGAACCCTTAGAATTCTAATTCAAATGGAGAAACTGGAAATTCAGAGCTGTTATGATTAGATCTGCCCTCCCCATCAGGCAGACCTGCTGGGACTCATGCCTCCCTCCTCCCTTGCTGGGCTTAGAAGGGGGTTCTTGGTAAATTTTTCCATGCCAGACACCCCTGAGGTGGGGTACAGAAGGGCATATATAGCTGCTCCCCTTTGTTGGAGGAGGCAACTTCCTCTTCCTTCCCTTAGAGCAGGGCTAAAGACCAGGAAGGGGCCCCATTGCCAAGGAGACAGGCCCTATCGATGACACCACAGATTCAAAGCACACTCCAGAGCTCACCGTCTGTCTTGCAACCTGCCAGTATTCACATGGACAGTCTGCTGGTTCTGGGACTGCCTGACCACTGCCTGTGACCAGCAGTGACCATGATGCAGATCAATGAGATCCCCTGCTGCCATACAGAAATTCAAGCTCAAGTCACACAGAAATTACTTTAAAAAAATACAAAAACAAGCTTGTCCTTTTGGGCTCTTATAAATAATCCACCTTCTAAAATCCACCTGGGTTCCCTGAATAGCTCCTGACCACCCTCTTTATATGGGCCACCCCCCACCACCTGCATCTACTCACTAATTCTTCATTTTTCTCTATAGTGTGCACTGCCAATAACTCCATGCTGCGTTTATTTACCTTGTTTAGCATCTTCCCAAACCCATTCCCAGTGGAATGGAAGCTTCAGGAAGGAGTAAAGTTGTCTGCCTTGATTAATTCATATCTTCAGGTCTTACACTGTGCCTGGCATGCCATAGGTGCTCAATAACTATTTCTAGAATGAGTAAAAAGGATCCTTTCTCCAGAAGAAATTGATTCTTTCTCAGCAGGGCTGGGAGAAAGAATCCTGGGATCCCCACTGCTCCTAAGAGCCATCCTGAAAGGACCTTCCTTGGGCTAGAATAAAGTGCATCTTTTGGTCACCACTACAATTCAGGACGGCCTGAGCCTGGTCTCCTGGGTTGATGGCAGGACCTGCTCCAAGCTGCTCAGCACATCCTGACCAGGGCAACCCCACCCACCCTGTGCTCACCCCTGTACCCTCACGCCTCACACTGAGGGCTATAAACCCTCACCCAGGGAACTAGTTAGATGCAAAATCTCCAGCCACAGCCTGGACCCATGGGCCAAATGTGCACATTTCAGTTTGGGAAGCCCTGGCCTGCCCACAAATGTTCTCTTTTCTTCCAGGTAAGGGGAATGCTTGCTAAAGCCCTGTTGGTTTTTTCCCCTGTAGTTACAGAAACCGTCAGTGCTGGCAGCTTAGGGGAACGAGACTTAGCATTAAGGACACAGTGAAGGGCCAACCCTACAATTAGCTACAGAGAAAGGGGAGGCGAGGCAGGCACAATAGAAAGGCAGGGAACAGCAGCCGTAATTGCAGGGTGTGCCAGTGGTGGCAACGACATGCAGAGGGAGGTGGCATTAAGAGGCAACCACCTATGCGTGAGCAGCTGTGAGGGTGGGGCCTACGGTGGCGGGGTGGCGGATGGGGTGACACAGATGCCAAGAAAAGTCTGAGATAAAGTCTGGGGCTCCTAGGGCCTGACCTAGCCTTCCTAGGTCTGCAGGCTGGCCTGTCCTACACTGTGCCTGGTCTGCAGGATGGCCTGTCTGAAGGATGGAGGACACCCAAGGGATGACGGCCCCAGGATACTCAGAGGCAGATCAGGGGTTCTTGTTAGTTGGAGGGTGGAGCTTCTGAGAGAGTGGTGTGTGTTGGCTGCATCTGAATTGGTTCCAGAGAGTTCTAGGCCTTCAAAGTGATGTTCAATTGAGGTCTCCTGGCACCCTGGAGCTCCATGGAGGGGCATGGAGGCAGCCAACCATTAAGGTTGCCCAATTCCAGCCATTTGCCCAACTCTTCCAACTTCAACTGGGCAGCTCCATGTTTGTTTTATATTGGAATTCTGAATAAAACATCACTTGAGGAAGAAATTGTCACTACTTTAAAAACAAGGAGCATTTCTTAACCCAATACATGGTCTCAATTTACAGATAAGCAGATTAATGGCACGCCCAAAGTGACCTGGGTAAGAAAAGCTAAGTTCCACCCTCCTTCTTCCACTTCATGGCCTCAGAGGAGGAAACCTCACATTTAGTGAGGACATTGTCTCCTTGGCTAGATTCTCAAGCTTGGTCATTTTTAATGCCTTAAATAACAGATGAGGAAGCTGGGAATCAGGATACTTAACTTACCCAGAGAATCAGAGAGGTTTGAGCGGGGCTTGGCACTCTGATCTGCAGGGAGCACTTTTACAGATGTGCCTCTGGGGCACCTGAGGCCTAGCGTGACATCAGTCCAACCTGCCTTTTAACCTCTTTTGTCTTTTCCTCAGCTGCCCTCTGTTCAGTCATTATAGGTACTGCACCACGACCTGGAAATGGAGCCCTGAGCAACACTGACACTATTCTGCTGGGGTTCACAATCCAGTAAGTCAGGGAAAAAAGCATATTAAATTTCACCCATGGTCAGTCTTCAAACAAGAGAGGAGCATGGGCCAAAGGAGCTTCAATCACCTGTATCTCAGGAAGCCTCTATCTTCCTGTCTGATTTGCCCTCTTACCTGGGACCCCTCTGCCATGTCCAGCCCTAAAATCCAATCTGCTCTCCATGTCTTATGGCCAGATTCACTGCTTCCAAGGAGCCTGCTTTGGGCCCAAAGACACTGCTTTTTTTGAGCCCACCCAGGACAGTTACCCTCCCACAAAAAGTACCCGATTCTACCCATAGAGGGGCTTCCCACCCCAGCCTCTGCTCCATACTCCCTTTGCCTTGCCCATCGGAGGACCTGACAGCCCCTCTACAGCGTTCAGCTGTGGTAGGACAGACAACTGAAGCAATCTGCCTGTGATTCAGGAACATATGGATCTCCTCTGGGTTTCCTTTTCCTCAGGAAGGAAAGTACTGGAAGATCTCTCAGTGACTGCTGCCTGACCTTTGCTACTCAACATTCCCCCTCCAGTTCAGGGGTCCATCAGCATTTCTCGGTGACAGTGCTACCCTTGACATTGGGGAGTGGCCGGGGACTATGCCTAGTGGTCTTGTATACCAGGACCATATGCCACTGCCACCTTCCTGGAGGTCATCAAGTCATAGGCCATGTGGGGACACAGGCACTTTGGTCAGCTCAGCAATCCTTTACCTTTCTGTGTTGTTATGGGGTCTGACAGTTCCAGCTGCCCATCTTGCCCCTAGGTAGCATGGGCACATATGAATAATGTCCATTGCTAGGATTTTATACCAGGGCACCAAGCCCAGAGGTGGGTGCCAGAAGTCAAGGGCAGCCTGCCTCCTGCATCTCCCCTGCTCTTCAGAAAGCTTGTCCCACTCAGGAGGGTGAGGTCCATAGGCAGGCCAGAGTGTTGCTAAGTGGTGGAAACAGAGTCCCTGAGCCCTACGTGGCCTGCACCAGCACTCAGCAGAAGAGATCTTGTCCCCCTGCCACCTGCCTGCTCAGCTCTTCCATCCTGACACCTTCCTATATTTCTCCTCTCTGCCTCTTCCCAAGATGGCTGATGGCCTGGCTGGAACCCTGGAAACCATTGGATTTTCCTGGTTTATCCACCTTGATAACCCAATCCCATGACTGAGACCAGTCTGGAGTGTGGTCTGGTAGTTGGCAAAACAAAGCTGAAGAACACTGGCCATGGAAGCAGCCTGCAGAGTGGAGCTGGACTAGGGGATCAGTTCCATCCCTGCCTGGGAAGCCCAATGTGCTCAGGGTCCCTGTCCACCTGGGACCCATAACTCGGGGAGGGAAAGGAGGTCAGCAGTGAGCAAACATGAGGCAGGAAGGGATCTGTGCTAGAGGAACCTGACAAAGAGACATTGGTCACTCAAGAGGGCAGTGGTTGGGCTGCTTGCAGGGGTCTCCAGGGTGATTCTCCCTTGTGCATTCCCTCTGATCACTGTTTTCCCAGGCAACACTCTCCCTTGTGGACCTCCTCTGCTGGGTCTTCCTGCTTCCATTCGGGATGATTTTCAGTGTGGAAAGATCCAAGAGACCTGGACTGGGAGTCAGCTCAGGACTGGGTGGAAGGAAATGAGGTAGGGTCCACACGATCCTGTCCACCCTTCCCTAGGGGCTCATGCCTGGGGAAACATCAGCCTTGTACTTGAAACACAGGCTCCACTTCCTCTCAGTGCGACTGCCTTTTCACAGATGGGTTAGCAGCATGTAACCCTGAAACCCTGGACTTTTTCCTGAGTCATCCTGGGCCTCAGGGCTGCCTGGAAGGGCTGTGTGGTAAACATAGCCTTTAATGCCACCTCCCAGTTAAGCCTGCTGAGTACACTGAACAGGGACCCAACATCATACTGGACAGGTGGGCTGGATGACAGAGTTTTAAGGTCCAGATTTCCAACCAGCAGCACAGGCTGGGTTATGACCCTCTCTGTTAATGCAAGTCCAAAAGAAGATGGCAGGGCAGCTCCCTGCTTTGGGGATGGGGAAGGACAACAGCGCCATTATTTCCCTGCACTTATCTTAACCCTTACCACCAGGATAAAAGCAGACCCTTCCTCACGCCCTAAATCTGAACAGTCCCAAACCACGCGTCCCCAGGCCCAGGCCACAGTCCTCCAGTGGGGGTGGCCTAGAGACTCCTGTTTTCACTCACTCCCCACCCTGATTTTAAGAAGTTCTGAAATAATGAAAGGAGATAAAGGGTGGAGGTACCCAAATAAAGACCTCTGAGGATAAGAGCCTAAATTCAGTCTTTCCACTGGGAAGAAAAAAAGAAAAAGGAAAAAAAAAAAAGACCATCATTTGTTCTTGGGTAGTTTAAAGAAGAACAGAGTATTGTCATTGTGAAATGGTTTCATTTTAGGCCTTTGCTTTGGGGGGTTTGTTCTGGTTTTGTACTTTCTCTCCTCCCTGTGGCCGCTGTACATGAAAAGGCTGGGGTCAGGCCCGGCATGGGGCTGGGGAGCCAGGGCTGCTGGTTCCTCTTTGATTTACCCAAGAACAGCAGGAAACTCGTTCTACCTGGAGATGTCTGGCTGTCTCCTTCCGGCCAGTCCCAGACTTTGCTGAGAATAATTCCTCCTTGAAAAAAAAAAAAAAACCACATAACAATTCCCATTAAATGTTTCAAATTACCCACGCCAAACTCAAAGCTCAGATGGAGTGCTTTGAAGGCTTTTCAGGGAATAAAAATAAAACCCTTTCGCAGACATTGGAGGGATGTCGCTGAAATAACTCCCAGGTATGTGAAATGCAGCTGAGATATGTGAGCAGCTGAACAACAGTGGCTGGTTGGTGCCTGGGGTGGGGAAGAAATGAAGACCATGGCTGGGAGAGAGGCTGCTTCCAAGGATGTCACAGATTTTTATGATTTGATTCAACATTGGACCAGTGTTGCCACTGTAGCTGATTACCTCCATTAATGAAGGTGGCAGATAATTCCACACAATGGTTAATTCCCAAGCCAAAGGCAATTTTTCCTCTTCTCACTTTCCAATAAGATGACTAGGAAGACAGGTTCACTCCTGCAGAAAGCCCTCAGGAGGGTCTGAACTAGACTGTGGTAATTCTGTACCAGAGTCTAAAACCAGCCAAGGTCAAATTCAATTCAATTTGATTCATACAGTTAATAAGCATTCATTGAGTGTCTGCTATACACCAGGCATTGTTCTAGGTGTTGAAGATAAACAGTCAACAAAACAAAGATTCTTGGGCATCCAGGTTATAAGGTCCAACAAGCCCAGAAGAAGCATGTGACAGTTCCTTGGGGCAGCACTTCTCAAACTAGAATAAACAGACAAATCACATGAGACCTTGTTAGAAGCAGGATCTGACCAGGAGTCCCAACAGGGGCCTGGGTTCTGCATTTCTAACAAGTCCCTAGCATGGGCATTATGGTTGCTGTCCTGTAGTTAGAGCACCTAGCTGAGTGGGTTCAATTTCAGTTTGGTCATCTGCTGTGTCAGCTTAAGCAAGGTTTTTAACCACATTCTGCTTCAGATTTCTCATCTATAAAAGAGAGGTCCACTTCACAGGGATGTATTATGGAAACATTTTTTCTCCTCTTCTGCCTCTTTGCTTGAAAACATCCTTACACAGGTTTATCTATCCCGTGCACAATCTTTGCATCTTGATCTTGCCCTGAATTTCCCTCTTTCCTGCCACACTACCACATCTACTTGGGTTACAAGGCTCCTCCCAGACCTGAGAAGCTGGAAGCAGGTCTTCTCCAATGCCAGCAGTTAGGGTAGCTGGGGCGGGAAGGGCAGGGTTTCCCCATAGATGGCTGCTTATGAATCTCATCATCTGAAGCCTCCTAGCAGCTCAGGGGACAGAGCAGACAGCTGTGTACTGCAGCATCACACAGGGACCGTCATCATCATCATCATCGTCATCAAGATAGAAAAGCAGTTATTTAGCATCCAGGATCTGCAGTGAGACCTCGCTTCTCCACTCTTCGTTTCCTCACAGTAAAATGGAGTTCACCATAGTGCCAAGCCCGCATTTGGTTGATTCTCCTTTTCTTCTGATCCAACTTGGAAGCAGACTCTGGCATTTTATATTGAGGCATCAGCTTCCTAAGTGGGTGGACTTGTGTTTAGACATGACTGGAGGTGGTCACATGGGTATGTCGTAGGTGCTGACACCAACCTCGGTTCCAGCAGGAGTTCAAATGTCTCCATGGCGATATTTCTAAAGCTGGAAAGAGGGCAAATGAAACTGACATTGTGATCCACCAGGCAGGGCAGGCAGGGAACATTTTCAGTGAGTTCTGGACCTCTTCATCTAAGCAGTGGCCAGTCTAAGCCCTTGAATTTTTGTCTGGCACCAGCAGCTGCCCCTACATCTCACAGCCTCCATCCTTCCTGCTGTCACTCACCATACTTCCTGAGGGTCACATGAGGATCCTTGGTCTTGGCGAGAATCCAGATTCTGCCACTTATTGGGTGGACAGCTACAAAAGACTTGACAATTCTTTTTAAGCCCTGTCCTGTAGGTCTCAGGTTCTTCATGTATAAAATAAGAACATTGGAATGACAGTTTCTAAGGATGCTTGGCTTAATGCCAGGTGGGACAATAGTTTCCCATAGGACAGGGGCTTGGACTATTATTGTAGCAGGGTGGGTTTCACCCATGTCCAGCCCCACCCAAAACCTACATAGAGGCTTCCTTTTCTATAGTACCCCCTCAAGATATTTGGAACATACTTAAAAATTATTGCTTATTTGAAATTTAATTTTAACTGGGCGTCCTCTATTTTATATGGCACCTCCCCCATCTCACACTTTCCTCTCGTCTCCCACCTCCAACACTCCTAAAATCTCATACATCTTTTGCCCACTCCCAGCCCACGAACTCCTCCTCACCTGAGAAAAGAGAATTCTCTGTCTCCTCACCACACTGTTATTAAGATTCAGGCTCTATGCTTACCTCTGGCTTCCTTTCTTATTTGTAAGAAGGTATCCTGAGGTTTTTTGTTTGTTTTTAGCACATCCCTGTTTCTTGCTTTTTTTATACCTCCACTCTAACTTTTCTTTTTCTGAAAGTGATGAGAGTGTGGCCACTTCTGACCAATCACTAGGGAGGGAAAAAATTGGGAATGAGGACATAAGTCAAGGAAAAGCCCAGAGATGAATCTTTTGAGACTCTATGTGCCTGCTTAGGGAACACTGGAAGAGTTGCCATGACTTTGGGGGTGAGGTAGGTGGGGGAAGGGAGAGAGCTTCACTGGGAATCCAAGGGAATGGACCAGGTTTAACCTTCTAAGGGCATCTTACTTGGAGCCCAGCTGTGTGCATCGATGAGGCCATTTGAATATTTAAAATCAGTAAATTCATTTTTGGAATACAAAATGCTTGTGTGCTATTTATTTATTTAAACAATACAAAATGGAATGGACTGATGCTTCAATCCTACCCCATCTCCCAATTTTTTCTTTACTCATGAAATCCAATGGGAGGGCTGATGCCTTGTGCGTAGCAAAACAATAATTGTGCACCCTAGGGCACATTTGTGCTTGTGTTTGCGTGTTTCATGCATATATTGCAGTTGTACAATGTGCACAATTCTGCATCCTTGTTCTTCTATCCTGGAGAGCATTCTAAACCTGCCCTCTCTGAAGTTGCCTTGAGGTGGGTCACTGCAGGAAGTGGGGAGGTGACCTCAGTATCTAGGTTGGGGTTCAGGGAGAGAGTCAAGCATCAGAGGTTTATGAAACACTTGGATAGCCCCTGGGAATGCCGCCCTCTTCCAGGAACTGTTAATCCAGATTACTGATTAATATTTATAAGAATAACGTAATGTAAAACTTAACTTCTCATTCAAAAGAGAGTCCAATGCTATACCGGGGCATAGCTGAGATCCCATCTGATCTTGGTTAATGTACTTAGGGTTGTTTCTACACACTTTTAATTAGTGTATGCACACTGACTTTTGTTTTGCCTCTCCTTTAATATCACTGCTCATAAACATTTCCTTGTACTAACATAAGATCGTATCTTTTTGAATTGCAATGGAAAAACTGTGTCACTATTTTTTTTCCATCACTCAAGCATCTATGGAGTTGATCTTTTTGCCAGAGTTCTCTCCCTGGCATTTGAATACAAAGAAGAATGCGAAATACGTCATCTGAAAACTGCTGATTAACTATTAAAATGTTTCTGCTCTCAGTTGCTCTACATGTGAAGATTAAAAGCAGAACACTCACCCCTCCCCCTCCTTCTGCTTCAGAAGACTACAAGTGGAGAAACAGTCCACCCCCCACTCCATCTTCGTCACACATGCCCTTCCTCACCGGCTCTTGGCAGTGGAAAGGATTAGTAAACTATGTCAAAGGCCAGGAGCCAAAAATCACGCCCTGAGCTAGCCAGGAAAACACTCTCCTCCCCAGGCATGTCCTCTTCCCGCCAGCTCCAACACCCAGGCGCCTGGTACAAGATCACCGAGTAGAGGCAGAGAGAGGGTGCCTTGATGGCTGCATTTCCCCTTCACGACACTCACTGAAGTACTGGATCAAGCCAGAAGAGTGTATGTGTTTCCTCCGTGGAGAAAAATGAGGCTGAGTCTTAAAGACAGGATTGTCATTGGGAACTGAACTTTAAAGATGAATCTTGTACTTGGTGCCAACATAGGTGACCAGGGATGTGGTATCACAACATGCAACCCATGATGCTGGAGGGGAGTCGCCCAGTCAGAAGACACAGCCATGGGTGGGGTGTGCTGAATCCTGGAGACCACGCATGGCTTGCTTGGGAGTTGTTGGTTCTTGAAATGCTGGGACCCCAGCAAGGGCTCCCACCCCAGAAGAGCTGGAGTGGTCAAGAGTGGAGATGCAGGATGGCACCATTCTAAGGACCAGGACAGCCATCACTGGTCGTGCAGGCTAAGCACCACTCCTGGAAATGTGGAGCTCCCATGAGGGGCCCCACATTCCTTCCATTCACTTTCCCTGAGGCCCTTCTGAGCAATCCACACATCCAGCAGAGCGACTCAACTTCATAGCAGGTTCATCAAAAAGGGTAAGGTAGTGGAAAGAATTTGGGGAAACCAGGAGAGATCGTCATCTGGCATAGAGCAGGAGAATCATAATTCCTCACAAGTCATTAGACTCTTTCCCGGTCAGTGGCCTCACCTACCCTGACCTCTCACTGGTTGTTCTGAAAGCAAAAAGAGGACTACAGGTTGAGAATCCCTAATTCAAAAATCTGAAATCCTAAATGCTCCAAAATCCAAAACTTTCTGAGCACTAACAAGATGCCACAAGTGGAATATTCCACATCTGACCTCCTGTGACAGGTTGCAATCAAAATGCAAGTTTGCTACAGATATTGATACAATTACCCCAGGTTATGTGTAGAAGGTGCATATGAAATAGAAATAAATTTTGGGTTTAGACTTGGATAACATCCCCAAGAGATCTCATTATATATATATGCAAATATCCCCAAATTCACAAAGATTCAACGTGTAAAACACTTCTGGTCCCAAGCATTTCAGATAAGAGACTCTGAACCTGTGTTAGCAATCATGCCAGGTCCAATCCAAGCAAACCACAAAGTTCAATCTCCCTCATTCTAATAAAATCCCCTTGGTACAAGAAAATTTGGCCATTTTCTAAATAGGGAGGCTGTATTTTCCCCAAACATGCTCCCTGGAGGCAAGAACAGGTTTCTCCCTATGGGTCAATTCAGCTGTTAAGAAAATACTCTTCCTAGTCTTCCACATATATTGTCAGAAGGAAGAAAGGAAACAAAAACATGAAAAAATAGACATGTTCTGGGAAGTCTTTGTGCACCAGAATTCCATGTTCAATCTTGTAAAGATTAGACGACCAGGGAGGAGATGAACTAAGCCGCTCGGCAAGGCTTTATTGGAATACACGCTCTCGGGCCGAATCCACCAGAGTGTGTCCGGGAGAAATGGCACTGGGGCTTCCGTGCACAGAGAATTCGAAAGGGCCCAGGCAGGAAGGGGAGGGCTTGGGGGCAGGAAGAGAAGACCAGAGTCCTTCCTGGATAGGTCAGGAAAACCCGCTGATTGACAGGAGGTGTGTCTACTGGTGGCATCAGCATCTGGCTTGCTGCTGCTCCGCAGCTGCTAACCGGTCCCCCTAATTGAACATCTTGGACTCTGACCAGACCTAACATCCCAGCCTTTTTGGTCATATAGGACAGCAGATTCTGTCTGGCTACTTCGTGCGGGATTGGGGGCGTTGAGAGATGGGGGCACGGCTGGGAGGTTGGTCAGGCAGGGAGGCAGACACAGGGGTGTGGGAGCCTCTGGTTGTCAGTCATGTTGCTTGAAGGTAGAAACATCACCTGTGGGTAGGAACAGAAGCTTGGGAGAGATTACTGATTAGCAGAAAAGGAAGGGGGCTGCTGAGAAATTTTGAGTTTGGTGGGAGTCCAGCGTGATGGACCAGTCCAAGGCTGGTCTATTCTGTAATGAAATTTGTTTAAGTTTTTAAGTAGTGGTTACTGCATAATCAAGTCCTCTTGCCCTAGCCCAGAGGCAGTGAATGGGGGCCAAGGAGAGCCCTTTTTGTCCTAGAGAGGGAGGTGGTAACAAGTCATGGTAATTCAGCCTCATTGTACAGTTAAGCCCCTATAACAAGGCTGGAGAGGACAAGGCATGTAAATATAGCATTTAGTTTTTAATGTCACAGATGTTTATCTTTAAACTATTTTAAATGCCCAGGAATGGCTGTGTTCTTGGTTTTGCTAGGTGTTTAAGATGAAGCAAGTCAAATTGACTTGTGTTCTTACCTATTGTTAAGAGTCACCTTTTGTTCTTCTGGGAGGCATCCTTGAGGAACTTGAGGGCAGCTTATAGCTCTGCTAGTGCCATCTGCACTAGGATAGGTCGAGGTCTGGAACTGAGCATCCGGCTTCCCTGGGGAAGCATGAGAGAAGGTTCCCTCTCTTTTTGATCTTCCTGTCCATTGTGTGGCATTTGATTGGCTCTTTAATTCTCTAATGGTCTCAGAAATCTCCCTGATCGCGAGGTCCTGTGGCCCAGAGGTGTAGAGAGCCTCTTAGAGAAGTTCCTTCATTCCTTGGATTTAGGTTGACTCAAAGGGCAAGAGCCAAATACTGGTTTTCTTGGCCCTTTAATTTAATTTTAGTTTTTAAGTCTTGATTTTAAACACTCAGCAAGCCAATATGACCAGTTACAAAGTAAGGGTACTGGGCTTTAACTTTAAGGTCTATTCTATAGGTGGTGGCTTATCTATCTTAAAATAATCTGGGTTGGTTGTCCTTGAAGTAGTACCTCTGTAAAACATCAACAGGCAATAGTTAGAGTTTCAGGAAAATACAAAATAAAATCAACAACAGCAAAACATATTTAGTTTGTGTAACAGCTTCTTTAAATTTTGGTTGAGTTACATATTATATCCCTGTTTGAGGTCCTAATGATCTTTACAATAAAATTAATCCTTTGAACATATCTTTAAATGAACTGGAGTTTGGACTACATTGAAGCCATTGTAGTAAGCTGGGAGACAGCTATCTCAAGTAAGACAGGGCTCCTTGCAAAATCTTAGCAGAATATTAAATAGATTAGGTCCTCATTTATTTAAAAGATCACTCTGATGTAAAAATAACTTAAAGTCTTATCTTATTGGTGATAGATTCAGTTATAAAACATTAAATGATATGAATAGATACCATACAAGTTCATTTTGGAGAACATCAGCTTGATAAAACATTCTTTTAAATCTTCTATTTTAAAGACTTGTATACCTGGAAGATATGAACACATTTAATATAAAAACAGAACTGGTAGCACCATAATTCCATTGATGTTTAATCACAGTTGTAAACCTTTTGATCAGAAATATTCTCTTTCCTTCCAATAAATACCATATTTAGAATCTTTAATTCCTTTTGAGGTAGGTATAACTTGTCTCAGTAGAGTGTAAAAAACTTTTATAGTTGGATAAAATACATCTGATCAGAAGTTTTAACTTTAGCGTGCAGAATGAAAGTTTCAAGT